>OY728156.1:1094828564-1095552731 GCA_963277665.1 Viscum album | reverse complement strand
ATCTAATAATTTTACAAATGATTAAAGTTTAGTATATTAGTTTTAAATTGAAAATGAACTTAAACCAACTAACTATCTCAAATTTCAATGCCCATTTTATTTAAAACCAAATCATAATTATTTAAACTAATTCAAGCATACTATAAACTCAAAATCCATCCACTTTAAGACAAAAATTTTAGAATTCAACCATTAAATGAGTTTCACCAATTAAAAAAAATTAGGTTCCTAGTCAGGATAATTGTATCACTGAGAGGGGGAGAGGTGAATCAATGATATCTTTTCTTTTATCTTTCCTTAGAAAATGAGACAACCTTCACCTCATATTAAATATTAATTTCCCTACTGAAAACAATTCAAACACGCATCTATAGGAACACAATAATTTACAAGGTTCTCTATTCAATAAACTCAGTTACTGTAGCAGGTATTGTTCGGTACTATAGCAGGAACTATAGCAGTACTACATGGGTACAGTAGTAGGTATTGTAGCAGTTACTGTAGCAGGTACTGTTCAGTACTGTAGCATCCATAACTATTCACCTTGGGCCACCGGTTTGGGCTTGGATTCCTTAAGGGCTTCGGACCACCCAGGCCTTCGAACCACCTCAAGTCCTTCAGAGCCACCTGATATGAATATGCCTAGACATATTCTACAGGAACCAGCTCCATAAGAGGATTCAAGAGCAAGACGCATTCACCATAGCATGGCTAAACAAATTTGGGAGATTTTGAGGGTGTAGAATCTCTATCGGTATCGGGACTATGCATCACTGCATAGGACATCTAGCTGAACATCCATGCAAAGGTGGAGTGTAGATCATGATGCGGATACTGGGGAGGGGCGGTTTCTATGTATTCATAGTCTGTAAGATTTTCTTAAGACCTATAGGTCCTGTAACATCTCCAAGCCTATGAGAAATGTAATATCTAATACTACAGGACTTGTAAGGGTTACCCCTCATTTCTTGAAAGGGGGGTCATAAAAAATCAATAAAAAAGAAGGCCTTTGGGGAATTTAGGCAATAGATACGTCCTTAGTATTGTTTGGAAATAATCCAATACCACATAATCCACTAGAAAACAATCCTTTTCTGTGGAATAAAATGAGTTGGACATGATTTGTCACTCATGTAACACTATATATACAATCTAATATTACATATTCTCATTCTATTAGAAATGATTCAATACAATGTTTTTGTAACAAAACATGTTACGGTGATTATTTTATCAACTTTCAAAAATATAAACTTTCAAAGCAATTATTCACATTATTATCCAGAAGTTGGTAAGAACTTCCCGGTCTTTGTTATAAAGCTCATTATGATTTCCTAGTCTGATTATTCCTGGTCTAATATCTCAAAATGGAAATATATATCTACATAATACAAATGATACAATTCTGAACACTTTCTACTTTAGTGCAAAATCCCATAGAATAATCCTACCAGCTGAATACGATAATTATGGCCAATACGATAACCCTACTAACTGAATATGATAATTATGACCATTATGATCACTGGTTGAATATGATAATCAACTAAATACGATCATCGACTAAATACATTGAAATATTGTCTCATATCCTTTATCTTCTATTTTTCATGACTTCTTCATGAAAAAAAAATCATTAAACCACTTCTTCTCTCTATAATTTCTTCAACTCTCCACCTTCTTTATACCTCTCATGAACAATAATTCAATCAAAAAATTACAGTGTAATTTTATCCTTTTACACTTTCCTAAATTTTTGTTTGGGAGGGATTCTTGAAAACTTTACTTCTCAACAAAATTCCTTAAATTTTCATGTTTCCTTGAATTTCGGGTGCATCTTGACCTCATCAATGCTTATCAACTCTTCTTGTTTCTTCTCAATCCTTCTTGAATATTCTAATCACTCCAGTTATCTTCTGACTTTCTTATAAAACACTAGATAGATTCCAATTTCATATTCTAATTTTCTCGGTATGATTTCTTAATTACTATGCTCTGTACCAGATGCATATATGAAGACCTAAACACTATTCTGATTTCTTGATACTATTTATTCATTACAATGCTCTATACCAAATTATGAAAACAAAAATATTCTTCTAACTTCAAGCTTTCCATTTCCCACACTTTTGTACCTCCTTTAATCTCTTTGAAATCTGATTATAATTTTGATTATTATTTGTCTCATTATTATGAAGACAAATTTAAATCAATATATTTTTCTTCATCTCTTCTCTTGACCCATTTGAATGATAAACAAAGTAATTCAACCTTTTGAAAATGGTTGAATATATTGTTGATTATGCTCTGAATTTATTCTTCATATTGGACACCACATAAATTTTTTTTCTTTTCATTATTTAGTCCTAAATTTTTTTTACTCTGATGATTATGATGGCATACCAAGTCTGATGAATCGATATCAGGAGCTTCGACTTCAGAAACTTCTTTCTCTTTTGAATACGAAACCATTAAATTTTAAACACAAATTATTATTCCTCTCATAAATATAATGGTATACTGAATATGATGGATTGATATTTAGCAACTTCAACTTCATTGAATTCCTTTATTTGGAAACTTATTCTCGTATCATGACTTCCTTCATGACTTTGAATACATTGAATGTCATATTTAGCATCATCTGAATTACTAAGGAAAGTATTGTAACTTCCCTATCTCTCATCAATAGCTTTCTTTTCTTCTCATCCCAAATAATACTTTCCTTAATGCAATTATATTGAGTATAATTGACATGATTATGATTAGACTAGATATGATTGGAAGCATCACTTTTACTCCCCCTTTCTTTCATCAATCTTTCACAACAAGTTTAACATAATAATTATGATTTATGTGTACTCCAAAAATCAGAAAAGCATTATATATTTGTATTGTAGTCATGCAGACTCTAATTATCCCCAATTATGATCTATTCTTCCAGTACTTACTTTATATGATTCCAATTATCCTTTTTATCCAGAAAATAACTTCCCAATTTTATGGACTTTCTCAACCATTGTGAGCATGATTTTCAGGAATATGATGGTCTGCCTGATTTTCACCAAAAACAAATTTAGGTGATTTCATTTCTTCTTAAACTTCCTTTTCTTCTAAATCTTCATTAAAAATAAAAGACAATAACAGAATATGATCATCCTTATAATCTTGGTCCTAACAATATTCCCCTTTGGATCTTTTTCAACCAAGATTTATATATCACTAAAAATTTTATCCTCAAGATATGGAATACTTATCAATAATTATAAGCCTATGTGAGCTAATTCAATGTAGGAAACAAGAATCATTGATAGAAAAACCATGATATCCAAAATTAGAGATCATGAAACCTCTTCAAATTTTCTTCACCACTTTATTATTCAGTTTTCTCTACTTCTTAAAATTCCCTAGAATACAAAAATTCTGTTTCCTATAACCACTCCAACAAATAATTAGAATACTACACACACATACAATTTGTGATTCATAGCTTACCCACAACTCCCCCTATTTATATGAATCCACAAGGATAGATTTATGAAAAAATTCTTCCCCTGGACAAAACTATCCAAATGTAAGATGATATATGGGAAAAACACATACCTCAACCTTGATGAGAAAGATGTTGGGTACCCATGTTCAACCTCAATTGAGAAAAAGGTTCCTTTGGTAAAGGTTTTGTGAAAATGTCATCAACCTATTCTGATATTGGAATATATTCCATCTTCAATTCATTATTATCCACATTATATTTGATGAAATGATATTTTATATTAATATTTTTTTAATGAGAATGTTGTACCATATTCCTAGTAAAATTGATTGAACATAGATTATTGTAACCCATTAGCAAGGGTAACTTCACTTAAACAAGTAAATCTTTTAACTGAGTCTTCATACACACAATTTGGGTAGTGGATTGAGTAGTATCAATATATGCATCTTCATATATACTGATATTTACTGAATTATGTTTCTTTATATGATAACTAACACAAATTTTCCCTAGAAATAAAACTCCACCTAATTTAGATCTTCTATCATCAATATTTCCAACCTAATTAGTGTTTGAATACCCAAAAAATCAATAATTTATGAGCTATCTTACCTGATTATAAAATTTTTTGTGTCTTTGATGTATATGAGAATTATTTTTCCAACAAGTAAATTTGATTATTTAGGAGTACTCTGAAATATTTCACATAAGGTAACAATATAAACAATGTTGGTTATTGAGGTAGTAAAATATAAAAAACTTCTAATCAGCTTCCAAAATTATTTCTGATTAACTTATTTCCCTTCTCCATCTTTATAAAAAAAATTACACGTAAATTGGTGTGGAAAAAGGTTTTGATTTTTCCATGATGATATTATTAAGAAGTTCTTTAACATACTTTTCTTGAGATAGAAATATGTGTTTCTTAATTTGTAAAATTTGAATCCCAAGAAATTATTTCATTTCCCCTTGCATGAAAATCTCAAAAAACTTTTTTGTTTTTTATAAAATATTTCAAATATATTTCACATTCCCAACAAAGATAATGTCATAAACATAAATAATTACGATGAGGGAAAACTCTTGAATTTCTTTTATGTAAGTATTATTATCAACTCTTCCTTTCTTAAAACTTGTCTTCCTTAAGAAAGTATCCAATTTGGAATACCATGCTCTTAGTGATTACTTCATCCCATTCAAGTATTTCTTTAATTTGAAAACATAACTTTCATCTTTCCTAAAAACGAAGGCACAAGTTTTTTCAATATAAACTTCTTCATCAAGATATCCATTTAGAAATGTGGACTTTACATCCATTTAAAAGATTTTGCAACTTTTTGGGTATAAATAGAATGAAAAATTATGATTGTTTCTAACCTTACCATTAGAGTAAAAGTTTCATCAAAATCAACACCTTTAATTTGTGAGTAAACTTTGAATACTAATCTTTCCTTGTTTCCTGTCACTTCATCTTCTTCATTTAGCTTATTCCTGAAACCCCAATTTGTACCGATAATATTTTTGTTATCTGGTTGAGGAACATGTTCCCACGTATCATTATTTTCTATTTGATCCATCTCTTCATTAGTGGCCTAAACCCATTTCGGATACTCAAATTCTTCATTCACATCATTTGGGTCGACTTTTGAATACATGGAAGTATGTGTAATGGAATTTGTTGTTCTTATTATTTGAACCTTTTGATGTTGATCACCAATAATATTATAAGCATACACTTGATTTCTCATCCTAGGATGTGATTTTAAAGTATCTTACTCATCATAATAAATAGTTGAGTCTTATTCTTCTTAAGTAGGATTATAATTTTTTGTGTACTAATCAGAATTAAAGACAAAACTATCCTTATCCTTTTCAACTTCATTGTTTGTATGTGTATGTATATATTCCTCTACCTTCTAAATAACTTTCACATCAATAGAATTAACAATTATTCCTATTTATTTTTTCAATCATTTATATCCTATTCCATCTAGTGTATAGCTATGAAAAATCCCATCTTCACTTTTTTGTTCAAATTTTCCCAAGATTCCACCTTTATTCTTTATAATACATGGGCTCCCAAAAAACTCTTCAATGTTTAAAACTTGATGTTTTTTCATAAAATAATTTTTATGGATTCATATATCAAATTGGTATATAGGAACATCAGTTTTGAATATACACAGTAGTGCTCATGGCTTACCTCCAATAGTAAGGAGAAAGACTATGTTCAAGTAACAGTGTTCTCCCCAATTCCACCAAACTTCTATTCTTTCTTTTAGAAACCCCATTTTTTTAAGAGTGTATGGGGGATATAATCATTCATAATTATATGATTCTCAATATAACTTTCAAAATATTAAATTCACCACCATTATCATTTCTCAACTTCTTCACTGAATACTCACTTTCCTTCTCAGTATTCCTCTTAAAACTTTTAAACATTTTCAGAGCATCTGATTTATGTTTCTTTTACAATACACAAGTAATGCGAGTAAAATCAACAAAAAAGTGATGAAATAATTATCTCTATTTTTTCATTTTTTTCTCATTATCCCACAGATATTGGAATGAATAAGTTCTAGGGGTTGTTTTGAACAAATTTCAACCATCTTATTCATAGAATTTGTAATCTTTCATTATTGAAAAATAGTGCAACACCAATCTATTCTTCTTGGAAAATCAGGAATGTATCAGAAACTATCTCACAATCATAACTTGGTCATGATTCTTTGACACATGTGTCCTAGAATTTTATGCCACAATTTATTTTCTTAAACCATACTCATATAACAAGAGTTTTTTTATTTCACCAACTCGAAATAAGTTTCCTTTTGTATGTTGGTCTCTTGTAAATATATTCCCATATTCATATATTATCACAAAAAACCCATATTTTATAAAGATAAAATTTTTACCCTCATCAAAAAATTGTGAAACACTATGTAGGTTATGTTTCACTGCCATTGACAAATAATTATTTCCTAGATTTCAATATTTCCATCCAAATGATAGTTAATCCAACACATTTGATTCTTAGTGATTCATCATTATCAATTGTCATAGTTACTTTTTTGAAATATTTTACATAATTGAAAAATCTTAAATATCCTATAATATGATAATAACATCCACTATTATGAATCCAAGGTCATTCTCCTTTTGTATCTTTCAATGCAGTTTCAACAACAAGATCTTTTTCTTCTTCATTTTCTTTCTTTATGGAAACTTTTCCATAAAGTTCCCAATAGCTCCATATTCAAAAAAATTCTAGGGATGTTTCCCCTTATATTTACCTTTAACTATTCTTATATTTTTATAAAACAAGGATGAAATATCATCAATATTTTTATATACCTCATTTTCAAAATCAAAATCACCTTCTTCTTCTTAAATAAAAATCTTATTTGACTTATCTTGCTTGGAATCATTGAAATAAATTTATATATAAAAAATTGTTTTTATTTTCAAAGATTTATACCTTCTAATTTTATAAGTGATAAGATTGCTATGAAGATCATCTTGAGATAATGTTTTAGGATCTCAATTTTCTAATTAAGAAACTTTAGCATCAAACTTGTCGGGAAGGATTCCTAGAATATTTTCAACAACTGTGGAATATTGTAAATTTTTACCAAGATATATGATAGTGATGAAAATATCATTTACCCTATTAAACTATTATAAAATGTATTCCTAATCACCATTTTTCAAATATTTATACTTTATCCTATATATTTTAAATTTTAATTTCTTCACTTTTTTATTGCTTTTGTATATGTTTTCAATTTGTCTCATATGACTTTAGATGTGGAAACACCTTTCACCATTAGAAATTAATTTTTAGAAAGTGATGATAGTAAATTATTCTTGTCCCTTCCATTATTCTCAAGATTCTTATTATAAATAGATTTAATAGTAACTTTTTCATCAGTAGGAGTAAATCCATCTGTTGTAGCTTCAAGAACATCATATTCAATAGACATGAGATAAGGAAACATTATTTTTTTCTAGATATGATAATTCTTACCATAAAAAATCATAATTCCTTTATTATTCACACAAATTAGATTCTCTATAAACTTCTCTTCAAAACTTCTACTAAGAAAAATGAAGGTAACCTTCACTATGATACTAATTGTAAGTGCACAGTTTGGATAATTGTATTACTGAGAGGGGGATGGGTGAATCTGTGATATCTTTTCTTTTATGTTTCCTTATAAAATGAAAAAACCTTCACCAATTATTAAATATTACTTTCCCTACTGAAAATAATTCAAACACACATTTATAGAAACCTAAGAATTTACAAGGTTCACTATTCAATAAGAATACATACGTTCTTATTATAGTTTGTAAATAATCCAATACCACACAATCCACTAGAATTCAATCCTTTTGTGGGGAATACAAGGAGTAGGTTATGATCTTTCACTCATATAGAACTATGTAAACAATCCAATAGTGTGTGTTCTATTTTTATCAAAAATGTTTTAATATAATGTTTTTGTAACAAACAATATTACAGTGCTTCTTTTTCAACTTTGAAAAATATAAACTTTCAAATAAATTCTTCACTTTCTAACCCAAAAGTTTCTAAGAACTTCTTGGAGTTTTTTATAAAACATAGTCTGATTTCCCAGTCTAGTTATTCCCATTTTTATTGCTCAATATAGAAATATATATCTATAGAATACAAATGAGAAAATTCTGAACACGTTCTTCTTTAGTCTGGAAATCCCAATACGATAATCCTTCAATAAAAATATGATAATTCTTCCCAATACAATAATCTTTCCTTCTGAATACGCTAATTTTGTCAAATACAATCATTGGATAAATACAATAATTAGATTAATATGATTATCACTTGAATATGTTTCAATCTTTTTACTTCTCCTTTCTCTTTTATCTATCACAACTTCCTCAAGAAAAACAATCCATAAACCACTTATTCTCTCTAGAATTTCTTCAGTGTGCTTTCCTATCTCTACCTCACATGAACAGTACTTAATTCAGAAAAGTAAAATGTACTTTTCCCCTTTTATACTCTCCATAATTATAGTTTGCGAGGGTTTCTTAAAAACTTTTCCGCTCAATCAAATTCCCTGAATTTTCATGTTTCCTTGAATTTTGGGTGCATCTTAACCTCATTAATGCTTCTCAACTCTTCTCGTTAATTCTAAATCCTTCTCAAATGTTCTAACCACTTCATCACTCTTTTGGATTTATTCACAAACTCCAGAATG
Organism: Viscum album; assembly: GCA_963277665.1. NCBI lineage: Eukaryota > Viridiplantae > Streptophyta > Magnoliopsida > Santalales > Viscaceae > Viscum > Viscum album. The sequence goes on along the minus strand of OY728156.1, from coordinate 1,095,543,986 downwards.
ATTCTAATTTACCATTCAGATTTAGTAAGTTAGATTTCTTCATTATGATTCTCTGTACTAGTTTCATATATGAATAAATTTACCCAATTTTGATTTCCCAATACAATTTTTTTACTACAATTCTCTATACGAACTAATGAATACAAAAATCTTCTTCTAACTTCAAGCTTCCCCTTTCAATCACTTTTGTGCCTCTTTTAAGATCTCTGATGTCCAATTCCAATTCTAATTACAATTTGTCTCATTGTGATGAATAAAAATGTAAATCAATAGATTCTTCTTAATCTCTTCTCTTGACACATTTGAATGATAATAAAAGTAAATCAAACTTTTGAAAATGGTTGACTACATTGTTGATTAAGCTCTGAATTTATTATTCATATTGTCCAGTGTATACTTTTCTTTTTCTTTGCATTTATCGGTCCCAAACAATTATTCCTATAATTATTACAATGGAATACCAAGTCCAATGGATTGGTATCAGTATCTTCGACTTTGGAAACTTATTTATTTTCTAAATACGATACCAATGATTTTTATTATATAGAAAATTCTACCTCTGATGAATATGATGGTAAACTGAATATGATGGATTGGTAATCAGAAATTTCAACTCCAACAACTTCCTTTATTCATAAACTTCTTTGTGTATCATGAATTCCTTCATGACTTTGAATACATTTAATATAAACTTTATAATCATATGAATTACCAACTAAAATATTGTAACTTCTCTATCTTTCATCAATGGATTTCTTTCCTTCTCAGCCTGAATATGATTATCCTGGATACAAATGGCCTAAATATGATTGACATGATTATGATGAGACTGGATATGATTGGAAGCATCTATTTCACTCCCCCTTTATTTCATCAATATTTCCTCACAAGTTTTATAGAATAATTATGATTTATGATAACTCCAATATCAGTAAATCATCATCACATTTGTATCGTAGCCATGTAGACTTTTAATCTACCCATTATGATCTATTATTCAAGTCTAGACCCAAGATGAGTCTGATGATTCTTTTCATCTAGAAAATAACTTCCAAATAAGATGGACCTTCTAAGCCATTGTGAGTCTAACTTTCTTGAATACAATGGTTAGTCCAATTTTCACCTAAAACAAAGCGAGGTGATTTATTTTCTTCTTAAAATTTATTTTCTTCTAAAACTTTTTTGAAAACAAATTACAACATGTGAATATAATCATCCTTATTAGTTTAGTCCTAACAAAAATTTCATTGTTTTAAAATCTCTATAAAGTATATAATTTCATCACATTCTAGTTTTATACAAAATTTTAGTTTAAGAACCAAAATTTAAAAATAACTACTCAATCCATTACATACATTTAGAATTTAATTCAAAATACCAATCAATATAAAAATTTAACTTATATAATTATAATATAACCATAACTTTATTCTTAAAATATTAACACCAAAATAACTAATAAAACATGATGATATAATTATATTCCAATTAAGGCTAAACACTTCCCAAACTTAGAAATCCACAACTTAATTTCATAATTAAACCAAATAGGTTTTAACAGAACAACCCTTAGTCAATTCACAACATTTCTAGTACTTTTAATTATAGTACATCAAAACATTGACATTAACATACTTATATATACATCATATAAATTTATGAAAAAAAAATCAAATCATAATCCTTTTTTATAAAAATTCAAACAAATATACTCTAGTAAAATTTCCTTGACCTAGAAATCAATTACCTATCAACCATCAAAATCAACACATTAATTTAAGTGGCCTATAAAAATATATTGAACAAAGTCAAAAATCATCCAATTTAAAAAAACATTTAAATTATAAATTCTTTAAAATCTAGTTAAATCAAAAAAATTCATGTCATAGTTTTCAACAATACATGACATTTTGATTAATACATCCATATATAATTTTAATGTAATTACTTAGACATTTATGAATTAAAGTTCCCCATATAATTATATATGTGGGACGTATTTGGTAATAGTATAATATAAAACACCTACACCAATTAATGAAGATAGAAAATACTTTATTATATTAATTTAAACATTAAATTTATAGAATAAATATAGGCATAAAAATTTAAAGTATTGTAATGGAAAATTAAACAAGGAAAAATAAAATGAATAGGATTAGAAATTTAAGATCACTCTAGTCCCTAAAAATAATCCCACATGTGAATAATATTATAAAAACATACAATGCATTTGTAACTCATCCAAAAAAATTAAAATAAAATAATATTTAACCTTATGAGGTATTTGATTTAATTATGAAGTATGTAAATTGCAGTTATTTATTTGAATTGGAGAACTAATTAGATCATTAGAATTGTAACCTGACCATTATGAATAGTAACGTAACTATTTGAATAGTAACTGGGATAATGGAATCATAATATAATATTTTTTGTTATATTAATACAAAAAAAACTATATTATAATATAATGAAATAAAAATAGTTAATATGATAGAATAAATTTTTTACTCAATGGAATTATTATTAAATTTTTAGTAGAATATGTATGATTTGTTATCCTTAAAATAAATTTTTATGGTATATTTAAAAGTTTTATATAAATTTAATTTTAATAAAATGGTTTTAGAATGTAATATATGTTTTCATAAATATGATAATATAATGAAAGAATAAGTAATTTTTTTAAGTGCCAAAAATTTGATTGTGTTATAAAAACTGTGTTTATTTTCAGTAAATAATGATTTTAATTAAATATTAAATTTCCAATATTAAGAAAATTATTTTTATAAAATGTATGTATTTTTTATAATCATCATGTTAAAAATGGTTAGGGAGAAATTTTTATATTTCTCATAAAAAAATATAGAGTTATAATAGTAAAATACTGAATAGGTACCATATAGGTATCGTATTTTATAATAGTATATATGAATAAATTTTTGATATTTATAAAAGTTGGATGGATATTTTATTATCCAGTTTACATTATAAGCACAATCCTCTTACTATTGAGTCATAATATGGGTCACGTTTAAAAGAAATTATTTTTTATTCTATTTTTTTAAATACCCTCTTACTCTCTTTATAAATACCAACCTCCACCACCCAAATTCGACACACATACTAAGCCCCTTAGATCACTCAAACTCTACTAAAATATTTATGTAACTATCTCCCCACATACTATTAATGTAGGTCTCAATAAAAGGACAAACTAATGAACATTATAGTGTAGACTAATAGTGAACATCAAATGGAAGAGGTAATATTCTTAACCAAATTATATAAAATTATATTCTTCTTATACCTCCTAAAATATATTCTATATATTCGAGTATAATAACATCACAATTTTAGTTGGTCTCTTTTCCTTGTGGTAAGGTATACCTATAATTCTATATGAATGCATGGTTCAAACCCTTTTGATCTCCATTTGTGGGGATATGTTTTGGATAGTGTGTGGGGGAAGACAGCATGGAGGGTGCCCAAAAAAGGACTTTAACGTGGAAATTTCGATGGGAATGAGGGTGAAGACAATGGCAGAATGGATATGGGGACATGGATGGTTCGGAAGAGGATTAAGAGTATAGTATGGTGGTCTTGTCTGAAAATGATGGCATAGATCTACCCAATGGAAGGGGACCTGTCTGATGGTGATGGCGCAGATCTGCTCGACGGCGAGAAAGGGGCTATTGTAGATGAGCTGGTGGTCCCATAAAATGGGTGGTGTGATGATTTGGATTGTGTGGGTGATGTGAATGGTGGTTCCCTTTGTTGTTTGGACCTCTCTTCGGTTCATGAAGAACTTATGGTTCAAGATCAATTATTAAATAAAGTATGGGGTCTATGTGCCTTATAATGGGTGGGTTATCCCTAGGGGATATGACCTGCTCACTGGTCTATGTGTAGTGCTTATTTGTGAACTTTGATGTCATTATACCCCTAATCACCTGTAATATATATAATAGCATCACTATTATTAATATACTAAAAATTTATTATATTAATTGAATATCCAATATCTATCCTCCACTCATTTTATTATAAAATGAAAAGGTTATTCATATTATGTTTAGTCCACCACCTCCATGAACAACATATTTAATTTTTCATCATTGTATTCATGACTAATTTTAATACATGTATTATAGTTTAAAATAATCTAAATAATTATATTATATATTTTTTATATTTAGGAATGGATAAATAGTTGTAAGGTAAAACAAAATAAAATAAGTTCATTATAGTAAAAAAAACTTCCTAAATGAACTAACACTATAACAATAACATTTATATTAAATGAATCACCCCTATGTTAAAACACATATGGATATTTGGGAATATATAAATAATTTTAATGAAATAAAAATAATTTTGGTACTTCTAAGACAAGATTATGTAACCCATTCCATTTTCATGATTTTTTTATGCTTATTCCCTATGTATGATTGCCTTATGTGTCACACATATTCATGTCCATGTTATGAATTTGATTGATGAGAAAAAAATTATACAACCCCCCCCCCCAATTCATTGGGTAATTTCTTCATCTCATGAGATACCATGTATGCTATCTGGCCAGTAAACTCACCACTCTATGTTATGTTATCTTAGCTTTGAGCCTTGAATAACACATATGATGTCTTTTTTTTATGTTATTACCACATTATTATGATTACATGATATTAGTATATCATTTTATTCATGTTATGATTTCATTTGAATACATATGATTCTTATCTTTTATGTTATCATGATATGCCTCTTGTCTCATATATATTGCTTATCACCATGTTGTATTCCAATTATTCCCTTACTAGGATTTTTAGCTCAACCTATTTATTTATATATTTCTTATGATATCATATATAGTAAAATAAGTTCAATGGAATTTAATATAACTTTATATAGATCAAAATAAAGATGATATATCTTATAATTATGTTATTTTGTTAAGTTTCTAATCTCACAAAGAAATTATACCTCAAGATTACTAGGTTGTATATTATGGGACTTTTTGTTAAAAATCATGAAATAAAATGTATAAGAGACTCAGGTTTTTATTTTTGGTATCAAATAAAGGTATATCAATTTTTGGGTATTAGGATAATCATACATTAGTGAAAACCCTAGGGATAAATTTAAGTATAGGAAGACATCTTAAAATTTTGGTAAATTAGAGAGCATGTTATTTTCTAGTAGTAAAATACCAATTTGGATACAAACAAGTGGATGTAGGCTCTGGAAAATATTCACCTGGGGGTAATAACCCTAAAAAAGGTTTTTTGGGTGTTAACTTGATCTTAACATGATATACAATAAATGGTCCTAACTACACACCTAGTTTGAAACTTCCAAGGGATATGATTTGGTTAGTTCACATTCAATTTACAAAACATTATAATGGATTGAATATATTTTTATAGAATTTGATAATGTAATGTATAAGTAGACTGTTTAGATAACCTAATAGAAAAATAACCATGGATAACATATATTGAAACCTATTAATAAATATTTTTGGTTATACATTTTATTTATGATTTATTCCTTATAAGTTCATATTTTTTCTTTTATATTCTTATTATTTTATTTATTCTCATCCCTAATTTTCTTTTATTTTATTTAATGATTAGGAATAAAAGGAATTATTCCAACAACCAATGTAATGGGAAAAGTGATGATTTTACAAATTATAGGACTAACTTTATAGGAGTTGGAGTTGAGAACTTCATGGTAGTACATTCTGAATTGAACCAAGTTATGAATAATAAATTGAATCATTTGTAATTCCCCCATTCTCCTAAGAAAGAGAAAGTTCTGGTTGGGACCTTTATTCTATAAAGGCTGCCTATTTTTATTTGATCTTCTGATCCCCTAATCTAAAAAAATAGACTTGTTCCATTGACAAGATATTTTTTATCCTTTAGTTCTTTAATCAAAAGAAATTATTAGTGGTTATTTATCACCTAGAGGGAGAATCCCATCAGTGGTAGACACTGATCAAGAAAACGAATCCCATGGAAGAAATTAAATAAATAGAGTGAAAAAATTTCAATAAACAAATTTAAATAAATTTTTTTCTCACACTATCTAACTTGAAATGTATAGTGAGTTCCTTGGAATAGAGAAAAAGTAGTATGAATCAATTAGGTCATGAGAGGAAAACTTCATGGGGATTGGATAATACACCTCCATCTTTTTCAACAACCTTGAAAGTATGGTGGACCACTTCTTTAAGGGAAGAAAGATAATATTTTTAAAAGATTTAATTAATTGATAATTTTATATCTATGAAGAAATTTTTTGATGTAACATTAAATTCAATATGTAGATAAGTGATTTCTAATGGTTATGAGGGTCTAGAGATAATAGAAGGGGGTGGAATTTAATTCGATAGTTTATCACCCTGAGGTTTTATGAGATATATTATTTTTAATTTATTTGATATAGTGTTTTTTACGCTACACCAAGATTATCTTGTATTAACCACAACACCATATTATCTTGCAGTATACACAACACTATGTGTTTCTTGTGTTACACACAATTTCAACTTCTTTTGAGAGAATTCATTTTACGCAAAACCGAGTTTAATAGAAAAAATAAGTATTATTATGTTACCTTATGAACTAATAATTATAATATCAAGTATGAAAAATATTAGCCTAATTATTAAAATAATTTTAATCCTTTAGTGATAAATTAATTATAAATTAAAATAAAACCTTTTTCAAATAAAAGGAAATGTTTTTCTTGAAAACTATTTAAATGAAAATAAGTGTGTTTATAAAATAATAAAATCACTCTTGATGAATTTTAAAAAGGAAATATATGTGTAATATATTCAATATTATGTTTAAAATTCATCTTATATGTTTTCTAGACATCATATAAGAACAAATCCAATTTTTTTTGAAAAAGAAAGTATTTTTCAAAAAATGCAGTTTTGTCATCTTTTGATGGCGCACTCATTTTAAATATAGTTTTTTGAAATTTTTATAAGTTCCATTTATAAAAATAAAATTCATATTTGGAATTGGGATCTTAAAATTTATTTTGTATAATTTTTTGTTATTTTTGGAAAACTTTCATATTTTAATGAATAGTAAAAATAATGCAATTTAATTCGAAACTGTTTTTTCATATAAATAATTTATATTGGTAAATTATCGTTTTAATTGGTTTTAAAGTATAATTAGATTAATTTTTTGTCCTTTAATCTAATTTTGTTCATTTTAAGTGATTTCACATTGAAAATTTATATAAACACATGTCAATCTTTCAATGGTTTTTACTTTTTAAAACACATTGTCTCATTCCCTCAACGAGATTAATTTTAATTTAATTACTAGAACTTCTATGTAAAAAAATTTGAATAAATGATTCAATATTTGAAAAAAGTATTTCCAAATTATTTTAATTAGTTAATTTTATTATTTTGGATATTATTAATAGTAACTATGGTAATTTTATTTAACATGGTTAAAGGTAAATCGAGTAATTTAGGTAACAAATTAATATGATAAGAACAGTTCAATTACCCTAACACCATCAAAAATCCAATTAGAAAGTAAAAAAATCAACCCTTAACACCTATGTATTATAATGTACTCATTTAATGGACTTTTTTTCATGAAAATAATATAAATATTATTAAAATTAAATAAAGTGACATGAAAGTGACAAAATGTCACTCTATTATTTTTTATAAGTATAATAATTTTAATAAAGAGATGAACATGGTAAAACTTAAATAATAAATAATTTACAGAAATATAATGAAATTATATACACTATGGTAATATATTTAGAATTTTCAGAGACTAAATAATTACCTTAAATGCTTATAAAATGATGGAGAAAAAATTATTTAATTAATGAAAAATCAATAAACAAATTTTTATTAAAATGATAATTACCATTAAAATACACAAAAACTTGATCAAATATTATTATTCAAGTATATCTAGACCATAATAATCCAACGTTTTAGTTATTGACCATTTTGAACCACATAAAAAAGAATTATGACATTTATATTATTTTAATTAAAGTAGAGTCAAAGTTGTCGCTTTCATATTTATAATACTAAATTATTTTAAATATAAGGTTAAAAAATTTATATATTAAACTATAAATACTATTATAGAATCTAAAAATTTTATCTACATCATGGTATTTTATTTTTAATTTTTAGGGAAAAATATGTATATTAAATAATTATTCAAAACTAATGTAGTAATTATTTTATTTAGGGAAATATCAAACGAATGATATTAAAAATATAAAAATAAATATAATTTCAGTTAATTAATATTTAAAATTAATTTTATTTAATAACTTAACCACTTAGGGATACAATAAAATATTATTTTCGAGGTAATCATCTTATATTGATATTTTTAAAAATCCATGAAATGAATAGTGTTAAAATTGACACTATTGATATTTTGTCAAAATAATGTTTTATTAAATTATTTGAAAATCATAAGGCATATTTAAAAATATCAAATAATATTATTATTATATTAAATATTATTAATTATTAATTTATTTTTTATTTTTTATTTGACATAAAATAAGTAAAATTATAAACTTTTAATATTTGAAAAGTTGCTACCATAGTATAAATTAAAATAGATAATTAAGGATTAATTAAAAATATAATGTTTAAATTGACATAAAAACTAGTATAAGTTTTATTGGATGATGATATTAAAATATTATCATATCATATCTTCTAATATATCTCATTTTTTAGGTATTTGTATTGATTTTTAAATTGATAGAAGTTAATAGTTTCAAAAATTCAAAAATTTCCCCTCACCTCAATTATAAAAGGGAACCTCCTACCTCAAATATTCACACCCATTTGAGCATTGAATAATAAAAAAAACTCTTCCCATTTACCTTATAAACATCTCTAGTTACATTATATAGCTTCTTTTATTCTCAAAAGACCAAATCTAGAGTTCCTAAGAGGATATTTATAGAGTGATCGTTGAAGAGGAGGTAACTTCTTTAGCAACTTTTCAAAATCATTTCTTATTCTACTTCCTCTTCTTATGTTGTTTCCATTATAATATAACAACTAAATTATTACCTATATGATTATATGTCATTATGGTTATTTAATAACCATATTCCACCTTCTATAAATCCAATTAAAAAAACAAAATCACCACGCGTGTGTACGTATAGCCTACCGTCTTCACACCGTGGTTTAAACTATTTTTAATCACAAATTTATTTTTATCAGTATAATGATGTACGTAATATAAATATATAATAATTATAACATGATATTTATTCTTCAAATATCAAATATAAAATTCACTTCAATAATTATTACTATTAAGGAAATGATATTATCGCTTGTACGTTTGTACGGACAACCATCTCCACGACGCGATGTGATTCATTTTTCTTATTCACCATTTATGAATGATTAAATATATGTATATAATGAATAAATATGATATATAATACCTTAATTCCTTACTTTAAATGATATAATTATAACCTAAGAAGAATATGTTGAACTTATACTACAAAACATTCTTAGAAAAGATGAAACAATTAACACCAGAAAGAAGAGTAATAATGAAATATTATTAAATGTGTGATAATATAATAATATATGATATCATAAATATAAATATGGATCTATAATAAGATAATAACATTATTTAATCAATTATAAACATATTTTTTTATATGTACAAAGGCACCTCGATCTAAGTTAAGTAAATTTCATCTCACTTTTTATTTCCTTGAGATACATGCCTTATTCACCAGTAATTTCTTTTGTGTGCTGTACATACTGACCATGAATGTATTATATACCTTTTTAATTTAATTTTTGGGTATTTATATACCCATTTTATGATCTATGTTTCATAGTGATTCATGGTTCAAAAGTTACCAAATGAGTGAGGTAGTTTTTGTCTCAGTTTTCCTTCTTTGAGATACATGTTTTCTTATGCACTTGTGTTCTTATACGAGGTGTATATAATACCATTTGAAATTTTATATCATAAATATCCTTCTTTTCATGATATTTTAATCTTATTTTATTGTTATTTTTTCTTGAGTATTTTTATTCAAAAGTTTCAAAGTGGTATGGTATACTTTGAAATGTTTGAAGGTTATTTTCCTCGAGAAATGTTTTAAAAGATATATTCAGCTCATTTTCAAGGAAAATGATTTTAAAGAAATATTTTATGTTCTAAATTGTTCCATTATAAGTTTTCAAATATATTTTCAAAGAAATAAGTTTTCAAAAATGTTTTATGTTCTAAAAATAATTTTTCAAAGAAAAATGGATATTTTCCTCAAGAACTATTCTCTAAAAATTATTTTACATCTAAGAACATGTTATTTTAAGTTAATTATGTTTTATTATGTATATGAACCAATGATAATATTATTACTATTTATTTTTATGTTTTAAATTTATTATAGATTGGAACTTGTGAATTTTTTTTCTTTTCTATGAGTTATGCTATAATAAAATTTTTTATGAAACCCATTTCATTTCATGGGTTATAAATGATCTATGTTATTGTGGAACACGTGAAAATGATTTAATTATGAGATGGTTGGATCTATATCTCCCTCCAATACATTGGGTATAGATTTATATCTCCTAAGATATACATGAATGAAATGGAAAGTAAATCCGGTAATAATACAGGGCTAGAATGAAGTAAATCTGATCCGGTAATACATGGCTAGAACGAAGAGTTAACTCTGTTCAGTATAGGACTTTTCCCACTATAATGGTCTTATAAGTGATTCCTTTTCTACTATGTAAATCATATTATGTTCTTATTTTTATTCCAAAAATTCTATATCATAGTCATATGTTATGATTTAATGTCTTATGCTCTTCATTTCCTTATGAATCATGTCTTATAAACATCTAATATTTGTTCCATGACTCTTGTTTATGATATTTTACTATTAGGATCATGTTCTCATACCCTTATGTTCATTTTTATTCTTACATATCTCTCTTGTTTACTCTTACTGATCATTTTAGCTCACCCTTTCTTATGTTTCTTTTCCCTGGGTTTAGAGGAAAGATGTTAAATGATTTTTTATAGAATTATTTCAAAAGGATGATGTTTATGACCTAATATGAAAAAAGAAAATCTTGAAATTGTGGGAGATAGTGTGTCTTTTTATGGACCAGTTTTTTATGAATAAGAGTTTCTAAGAGTTTTTCCTAATTCTCTAAAACTCTACTCCTAAAAATTCCTTGGGTATGTAAGTGATACATTATTTTACTTCTAATATTGTAAGTTTTTATAGTAAAAATTGGGTCACATTTGTAAATTTTATGTCATTAGTGTCGAATCCAAGAGTGTGGATTCTTGGCTATTACATTTGGTATCAGAGCAGGGTTTAGACAACTTTGTAGATTGTGATGTTTTCTTAAGAGTTATTCACACTATTGTGGGATTATAATTTTAGGTTTTAACAAAAGATAAGTGTCTTAGAAACCCCTTTTTAGGTTTTAAGTTATGAAATTTAAAGTGACTAACAATTTTTTAGAGACATTTAGTTTTGATTTAATTAAGGGTTATTTCATTTTTGGGATGAAAAATTATAGGTATGATCCAACCTTTGAGATTAAAATATGTTATGGTTATTTTTTAGGGTTTTCTCTCATTTTGGGAATGTTATAAGAATTATTTAGTTTTATAAAAATGATAACTCACAGGAAGGGTGAAACCCCATCACGTCGGACAAGGCTACGTGAATCGAACCCACAATCGAAGGGTGATAAGGCTTTATGGCCTACCACTGGCCTACGTAAAGTCCCTAGTTAGTATGACTTTTTATTTTTAGTTAAACAAGTTGATGGAAAATTAATAAGTTTAATTTTGAAACATAGGATTTATCAAATGGATATCCTTAGTATTGTAAAATGATTTGTGGTTTAAGTGATAAATATTATTTTCGAAGATGTTCACTATTTTGGGAACTTTATATAATTAAGGTAAATAAAATATTATGGGATTTTAATTGAGGAGTAATGGTATAATTATATTTTGGAAGAATGTATGATTTTAATTGTGGACTTATAGGTAATTAGGTTATTTATGGAAATTATTAACCTACCTTGGAAAATATGTGATTAGGTTAATTACTTTTTGTATAAGACATTAAGAGTGGTTGATGTTATTTAGTGATAAATGTTAAAATTTATCTTCAAATATTATATGGTAAAATTATTCTAAATTTTATGTTTAAATATTAGTCAATAATTTATCAAGGGTAGTTATTTTTTTAATGTTTTATGTTTAATAAGGGGTATTAATGTGGAATTTTTGAGATTGAATTAGTTTTTCATCACATAAGGTTTTTTATTTTTTGGAATTATCTTCTCTTACGCTAACCATTTTGGATAATGTCTAAAGACATGAGAAATATATAGGGGTCATTTTTAGATTATGTGATTCTCTATAAGTTGATGTTATTGCTTCAATTGGGAAAAAATCATCTTTAATACTCATCAATTGGAGGAAAAGATGAGTTTGTGGTGGAAATTTATTAAATGATGAAACTATACTTTTCAAGTAAGTCTACTTTCTTATGATCTTATTCTATAGTAATATAATTCCTAGATAATGTGAAAAAGGTCTTAAAAATGTTTTCCATTTACTTTTCCTCCTAATAAATCAAATAGAATTTAACCCATCAAAAATTAATAGTTTTTGGATTATTAACTTTCACCTAACAATGTTTTATATCACTCTCTATCTGAACTTGATGGTTATTTTTTTCTTCCATATCCATGTTTTCCTACATGGGACCCTAGAATCTGTTATCTCAGGTGACCTTCTTAATTCCATTTCTTTCATTTAAAAAGATATTTTTATAAATCTTTTTTACGAAGTGGGTTTATATCCTTTTACAACCTCTATGAATTTTGAGGGAGAAATTCATTTTAAGGGGTAGAATGTAACACATTGAGATTTTATAAGATATGTTATTTTTTATTTTTTTGATTGCATGTGTTGTATGCTACACCAAGATTATCTTGCGCTACACACAACACCGTCTTATCTTTTGGTATATGTAACACTATGCTTGTCTTATGATACACACAATTTCAAGTTCTTTTGATATAATTCATTTTACGCAAAAGTAAGTTTAAGCGAACAACTTAATATTATTATGTTAACATATATCCTAATAATTATAATATAATTTATGAATAATATTAACTTAATTATGTAAATATTATTAATTCTTTGGTGAGAAATTAATTATAAATGAAAATAAAACCCTTTTTAAATAAAAGGAAATGTTTTTTTGCAAAACTATTTAATTGAAAATAAGTGATTTTATAAAATAATAAAAGCACACTTGATGGAAATATTAATTAAATGTATATGTTTAATATATTAAATATAATTTTTAAAATTCATCTTATATATTTTATAGACATGATATAAGAACAAATTTAATTTTTTTGGATAAAAGATGTATTTGTTAAAAATTATAGTTTTGTTGCCTTTTAATGGCGCACCTATTTTAAATCAAGTTTTTAAAATTTTTATATGTTTAATTGGTAAAAATAAACTTCTTATTGGGAATAATGACATCAAAAAAAATTTTATATAAAAAAAATTAATTTTCTGATAATTTTCATATTTTAATGAATAGTGAAAAATATGACATTTTAATTCAAAACTCCTTTTTCATCTTATTAATTTATATTGTTATATTATAAATTAAATTGTTTTTAAAGTATAATTAGATTAATTTTTTATTATGTAATCCAATTTTAGTCATTATATTTAATTTCACATTGAAATTTGATATAAACACATGTCAATCTTTTGATGGTTTTTACTTTTAAAAAACTTGTTTTCTCATTCCCTCAATGGGATTAATTTTAATTTAATTACTAAAACTTATGTGTTTCAAATTTTGAAAAATGGATTCCATATTTTGAATAAGTAGATCCAAATTATATTAATATGTTATTTTTATTTTTTGGATGTTATGAATAGTAAATACTGTAAATTTTATTTAACATGATTAATTGAAAATCGGGTAATTTAGGTCAACAACTAATATGATAAGGACAATAAAATTACCCTAACACCTACCAAAATCCTATTGTATGAGTAAAAATCAAACCTTAACACCTAAATATCTTAATTTAATCATTTAATGGACTTTTTCTATGAAAATGATATAATTATTATTAAAGTAAAAGAAAGTGACAAGAAAGTGACAAAATGTCACCCTCTTATTTCTTATAAGTATATTAATTTTAATATAGTGATAAACATGATAAAACTTAGATACTAAATATTCTCCAGAAATATAATGAAATTATATATATCATGGTAATTTATTTAAAATTTTTAGAGACTAAATAATTACCTTAAAGGCTTATAAAATGATAAATGAAAAATTATTTAATTGATGAAAACATAATAAAAAAATTATTAAAATGATAATAATCATTAAAAGACACAAAAACTTGAAAAAATATTATTTTTCAAATATATATAGATCATAATAATCCAAGGATCTAATAATGGACCATTTTTAACCATAAATAATGGACTATGATATTTATATTATTTTAATTAATGTAGAGTAAAAGTTGTCACTTTCATATTTTTAATACTATAACATTTTAAATATAGGGTTATATATATATATATATGTATGTATATAAATATAAATACTATTATGGAATATAGAAAATTTATATTCATCATGGTATTTTATTTTAACTTTTAGTGAACAAATATGTATATTAAATAATTATTAAAAACCGATGTAGTAATTATTTTATTAAGGTAAATATCAAATGAATAATATTAAAAATATAAAAATAAATATAATTTCGGATAATAAATATTTCTAATTAATTTAATAGATGACCTTGACCCATTAGGTATATAATAAAATATTGTTTTTGAGGTTATAATTTTATCTTGATATTTTTAAAAATCCATGAAATGAATAGTGTCAAAATTGACACTTTCGATATTTTGTAAAAATAATGTTTTATTAAATTATTTAAAAATAATAAGTCATCTTTAAAAATAAAAAATAATAATAATATGCTATAAAATATTCTAAATTATGAAATTATTTTTTATTTTATATAAAATGAGTAAAATCCAAAACTTTTAATATTGGAAATGTTATTACCTTATAAAAACTTAAAATAGATAATTAAGGATTAATTAAAAATATAAGGATTAAATTGATATAAAAACTTGTCTAAATTTTATTGGTTGATGATATTATAATATTATCATATATTATATTCTAATATATATCATTTTTAAGGTATTTAGATTGATTTTGATATTAATATAAATTAATAGTTTTAGAAATTCCAAAAGTGTCCCACACCTCAATTATAGAAGGACACCTCCTCCCTCAAATATTCACACCACTTTGATCCTATAATATCAAAAAAAACTCTTCTAATTTCCTTTCTAAACACCCCTATTCACATTATAGAGGTTCTGGTATTCTCAAAATACCAACTCTAGTGTTTATAAGAGGAGATTTAGAGAGTGATCATCGAATAAGAGGTAACTTCCTTATCGACTTTTCAAAATCATTTCTTCTTCTACTTACTATAATTTTGTTTTTACACTATAATATAATAAATACAGTATTACCTATATGGTGAGATGTTATTATGGTTATGTAACAACCATATTCCACCTTCTATCCATCCAATGAAAAAAATATCACCAAGCGTACGTATGTACAACTTATCGTCTCCACATCGTGGTGTAATATGTTTTTCATCAAAAATTATTTGGATTTGTATAATTATGAAATTAATAGACATATATAATAATTATAATATTATATTTATTCTGGAAACAACATATATACCATTCACTTCAATAATTATTACTATTAAGGAAATGATACTATCACTTGTGCGTACATACGGACTACCGTCTTCATGACGTGATGAGATTCATTTACCTTATTCAACATTAATGAATGATTAAATAAATGTATATAATGAATAAATATGATATATATTAAATTAATTCTATTCTTCTAATTATATAATTATTACTTATGAAGAATATTTTGGACTAATACGGCAAAACATGCTTAGAAAAGATGAGAAAATTAACACCCAAAAGAAGATTAATAATGAAATATTATTAAATGGGTGGTAATATGATTATATATGATAACATAAATATAAATACGGTTATGTAATAAGATTATAACATTCTTTAATCAATTATATAGTAGTTTTTGATATGTACAAAGGAACGTCGACTAAGGTAAGTGAATTTCATCTCACTTTTTATTTCCTTAAGATGCATGCCTTATTCACCACTCATTTCTTTTGTGTGGTGTACATACTAACCATGAATGTATTATATGCCTTTTTAATTTAATTTTTGGATATTTAAATACTGATTCTATGATCTGTATTCCATGGGGTTTCATCACACAAAAGTTACCAAATGAGTAAGGTAGTTTTTGTCTGAATTTTCCTTCTTTGAGACACATGTTTTGTTGTACACCTATGTTCTTATACGAGGTGTATATATTGCCATTTTATATTTTATATAAGAAATATAATTTTTTTAATGATATTATAATCTTTTTTAATTGTTATTGTTTCATGGGGATTGTGATTCAAATGTTTCAAAGTGGTATGGGAAACTTTGAAATGTTTGAAGATCATTTTCCTCAAGAAATGTTTTTAAAATATATATTTTTCTTATTTTCAAGGAAAATGATTTTAAATAAATTTTTTATGTTCTAAAGTGTTACATTATAAGTTTTAAATCAATTTTCAAATAAATAGTTTTTCAAAAATGTTTTATATTCTAAAAATAATTTTTTAAAGAATAAGGTATATTTTCTTTAAGAAATCTTCTCCCAAAATTATTTTGCATCTAAGACCATATTATTTGATGTTATTATGTTTTATTGTGGATATGAATCAATGATACCATTTTTAATATTTTTTTAATGGTTTAAATTTATTATTGATAGTTACTTATGAATTTTTTTCTTTTCCAAGAGTTATGCTATGATGAAGTGTTTTATAAAACCAATTTCATTTCATGGGTTATGAATGATCTATATTCTTGTAGAACACGTAATAATGATTTCATTATGAGATGGGTGGGACCTATATCTCGCTACAATTAATTGGATATATATTTATATCTCATGAGATATACATGACTGAAATGGTAAGTAAATATGGTTCAATAATATAGGGTTGGAACAGCTAGTAAATCTGGATTAGTAATACATAGTTGGAACAAAGAGTGAACTCGGTTCAATATAGGACTTTGTCCACTATGATTTTCTTGGAATTGATGTCATGGATACTATGTAAATCATATTATGTACTTATTTGTATTCCATAAATTCCATTTCATATTCATATGTTATGATTTCATAGCTTATGTTCTTTATTTCCTTATGACTCATGTCTTATAAACTTCCAATATTTATTCCATGACTCATGTTTATGATCTTTGATATGCAGGGTACAATATTTTACTATTATGATCATGTTTTGATACACTTATGTTCATGTTTATGATTATATATCTCTCTTGTTTACTCTTATTGAGCATTTGAGCTCACCCTTTATTATGTTTCTTTTCCCTGGGTTAAGAGGAAATATGTAAAATGAGTTTTGTCTAAAATTATTTCACATGGATGATGTTGATGACCTAATGCGAAATATGAAAATCATGACATATTGGGAGATAGTGTGTTTTTTTATGAACCACTTATTTATGAACCAGTGTTTCTAAGATTTTTCCCTCAGTCTCTAAAACTCTAAACCTAAAAGATCCTTGGGTATATAAGTGATCCATTATTTTCCTTTTTATGTTTTCAGTTTTTATAGAAAAAATTGGGTCACATTTGTAAATTTTATTTCATTGGTTTTGAATATGGAAGTGTGGATTCTGGGCTATTACAGATTGGATTAGTGGATAAATTTCACCTAGGGAAGAAAATATAGCTTCCCACATGTCATATGTGTGTAATGAAGCATCCAAAAGGGAATAAAGAGATTATTCAAGTGTGGAAGATAGGTACAAAAAGATAATGAATGTTTAGGGGAGATGAATATAACCATTAATGTGATGGAAGAAAATAATTTTGTGATCAATCCTCAACCTATGGTCCAATGTTTCATCTAAAAGGAACATAGACACTATGAAAGTCAATTCTATAATCCATTTGTTTTCAAATATAACCAATGATAAAAACACCAAAGGCTAAGAGAGAAAGCATGGGTTTATTCTATCACTACTACAAAGGTGGGTCCTGAAAATGAAGTGGTAAAAAGTAAGATGGTTATTTGATATGAGCTATTTTTTCCAATTTTTAATTTATTTTCAATGAAAATAAACCCCCTGATCTAGATAAAACTCAATAAATCATTCACATTTATTAATTTTTGAAATATATACTATGAATGATAAATTTATTAAAACATTATTTTTAGTGTTTTATTCGTTTTTTGGGTTTAATTGTGAATACATGAATTTATCTTAGTTCTAGATTTTAATTATTAAAAGGCTTATAATTCTATTTAAAAAATTAATTAATTCAAAATCAATTAAACAAAGCCTATATTTATTTTGGTTTTCATTGTGTGCAAGTTGAAGCTGGAAAAAAATTGATTGTAAGACTCAACTGACCATGAGACTATAACTCAATCGACGGTGATACTTGATCGACCTTAAGGTATAAAATTGGTCATATATTTAAGGTGACCACACTTTAATCCTAAATTGACTATACCATTCAAAAAAACTATGTTAAATTTTTGAAAATTACTAGAGTGACCACAAGTTAAAATCCAACCAACCATGTGGCCTACAATCAACCATGTATTGATCAAACCCACATTGAAGCTTCAAAATGATCAACAATGCTGAAAATTATAAAAAGGACTTGATCAACCACATATTAATTATGACTAGTAATGCCACTCAATCGACCATGTATCACAAACCACCATAGGTCTAAGCTTCCATAAGAGTTGAAGTTACCAAAAAGTGTGAAGCTTTCATGTGTGTGAAGACCAATTGTGTGAGGCTTAAGTGACCATATGATATAGCCACTACACCACCGTAAGGTTGATCTATGACTTAGCCAAAAAAATTGGTCACTGGGATTAAAATATAAAAAATTACCAAAATATAAAAACCAGGCCTAAAATAAAAAGAAAACTAATTTTCACTACTTATCTAAATTGGGAAGAATCTTCCAAGAACCCACATAGTGATTTTCCTATTTGGAGAAGAATGTGGACATCATAGGACTCTATCGATCATGTGCTATAATATTTTTGATGTATAACTCCATCAATCACAACCCTAAATCTAGGAACATTGTTGCATTTAGCGAAAAAAGAGATGGGAACTAAATCTGAGGACTTTTTGAAAGTCTATGAACCAAGAAAAGAACTATTAACCACTTCTACAAGAATAGTACATTTCAATCCAAGGGTTTTTGTACATGAATACTTGATAAATCATATATAGTTATCTTCTTTTCTTTTATTTTTTCCTTTTTCCTCTCTAAAGATACCATTATTAACCATTAGTGGTTTAGATGGGGAGATTTACCATCCCCTATTAATGAATTCATTTTTTAATTGATAATTTTATTCTTATAATATCTCTATAATTGTTTTTTTTTGACATTAAGATATTTATTTTATTCTATGCATTTTGAATTATTCTTCCCTTCTTCATTGGTTTTCTCACACGGGTCATTAATACTTATTCACTATTTACTATAGTTAGTAGTGGGGTTTATCCAAGATTGATTAGATTTTTCCAATAAATGGGATGGGTAAGATTAGTAGATGCAGTGATCATTGCATCTCACTTATTAGGACAAAATAGCCTAGGGAGGGTAATTGGTTGATATTTTAGTTGATTAGAGAGTCAGTAGAAGATTAAATTTGAATCATGATTTAATAGGTAAGAAAGGGGATATCCTATGTTTGGATACTGTTTTTAATATTGAATACCAAACCAACTCAATATCATCCTTAGTAAAATTAACTCATTATTTTCACACACACAAAACCCCTAAACAAGATAATAACACACCCATAACATTATACTCTTTAGAGACAACCAGAGTCCCAATATCACTACATTTTATTCAGGTTTATAAATTTTTTTGTTGAGGACCTCATGAAATTATAATCATCAACTTGGAATAATTTTTTGGGAGGCTAGTGTTGTGTTCTTATTTTTTTGTTTAAAATGGGTTTTGATTAATTGATAAATATAGTTTAATTCACCTATTTGTTTTTAATCTAGATATTTAAAGGATAGTTCTAGAAATAATTAAGAATCGCTAAGAAAGTGGAGAGAGATTTTGTCACAAATCCATTTAATGTATCTACCTCCTCATCCTCATCCTCTACTAGAGTTACTTTAGTTTTTTAAAACATGGAATACAATATAGATTGATTAAATAGAACTTTGAGAGAGATTTATGCACCTAATTTCAATAATAATAACTAGTTATTCTAATTGAGTAACCAATAGGGTTGTGATATTAGAACATGAATGATATAATTATTACCTAAATTTCTAGGTTTGTTAAGATAATATCCCAATATGGATATGAGATAATTTGGAGATGTATACAACAACCTTTGAACTAAATTTTTCTGTGAGGCTCAATTTAGCTGGAATACCTTTCCCTTATCCCTTGAAGGATCAACCAAAGAATGGATGTATGGTGTATAAACTATATAAGTCACCACATGGGATGAAATTTAGAAGTCCTTCCTCAAAAATAATTCCCTACATCAAGGAGCTCCTAGATGAGGAAGGAGATATATGGAATCAAAAAAAACAAATGGATAAGTCCTTTATGATTTTTAGGAGAGATTCATGTAGTTAATAGAATTATAACCACACCAGCCCAATCAATATCACCATTTCTTTGTTTTTTTGGTATAATGGGAACATGACCAAAAATAAGAGTCTCCTTTATTGAATAAACAAATATTACAAAAGTCTAAATGAAGACTTTTTACAAGAATCATTTTTTCCAAAAAGAGAAAATCTCATCAGGAGAGTTGTTTCACTATATAAAATCAAGAGCATTGGCCCCTTTATTATTAATTCAATCATCCAAATAAATTACCACTCGATTTTTATGTGTGATGATATAATTCATGTATGAAAAAACATCCATTAATTTTCTTAATTTTGTTGTAAATTTCCAAGATAGATGAATGATACCATTCCTAATATCTTGAACAATGGTATTGGAGTCACACTCAAGCCACAAGATGGAATATCCCAATTTCTTTTAAAATTATACTTCATTGATAATACCAATAATTTCAGTATAAATGGGGGTTTTGATACCAAAAGAACCATAAAATCATCCCACTTCTTCACTACTATGATTTCTGAAAACCATAACATGACCAAAAGGACATGGACTACCTCTTGATTTAGCATCTCTATTACATTTGATTCATCTCGTAAATGGAGGAATCCACATGACTTATAAGGTCTCAGATGAGTAAATATAATTTCCAATAATTCCAAAATAATTAAGAACAAAAAAATCATGAATTGTGTTATCACAATATCCATTTTTCCATCATTCACATATTTCACAATAAAAAAAATATGGGCCAAAGTTGACTGAACACTGGAATTAGTGACCCCATGAATCATTTTATTTTGACTATTCCATAGAGAATGAATAACCACAAAATTTTCAATAAGAAATAGAATTTTCATATACCGTAAAATAGGATGAGAGATATAGAAAATCATATTATCCCAGATTATAACTGTGTTAGAAATTATGATTTCAAAACAATCCTCTATTTCAATCAATAGTGCAGATTTAGTAGCACATACTAAGTAAAGATAATCAATTCCCTATCTATAATGATGACATGGTGAATATCTAGAGAAAATAATAATACCAAAACCCTATAGAAAATCATCAATATGTAGTTTTTAGTACATGAGTCCCAGAAAAAAGAAAATATGGATGGCAAAATAAATCTTCTCATCAAATCCTTTACCCAATTATTTACACTACCATTTTGTTATGACTTTCCTTCACTAAGATGAGGGAAGATACAGCAAACTTCTAGACCCTTCCTTATTCAATTTTAAGTAGAGATAATTACCCCTAATTATTGACTTCAATAGGACCTAGAGTGATGAATAGCACCAAGGGTATAGAATCTCATGTAATATGGAAGGCATTACCCTTTTTGTAGAACAAGATCTAGATATGAGATGGTAAATCCCAGTAATACCAATGAATAAAGATAAAGGTGAATCCAAAAATCCATTCCCATATGCATGTTCATAATAAAGTGATACAAAGTACAATAACTCTAAAGGAAATTACCAAAATAAAAGAAAAGCAGCAATGAAATTTGTCCTGATGTCTAAGATAGTAAGGTCTGTATGGTCATAAAAGTCATCCTGGAAACCTGAAAGAAGTTTTATATACATAGGGTGAGTTTACAAGTATACTCAGTAGGGAAAATCAAAAGCTCTCATTCACAAGTGGAGAGACATTCTAATACCCCGTGAGAAATGGAAACAACCAAAACACAGCAAGGAAACTATCCACCCAGCCTTACCAAGGTAAACTCTCCAAATATATCAAGTTAGGTAAAATAATAGTAATATCACATTGATATTTGGGTACCCTGCACCACTTTCTCATTGATTATTTAGGACATCCTATGCATCAGACCTCCCCCACAAATCCCACTGTAGTCCCACTACCATCCCCAACAACAATGATATGGGCCATCCCAACTACAATTCTATCATTCCCACAAACAAATGGGCCACCAAAAACACACATAACCACATCGGCAAACACCTAGTTCACAAAAATCACTGCCACACCCAAAGAAACCTAGGTCAAAACATCCACTTCCATGCCTGAATACACCTGGGCCTCATCCTAAGGACACTTGGGAAACAAACCTTCTTGTACACACCTAGTCCAATCCACCACAACACACCCTGGTCGAAGATTCGTGGGCCATAATGAACCTCAGACCATCATATCCTACATGAAGAGTCTTGGGATACCTCAAAGATGGTACAGAAAATGAAATGATAACCAGCCACTCATAGGAATGTTGGGGAAAATACCCTCCCTGTGAAATGGGGGTGTTTGACATGAAGTGCTCAATGAAAGTGGGGTGCGTATAAGAAACACAAAAACTAAATTTTATAAATACAGGTAATCTATAACTTATCCCAACCTAAGGGTCTTGAAACTAAAAACTAGCTAGTACATAACCACTCTTACTGTTATCCCTACATGCACAAGTATACAAAAACCACAACCAGAGCACAACCCATTTATGGAAAACAATTCCCCCTTTGTACCAGTTCTTATTATCATGTTCAAATGAGTCAATTTAAATAAATATTTCTCCAATACCAGGTAACTAATAGGCATAACCACAAGTCAATGAAACAACTAAAATAAAAATATCCAACAAACATTTAATCATTCACACCCAGTTCTCTTGTAAGTAACAACATAAAAAGGGATCTGTGAGATCCCTCTAAGTACTTAAACCAAACCAAGCCATAATATACTAGCTCCAAAAAATTTACCATCATCTCCACATGGCCTAGATTCACAATCCAACAACCTCTCAACTAAATATCCTATTCCCAACCATGTCACCCCAAAAACATTA
Source organism: Viscum album (assembly GCA_963277665.1). Classification (NCBI taxonomy): domain Eukaryota; kingdom Viridiplantae; phylum Streptophyta; class Magnoliopsida; order Santalales; family Viscaceae; genus Viscum; species Viscum album. Next base: position 1,095,520,228 of record OY728156.1, on the reverse strand, counting down.
AAAGGAACAAATAGGAATATCGCCATAAGAGAGAAAGATTTAGCCACCACCATTCATTAAGTTTTTTCTTTACATTTGATTAACTGGGGTGATCACACGAGTATTATTATTCATTGGGAATCTATTTAATCAACCAAGTTTACATGATTAACCAGTTTCCATGTTATAGTCATTCAATCACAAGATTATCTTGAAAACAGAGCTTCATTAGTGATAAATAAAGGACCACCAATAGCCACGATTTTTATTGGGCATGAGCCCATACAATTCACAACATAAGAACGAAGGTAAAATATAGACATATCATTATCTTTCCCACCATTCATTCATTAAAAGTCTATTTATTATCTGTATTAAAGTTGTTTTCATCTACATCCTGAGGGAACATCACCATAAAACCGCACATGATGCACAGTAAAGAGAGACGAAGGAAAACCCATACTTTGTTGATCAAGGATTTAATTTCTCTCTTTGTACCAAGAACTGGGGATGGAGTGACTGACAGGAAGAACTCTAAGGCCGAGAATAAAGGTCTAAAACACATGCGCACAATTTGTCTTCGGAAGAGGGACTCCAAGCATAACAAGTAAAAGAAAGAGACCCAGGAAGAATAAGATCTCAGTGTGATAAAAGGCCTGATCCTAGAGTTACAAGATCTGAAATCTCAAAATTATTAAAAAGTGGATCATGGTAAATCCAGGTGGCTAGGAGATTTCACATGTTATAATTAAATGATATTTAATAATTCTCCTCAGGGATGATGGAGATAATGGTTGTGATTTTATAAATCAACATTTAATGGAGAAAACACATAATAGGGGGGAAATGGAAATGCGGAAAAGGTGTGACATGGATAAAAGCCACATGTTATGGTAAATAAAGGGTTTCCCCACTCTTAGGGGATTTAAGATACCATTTATGGGCTTAAAAACATCCTTAAACCACTTTAAAATATGTATTAAAACATAAAATAGGTGTTATGGAAAAAACTAGGGAATGAAACCCCGACACCCCTCTGTGACGCCATTTAGGTACGGCACCAATCAGTGAGACTAATTGGTGGCACCAATCATGGAGACACTAATTGGTCTAATTATTGGAACCCATCGTTGGCACCAATTAGTGGAACAGAGAGGTGACACCACAGCGACACCCTGCCACTGACACCAACACCATCCTAACTCACTGATGGTGTCCAGGAAACCCCTAATAATATAATTTGGAAAATTAATGTACTATGAGAGGTTGGTCCATTAAATAAGATACCACTAAAACTATTCTCACCCTTGAGAATTCAAGAATAAACCCAAAGAAGAGAGAGGGGTCCAAACAACCACCTCGTAAGATACCTCTCAAGGAAAAACCACCCTATAGTTGTTTGAAATCAGTAATTAAACCCCAACATCCGGGAACACCACTCTCATATTTCTCCTAAACAACCGTAGAAACACAACCGCTCATCTCCCCTAAGTAACTACACAAACAAATAAAGGTCACACCATCCAAACTTACTTATTAGTGGGTCCCTTTCTCCATGTCAATATACTATCCTCTTTGGGAGGAACTGACTCACCCAAATGGGTTTAATCACATCCACCTTAATGTGTCTTTATTAGGGATCAGGTCCTCCCCATTCCATAGTTAGTAATTTTCACACACATTCAGAGAAAAATGGAAACATCTCATCTTATAGCAAACAAGTTCAAGCATTACATCATAGAAAGGCACAAAGAAAACACAAGATCAAAACTCATAATAGCTCTGGGTACTGGGAACACATCTATGCTTTCCATTCCCAAGAACTATCCTTGAGGCCCCATACCTCCACAACTCATGAACTAGGGTAATGACCCATCTATGAAGCACCTTCTCCTTATGATCCTTGATTCTCACTGGTCTCTCCACGAACGTCGCATAATCCTCGATATCCAACTCTCCCCAGTTGGGGATGTGGGAGTAATTGTGTAGATATCGACTGAGGTGAGATACATGGAAGAAATTGTGGATCCTCTCCAGTGGCAGTGGTAACTCTAATTGATACTCCACCTTATCAACTCATCCCAACACCACAAAAGGTGTAATGAACCTAGAAGAAAGCTTACTCCACCTACCAAACCTCTACTGCCCATGTTGAGGGGAAACCTTCAAGATCACATGATCTCCAACCTCGAACTCCAAGGGTCTCCTCCTATGATCGGAATATGACTTATGTCAGTCCTCAGTCATCTTCATCCTCTCACATACAAGTTTAACCTTCTTCAACGTGCTCTGCACCACTTCTGGGACAAGAACACCTGCCTCCCCAACCTCTGTCCAACACACGGGTGAATGACACGATCTCCCATACAATGCTTCAAATGGTTCCATTCCAATGGTAGAGTGATATCTATTGTTTTAGAAAAACTTTACCAGAGGAAAGTGTCATACCCACGATCCTCTGAAGTTTAGAACACCTGCCTGCAGCATATCCTCCAATGTCTAGATGGTCCTCTTTGTCTTTACATCTGTCAGAGGGTGAAAAGAAATGTTAAGACATAGGTGGGTGACAAAAGAACTCTCTAATACCTTCTAGACTTAGGAATTAAAGTTTGTATCCCGATCTGAAATGATGGTTCTAGGAACTTCGTGTAGCCACACAACATTACCCACATATTTCTGTTTTAAGAAATCTACTACACTCGTCTCCTTAACCGCTAAGAAGTGAGTTGATTTCTTCAATCGGTCCACCACTACCCAAATGGAATCATAGCCTATCTCATCTCTAGATACTCATGTGAAAAAATCCATTGAGACTTTATCCCACTTACACTTAGGAATGTCTAAGGGATGAAACATACCAACTGGAACACGATGTTCATCCTTCACCTTCTAACACACAAAGAACTTTGCCACAATCTTCGGCACTGACTGCTTCACTTCAAGCCACCAAAACTAACCTCTCAATCCTCGGTACATCTTGGAGACTCTTGGATGTACTTATAAGGGTGAGTTATGGAACTCACTAAGAACAACCTCATGCATTTCCATAGAGAAAAAACATCTTCCCACAGAATAGTATCCAATTATGACCATCCTCTAACCATCCTTCTAAAGCATTTCCCTTTTCAATGTGATCTCACATCACTTCAACCTCTATGTATCCCCACTAAGACTCCACCACCTATCATAAAATGGAATACTACACTGTCATCTGAAACATAAAGCCTCTACCATACTCCACTCTCATGCCCAGATGCAAAGCAGTAAACTCCTCCATTGCCTTAAAAGAATCTACTGGCTCCCGAACCACATCATTTTGTGACTTCCTTTTCAAGGCATCGGCCACCATTTTTCTATTTCTTGAGGTTATGGAGATCTAAAAGTAATAGTTCTGAAGAAACTTCATCCAAATCTGTTGCTTCAAGTTCATGTCTCACTGGTAAAAGATGCACCTCAAGCTTTTTTGATCAGTGAAGACCATGAAGCATTCCTCGATGAGGTAATGCTGCCAAAACTTCAGCATGAACACAACTACTGCAGGCTCCAAGTCATGGGTGACATAGTTATGTTTTTTAGGGAATAACTGCCTATACCCATAAGGGATCACTCCCCACTACTGCATCAGCACACACCCCTAGTCTAGATCCGAAGTATCATAGAACACTTTAAACATTACCCCTTCCTCTAGAAACCTCAGCACTGGGGCACTAACCAGCTTCCCTTTCAGGTAACTAAAATTCTACTAGAATTTTTCACTCCATACGAAAGTCTGGTCTTTCCTTTTCAAAGATATCAAAGTCACTACAAATCAAGAGAATTCGGTCAAAAACCGTTGGTAGTAACCTTCCAGTCCCAGAAAACTAAGAACCTATTCCACGTTCTTGGGTACTGCCAAAGAAACAACTTCTTTGACCTTCGAAGGTTCTACTATTATTCCCCACTAGGACACGACGTGTCCAAATAAGTTCACCTCTTGTGTCCAGAACTTGCACTTGAACAACTTCATGTAACGATGGTGGTGTCGAAGGACCTCTAAAACTATCCTTAGATGCCTGTCATGATTGTCCTCTGAACTTGAGTAGATCGGGATGTCTTCAATAAACACGACCACAAACTTGTCTAGATACTCATAGAAAGAAGAGTTCATGATCCCCATGAACACAACTAGGGCATTTGTAATGTCAAACGCCATGACCACAAACTCAAAGTTCCCAAATCTACATCATAAAGCAGTCTTATGGATTTCGCTCTCTTTCACCCTCAACTGGTGACATCTATTCTGCAGGTTGATCTTAGAGAACCAACTTGCTCCCTTCAACTGGTCAAAAAGGTCATCGATCCTCAGAAGGGGGTAATGGTTTGTGACCATCACCCAATTCAGTCTTCGATAGTTTATAAACATACTGAGACCACTATATGTCTTATTTATGAAAAATACTTGAGCATCCCATAGAGACACTCTTGGTTGGATTAAACCCTTATTCATTAAGTCATCAACCCCAATCTACAACTCACACAACTCAGATGGAACCATCTGATAAGGAGCCCTCAAAATTGGACGGGCACTAGGTTGTAAGTATATCCCGAACTCAACATCACGTCAAGGGGGTAGAGTCACAATATCTTTAAGAAATATGTCCAATAATTCACTGACAATCCCTAGAAATTACACTATCTCTGAGTCTGCTGACTCCACTGAGAACTAGGACAACAAGGAAAGAAGGGGATTCAGATGTCGGCAGCCCTCCTGGAAACCTTGATTGCCCAAAAAAATCTACACGCTCACCACCCATATCAAAGAACACAACCCTTATCTGGAAGAAATCAATAACATGCACAGGAAATAGCTAGTCGATGCCCAGAATGACATCGTATAGCTGCATTTGTAGTAGAATGAGATCCCCACTGGACCGATGTGGCCCCAACATCAGTCTGCATCCTTGAAAAGAATCAAATAGGTTATTCTGACCTCCAACTGGCATGCTCAACACCAAGGGAATGGAAAGAATCTCTATGTCTATACCCAATTCATGGGCTATAATAGGTACAAAAAAGGAGTGTGAAGCTCCAGAATCAAACAAGGCATAAGTTTGAGTACTAAACCAATTGATCATACCTTTAACGACCTCTGGAACCACTGGAACTGCTACCTATGTGGTGTGAAACTACCCGTGTCCAAATCCTCTACCCCTTGATTGTCATCCGCCTCCCCAACCATTCCCTAGTTGAGGTCCCTGAGGAGCACCCTGAGGTCAGCCTCCTCCAGCAATGTATGATATCATGGGGGGGGGCTGTTGTTGTTGCTGAAAAGGTCTGACTGGAAACTCATGATGCTGAGGTGGGAGTTGAACCTTACCACCCCCACCATGCTGAGCTCAAACTAGGAACCGACTCTGGATGTGACCAAAACCTCCACAAGAAAATTACATTGGTCTTGGGCCCATAGTGAAAGGGAGAGGACTGGGAGATCAAAACTAGAACTGTTGAGGCATGCTCCCTACCAGCTGAAACCTGGAAGGCCTTGATGATGGATTTCTACTGCTGACAGTCTTCCCCTTTAATGAGCTCAAACGGTTCCCCTCTCATGGAACACCTCCTATCATGTGCATCCTCTCCACTACCTCAGCCATCTTCTAAACCTCTAAGTACATCAGTAGAGTGAAGGGGGTAACAACATACTAAAGAGAAGTTCAGAGTGACTCTTCTAAACATCTCACCCATGACTCCTCATTCGGGAAGAGGTCTAGAGAGAAATGAAGGAGATCCTTGAACTTGATCCCCAACTCCCTTACCGGAAAACTCCCTTGTTGTAGGGGAGAAGCTCTTACCTTTTTTCTACCTTCATTATAGAAAAAATGAATTCTTCCTAGAATTACTTCTCAAAGTCAACCCACAAAACCTTAGCCACAATCCTCTCCCAGAGGTATAGCATCCACCACTGTCATGTTCTTCCCCTCATCTGAATAACTACCAACAGAACCTAGTACTCCCTCGGAGCATGGATAAAGGTAATTTTGATTGCTAGATCCTTAAGAAAACCCTATATCTCTAAGTCAAAAACACTTCCCTTGTACTTCCTGAGGGTCTACCGTTGGAAGGAACGTAGAGTCTTCTTCCACTTATCATCCTCTTCCTCTCAGTCAATCCTCTTTTGATCGACCAGATCAACCTACTAGGCCTCGACTTCCCGCACTACTCATGGACGTCGTTTGGGTTCCATAGCTATATGGTAAACAAGGAATTCCTATGACCAAGTTGTGTAGAAAAATATTTTTAAATTTTGATTAAAATTTTTATTTATTTTTTAATTCCAAAAACACCTAAGATGCACATGAACACGAGTAGTTATGATTCATGTACCTTTCCCAGGGTCTCTACCCTAAAATCAGTGCAGTCTCACTTGGTCTTTTGGTAGGTCCAGAGTCCTTGTGTTAGATCATGGGGGACCTAAAATCTCATGTCCTAACCAGTATTCCCTGGACTAATTCATACACTAAGATTTCCTAGCACTGTTTCCCTACCATCCCATGAAATCCGCACTGTGCCTAACCTTGAACTTCATCCTATCTCTCAATAACCTCCCTCTGATACCATTATGTCATGACCCGCCTTAACCAAGATGAGGGAAGGGACATCAACTGCCAGACCCTTACTTTTTCAAGTTGAAGGAGGGATAATGACCCATGAGTCCTGCCTTCAACATGACTCAGAGTGGCGACTAGCACCAAGAGTATAGAATATCATGTAATATGGAAGGTATTACCCTTTTTGTAGAACAAGATCGGGAGATACGATGGTAAATCCTAGCAACACCAAGGAATAAATATAAAAGTAAATTCAAAAATCCATTTCCATATGAATGTAAAAAATAAAGTGATAAAAATTAAAATAAATACAAAGTAAATTACCAGAAGAAAAGAAAATCAACAATGACAATTGTCCTGATGTCCGAGCTAGTAAGGTCTGGCACAGTCCTCAAAGTCATCCTAGAAACCTAAAAGTAGATTTATATATGTAGGGTGAGTATACAAGTATACTCAGTAGGGAAACCCAAAAGATCTCATGAACAAGTGGGGAGACATTCTAATGCCCCGTGAGAAATAGGAGATAACCAAAACACCTAGAAAGGAAACTATCCACCCAGCCTCAACAAGGAACACTCCCCAAATAATGAATGTAAGGTAAAATAAGAGTAATAGCACATCGATGTTTGGGTACCTCATACCACTTTCCCAATGGTTATTTAGGAAATACTACACATCCGAACTCCCCCATAAATCCCACTACAGTCCCACTGCCATCCCCAACAACAACCATATGGGACATCCCAACCACACGTATATCCCACCCACAAACACCTAGGCCACCACAACCACACATAACCACACTCGCAGTCACCTAGGCCACAACAACCACTGCCACACCTGAAGACAACTGGTCCATAACATCCACTACCACACCCAAAGACACATGGTCCTCATCTCTTAGACACATGGGAAACAAACCTTCTTTCACATACCTAGTACAACCCATAACAACACACCCTACTAGAAGAGTCTTGGACCATAATGAACCTCAGGTCTTCATATCCTATGGGAAGAGTCTTGGGATACCTATAAGAGGGATAAGTAAAAAAGCTAAAAACTAGCCACTTATAGGAATGTTGGAAAAAACACCCACCCCCATGAAATGGGGGAGTTTGGCACGACGTGCTCAACGTAGGTGGAGTGCATATAAGAAACACAAGAACTAAATTTAATACATATAGGTAATAAAGCACTCATACCAACCTAAGAGTCCTAAAACCAAAAACTAGTTAGTACACAATTACTCTTGTTGTTATCTCTACATGCACAAGTATACAACAGCCACAACCAGAGCACAACTCAATTTTGGAAAACAGTTCCCCCTTTATACTAGTTCTAGTTATCATGTTCAAATTATTCCATTTAAAAAAAATATTCCCCCACTACCGAGAAAATAATAGAAATAACCACAATCTAGAGTAACAACTACAATAAAAAACCCAACAAAATTTTAAGCATTCACACCTGGTTCTCTTGTAAGTAACAACATCAAAAGGAATCCATGAGTTCCCTCAAAGTAATGGAACCAAAAAAAATCCCCAACATACTGTCTTCACAACATTTACCACTTTCGCCACATGACCCAAATTCGCAATCCAATAACCTCTCAACTAGATATTCTATTCCCAACCACGTCACCCCACAAATGTTAAATGAAACAACCAGTCATATCACCAAAATAGAGCAAAGAATTTTTTAGATTTATCCAACACCATTCATTAAGTTCCATCTTTCCATTTGGTTAACCAGGGTGATCACACAAGGATTATTATGCATCGAGTATCCATTTAATCAACCAAGATTATGTGATTAACCAGTTTCCATGTTACATTCATTCAATTCCAAGATTATTTAAAAAATAGTGCTTCATTAGTGCATAAGAAATCACAACCAACAGACACTATTTTTAATGGACATGAGCCCATACATTTCACAACATTATAACAAAGGTAAAATACAATAACATCATCATCTTTACAACAATTAATTCTTTAAAATTATGTTTATTATCTTTTTTAAAGTCAGTTTCATCTACGTTCTGAGATAACATCATCATTCCCACCTCGCATGATGCACAGTAAAGAGAGATGAAGGAAAACCCCTACTTGTATGATCAAAGATCAAAGTTCTCTCTTTGTGCCAAAAACTGAGGATGGCATAACTTATAGGAAGAACTCCAGTGTTGAGCGAAAAGGGACCTAGCATGAGAACATGATTTTTCTCTAGAAGAGGGACTCCAAGAACATCAAGGAAAATAATGAGACCTGAGAAGAAGAAGATCTCAGTGTGATAAAAGGCCTGATCTTAGAGTTACAGGATGTGAAATATTCATGTTCTTAAAAAGAATATCATGGTCAAACCACATGGATGGTTGGTTTCACACATTATAATTAAATTAGATTTAATAATTCTCCTTGGAGATGGTGTAGATAATGGTTGTGAGTTGATAAATCAACTTTAAACAGAGAAAACATGTAACAGGGGTGAAACAAGAAATATAAAAAGGGTATGTCATGGATAAAAGCCACATGTTTTGGTAAATCAAGGGTATCCCTAGGGGATTTAAGATACCATTTATGGGATTAAATTGGCTTTAAACCACTATAAAAGAAGTACTAGAACTTAAAATAAGAGTTACAGGAAAAATTAGGGAAAGAAACCCTAACACCCCTCTGTGAAACCATTCGGGTGTGTCACAAATCGGACCAATCAGTGTCACTCATCTGTGGTACCGATCGGTGGCAAGGATAGGGGACACCATGGTGACAACCTTCCATCAACCCCAACGCCCTCATGACTCACCAATTGTGTCTAGGACACCCCAAACACTATAATTTGTCAAAGTAATGGATGAGAAGGGTCTGGGCCATTACACTTTTGTATCCTTGTTATAATAATCTTTCGAAGAAAGTATATATTGGAGGCAGGTTCCCAAACAAGAGTATCCTCACCTTTAGTTAAACCATAGTTAAAAACCAACTCCTTGATCTCAAAAGGGAGCATATCTAAAATTTCACTTTGATTGAAACATTTGTGTCAAAAGAAGTATCATGAGAGTTAATATGATTGAGAAGATTTATACCTATATATTTATCAAACTAAAAATTCAAGGATCAATTGATGCTTGCTAACTAGTTATAATTAATAGAGAATATAGAGAAAGGTTTCTTGAGAGCGGTCCAAATAGAATAATCCAAATAATTTAAATTCTTAAATTTTATCATGTTTAACAATATGGATCTCAAAAAAAATCAAGATACTCCAAATTCTCATTAATAATTCTCCACATGAAATTATCATGAAATGATTAATTGAATATGAATACATTTTTAATTCCAAGACCACCCTAATAAATTTTCTTACAGAATTCATTCCAAGGAACCATCATAAGTTCTCTCTGAAGAATGATTCCACTCCAGAAAAGATGGAGGTAATGATACTCTTAATAAGATCCATTGGACATTTTTAAACTATGAAATAGTAAAAAATTTGAGATGATCGCATATTTAACAACGATACCCCTCCTAGCCATCGAGAGTGACTTACCCATCCAGGAATCCAGCTAATTTCTGACCAATATAACAATTTGAGAAAAAATTATGACACATGGTTTTCCCAAAAACATGGGGAACCAAAGATAAATGAAAGGAAACATACCTTCTATAATTCCCAAATATCTAATAATGTCGAATTTTCTAGTTAAATAGTTATTTTTTCCAAATTATAAGAAATATTTATTTTAACTTATCACTTTCCCCAATAATTTATCATAATGAAGGAGAGAGTATTTAATGTTCTTGATGTTTATTTTTTCACCATGAGTGAGAATAATAATTTCATCAACATAAAATAATTCCATGGGTCCAATAAGGCCTCTAGAAGCTCTGATGGACTTAAGTTCATTGTCACTATCCATATTGAGAAAACCCTTACTTATGTAATATTTATAAATAGATAAAATAATTACTAAAATAGGATCCCATTTCCTGAATCCTTTGGTACATGTGAAATATTCCCTAAGGGAGTAATTGATAAGAACTTAGACATGTTCTAATCCCATGTAAGTGCAAACCAGATTAATAAAGATTTCATTAAATCCAAAATTTCCTAAAACCTTATAGATGAAACCCCAGTCTAAGGTATCAAAGTCTTTTTTAACATCAAGATCGATATAAATGATACCTTCTCTAGTGGATTCCCTTAGAATATTGATGTATTAAGAATTATTAGTAAGGAAATCCTAGATCGTTCTACCTTTGATAAATTCAAACTAGTTTAGAGATACAATTATGTTGGTAATACTAGAGATATCATTGGAAATAATTTTAAGAATGATTTTATAAATAGTATTAAAAAGATACAGAGGTAAGAAAAGTTTAATATCATTAGAATTGGTCACCTTAAGAATGAGTTCCAAAAATTGAGCATTTATTCCATGTATTAACTTCCCACCCTTGAAAAAATGATTGATGAGCCTATAAACATCACAATGAATAATATCCCAAAAAGATTGAAAAATGAGTTCGTGAACCCATCTTTACCAGGAGTACCTCCAGAGTTTAATCCAAAAATAGAATCCTTAATCTCAAATTCAAGGGGGATAGCAATAAGGATTAAATTATCATCATCAATTAAAATTCTAGGAATAATACCATCCATATGATCAATACCAGCAATAGGATCATCAAAAATATTATTGTAGAAATAAACGACATGATCATCCAAGTCCTCTCTTTTATTAAGAAATGCCTCATTATCATTTAGAATAGCCATTGGTCTATTGAGATTACTGACTCTTTGAAGAGAGTTTAAAAATTTTGGTGTTTATATCACCATTTTCGATCTACTTGACATTAAAATTATCCATTTTCATACATTATTTGAGATTTAAAAGATTATTGAGATTATGTATAAACTTGTTCTACTACTCAAGACCTTCTAAAAATAATAATTAGTATAATTCTATTAAATTATATAGATAATGGATTCAAGTTGAGTAATATTATCCTCTAATTGAATAAAGTTATCATGACTCTAAATTTTTAATCTTTTGTTAAGTACTTTGATATTAAGAACACAAGATAAGGCATCAACCTTTTAATTTAAGTAATTTCATTTTTCATGAGCCACATTTTTACTTTAAGGTTGAAATGTCTAGTAATTATTAAATATGAATGGGAATGGTGGTTTATCCTCTCTAGTTATAAAATTTTATAAAATAGGATGATGGTCTGAGTTAATTCTTGCTAGAGTAGAGCATGAAATGGATACCCAATCATCAAGGGTGTCCCCATTAACAAAATAACTATCTAATTTTCTAGCCAACACTTTATTCAAGTGCTTCATGTGCCAAGTATATTTAACCCCAACAATATTTACCTCATAAATTACACTCCTCTATACATGCCCTAAATTCCATGGTTGAGGTAGAAGATCTAACCATGCCTAATTTTTCATCTGGGTTGATAATAAAATTGAAATCACCTAGAAGAAACCAACAATCATTTAATGTGATACTTAAAGAAATAATACCCATACATAGAGATTTATTTATTGATAATCATTGTAATAAAAAATAAATTATAAAACATTTCCATTCCCAAAAAATTATAACTAAGAGTAACCATCTTATTAGTAGAACTTCTAAGAGAGACTCCATAATGTCTCAAATGAAAAAAACACAAATCCTTTTTCGATCATTATTGGACTAATTAGTCCTAACCGGCTAGAATCCCATCTTCAAAATAGTATAAAAATTCTTAGAAAAAATCTAATTGGGTTTAGAAAGACCAAGAAGATTAGGCATGTGATTTTTAACAAAAATATTAAGAGAGAATATTGTTTCAGGGTTGGCCAATCCTTGAAAATTATAGTACATAATCTTCAATTAAACTTGGATTTGGAGCTAGAGATCCCTTTATTCTTACCACTAAAGTTTTTTTCCCTGGTTGATCACCTGAAATAAACATCTTTCTTCCTATCCCTACTTGTGAAAACACTTTTTTGGATGGATTTTTTTGTATTGGGACAGCCCAATTACTTTCCTTGGTCTGATAAAATAGTGAAAATTCCATTTGGAATACCTTTAGAAGTGGAAGTTAAAATGATATTAATTTGACCAATACAATAGGAACTAACTCCATTCAGAACTATAATCTCAGCATTGACTATAGGATTAGTAGTATAAGTATATATTTTCATTAAAAAATTCATTAGTATTTAGATTCCTTTGAAGTTTAGTAGAGTCATATCCAACCTCATATTGTATACAACTGTCAATGGATGATGAATTACCCTTATTTTTATCTCTAGTGGGATTGACTAGATTCCCCTCTTTTAGAATATCAATAGACAAATGAGTCTAACCAAACCTGTATACAACATTTATACCTAAAGAATCCATATTTGTACTAGAATATTTGACATTAAGCTTGAAAAGGGCGTTTTTACCCTCCTTTATAGAAAAACTAGACTGAGTAATATTATTCTGGGAAATTAAAATAGGTTTCTAGATTCTAGAACTACAACTGATTTTTTCATCCTAAAAAGATTCAATAAGATCCTTGATGTCTTAAAAAAATTAAATATAGATGGACTCCTCTTCTTTTTCCATAAATCCAAAACCTTTAGTATCATTACTAACATCCTAGAAGATAATAGATGCATTCTTATTTCTAGGATGAGATCTTGAAACTTCATCATGCTTAATAGAGGTGAAATTTCAATGACTGTCTTGATTAAAATAAACAAGACACAAAATATCATGGTAAATTTAAAGAAAACTTTCATCATCCCCACTACTTGAAACAACATAATTGGACATACTGCCACCATAATGACTAGATAAAGACAGATTTTTTGTGGATAAATCATATTTCCTGTTCTATTTAGAAATAATAGAGTCCCAAGATTTTCCACTAATGTTTTTAACATCATATATACATGATTATTTTTTCACACATTTACTAGATTCATCCTTTCTTGGCAGATCACTTTTTCTAGGGAAATAAATTTTCCCTTCTTCTTCTTATTAAACTCTTTCCAAGTATTAGCATCACAAGGAGGCTTCACTCAATTTTGAATAATTCTATAATTATAGATATTGTTCCATACAATTATTTAGTAATCAAAAAATGGGGGAACATATTCATACTCTACCTTTACTTTAATATTACATTCATTAGCTATGAATTTTATAAAATCTGGAATCTTGGTATCAAAATTAGCATCAACGAAGATTTTAGAATATAATTAGTGCTCTTCATGAAGAGTTTGGGGGTCCATCATCATAGGAATTATAATTCAATAAATGATATCATTAAAGATTATAGGATGTAAATACAACCAATTTAGGCCATGTAATCTATCCCATATTTGATTCATTGAATTACATTTATTTATAGGTTCAAAATTAAATTTCCATTCATAAATCATCAGTATTATAGGAATCATATTAAAGATTTATAAATTTAATTTACTTGAAAATAAAATTGAAGAACTAATCTTTATTTTGAGATAGTTAGATTTGAAAAAAATTCAAAGAAGTATCACACATGATGCCTCTGAGAATGTGCATGTATAGCCACTCATTGGATAAAAATATTTAAGGTTTCCCGCAAGTGCATATGATCTTTAATTTCATGTTCTATAGGTAATACTAGAAATAATAAACCCATAATCAAGGATTTGAAGAGTATTTCAATACTCTATTTGGAACTAGAAACCAACAGCCCTCAAGACCATTCTTTCAGAAGTATTTAAAAAAACTTTTTAGCCACCAAAATTTCATAAATAGATTTATCAGCCTTATACAAGCTATAAATAGAGGAAAACTGAATAACCCTCAAAGGAGGACCTTCTAAAAAATCTTTTGGTGTCTCAAACCACTTAATAATATACCCTCAACACTTATGGATTGGAAATAGATAATTAAAAGGATAATTTTATCAGTTCATGAATTCCTTTGATAACTTGAAAAACCAAGGTTTAGTTAAAATTCTTAATCATTAATTCTTAACCCCAAGGTGGATATGAGTTAAATTTCTTTAAAGATGTTAAATGATCTAAACAACTACAAATAATCACTACCTTAAGCTAGATATGGAAGTGGAAATCCTAAATAATATAAAGAATCTACCCCTTGAAAGGAACATTAAAAGTAAGTCCCTTTGTAAATACAACTAGTGAGTAAAGATGAGGGAATAACCAATATGGAATACCAATATCAACCTCAACCTCCCTTACCTACAAGGATAAAACCACCTAAGAGAAATAATGAAGAATCATTACAAAAATAGATCTTATAGATATTTAAAAGAGTGGATATCATCATCACTTTAGTAAAATCCATCCACAAAATCCCAAGGTATGAAAAATTTCTTAAGGAAATGTGAACAAAAAAGAATAAATTTTAAGTAAATAAAGAGGTAATTATATGAAATAATTATTTTACCCTTATAACTCCATAATTACCAAATAAATTTTAAGAATCGGGTATTTTAACTTTCCCTTTCATATATGAGAACTCACATTTTCAATGTAATTGTGTTCTTTGGGATCATAAATAAATGTAATGCCTTAATCAGTTAATTATTACTTGTAAATATGAGAGATAAAACCCACCCGAGAAATTTTAAAACTTGATAATTGAAAAATTGTATACCTAGTTGGATTTCTAGAGGATGTTGTAGTATGAATGAAGGGATTTTTATTCCTCATTAACTTCAATATTCAAAACATAGAAGAAGAGATAGGTAAAACTCATTCCCCCTCATTATTCTTGGTAGCCTATTTCTTAAGACTGCCAAAAAATAATGAATGTTAATAAATGAAAATTTTCAATGGATTTTGGGGAGAAGTTGATAAACTTTATCATTTCATACTCAACGAAATATGTTACATCCTATGATTTTAAAAAAAACACTATGTTCAATAGCGTATACAACATGCAACATCAAACTTAAACAAATCATGAAATATTATAATTTAAATATTATGGATATAACCTAGCCATTAAATTGGTGGATATGTATACTAGGAACTATATTATGAAATATATATAAGGTTACTACTCAATATAAATTTATTTATTAATTTTTAGGATATAAGCACTCAATTTTCATTAAAGTCAATTTATGCTTCATAAATTCTTTTTCTTCAAAATTGATTTTTATTTCATTTTGTGAGAAAATATTATAATTAATTTTTAAAAATTTTATAAATTATAATTGATAAAAAAATATTTCATTTTTTAAATCAGCATATCAAAATTGTCTTAGGGAAAAATTTTGAGATTTTTCTAAAAATATTGACTTTTCATTGAATAATGAAAAATACCAATTTTTATTAAACTCTTCATTTATTTTCATTAAAAAGTATCATTATTATTTCAATATTATATCAATATAACATAAGTTTTATTAAATTATATACACTATATTTAATTACATTTTAATCATCATTATACATGATTTTGGTATAAGTTTATTTTTATGCTTAAAACGTATTTTTCATAAAATTGTTTTTAAGTGAATAGTGTTTTTCTGTTTTTATTAACTAAAATATTCCATAATGGTGAATTATTTAAATAAAATATATAGATTATATATATATATATATATTAATTTAATTTAAATTAATGATGGTTATTAAACATAAATTTAATGTTATATCTTCTTCTGCTTGAAAAATACATTTTTCTAAAAAATGCTTTTCATCGTGTTTTGTAGGTATAATTTATATTAATTTCTACCAATTCAAGAAAATTTATATTTAAAAATTTATTTCATATTTTTAATCACAAGTTCCAAATTTTTTAAATAGGTCCTTATTATTATTTCCACTATTAATAGCAATCGGGGTAAATATTTTTCAACTAGGTAAGGGTAAATCAGGTAATTAAGGTTAAAATAATATGATAAGGACTAAAAATAAAACTAAAACTTGAATTTAATCTATTATATGAGTGGGGTTTGACTATAATCATCCAATATTCTATGTTATTGCAATTTTTTACATTTATATTTGAAAATGGATTTTATATTATTTTAAGTAATGAAAAATACAAAAATGTCACTCCCTTGATCTTAAATTTAAATTATATGTTTATATAGGGATAAAAATAATTTATTAATGAATATAAAATTTTATATTTAGTATAATGAAATTATTTATATTATGATAATTTATTTTTAATTTCTATTAATGAAATAATTACCTTAAATGCTTATGCAATGCCAACATAGTGCATGTGCATGATAAAGAAAAATCAAGTAAATGATTTTAAAAACTCTAAAAGTATTTTTTTTAATTAGTTATAGTGTCCCATGAATTTTGTATATAGATATTATATATTATGGATATTTTAAAATTCTATATTTTAATTCTATTTTTATCTTTATTATATTAAATTTAAAGTAAATGAATAGTTCAAAAAAATGACATTAATGATATTTTATAATAAAAAATATTTTATTAAATGATTTGAAATTAATAAAAAACATATATTTATAAAATTGAATATTATTTGGTTTAAAATGTCAAACATGTTCCAATATATCTCAGTTTTCTTTTTATATTGATTTTCTTGTCCCCTAAAGTGTAAAAAACATTAACATCACAGTAATCATCAAAAGGGTTAATGGGAGGGTAAAAGAAATAGGTAAGGGTGAAAACATCACATAAACTTGTAAAACATTTATTTGATAAGATTATTTAGACTCATACTCATCCTAGTTTCTAAATATATCATTTTAGTTTTATTTTTTTATGAAAAAAAATTTATATTAATTTAAAACATTAAGTAATTCCAAGAGTGACCCTCTCTTTACTTTTAAAAGGGAACCTCATATTCTCTCTTCCTCTCATTTTTTGAGAACTATAGTTTGTCTAATACTAATAAAAAACACATTGAAACTTCACAATAGATTTCATGGATGTATTATTTTGGTAATATTACTAACCTTATTGGGATTAAGGTAAAAAACAAAGGAGGTTGTCCAAAGAAGAGGTATAGATTTTAGCTAAATGTTTTATTTTAATTTCTTCTTATACCTCCTTAAAAATTCTTATAATCATTGTGATATAATAAAATAAATATCTATAATATAATTATATTTTATTATGTTCATGGATTAACCATAATCTATATCCTTCTACCATCAAATGGGAACAAAAACATTGTTTTTTGCGTACGTGTGGACTACCACCTCCATGAAGCGATGCATTTTTTCCATCACCACCTCTCATGTATGGTTATAATTATTGATTTAAAGTATATATAAGATATTAATTACATAATTATAATTCATTAAAAATAATATATCATTTATTTTCTTACATTTTCATCCATTAAAAATGATAACGTCAATCGTGCAAACGCATGGATTACCACCTTCACAAAGTGATATGATTTGGTTTTCATCACCAGATCACATGGATGGTATATATAAATTATTTAAAGATATAATATTATATTTATGATATATTAATAATTATTTAAATATATAATAATATTTATAAATGTTACCCATTATTATGTGTGGCATGTCATCTCCATGATTGTAACATAATTCATCTTTCATAAACATCATTTATGGTTTGTTTTAAAATTATGATTAATGTATATAAATAATAATTATATCATTATTATGATTCTATATATGATGTAATAATATCCCATTTAACCATATTCAATACACCGAATCCATTTTGAAATAATAAACTAAACTTCCTCAAAATAATTGATGTAGACGTAAATGATTAATTAATTAAATATGTCAATGTAATAAATGAAAAAAATGTTTTGATTATAAAGTAATAAACCTATAAAATGTTATTAAACAAGTAAATAATTTATATTAGTATATTATATGGGTGTTAAAGGACATACAAAGTAGGTTTGTGCTTGATGTAAGGGATTTCATCTCAATCTCTCTTCATTAAGGCATGTTTTTATGCCCTAATTTATTTTATATGGTGTTTATACTACCCATTTTACATTTTATATCATGAATACTCAATATTTTATTGTATATTAAGTTATAATTTAAATTATTTCATCCAAAGTGATTTTACTTGAAAGTTACCAAGTTTTAAGGGGTTTATTAACTTAATTTCCTTTCATTAGGTTATATCACTTCTTCATTGATTATATTATGTTATGATTATGTGTGAAATGAATTTTTTTTAATTTTTTTTATTTTTTAAACTTTTTTTGTATTTACATTGGTTACACATAATATCTACATTTATTAATTCTCAATTCAATGATATGGACATTGTATGGGTTATTCAACTCAAATTTTCCATCTTTGGGAAATATGTTTATGTTATGAACCAATATTATTTTATAATGTGTATATACTAAATATTTATATGTTATATAATGGATATACTTATATTATTTTATGCCTTATTTGAATTCATTTCTTTCACCAGATTAAGATTCAAATGTTACCTAAATGGTAAGGATTTTTATTAAACATTCTCATCTTATTTAAAGATTATTTGTGATTAAAGTTCCTTTTTGAGGGACCATATTCTCTTATTCTATAAAAAACATATATTTTTTTATCCTATAGTTATGAATATGCTTTACATGCTTGTTTTCCATTTAATCACTTATTTATTAATGAAACATCAAGAATGTTTTTTATAATTGATATTGATCTTGTATCTTCTTTTAGACCGTGAATTTTTCTCTTACATATCAATGTTTTTTGAAAATCTTTTCAAGAATATTATTTTATAAACATAAATTATTTACCAAACTTATTTTTATTAATCTTTGACCTTATTTTGAAAGGTTTTAAAAGTAAATTTCTTAACATTTTCCACATGGGTCACTTTTGACTCTCTTCAAAAAAGTTTGTAAAAGAATGTTTATTTTTAACACTTATAACATGAATGGATTTTACCATTATCATGAACATTATTTTATTTGAATATTCCTTAAAAAAATTCATGATTACTTTTAGAGAATATGTTTTCCTAATATTATAGAAATTTTTATCTTTTAAAATTGATATTTGAAGTGGAAATAGTATTTTCCCAAAGAATGTTTTTAAAACTGTTTTAATAGTATTTCTATTCCTCAATGGTAGATACCATTTTTTACTTAATTCTCTATTGGGGATATGTTTTAATTATACCTTCCTTATTATTTCTTTCTATGGATCATGATGTTTCAAAGACATTATCATGGAACCCATTTATTTTCCATTAATAAATCATGTAATGAAAGAACATTGATTATTGTAATGTATAAAAGTAAAATATTATAATTGTTTTGATCAAGATATGGTACATATACATTATTGATGAAAGTGGGATTGTGTAGTAAACCCAAATACTTAAGGGAATTTTCCCAATATGTTATGGGGGTTATGTTATATCCCTCCAATGCATTGAGTAATGATGACGGAGATGGATGAATACAAGTAACTCATAAGAGATGGTAGAGTTAACTAGTTTATAGGTTACTCTTAAGAGATTATGGGTATTAAACATTTAAGGTTATCCCATCTATAAGGTTTCTTGTGATAGTTATATGAAAATAATTTTCCAATATAACCAAACATTTTCTATATTTTTACTATGAATTTCTAATTAATCCTTTTCTCAAGGATTATTTTTACATGGCTCGTGATTTTTGACTTATATGACTCTTTATTATGTAAAATATTTATTCCATGATCTATTTTTTGTGTATAAATTATTTTATGTTATGATTAGGCAACTTGATTGTGTAATCATACTCTTATACTCATATTATGACCATTGATGACATTCAATTGTTAAAGCTTATGTTTACACTTAATTATAATTTGATCTCACCTTATATTGTTTTCATTTTCCCTTAGTTTTGAAGAAATGTTTTAAATATGTTATGTTTAAGAAGGTTACTAAATGTGAAGAAACTAGTGGTAGATGATATAGATTTTTATGAACTATTATTTTATGTATCCAAGTTTCTATATAATATTTTTTCCTAATTATCTAAAACTCTCAACCTAAAAGGTACTTGGGTATGTAAGTGATCCAATATTTTAGTTTGAGGTTATATGTTTTAAATGGTGGAAATTGGGTCACATTTATTAGTATCAAAGCAATAAATTTAAATATTATTTTTCATCACTGAATTCAATAATATATATTTAGAGATGTTGTAGTTGGTATCCGAGTAGGGTATAGAGAACTTTGGAGATTAGAATTTTTTTGATGAGAGGTTAACTTAAGAATCATGGGTTTGGTCATAGTTTTATAAGTTTAAGTTTGATTATAATTTCAAAGGCATATACACCCCTTTTAAGGTTTTAAATGATGGTATTTTGAAGTGATTAATGATATTTTGGGAGACGTTTTATTGGGTTGAGGTATATATAACCCTTAGGTTTAACATGAAAGACTATTTCAAAGAATACTATTAAATTTTTGGGTATGTAAGATGATAGTTATGAGATAACCATTGAGGTTAAAACTTTCTTCAACATCAAGGTTATTGAGGTTATTTAGGATATAGGGTAATTTATTTATGTAATGACCTATGTTGAACCTTTAGTGTTATTATTTAATTTTGTATATTAATGTATTTTTTATTCATGTGAAGTTTTATACATTTTGGATATTATATTTCCTTATACTAACCATTTCAGCTTTTGTTAATATCTAAAGATAGTAGGAACATATTGTTATCCATATGGGGATAATTTGATCTAACATAAATTGATTATATTGATTTAGGTATTAAAAATTCATACACATCTTTTTGAGTAAAAGATGAGATAAATATGGAATATTTTTTAAACACACAACTAAAGGATAAAATTATGTTTATGGATTTAAAGAAAATAAAGTAAGTATATTTCCTTATTTTCTTAGTCTATATGGTAAAGGAATTACAAAACTATAGGAAAATGATCTTGAAACAAAAAAAATATCATATTACCTTAATTTATAATGAATTTATGGTCTTTTCACACCTCAGTGATTTATGATTTTGTGGTAATTGAATTTATCATGATCATTCACTTTCTTATGATCAATATTCTCTATCACTCTTTATCATTATTAAGACAGTAATTATTTCCTCCAGGTCAATATTTTCACTTTATACTAATATTATCCTATTTTTAATAACATTTTTTGTGTAATTCTAGATGACCTTTATGTTTATCTTTTCCGCTTTACAATAGTAAGTTTTATTAACCATTTTTACAATGTGGATTTTAAACAAAGCAATTTTTAAATGTCAAAACCTTGATTTTATTTCTCAATTTCAAATTTTGATTATGAAATTTATTAAAAAATTTAGAATTTAACACCTATATATTTTTAAATAACATTATATTTGATAGTGCATATAGCACACGACATTAATCTTAAAAAACCATGAAATATTATTATTTAAATATAATTGATATAACCAAGACATTGATTTATGGGATATGAATATGAGGAATGAAATTTTGATATATATATATATATAAGTTACCTCCTCAATAAAAAATTATTTATTAATTATTATAAAATAATCACTCTATTTTTAGTGAAGTCATTTTATACTTCAAAGTATTATTTTCTTTAAAAATGATTTTTATTGTTTTTTATGAGAATATATTATAATTAATTAACAAAATTTTTAGAAATTTTATTTGATAAAAAAGTTATAATTTTTTAAATAATCATATCAAAATTATCTTAGGGATAATTTTTGATATCTTTCAGAAAAGATTGATTTTTTAGTGAATAGTGAAAATACCAATTTTTTTAAAATAATCATTTATTTTCATTAAAAAGTATCATTATGATTTTAATTTGATATTAAAGTAACATAATTATTATTTAATTAGATATAATATACTTAATTTCATTTTAATAATCATTGTACTTGATTTTGTTAAAAGTTTGCTTTCATGCTTAAAACACATTTTTCATAAAATTGTTTTTAAGTGCATAATGTTTTTTCATTTTAATTAATAAAATTAATCCCTAATTATGAATTGTTTAAATAGTATTTGTAGATTATATATATATATATATATTAATTTAAATTCATAGTTATGATTATTTGACATAAAGTTAATGTAATGTCATCTTATGCTTGAAAAATGTGTTTTTATAAAAAAACACTTATCATCACATTTTACGGGTTTAATTATAAATTAATTTATGAAACTTATGGAAATTGAATCAATAAAAATGGATTCTATATTTTGATTAATTATTTTATAATTTTTTAAATAGGTACCTTTTATTTTTTTATCATTATGAATATTAATCGTGGTAAATATTTGTCACCTCAATATGGGTAAATTAAGTAATCAATGTTAAAAATAATATGATAAGGGATATAAATAACACTGAAACTTGAATTTAATCTATTATATGTATGTTATTTGACTATCCTAATCCAATATTCTAAGTTATGGAAATTTTGTGCTATTTTTCTTTGAAAAAGAATTATATATTATTTGAAGTAAAGAAAAATACAAAATATCACTCTCTTTCTTTTAAATTTACATTATATGTTAAGATCGGGATAAAAAACTTTTAAATGAATATTAAGTTTTATTTTGATCATAAATAAAATTAATCTTAATATGTTAATTTATTTTTAATTTTTAGTGATGAAATAATTACCTTAAATTTATATGCAGTATTGACATATTGCTTGTGCAAGCAGTAGAAAAATCAGGTAATTGATTTTAAAAAATATATAGATAATATTTTTGGGTGATTTATAGTGTCCCAAAACATTTATAGATATATATAACATATTATGAATGTTTTTCAAGTCTATATTTTAATACCATTATTATATTTATGTCTTTAAAGTCAAAGTATATGAATAGTTTCAAAAATTGCATTAGTGATATTTTATAACAAAATATATTTAATTAAATGATCTAAACATTAAAAAATAAAAAATTATATTCAACGAATTTAATTTTATATGGTTGAAAATATCAACCATGATCCATTTATGGGTCACTTTTCCTTCGATGGAAACTATCTTGGCCCCTAAAGAGTAAAACACTTTGACGCTGCGGTAATCGTAAAAAGGGTTAACAAGAGGTTAAAACGAATAGATAAGGATGAAAATGTTAGAAGAACTTGTAAAAAAATTATTGGATGAGAGTATTTTAAATAATAATCATCCTATATTATAAATATAAAATTTCCCTATCAGGATGATTGTATCACTTAGAGGGGGAGGGGTGAATCAGTGATACTTTTTCTTTTATGTTTCCTTGAAACAACCTTCGCCTCATATTAAAGATTCAGTTCCCTACTAAAAATAATTCAACCACACATCCATTGGAACATAATTATTTAAAAAGTTCACTATTAAATAATAATATCTACATCCTTGTTATGTTTTGGAATTAATCCAATACCATACAATCTAATATAAATTAATCCTTGGATTATAATTAGTAGCATATACCCTTATACTTGTGTAGAACTATGTAAAAAATTCCAATAGTGAGTGTGAACCCTCTTAGAACACATAGGTTAATACAATTATTGTATAAAAAATCAAGTTACCTATGCCTATTTTCAATTTCACAAATTTATTCAACTGAAAACCCTTCTTTAATTCCTTACCCAGAAGATGGTAAGACATTCTTCGACTTTGTTATGAACAATCAAGTCTGATTTCCTCAGTTAATTTTTTCTAGTTTGATTCCTTAGAGTATGATTCTCCCTAATACGATTATTTTTTATATGATAATTCTCAGTGTGATTCTCCCTAGTAAAAAAATATAACTTTGAGAGAATATGATAGATATGAATCGACACCACTTCAATTCTAAGTATGGAAAATTCAGTAAGATTGTTCCTCAATCTGAAAATCATAGTATGAAAATCTTGATCTGATTAATCTAGCCAGATATGAAGATAAGATGAATATGATTGACAATACGAGTATGGAAATCAGCTAAGTATGATAAACACTGATTATGCTGATCATTTGAATACAACATTGTAAACTTGTCTCTTCTCTTTCACATAAATCCATCAAAAAAATTCAATAAAGGTGAATATGGAAACTTCTTCTCCTCTATACAACTCGAAGCTTATCTCTCATGAACAATACATTGGTCATCATAAAAGTAAAATATACTTTTTTCCTTTTATAGGTGACCCTCAAGTGGCTTTGGTAGGAATCCAAAATAATCCTACTTAAACAAGTTCACCTTAATCTCAATTTCACATAAAATCTAAGGTGAATTTTGACTTTATCAACTCTTCTCAAAGCTTCTCAACTATTTTACAATCTTTACTTCTTCTTTAGACACTCATTTCAATAGACAGTTCAATTCCAATTCATGGTTCCAATTTTCTAAATCTGATTTTTTCAAAACAAAAATTGGTATTGATTGTATTAAAGTGTATGATGAAATGGATAACACTTATGAATACTAAATACGATTATTCATTTTAATGTCAATATCCCTCTTGATATTACATTTAGAAAACTCCATTATTTCTACTATTAAAACCACTTTTTCTTATTCACCTCTTCTCTTGGCCTACTTGAAATACACATCATCTCCTTTATTTATTTCTATTGACTCCCTTGAAAATTCACTTGAAAAGTAAATAATGTGATTCAACTCTTGTCTCACTCGATGAATACATTTGAAAAAAAATAAGGGTTCATCTTCAGCAACCACCGTCATTCACAAACACGTGCATGTATCATGACTTCCTTCATGACTTTAAATTCATTTGAGAATACCTTCAACATTGTTATACTTTAATTGGAAAGTATTGTAACTTTCCATTCATTCTAGCTTCTTTCTTTTCTTCTCATCCCATGTACAATCTTTTATGAATATGATTGGTTGGGATACAATCATCATGGGTATGATCATTATAGATACAATTTATATGGATAAAATCATTCTGAATATGATCATACTTGGTATAATCTTTCTCTTCTTGAGCTTGTGTACGATCAGCCTGGGTATGAAAAGTTTATTTATGAATGTGATGGATGATCAGATGTGACAGTTAATTGGAAGTTTATTATTCTTATCTTCTACTTGAATATGATTAATCTGGGTATGATTGCTTTTCAATCGATAGAATATCTTTCTTATCTTATTCCAACAATCTTGTATCATAAGTTATCTAATTAACTTATGATTTAAATAATACGAATTATCAAAGAATCATCACATTTAATTAATCATAGTCATGAAAACTCTAATTCTTTATCAATATGATAACTTTTTCAAAACCAGATCTAGATTGAGTCTGATGACCATTTACTTTCAACAAGATACTTTCACTTTCATTCTAGACCCAAGGTGAGTTTGATTATTTTGAAAACATGTGTTTGATCCTTCTAAAAACAAAGTTCAATATAATTTTCACCAAATACAAAGTGATGTGATTTCATTTTCAACTTAACCTTTTTTGATAAAATGTAACCTTCTTTGACAACAAAAGAACACTCATGAAAATAAGTACCTTCATCTTCATCTTGGTCCTAACAATCTCCCCCTTTGGATTTTTTTGTCAACCAAATTTCATAAATCATTGAATGTTGTATCCTCTAGAAATGGATAACATATCAACAATTCTAAGATAGCGTGATCTAACTCATTATGGGAAAAAAGAATCATTGATAGCAAAACCATGTTGTCCAAGAGTATTGATTATGACAACCTCTTTCTTTTTCCTTCATCATCTCTTATTCAACCTCATCTTTTCTTAATCATTCTTATAATATAAAAAAAATTATTTCTATAACCACTCCAACAAAAATTTAGAATATTTCACTCATAGAACAATATTGAATTCATAGATAACCCACAAATCCATCTTTTTACATTAAAATAGATTGATTTATGAGAAAATTATCTCATTTGAAAACATAATCCAAATGTAATATGAGAGAGGGGAATGAAAAAAACACATCAACCTTGAAAAGAAATAGGTTGGACACAAAATATTCCTTCAGTAAAGGTTTTATGAATATGTCAGCAACTTGTTTTGATGTTGGAGAATATTCTAGATTCAATTCATTCTTCTCCACATTCTCTTTTATGAAATGATATTTTATATCAATGTGTTTTGAATGAGAATTTTAAACAGTATTCATAATGAGATTGATTGTTATTTGATTTTCACAGCCCAAGAGAAAGGGTAACTTTACTTCAACAAGTAAATCATACAATTAATTTTTCATCCACATAAGTTGAGTAGTAGCTTGAGTGGAAGCAACATACTCAGCTTCATCCATACTAAGAGTTACTCAAAACTATTTATTCTAATGAAAACTAACAAAAATATTTCCTAGAAAGAATACTCCACCAGATGTGGATATTCTATCATCAACATTTTCTACCCAATCATCATTTGAATACCCAAAAAATTCATTACAATCTGAGCTATCATACCTGATTCTGAATTCTATTGTGCCTTTGATATTTCTGAGAATTATTTTTCCAGTAATTAAATGTGATTCTTTTAGAGAACTCTGAAATCTTCCAAATAAGGTAATAACATAAACAATGTCAGGTCTTGAGATAGTTAAATATAGAAATATTCCAATAAACTTTTAAAATTCCTTCTGATCAACTTATTTTCTTTCTCCATCTTTAGACAACTTTTTTCCCAATGATATTGGTGTGGAAACAGGATTTGAGTTTTCCATGCCAAATCTCTTAAGAAGTTCCTTAGCATGCTTTTATTGAGAAAGAAAAATGTATCCTTACTTTGATGTAGTTGTATACCAATAAAGTATTTCATTTACCCCAACATGTAAATTTCAAATACCTTCTTCATTTATCCATCAAATCTTTTAAAACTTCTTTCATCATTCACAGCAAAGATAATATCATCAATATAAACAATTACAATGAGGAAATACACTTGAATTTATCTGATGTATATATAGTTATCAACTCTTCCTTTCTTGAAATTTATTTTCCTTAAGTATGTATCCAATTTTGAATACCATTCCCTAGGATCTTATTTTAGTCCATACAAATACTTTTTCAATCTATACAAGAAAACATGCATCATTCCCAACAACAAATCCACAAGGTTATTCAATATAAACCTCCTCTTCAAGATCACCATTCAATAATGCAGATTTAACAACCATTTGAAATATCTTGTTTGTGATGAAATAGCAAGAAATATTATGATTATTTCAAGTCTTACCATAGGAAAAAATGTTTCATCAAAATCAATACCTTCAATTTTTTAATACCCTTTTCACACCAATCTTTCTTTGTTTCTTATCACTTCACCTTCCACATTCATCTTGTTTTAGAAAATCCACTTTGTGCCAATAATTTTTTTTCAGGATTGGGTACGAGTTCCTATGTATAATTATTTTCAATATGATCAAACTCTTTATCATGTCCTGAACCCATTCGGGATACTCAAAAGCTTCTTTCACATCATCAAGCTCTACTTTTGAATACAAATAAGTTTGTGTAATTTCATTTTTTGTTCTTCTTATTTAAAAATTATAATGTTGATCACTAATTATATTCTTATATTCTATTTTCTTCCTCAACCTTAGATGAGATTTTCAAATATCTTCCTCATCACTTGAAATATCTGAGTCTGAATCCTCTTCATGATTAGGAATACAATTGTCTGTATCCTTATCAGAATTCTTATATTCAACTTTCTTAAATTAATTTTCTTCATGAATATGTTTTTCTTTATCACATATTTCAATTAGTTTCACATCAATAGAATCAATAATTATTTTTTAATATTTGTTGAAGTATCTATATCCTCTTTCTTACAGATCATATCTACCAAATATTCCATATTCACCTTTCTGTTAAAACTTTATATAGTTTACACCATTCTTATTTATAATACATGGACTCACAAAAATTATTAAGTGTTTCAAACTTGGAGTTTTTTTATAAAACAATTCATATAGAATCATATCTGATTGAGGCCTATAGAAACAAAGGTTCTGGATATAAACATTAGTACTCATGGATTTCCTCTAAAAGTAATTAGAAAGACCGTGTTCAAGTAACATAGTTCTTTCTATTTCCACCAAACTTATATTCTTTCATTCAGAAACCTAATTTTGTTGAGGAGTGTATGGGGAACTATAATCATGCCGAATTTCATGCTTCTCAAGATAAATTTCAAATTATTCACTTATGTATTCACCATCATTTTCTATTCTCAACTTCTTCACTAAATACTCACATTCTTTCTTAGACTTTATTTTGAAACTCTTAAACATCTTCAAGGAATCTAATTTATGTTCTATGTACATAACACAAATAATTCTAGTAAAATCATCAATGAAAATGATGAAGTACTTATTCTCCATTTGTTGGATATTTTTTCATTGGATTGGAGATATCATAATGAATCATCTCTAGGGTTTGTTTTGAACAAATCTCAACTTTCTTATGCACAGCATTTGTAATCTTTCCTTTCTGAAAAATAGTGAAACACTAATATCTTCTTCTTGGAAAATCAAGAATGTATCAAGAATTATCTCCTTTAAATAACTTTCTCATGTTTCCTTGACACATGTGTCCCATAATTTTATGTAATAATTCAATCTCTTCCACCATACTCATGTAATAAGAGTTTTTTATTTCAGCAACTTGAAATAAGTTTCCTTTTTTACATTGGCCTCTAGTAATAATTTTTCCATATTCTTCACTTTTCACAAAAAAAAACATCTTTTCTGAATAAAATTTATTTAACCTCATCACAAAATTTTGAAACACTTATCAAATTGTGTTTTAGCCCATCAACATACCAATCTTTCTTGGATTTCATATTTTCTTTCTTAATGATGGATAATCCAACACCTTTAATTTTCAAGGATTCATCATTTCTAAATGTCATTGTGCCTTCTTTAAAATATTTTTCATTCTTCAACAATTTAAAATCTCCTTTCATATGAGAATAACACCCACTATCAAGAATCCAAGGTCGTTCACCTTTTGTAGCTTCCAATGTCATTCCAACAAAAAAGAGATTTTACTTCTTCCTTTTATTTATTCTTCTTAGGATTCAAAGAATTGTTAAGAATATTTTGTTATGATAGTAACAAAACAAGACATCCTTTTGCAAGGTTTCTAGTTTGTTTACACCTTTCATAAATAGTTTCCAAATTTTGGAACCAATTTTCAATTTTTACTCTAGCTTTATCAGGTTTCTTCAAAACAACCTTCTCAGACTTCTTCTATTGAGAGAATTGACTCCCCCTTAACCTTTTTCTTTCATAAACTATGGAATAATATTAATGTGGTTGGTTAAACTAGCACATATTTTTTCTATTTCAATCTACCACAATACCAAAAATATCCATAAAATGAGAATTTTCCTCTGAAACTTTCATACTAGCCAGAATTGTGAATCATTTCTCATCCACCTTATTCTCTTCCTTTTCTAAGCCACCAACCTTTCTATTATCAATTAGATTCTTCCTTTTCTTTTATTATTTATCAAAACCAAAAGTATTTAAAAAAATTCTAGACTGAAATTGTTTCTAAATATTTTTGGACTTAGGGTTCTATGAGAGTTTTGAATTCCTGAATTTGTTGGTCTGGTCCATATACATAAATTTCCCAGCATTATTTATTTCTAAAAAAACTGTATATTTATTCTCACCATTTGAAGGTAACTTTTGTTAAACCTTATCCAATTTCTTATTTTTATAACATTAACCAACATCAATAATAGATTTTTGGAAACTTGTATTTTTCTTTTTAGTTTTAGAAAGTTTTTGTTGGAAAAGTTCCAACTCTTATTATTTTTCTTTCAACTTAACCTCCAGATATTCATTATGATGCTTTTCTTCTTTAAGATATTTATTCAAATCATCAATCTATTTTACCATATTCTCTTTATTATCAGAAAAACATTATTTATTTCTTGTTAAGGAACATTTATCTCCCAAATTTTTGTTTTTCTTTTCAATTATTCTAATCTTTATTAGACATTCTTTCAAATCTTCTTTTAAATGATGTTCAAGTTGAGTTTATTATTCTTAAGAACTATTACTTCTAAATTCTTCATCATTTACTATTGCAATAAAATTATTCTCAATATAATGCTCAAAATATTTTTCAGATTCTACATCACTACCTTATTCTTATTTATCTTTAGATAAGAATCTTCTTCATTTTTAATTGATGAATTTTATATCTTTCCTTGTGGAATACAATTTTCCTTTTTCATCCTATTTCTTCCATGATCCTCTTGACAATATTTCTTCTTCTTCACTATCCACTTATTTATTTATTTGAGGATAATTGGCAGTAAAGTTCCTAATGACTGCACATTCAAAACATTTCAAGGTAAATTTCACTTCGTATTTTCATATACCTCTTTTCACATTTTTAGAAAAAAAAAGGATAAAATATTGTTAAAATTTTTACATACCTAATTTTCAAAGTTAGAATCACCTGTATCATCTTTAATAAGAATATTTTTTTTATTTTCTTTCTATTTAGACTTGAAAAAAAATTCTCTATCAACCTTTACTTTAATATTCATAGTTTTATCCCTTCTCATTTCATAAGTAATGAGAGTGATATATAAATCATCAAGAGATAATATTTCAGTATCTCTATCTTCTAGTGAAGAAACTTTTTTAACAAAATTTTTAAGAAGGATTCTCAAAATATTTTCCACCATTGTAGTATCATATAAATATTCACCAAGATATCTTATAGTACTCACAATTTCATTTACCCAGGTAAATAATTCCCCAACATATCCATGTTTACCCATACTCAAATATTCATATTTCAATCTCTAGATTTGTAACTTTTCCTTCTTCACTTTTGTATTACCTTCGTATACTTTTTCAGTTTATTTCATATATCTTTGGCTATGTAAAAATATTTCACTATTAAGAATTCACTTTCAGAAAGTGATGATAATATAGCATTATTTTCTCTTCCATTATTCTCCATATTCTTCTTATCAACATATATAAGAAGATCTTTAAAATCAATAGGGGAAACCCATCTGTTGTAGCTTCAAGAACATCATATCCAATAGACATAAGATAAGGAAACATTATATCTTTCCATATATGATAATTCTTTCTATCAAAGACCAGAATACATGTATTGTCCACACAATTAAAATTATCCATCAGAAAAGAATAAACAAAGGGAACCTACACTCTGATACCACTTGAAAGGGCATAGTCAATATGATTGTATCACTAAGAGGGGGAGGGGTGAATCAGTGATACTTTTTTCTTTTATGTTTCCTTGAAACAACTTTCACCTATTATTAAAGTTTCAATTCCCTTCTAAAATCAATTTAACCACACATCCATAGGAACACAAGAATTTATAAGGTTCACTATTCAATAAGAATGGCTATATCCTTGATATGGTTTGGAGGTAATCCAATACCACAAATTCTATTATAAAATACTCCTTGGATTACAATGATTAGGATATACCCTTATACTCATATAGCACTATGTAAAAAATTCCAATAGTGTGTGTGAAACCTCTTAGAAAAAATAGGGTAATAAAATGATTGTGTAATAACTCATGTTACATATGCTTCTTTTCAATTTCACAAATGTATTTAATTGAGAACACTTCTTCAATTCCATACCCACAATATGTTAAGAACTTCTTGGACTTTATTATGAACAATCAATTCTAATTTTCCCAATCCATTTTTTTCAGTCTGATTCCTTCGAGTATGATTCTCCCTGATACAATTCTTCTCAGTATGATATTTCCTATTATGATTCTACCTAGTATGAAAAATATAAATTTGATAGAATATGATAGATATAAGTCAGCACCACTTCAATTCTAAGTATGGAAAACTCACTATGATTCTTCCTCTGTCTGGAAATCTCAGTACGAAAATCCCAACCAGATTAATCCAACTGAAACAAAGATCATATTAATATGATTTACAAACCAAGTATGGTAATAATCTGAGTATAATAAATATTAAGTACAATTATCATTGGAATAAAATGTTGTGATCTTGTCTCTTCTCTTTCACTTCAATCTGTCAAAACTTTTTCAATAAAAGTGAATATGGAAAATTTTTCTTCTCTCTACAACTCAGAGCTTCTCTCTAATGAACAATACATTGGTCCTCATAAAAGTAAAATGTAATTTTCTCCTTTTATAAGTTTCCCTCAAGTTGATTTGGTAGGAATCCCAGTAACTTTTCCTCTTAGAAAAATTCACCTTAATCTCAAATTCCCTTAAAATATTGGGTGAATTTTTACTTCGTGAACTCTTCACCAAGATTCTCAATCCTTCTACAATATTCACTTTTTCTTCATACTTTCATTAAAATATCATGTCTGATTTTAATTCATGGGTCCAATTTTCTAAATCTAATTTCTTCAAAACAAATATCTCTTCTGATTATAAGAAATTGTATGAAGAAATTGATATCACTTCTGAATGCTGAATACGATTATTCATTTTAATTTCAAACTCCATATTGATAGTTCATTTAGTAAACTCCTTTATTTATTCTCTCCAAACCACTTTCACTTATTCACCTATTCTATTGACCTACTTGTAATAAGTATAATATCCTTTATTTATTACTCTTGACTCACTTGAAAATACACTTGAAAAGTAAACAAAGTGATTCAACTCTTGAACCACTT
This sequence comes from Viscum album, assembly GCA_963277665.1. NCBI lineage: Eukaryota > Viridiplantae > Streptophyta > Magnoliopsida > Santalales > Viscaceae > Viscum > Viscum album. The sequence continues at coordinate 1,095,487,024 of OY728156.1, read as the reverse complement.
AATGGAGATATTTGAAAACAAATCAGGATTCATCTTCCAAAACTACATTCATTCACAACCAAATTCTTGTATCACTACTTCCTTTATGACTTTAAATTAATTTGATAATAATTTTTACATCATCAGACTTCAATTGAAAAGTATCATAACTTTCCATTCATTCCAACTTCTTTCTTTTCTTCTCATCCCAAGTACGATCCTTTCTAAATATGATTGGTCTAGATACAATCATCCTAGGTATGATCATTCTAGATATTATTGACCTAGATACAATAATTCTGAATTCTATCATATTGGGTATCATTTTTCTCTTTCTTATATTGACTACGATCATCCTGGGTATTAAAAAAAATTATGCATACGATGGATGATTGAATGTTGTAATGAATCGGAAAATTATTTTCCTTATCTTACACCGAGATATGATTAATCTAGGTATGATTACTTTTCAATTGATATCATGTCTTTATTATCTTATTAATACAAGATTGCATCATAATTTCTCTAATTAACTTATGATTTAAAAATTATGAATCATAAAAGCATCATCGTATTTAATTAATCTTAGTCATGCAGACTTTGATTCTTTATGAATGCGATCACTTTTTCAAAACTGGATCCAGAGTGAGTCCGATGGCCATTTTCTTCTAGCAAGATATTTTCAATTTCATTATAGATATAAGGTAAGTCTGATTATTTGGAAAACATGAGTTTAATCATTTTGAAAATAAATGTCAATAGAATTTCCACCAAATACAAATTGAGGTGATTTTATTTATATCTTAACCTTCCTTTAAAAAACATAACCTTCTTTGACAAGAAAATACAACTCATGAAAACAAAAACTTTCATATTCATCTTGGTACTAAAAAAATATATCATTTTGGTTCCATTTTTTCATGAAAACAATATTAATTTAATACTTTAACTTATTCCAAGATTGTCCCTCCCCTCACTTATAAAAGATAACCTCTTATAATCTCTTCCAAAAACATTTTGAGAACTATAGTTCAGCCAATACTAAACCAAATACCTTTATATAATCCATACCTATATCCTATAGGTATTATTTTTTTCATAATACCATCCTTATAGGGATTGAGGTATAACTGAAAGGAGGTTTTTTGAAGAAGAAGTAAATATTTTAACCGAATGTTATATTTTTATTTCATCTTATACCTCCTTAAAAAACTTATAAACATTGTGATATAACAGAATCAGTATCTAAAATATAATAAGATGTTATTAGGTTGGTATATTAACATTAATTCATCTCCTTCTTCAATCAAATGGGGAGTGAAAACATCGTTCATTCGTACGTGTGGACTACTACCTCCATGAAGCGATGTGTTTAGTTTTCCATCACCACCTCTCATGGATTTTTATAATGATGTATTTAAATTATATATAATATATTAATGAAATAATTATAATTATATAAAAATAATATATCATCTATTTTCTTACCTTTACATCCATTAAAAATGATAATTTTTCTCGTGCGTACACGGGGATTACCACCTCCATGAAGTGATGTGATTTATTTTTCATCACCGCGTCACACAGATAATATATATTAATAATTTAAAGATATAATATTATATTTATGATATAATAATATTTATTTAAATATAAAATAATACTTACTATATTTCCCTCATGTTCATTGAAAAATGGGAACATTACTCATGCATATTTATGGCCTACCGTCTCTTTGATTGTAATGTAATTCATTTTTCATAATCAACTTTCATGGTTGATTTTAAAAGATATAATTAATGTATTAAAATTATAATTATTTTATTATTATTATTTTGTATATGGTAGAACAATGACCCCTTTAACCATGCTCAACACACTGAATCTATTTTAAAATTATGAACTGAATGTCCTCAAAACAGCTAACATGGACATAAACAATTAAGTAATTAAATATTTAATTATAATAAATGGATAAAATTGTTTAATTATAAATTAATAAATATTTAAAAGGTTCTTAAATAAGTAAATAATTTATATAACTCTATTATAATTGTGTTAAAGTACATAAATAGAAATTCTGGTCTCGAGGTAAGGAATTTCATCTCAGTTTCACTTTATTGATACTTGGTTTAATGTTATGATCCTAATTTATTTTATATGGTGTATATACTACCAATTTTAAATTTTATATCATCAATCCTTCATACTTCATGGTATTTTAAGTTACATTTAAATTTATTTAAACCAAATGGATTTGAATTGAAATTTACTAAGTGGTAAGGGGTTTCTTAACTCAATATCCTTTCATTTAGTTATCTCACTTATTCATTGATTATATTATGTAAATATTATTTTTGAAATGGAATTTTTTAAATTTATGTTGTGTTTACTTTTTTTTATTGATTTAAATCTATTTCACATAATCTATCCCTTGATTAATTCTCAATTAAATGATATGATCTTTGGTGGGTTTATTCATCTCAAATTTTCCTTCTTTGGGACATATGTTTATGTTATGCACCTATATTATTTTATGAGTTGTATATAATTCCTATTGACATTTTATATCATGTATATACTTATATTCATGGTATTTAATGTTTATTTTTAATCCATTTCTTTCACATACTTATGATTTATACATTACCAAAACTATAAGGATTTTTATGATACATTCCCATCTTATTTTGAGGTTTTCAATGATTAAAGTTAATTTGGGAGGGATTGTATGATCTTAATTTTTAGAACCAAATTTATTTTATTATCCTATAGTTATGAATGTTTTTTACATTTTTATTATAATTTCCCCCCTTATTGATTAAATAAACATACAGATATTTGTTTATAAGTGATATTGATATTGTATCTTCTTTAGACTAGGAATATTTCCATTACATATACATTTTTTCTAAAATAATTTCAAGAAATTTATTTTACAAAAATGAATAATTTACTAAAGTTATTTTACATGGTCTTTGAGCTTCATTTAATATTTTTAAAAGGAAATTTCTTATCATTTTCTCCATGGTTCACTTTTGACTCTCTTTGCAAAAGTATGAAAAGAATGTTTATTTTTAATATTTATGATATGAAAATATTTTCCCATTATCGTGAACATTATTTTATTTGAATATTAATTTATAATTTTCCATGATTATTTTCAAAGAAAATTTTTTCCCTAATATTCTGAAATTTTTTTGTTTTTAAGTGTGATTTTCAAAGTTGAAAGGGAATTTTTCGAACGAGTGTTTTTAATGATCTTTTTGTGGTATTTATATTCATAAATAGAAAAAACCCTTTATTTTTATTATAATAAACAAGGTTTGTGTTGTAATTATACCATACTTATTCCTTTTCTGGATGGATTATGATTTTTTCAAATATATGTTCATGGAACTCATTTCTTTTCCATAGGTAAATCAAACTATGAAAAAACAATGACTAATATTATGCTGAAAAGTGTATGATTTTAATTATTTTTCTCATGATATGGTACTTGGGAATTATTGATGAAATTGGGATTGGGTAGTGAACCCACATCCTTAAGGGAATTTTTCAGATATGTTCTAGGTGGTTCAATTATATCCATCCAATACATTGGGTAATGAAAATGGATTTGACCAAATATAAGTAACTTCTAAGAAATGAAAGAGTTAATTGGTTAAAAAGTTACTCTTAATAGATTATGGGTATTAACTAGGTATGGTTATACTAACTATAAGGATTATTTTAAGGGTTATATAGAGATAATGTTCTAATATACCAACAAATTTTCTCTATGTTTTCTATGAGTTACTAATGGATCATTTTCTCAAGGATTATTTTCATATAGCTTATGATTGTTGACTTATATAACTGTTGTATTATGTTAAATATTTATTCCATGATATATGATTTTTTGGGTATGAGTTATCTTATTTTATGCTCTTTAAGTTTTATTATTTTAGAATACCATTATACTCATCTTATTCCCATTCATGACATTCAATTATTACTGTATATGTTTACCCTTACTGATCATTTGAGCTCACCCTTATTTTGTTTTCCTTTACTATAGTTTCTAAATAATGTTTTTAAGTATTTTATGATTAATAAGGTTACTATATGTAAATAACTTATTGGGAAATGATATATATTTTTATGAACTAGTTATATATGTATCCAAGTTTCCATGTAATGGTTTTTCATAATTGTTTAAAACACTAAAGTTAAAATATATGTGGGTATGTAAGTGATCTAATATCTCATTTTTTGTGGTTATATGTTTAGAAGGGTTAAAATTGGTTCATTTTTATTGGTATCAAATCTAAAAATATAAATATGGTGTTTTATAATGGGATTTTGGATTTTGGATTTTTGAATGATATAATTGGTATCAGAATAGGGTTTAGATAACTTTGGAGACTAAGATGTTTGTATGAGTTATTAAATTAAGAGTTATGGATACCATCAAGGGTTTATAATTTTAAGGTTGATTATAATTTCAATGTATGAACAACCTTTTTTGGCCTTAATTAATGGCATTTTGAGTTGATTAATGATATTTTGGGAGAAATTTTATTAGGTTGAGGTATATATAAACCTTAGGTTTAACATGAAGGATTATTTTAGTATAATACTATTACATTTTCTATTATTTAATATAAAAGGTATGAGATAACATTTAAGGTTAAAACATTCTTTAATGTTGAGGTTGTTGAGGTTATTTGGGATATAGAGATATTTTCTTATGGAATGATCTATGTTGAACATTTTTTGTTATTGATTAATTTTAGATAGTAATGTATTATTTATTTATATTAGGGTTTATACATTTTGTATATTATCTTACCTTGTGCTCACCACCTTAGATTTGGTTAATATATGAATACAAGAGGAATAGCTTATTATACTTTTATGGAATATGTAATCTAATAGAAATTTATTATTATGATTCAGGCATTAAATATTCAAACTCATCATTTGGAGTAAAATATGAGATAAAGATGAAATCTTTTTGAAATATGCCACGAAATAATGAAATTTCATATATGAATTTGAATAAAATCAAGTAAGTATATTTCTTTATGTTCTCAGTAGATATGACAAAGGAAATCATCAACTCTAGGAAAAGGATCTTGAAACAAAAATTTCATAATATTACCTTCATTTTTTAGGAATTAATGGTCTTTTTCACACATCATTTATTTATTCTTTTATGGTCATTGACTTTCTCATGAACATTCACTTCATTGTGATCAATGTTTTCTATCCCTCTTCATCATTATTTACACATTATGTTTTTTCATCAATTTATATATTTTCACTTTCCAATAATTTTGTCCTATTTTTAAATCTAGTTATGTGTTATTCTAGATAACCTTTTTATTTCCCATTACCTCTTTCAAAGAAAAATTTTTATTAACCCTTTTTATGATGTGGGTTTTCAAAAAAAGTTAATTTCAAATTTAAAACCCTTGATTACCAAGATCAAGTTAAAATTTAGAGGAAACAATTTATTAAAAGGGGGAAAATATAACACCCTTATACTTTAAAATAACTCTAAGTTTGATAGTGCTTATAACATGCAACACCAAGATTAAACAAACCAAGCCATATTATTATTTAAATATGACTAATATAACCTAGTTATTGAATTTGAGGATATTAATAGGGGTAAAAATTATTAAATATATATATAAGGGTCCTAATAAATAATAATTTATTAATTAATGTTTATAAAATAATCATAAAATTTATGAGAATGTCATTTTACGCTTCAAAAACTTACTTTCTTCAAAAATGATTTTCATTGCTTTTTATGAGGAAATGTTATAATTAATTTCTAAAAAAATTATAAATTTTATTTAATAAAAATTATACCATTATTTAAATAATAATAACAAAATTATCTTACATTTAGTTTTTCGTATTTTTCTAAAAAGATTGATTTTTGAATGAATAGTAAAAGGACCAATTTTTATAAAATTGTCATTTCTTTTCATTAAAATGTACTATTATTATTTTAATTTCATCTCAATGTATCATAAGTATTATTTAATTTTATATAATATAATTAATTAAATTTTAATCATCATTATACTTTATTTTTGTTTAAGTTTGATTTTATGCTTAAAATTCATTTTTTATAAAACTGTTTTTAAGTGCATAACGTTTTTCCATTTTAATTATTTAAAATAATATATAATGATAAATTATTGAAATAAAACTATTGGATTATATATATATATCTTAATTTAAATTAATATAATTTTTATTATGAGTCAAAAAGTTAATGTAATATCAACTTATTCTTGAAAATGTTTTTTTAATCACTTTCCATCATGTTTTGTGGGTTTAATTTTAAATTAATTTCTGAAACTTATAGAAATTGAATATTTAAAAAATGATTCCATATTTGGAATCCTAATTTCCAAATTTGGCAAATAGTTCCCCTTTATCATTATAAATAGTAGTCGTGGTAAATATTTTTCAACACGGTAAGGGTAAATCAGGTAATTAAGATTAAAAATAATATGATAAGGAATAAAAATAATACTAAAAGTTTAATTTAATCTATTATATTAGTGGTTTTAAACTATAATCATCCAATATTTTATTTTATGGAAATATTTTTCCTTTTTTCTTTGAAAAATGACTTATATATTATTTTAACTAAAGAAAAATACAAAATGTTGGTCTCTTTAATTTAAATTTTTCTTATATTCTCTTATGGGGATAAAAATAATTTTTTTAATAAATATTGAAAATTATTTTGACAATAATGAAATTAAATTTATTATGGTAATTTATTTTTAATTTTTATTGATGAAATATTTAACACAAATTCTTATACAACGCTACCATAGTGCTTCTGCAAGCAATTGAAAAATAAAGTAAATGATTTTCAAAAATCTAAAAGAAATTTTTTGGTATGACTCATAGTGTCCCCTAAATTTTATATATATATATATATAGCATATTAGAGATATTTTAAAAGTTTATATTATAATTATATTTTTATCTTGATGAATTTAAAATCAAAGTAAATGAATAGTTCCAAAAATGACATTAATGATATTTTATAATAAACAATATTTTATTAAATGAATTAAAATTAATAAAAATATTATATTCATCCAAGTTAATTGGATATGAATTCAAATATTAATCATGGTAAATTTATGGTTAAAGTTTCATTTTATAGTAACTTTCTTTATCCCTAAAGAGTAAAAAACTTTTACATCGTGGTAATCATCAAAAGGGTTTACGGGAGGTTAAAACAAAGTGATAAAGGTAAAAACATCACATAAACTTCTATATATTTTATTTTATATGTTAATTTTGACTCATTATCATAATATATTAAAAATATATCATTTTTTCCATTTATTAATAAAAAATAATTTTTATTAATTTAATACTTTATATAATTCCAAGAGTGTCCCTCCCCTCACTTATAAAAGGGAACTTCATCTCCTCTCTTCCTCACACATTTTGAGCACTCTAGTTCTATAAAAACCAAACCAACTACATTCCCAAAAGACCTAAACATGTCTTAGAGGTATTTTTTGTAATAATATAAATCTTATAGGGATTAAGGTATAAATAAAAACGATTCTGAAGAATAGATATATCTTTTAACCGAATGTTTTAGTTTTATTTATTATTTTACCACCTATAAAAATATTATAACCACTATGATATAATTACATAAGTATATCCAATATAAATATATTTTATTTAATGTATTAACCATAATACATCTTCTTATTCCATCAAATAGGTAATGAAAACATCATTTGTGCGTAAATGTTGACTACCACCTCCCCAAAGCGATGTGTTTTGTTTTCCATCACTGACTCTCATGGACAGTTATAATAATGTATTTAAAGTATATATAATATTTTCATCACATAATTATAATTCTATAAATATAATATATCATATATTTTCTTAACTTTTCATCCATTAAAAAATGATAACGTCATTATTGTAATGTCCTGGAATTTCTATGTAATTTTTTTTAATTATATAGAATTATTTCGAGACCAGGCGCTGAGACGGCACGTGATTCCAAGGCCCAAGGTGCCTGGAATGTAATTTTGAACTTATTTTAAAGTATATTCAGTAATCGTATTAGCGGGTTTTTCTAACTTTTAAACTGGTGCTCAGATCAAAAATCCAAGGGCGCCATTGAACTCAAAATGCCGGGATTTGCCTAGAAAGGAGTTAACTTCGATCGGTAAGGTTCGAATAGAAAAGTTAATTTTCATACTTTTTGGAAAAATAATAAATTAACTTTAAAATTTTATTTTATTTTTTTCTCATTATTGAGTGGTATATGATAGTGTTATGGTGCAGTGATGAGGCATATTAAAAGAAACTTATAATGTCATGTTTTTGTGCAAGCTTAACAGTTACACTATTTCATAAATGAAACATCGTAACAACGTGATGTCGTAGTATAACAAAAACACTGCAATGTGTTTTATTTTTAATAACACATTGGGGAAATCAGTTGGTGTAATTTTCGCCAATTTCAAACATGGAACATCTCTCTCCATCTCCCTCTGACAATGAACGCTATCAATGAATGCTGGTGGGATAGATTCGAGAGACAAATAACAGCAACGAACGCTAATGGAGTGAGGATCCATGACTACTTGAAGCTTCATCCCTCATCATCAACAGATCCTAAAACCAGGTGGGGGTTTGAATTATTAAAAGTTTCTTCATTATTTTTCTAAAAATTATGAACACGGATAAACCCATGAATAGGTTGATCCGTGAATTGTTCATTCTTGTGGGAGGGTGACTTCTTTTGGTATTTCTCTATTTGGGATTAAATTATCACTTGTTTTAATTGAACTAAAATCCCCAGACCTCCCCATGTTTTTAAACTTCTAACTTATAGGGTGTGACCTGACATGAATAAGGATTAAGTCACTCTGCCTGTGCAGTCTTTGTGAACAATTTTTTTCAAGTGGTGGCAAGGCATATATGAGGCCATCGTAGTGAAGAGGGCGTCCCTCTGAGGCCGTAGGCATAGGAGGTGTGAATAACGGACCACCAGAGCGCGTCCGGTGGTACGCTGAATTTACTACCAGCACCGGTGGTGGTAGAAAAGTTGGTCGTATGCTGGACTATGGGGCAATAGAGATGTCGGTCATGCGGGCAGCTGGCAAAGACCGCGCAGTGAGCAGCGGAGACTGCAGCAACCATGACTGCGGTGCTGGAGACCCACGAAACCACATTTATTGGTCAACCTATAGACTTGGCTCATGGGTTATGTGGAAGTACATAGCACGTGGCAGATCATGGTTTCTTGACTACGGTGGAAGGGAGGCCCCGCGACGACCTGCGGTGCAGTAGGGGGCCGGACGCGACATATAGCCACATCCCGGCCAGGCGGACCGGGAAAGGTGTGGGTTGACCCCTCTGGCCAAAGGAGCTGGACCCATACCATACTAGATTAGGTTTGGGTCAGTAGACTCTTGATAGGGTAGGGACGGGTTAGTCCGACCAGGTCAGACCGGACTCGGGCCTGACCGCCCCTGTTTCACTGAAATACTTTTAACTAACAAAACAGAGATCTGATTGTCACATAATCTGTGGAATGAGGACCCTTACAACAAGTTGGTACTTCTAAGGTACTCTAAATTAGTTTTGTAGGAGGTTTTCATATGATTGGGTTGGATTGGACTTGAATCCAACTAATCCCTTTTTACAAAAATGCTCATATCTTACAGACCGGGCGTCCATTTGACGCGTTGTCTATTGAATGGGAACCCTTACGATGAGATAGTACTTTAGGTTACTATATGTGGGAATTTTTGGTGATTGAGGTATGACCTATGGCCTGAGGATCATATCCTTCAGAAATTAAGTGCACTAAGTGCGGGAATCCAGTGGTTGGCTATGATGTGAAGAATGGAGAGCGACCCATCGTGGATCAGCATAAGAGTGGCCCTTTTGGATCAGTATAAGAGTTACCCTTTGTGGATCATCATATGAGAGACCCTTTGTGGATCAGAATTAGAGTGACCCTTCATGAATCAGTATAATAACAACCCTTTTTGGATCAGCATGAGAGCAACCCTTCGTGGATCAGTAGTAGCACGACCTATCGTGGATCGGCCATAGAGCCACCCGTCATGGATCAGTAGCAGAGCGACCCTTCATTGATCTGAAGCTGAGTGACCCTTCGTGGATTAGTAGTATAGCCTTTTAAAATAATAAGTTGATCTGTATTTATAACTAATCATCCTTACTTATGTACTTAATTTATACCTAGTGTGAGTTGTGTCTTTCACTTTGTGTTTTACATTGAGATCTTTCTTTGTTGTATTTTCCTTTGTAGATTTCAATGAGACCTGACTTGGTCTTGGGGTCCTTAATGAGTATTGTTATACTCACCCTTATATGGGCTTCACCGCACCTATTATTTCTTGGGAAGACAACAGACAACTTTGACTAGGACATTGGGGATCCAGGGCTAAACGGTGCTTGAAGGTGGATCAATAGACGTGGTTTGTTGTAGTGAAATTAGACCATGAGTTGTACTTACCCTTCTGGTAGGATCCTTGTAAGACGATCATTAGAGATTGTAATTCTTTTGATGTACTTTCCTTTCAGTTGGGCTTGTATTCTGGCCCTGTTACTTTCATTTTACACCTTTTACTCTCAGTGGTGGTACTTTTTGGTGGTTGTACAGCCTTTTTTCCTTTGTGGTTTTCTTTGAACAGTATGCCCTGTCTATGTGTGTACATATTTAATGTCAATTCCTTCCCTTTTGGGATATGTCTTTTCAGTGCTAGTCACCAGACCATGGCCTACGGAAGGTGGTCTTAGGGTATTCACTGCATGGGCCCTGGGGGACAGGTCATGATAAAGTGATATCAGAGGGTAGCAGGTTCTACCATAATTACTAAGAGTCTGTATTTTTGATGAGGCAATAGTGTTAAGTGTTTTGAGTTCAACTTTTAGGCCAGGGAGTCCAGTGTCGGTGCGATGGTTGGTGTATCTCTAAATCAAGACCCTAAATTCTGTTTTCCAACTCAGTATACCAAAACAATGGTTTCATGTGTTTTGTAAATGTTTTTCTCTTGATCTCTTTGAGTCAGCTCACCGGGTATAACTTATTGATTGTGGAGTATTTGTTTTCCTACAGGATGCCTCTACAAAGACTGCCATCCAGGATTCCAGTGAGGGATCATGACAATTTCCCGCCAAGAAATGAGGTGTCGGTATAGGGTACACTTATAGAGATACCACCTTTGGGTGGTGTACCATCAGCAGCATCACTCATATAGAAGAAGTTTCTACCATCCCCACTAGCGGATAGTGAACGCTGACTGAGCGTGCTGCACAAGTTCCAGAGATAGATACCTCTGAGGTTTCTAGGTGAGATAGATCCTCAGGTAGCTAAGGATTGTCTGGATGCTGTCGTGTGGATTTTTCTCCTTGTAGAGACACATATAGACCAGATGGTGGTCCTAGTCGCTAACCTTTTTCAGATCATGGTAGGGAGATATTGGAGATTGATGCTCCAAACACATACAGAGGTGACCCTTTCCTGGTTGGACTTAGAGAGCCTCTTAATGGTGGATTTCATACTAGTGAAACTATGCTCAGTGTGTATTCAGGACCTACGACACCTACAGTAGGGTGGCCTAACTGTGGCCCAGTACTCAGTGAGGTTTACCGACCTCTCCCATTACTCCACTGACATGGTATGAAACCCTTTATTCAGGGACCAAACATTTGAACAGGGACTCTGATAGGAGATCAGGGCATCGATGATTTCGCCCAGCATCGCGACGTAGGTTGGAGTGCTAGAGCGAGCTCTACTAGTGGAGAGATTCCTATCCGAGTAAGCACCAATGGTGAGAGACACCATCGGACGACAGTTGGGTGAGTCATCTATAACAGTTAGTAGGAAAATGACATAGAATCTCAAATGGGCCAGACCTTCTAAAGTATATCCCCAGGATACATGGTCAAAGGTTTGGAGCTCGCAAGGTAGAGGAGGTTAGCTGAGGGATAGATTTTGTTACTCCTGCGGTGGGCATGGACACATAGCTTGTGACTTATTGGCTCATCACAAAGACGATCATTAGTTGATCGAGGGACTGCCAAGTAAGAGGTAGAGGTTCGAGCGAGGAGGTCTGCAGGGTAGCAGACATGGAAGGGGAGCAATACGAACGGTAGGCGGTGGATGACGGTTTTAGGTACTACCTCCACCACCCCTAGGTGGTCCCCCACAGGCTCAGGGAGCTAGCAGATATGGGCGATCTCAGCTTCAGGCAGTGGCGACCTATAACCATGGCACTCTAGAGATTCTTAGAGGTAAGATATTTATCTTCTCCACCTTGGCTGTAATTCTTATAGACACAAGTTCCATTCACTCTTTCCTTTCCGTAGACCTCGTTCGAGGCTCGGAGATTCCAATAGAACATTTGGCTTGATCCTTATTATTAGAGACTCCTGCGGGAGGGGATTAGATCATTACACACTAGTTTCGGTAGTGTGAGTTTACTCTAGGTGGTGAGAGCTTTGTCTGGGATCTCCTAGTAGCAGCGTCGAGGCCTTACGATGTCATCTTAGGTATGGACTGGTTATCTACAGTTCCTGATTAGATAGACTATTTTAGGTGAAAATTTTTGTGTGTCCATGAGGATAAGACTATGTTTTCCTTCACCAACGAGAAGGGAACCTTTGCATCATAGGATGGACTTTCTCAGAGGAGGGTGAAGCTGATCACTCACTAGTTGACTAGCCTCACCCATGGTGAAGTGGATGAGAAGAGTCTAAGTTTTCTTTTAGGGGTGGACAAGTATGAAGACATCTTTCCCGAAGATGTCCCGGGACTACCTCCTCATAGAGAGGTAGACTTCTGCATTGACTTGTACTGAGAGACGACACCAATATCTACACCTGAATAACATATGGATCCTGCAGAGCTCCAGGAATTGAGAGTATAGTTTTAGGACTTATTGAGGAAGGGGTTTATAATACCCAGAGTTTCTCTATGGTCAACCCTAGTATTTTTTGTGAAGAAGGAAGATGGAATATTGAGACTATGAGTGGACTTCCGATTCTTGAACCAAGTGACTGTGAAGAACAAGTATCCACTGTTGAGGATTTATGACCTCTTCGATCAGCTGAATGGAGTGAGGTGGTTCTCAAAGATCAACCTTAGATCAAGCTATCATCAGCTTCAAGTACTGGATGAGGACATACCAAAGACAACCTTTAGATTCCGGTATAGCCTCTATGAGTTTTTGGTGATGCCTTTCGGTATGACCAATGCCCAAGCAGTGTTCATGGGACTCATGAATAGGATTTTCCAGCCCTACATTAAACAATTAGTGGTAGTATTCATTGATTAAATCTTGGTGTACTTGAAGTTGTAGGAGAATCATGCTACACACCTGTGGATAGTTCCAGATACACTCTGAGAGCACAAGATTTTTGGTAAGCTCTCTAAGTGCCAGTTCTGGATTTGGGAGGTCCACTTTCTAGAACATGTCATCTTGAAGGCTAGAGTTGGAGTGGATCCGGTGAAGATAGAGGTAGTGCTTTCGTGGGACACACCCAGAAGCATGAGTAAGGTTCATAGTTTCTTGGGGTTAGCTGAATACTACCGTAGGTTTGTTCCCAACTTCTCCAGAGTTGCATCACCTATTATAGCTTTTATGAAAAAGGTAAAAACCTTTGTATGGACAAAAAAAATCTAGCAAATCTTCCAATAGTTGAGGAAGAGCTTGACCAGTTCTCCCATATTGAGGTTTCCATAGGATCTCATAGACTTCATGGTATAATGTGATGCATCAGGGACTGGACTAGGTTGTGTCCTGATGCAAGAGTAAGCAGTGATTGCCTACGGATCACATTAGTTGAGGCAACATGATCAGAACTATCTGACCCATGACCTGGAGTTAGCAACAGTGCTCTTTTCCTTGAAGATGTGGTGGTACTATTTTATGGGTGAACGGTTTACCGTCTACTCCAACCACAAGAGTCTCAGGTATATATTCTCACAAAAAGACTTGAACTTGAGATAGTAGTGATGGATGGAGTTCCTCTAGGACTATGAATTTGAGATAGTTTATACTTCTAGGAAGGGGAACGTGGTGGCTGATGCACTCAGTAGAAGTTATAGTTTGCAGCTGCTGAGTGAGGCAACAAAGTATCTAGTCGCAATGCAGATATCCTTCGTGGATGATTATGGAGAAGCTTACCGCCAATATATAACTGTCACTCCCCCACTCTTATAGCAAGTTTGGGAGGCACAAATTTTTTTAGTGACTGTGATGCCCGGCGTGATCAGTTATCATTAAGACAATCTCCTGATGGATTTTCAATAGGTGGGGAGAACAATATCCTTTTCAGATAACGCACCATGGTACCAGTGATGTTATGGGAGGAGGTATTAAGGGAGTTCCATACATCCCCTTTGTTGGTAAATCCTGGTGTGGAGAATATATACTAGGACCTTCGACATTAGTACTGGTGGCCAGGGGATGAAGAAAGTGGTGGAAGATTTTATTTCACAATACCTCACTTGTTAGGAAGTGAAGGTTGAGCATCAAGTCCCAGCAAGCTTAGCACATCCACTTGAGGTACCAAAGTGTAAGTGGGGTGGTATCTCCATCGAATTCATGACGGTGTTACCATGCATGTATAGGGTCCATGACTCTATCTATTTGATTTAAGATGGATTCACCAAGTTGGCTCAATTCCTACCTATCAGGGAGAAGGGATCGGTAGAGGGATTGGGATTCCTCTACATCCAGGAGATAGTGTGACGTCACAGGGTGCCTTCGACGATCATCTCAGACCATGATGCAATCTTTACATCCCAATTATGGAAGGGGTTATAGTAGGAATTCAGGACTCAACTACTCTTGAGCACCACCTTTCACCCTCATATAGATGGTCGGATGGAGCGGACCATACAGAGCCTGGAGGAAATTCTTTCTACATGCATCCTTGATTTTGGTCACAGTTGGGAGGACCACCTGCCACTAGTGGAGTGTTGATAAAAAAATCTATCACTCCACCATTGGAATGGAACCATTTGAGGCCTTATACAGGTGGTCTTACAGATCACCACTATGCTAGACAGACCTAGGGGAGTCAGCACTCATGGGTCAAGATTTGGTACGGGTTATCACTGAGAAGGTGCAGACTATCAAGGAGGGAATGAGGACTTCATAGAGTAGGTATAAGTATTATGCCGACAGTAGATGGATACCCTTGTATTTTGAGGAGCGATACCATGTATTCCTTTGTGTCTCACACCGATATGGATTGTGGAAATTTGGTCGGGATGGAAAGTTATCTTTGTGGTTCATCAGACTTTTCCAGATTCTCATTAGAGTTGGCGAGGTGGCGTACCGCCTAGCTCTTCCCCAACATATGCATAGGGTGCATGATGTTTTTCATGTGTTGTAATTGATGAGTTATGTGAATGATCCATCACACGTCTTCAACTAGGGAGAGTTGTACATTGACGATGGGGAAACATTTTCGGAGTTCCTGGTGGAGATAGAGGATTGATAGGAGTAGGTCCTTTATGGACAGTCAATTCCTCTAGTACGCGTTCAGTGGTAGCATGGGAATCTTTAGGAGAGAACATGGGATAAGGAGGCTTAGATTCATTATTAATACCCCCCACCACATTTTTTTATTAGCCTTTATTTTGTCTTATAAGGATGTAAATACCTAAGGTGGGGAGAATGTAATGTCCCAGAATTTTCGTGTAAATTTTTTAAAATTATATGGAATTATTTTGAGACCAGGAACTAAGAAGGCATGTGATTTTGAGGCCTGGGGTGCCCAGAATGTAATTTTTAACTTATTTTAAAGTATGTTCAGTTATCGTGCAAGTGGGTTTTTCTAAATTTTAAAACGATGCTCGAATCAAAAATATGAGGGCACCATTGAACTCAGAACATCAAGATTCCCCTATAAAGTACTTAACTTTGAATGTTAAGGGTTGGACAGAAAAGATAATTTTTGGACTATTTGTAAAAATAATAAAATAACTTTAAAACTTTATTTTATTTCTTTCTCACCATTGAGCGGAGGACAACAGTGTTGTGGTGTGTTGATGAGGCACATTAAACAAAACTCATAATGGAACATTTTTGTGAAAGAATAACAACTATGTTGTTTCATAAATGAAATAGTGGTACGATGTGACATCACAGCATAACAGAAATGTTCCAACATGTTTTATTTTTAATAAAATGTTTGGGAAATCAGTTGGTTGAATTTTCTCCAATGAATAACATGGAACCTCTCTCTCCCTCTCCCTCCGACAACGAATGCTGGTGGGATGCATTTGAGAGACAAAGAATAAAGATGAATTCTAACGGAGCAAGGATCGACGATGGATCGAAGCATCATCCCTCATTAACGACGGATCCTCAAACCAGGTAGGGGTATGAACTAGTTAAATTTTTCCCGTTATTTTTTTGAAAATGATGAACGCGGATCATCCCATGAATAGGTTAATCTGTGGATCATGTTTTCTTGCAGAAGGGTGAATTCTTTTGGTATTTCTCTATCTGGTATTAAATTATCACTTTTTTTGATTAAATTACAATCCACAGACCTCCCCATGTTTTTAAAATTCTAACTTAGAATGCATGGGTTGACACATAAAAGGTTTGAGTCCCTCTGCCTGTGCATTCTTCATGACCATTTTTTTTGAAGTGGTGGAAAGGCACATCTAAGGCCATCGTAGTGAAAAGGGTATCCCCAGAGGCCATAGGCACAAGCGGCATGAAGAACGGACCACCAAAGTCTATCGAGGGGTCCGTCGAAGTTCCTGTCGATAGAGGCGGTGGCATGCGGCAGTGTTGGCCAGGTATCAGATGGTGGGGCAATAGAGCCATTTTCCATGCTTTTGACTGGCGGAGATAGTACACCCCAGCAGCGCGCTGAGCAGCAGAGACCATGACCACTGTGGTTGTGGTGCCGGAGACCGGTAGTACCACGCTGGTACCGCATTGACTGTTCAACCCATGGACTTTATCCATGGGTGATGTGGAAGGACACAGCCGCTCAACCACATTGGAGGCTATGTGTAGTGCAACACGTGGTAGGACATGGTCGCTCAACTACGGTGAGAGGGAGGCCCTACGACGACCCATGGGGCAGCTAGGAGCTAGACGTGGCATCCGGCCATGTTCAGGCCAGGAGGACCGAGTAGGGTGCAGGCCACCCCCTCGGACCGAACCCACCCCAGTGGGCTGGACCAATGTTGGAGCAGATCCGGGTTGGTTTGGTAGACCCCGTACTTAGTCGGTCCGACCAGGTCGGACCAAACCCAGGTCCAACCGGCCTCCATTTCACTAAAATTATCATAACTAACAAACTGGGCATCTAATTGGTGTGTCATCTATGGAACAAGGACCCTTGAAACAACGTGGTCCTTCTGAGATACTCTACATGATTTTTGGCGAAGGTTGGCATACATCCAGGTTGGATTGGACTCGAATCCAACCGGTCCTTTTTACAAAAATGTTCATATCTTACAAAACGGGCATTCGTTCGACGCGTCATCTATTACGTGGAAACCCTTACAACGAGACGGTCCTTTGGGTTACTCTATGTGGGACTTCATAGTGGTTGATTTATGACTGATGGATTGAGGATCATATCCTTTGAAAATAAAGTGTGTTAAGTGTGGGAATCCACTAGATGAATGGGATGTGAAGAATGTAGAGAGACCCTTCGTGGGTCAGCATAAGAGAAACCCTTTTAGATCAGAATAAAAGTGACCCTTTGTGGATCATCATAAGAGTGACCCCTTGTGATTCAACATAAGATCAAACCTTTTTGGATCAATATAAGAGAGACCCTTCATGGATCAACAGGAGATCGACCCTTCGTGGATCAGCAGTAGCACGAACCATCGTGGATCGGCCGTAGAGGGACCCGTCGTGGATCAACAGTAGAGAGAACCTTCATGGATCAGCAGTAGAGCGACCCTTCATGGATCAATAGTAGATCCTCTTAATAGAATAAAATGATCTAGATTTATTACTAATCACCTTCACTTCTATACTTAAGTTATATAGGGTGTGAGGTGTGTCTTTTTATTTGTGCTTTACTTTGAGATCTTGCTTTGTGTTATTTTCCTTTGTGCATTTCTATGAAACCTGATTTGGTCTCAGGGTCCCTAATAAGTATTTTTATACTCACCCATGCATGGGATTTTCATGCACTTTTTGTGTCTTGTGCAGACGATGGACAACTTTGACTAAGACTTTGGGGATCCAGGGCTAGATGGTGCTTGAAGGTGGATCGATAGACATGGTGTGCTGCAGTGACATCTGACTTTGAGTTGTACCTACCATTCAGGTAGGATCCTTGGAGTACTAACTTCAGAGATTATAATTCTTTTTTTTTTTGTACTTTTCTTTCAATTGGTCATGTATTCTAGCCCCTTTACTTTCAGTCTACATCTTTTACTCTCAGTGGTGGTACTTTGTGGTAGTTGTGCTACTTTTTTTCCTTTGTGGTTTTATTTGTGTAGTATGACCTATCTGTGTGTGTACAGGTTTAAAGGAAATTCCTTCCCTTTTTTGGGATATTCTTTTCTAGTTTTAGTCATGAGCCCCTGCCCTATGGAAGGCAGTCTTGGGGTATTCACAACACGGGCCTCAGGGGATGGGCCGTGACAATTCTTGTGTATGTGTGGGTTATCACCTTAACGAAGTGATGTGATTAATTTTTCAGTACCACATACCATGTTTGATATATATAAATTATTTAAAAATATATTATGATATTTATGATTTAATAAAAATTATAAAAATTAAATTAATAATTCCCTTCTTTACCTCATATTCTTTGAAAAATGGAAATGTTACTCATGTATACATATGGCCTACCATCTCCATAATTGTAACGTAGTTCATTTTTCATAACCATATTTCATGGTTGGTTTTAAAAGTATAATAAATTCATAAAAAATGATAATTATTTCATGATTATAATTTTAGAGATGATATAAAAATGACCCCTTTGATCATGGTTAACACACCAAACCTATTTTTCAAATTATGAACTGAACATCCTCAAAACACCCAATTTGGACATAAATGGTTAAGTTATTAATTATTTCACTGTAATAAATGAAAAAAATGGTTTAATGATAATGAAATAAAATTTTAAAAGGTTATTAAACAAGTAAATAATTGATATAAATTTATTTTATAGGTGTTTAAGGACATGCATA
The DNA here is from genome assembly GCA_963277665.1 of Viscum album. Classification (NCBI taxonomy): domain Eukaryota; kingdom Viridiplantae; phylum Streptophyta; class Magnoliopsida; order Santalales; family Viscaceae; genus Viscum; species Viscum album. The sequence continues at coordinate 1,095,467,802 of OY728156.1, read as the reverse complement.
TCAAGTATGGACTTGATGTAATGGATTTCGTCTCAATTTCCATTCCCTAAGGCATGTTTTAATGTTATGCACCAAATGTAACGACCCAAGGTTTTTCAATGGAAATTCCCTTCTTATAATTATGTCATAAAATCACATGAAAACACAACATAATGAACTAATAAGTGATAAGTGAACTTTAAACATAAGTTTGTCACTTCTGTGTTTGAAATTTTGAAAATCTGACATACACGGTTGTGTTCACGATGTTTTTTGGAGTCTAATAAAACATAAATAACTTTTGGTTAATAGTTACCTACCCTTATGGATATTAACATACCCTTATTAATAGTGATATACCCTAATTAATAGTAACCTTAACTATGATAGTATGAAATTAATATTCAAGTGAAAGTATGATGTACCTATATTTTAGAATAAGTAAATGAATGTTTTAAAACTGGTTTTTTTAATAATAAGTTGTGATTTTAATTAAATATTAAATTAATCATATTTAGAAAATTATTTTTGAAAAATGCACTTATTTTTTGGATTCTACACATTGAAAAATGGTTAGGGTGAATTTTTGGGATTTTTTTGAAATACTTGAATTTTTTATGAATAGTAGATTCCGATAATTCACAATAAATGCTAAATAATAGATTATTTCAGTCATCGATGATGTTCTGCTGATTTTATCCCACTTGGTTCGGGATCACATGATAAAAATAACTATTCTTGTTCATTTAATACTTATTATTCCTTGTCTTGGGAAGAAATAATAAATTAATCATTATAATATTTTGAAATCCCTCCTCTCCTCCACTATAAAAACCCCCCCTTCACTCCCTCTTCTCTCCACTCCTCTCAAGCCTTGTACCTTGCAATTATTCTGCCAAAATCTCTACCCAAGGTCCTCCCTCACTTCCAAAATCTCTTAGCCTCCTCAAAATACCAAAACCTATCCCTTATGAGGTTCTCAAAGGAGGATGTATCAAGAGGTAAATTCCTCTTCCCAATTTCTTCTTTTCTTTTAAGTTGTTTTCTTTTTCATTTCTTTCCTCACCTCCCTTCACCATAATAGTATGATAAATCTAGTAACATACATGTATTTAAATGTCTTCATGCTAGTGGTATATTTCATTATCTTCTCTCCTTTCCCCTCCCTTTTATTTGAAATAAATAAAAGCACCGTTTGAGATGTGCTAATTTAGCACATTAAAGGACAACGGTTTATCAATTTCTATTATTATATTTAATTATGGTCATGAAACCATTTTTGTTTTGGTTGAACCAGATAATTATATATGTAATATATCCTATTTTTTGTTTTGTAATCTTTTGTTACAAATGGAATTAATTTATAAAGCAAAACACACTCTTTGTAATCAAATCCACCGATTAACAAAAACGGTTATCACTTTGGTTATATATATAATAATTCAACATCACTCTAAGTAACCTAATTAAAATTAAAACCATGTAATATCATGGATATGAACTAAATAATAAAACTTCAATTCTTGACAACCACTTTCATCTTTCATATAATCCAAACTTGAATATAAGTGAACCAATATTTTAAAGCCACGTAAACAAACGATCCCGAACAATGAAATTAAACCTTGTAACTAATCAAAAAGGCTTGGAATGAACTAAAAAGGGTTATAATAAATAAATTGAATATATAATAGGTTTTTTACTTATTAATTAAAAATCCTAATTTGTTTATTCAGGTCATTAATAACAAGTGGAGAACACCAACGGATTTAAGGTAAGGGATCCTCCCCTTTTCACTCTTAATCAAGATTGTTCTCCATGCTATGCCTTTTTGTGTAATACCAAGTGATGGGGTATGTTTATACACCTTCCCCATACTTTACTAATGTTTTATAAGTGATTATAAAACCCTTATATCTCTCATCAATCCCTCTTAGTTACACCTGATACCATGTCGATAAACCATAATGGATTCTACCCGAACATCCTTTATTCCTTCAGGTTGTTCTATATTTCCTTTTACAAAAATATAGTTATCTTTTATTTTTATGTATAACATAAAAATTCTGTTTATATTCTCCAGACTCATGTTATAAGATCCATCTCTCATTATCTTTCATGGATATACATTCTTTTAAGTGAATCTCTTCTCGATACTTCCCAATAAGCACACTCATTTTAAAGGAACTTCCTGAACTTTTACCCAATTTCAAGTGCACTCCATATTATTTTTTAAGACACCATTGTATTCATAAATTCAGTATTTTTATTATGAAAACATTCTAGTTTCAATTTTGGTTTGATATAAAATAATTTCTTCTTTACTATTTTAAAATCTCTATAGTATTTTCCTTAAAACCGCACAAAAATGTTTTAATGCTAATGTCTCTCAAATACATTTATTATGTGATGTCACTTTTACTTGTTACCACCTACCATTTTTTATGCCTAAATTACCTTATAAACATCCATGTATGTTCTAATCCCTTTATTTCATGGACACTTCATGATACACTCATTGGTTATGCTTTATGTCATGATTGTGGTACCCAATTCTCTCCATGGGTAACCTTATGTTTATGAACAATTGATTATGTATGATTACTCATGTGGAAAGAAGATTTATGTGGTAAGAATATTTATGTGTCAAGAATATTCATGAAAATGTTGAGATGGGTGCACCCAGATAGCACTCCAATGCATTGGGTAATGATAAGTCTTGTGAGATGTGATGTAAAATGGGATTGGCGGTTAGCCTTGACCCATACTGAAATGGGAAACGGGATTGGTGGTTAGCCTTGACATGTACTAAAGAAATGTTTTATTATTCTTCCACATTTATATGATTCCATGTTTATATGATCCCATTCTTATATTAAATAATTTTATAAGTTTCATGCTTTGGATATCATTATGTCATGCCTCCTAACTCATGTGCTTGAGATGTATCCTTCTGTTCATTACCTTATTGAGATTTTTAGCTCATCCCTTTGTTCATGTGTTTCACAGGGTACCCTATACAGATGTAAGGGTTCAAAGGAAGTTAGAAGATCTTTATGGAGATTAAATAAAGAAGTTTCTTTAGACCCATGTTTTATGTTATATGTACCTAGTCTTCCAAGACACTAGACTTCACGATCCTTGGATTGTACTATGATGATTAATTATGCTTAAAATCATGAAAAGTTTTATGTAAATGGATCGGGTCACTGTAGTTGGTATTAGAGGATGGTCTAGTTATTTTTGGAGATTATGAATAGAGAACCTTAGTGAGAACCTTAAGGATGAGACTAAGTATAAGAAATCAATCCTAAATTTTGGTGAGTATAGAGTAAGTGGTTTATCAAGAAAATACATCCCTGTCTGGATACGAGTAGGTAGAGATGGATCTAGAACAGATGTATCTAGGGGTAAAATCAAAAAACACCACTTTGAGCTAGACTCAAATGGGAACTGGCGCACGATAACGGGCCTTGTTTTACTCTTAGTTACGACACTCCCGGGGGATATGCTTTGGTAGATTCACGATCTTAGTAAAAAATATTATTAAGGGACAAAAAGAATCCCAAAAGAATATAATTTAATAAATAGATCGAGGATAACCTAGATATAAACCTAAGGAATCACATGTCAGGATATACTTCTTCTTTATAAGTTCATACTTTGATGTTCAAAGTTTCTTTTTATGCTCAATATATAATTATTTAAGACCTATAATTATACGTTATTTTTCTTAGTTAATGTCGGGAAACAGTAGAAAACATTCCAATAACCAATGAGATAGGCAATGTGATGATTGCTTTAATGGAATGCCTAATGTGACGGAAGCGGGTGCTCAAAACTTCATGCCAGTACTTGCTCAGTCAGCTTGCGTTATTAATAATAACTTGAATCAAGTGGAACGTCCCCCTCCTCCAAGGAAAGAGCAAGTTGTCGTATAATCCTTCCTGCGGAAAAGGCCTCCCATGTTTAGCAGGCCTTCTGATCCTCTCCTCGCAGAACAATGGATTAACTCCATTGAAAATATTTTCTATGTCCTCTAGTGCTCAGAAGAAGAGAAAGTTGTACTAGCAGTCTATCGTTTTGATGGGGAAGCTGATCAGTGGTGGACACTGATCAAGAATACAAAGTCCCAAGAGGAAATTGATTCCATAGAATGGGAGGAATTAAGGAGGATGTTTTTCACCAAATATTTTCCTCAAACCCTCCATCTCAAGATGGAAAGTGGGTTCCTTGGACTCAAGCAGAAGGAAGATGAGTCCATCTGGGTGTATGAAGTGAGCTTTACAAGGCTTTCAAGGTACGCCTCTGGCTTTGTCATGAACACCAAAAGCAAGTTGGATCGCTTATTTAGCGGACTAAAGCCATGTCTATGAAACGTGTTGGTGATTCAAGACTTCGAAAACTATGAGGAGATTTTTCGTTGTGCCCTCAAGGTTGAAATAGAGATTGGAGACTCTTAGTTGTCTCATGGGCCTAGTGACAAGAAATGGAAAATAGAGAACATCATGGGGGGTTTATAAAAAAAATACCATGATGGAAATAAGCCTCACTTTCCTCTTTGAAAAAATTATAGGAAGAAGAATCTTGGTGACTGTCTCAAGGGAACCAAGAATTGCTTCGAATGCGGAAAGTTTGGTCATCTGGCCAAGAACTTCCAAAAGGGATATGAAAAATCATGCTAATTTTGAAGAAGAAAGGAAGGTTCAGATCAACACTCAACCTGCAGTGCAGTGTTATAACTGCAAGGAGCTTGGGCATTATGCAAAAAATTGCCCTAAGCCGAGGGTTGTCGGAGGAAATCAACAACAACCTCTAAGGCAACAAGGAAGGGATTATGCTATCACTACTGGTGAGGTGGAGTCAGAAAATTATGTGGTGACAGGTACTCTTGTTATTCATTCAAGAATAGAAAACGTACTATTTTATTCTGGTTCTACTCATTATTTCATATGTTGCAAGTTTAGTAGGAATATTTAAACACCACCTCAAAATTTGGAGGAAAAGTTATTTGTGAGAACAGCGAATAGGGAAATTATTGCATCCATGGTTTATAACTCCTCCCCGGTTAATGTTTGTGGATGAAACCTCCCAGAAAATCTTGTCATACTTTTTTTAGTGGAGTTCGACGCTATCTTTGGCATGGATTGGATATCTTTGTACAAGGCCAACATCAATTGTCAAGAAAGGGATATCACTTTTAACATCCTGAAGCATCCTCCAATTCTTTACAAGTGTAAGGAAGAAGATGAGTCTCCTTTAGAATCTTCATCTCAAGTTTGGATACAGCTTCCTTGTGAGAAATCATATCTAGCTCAAATGATTGGGACAAAGGATAGAATCATTATTGAAGACATGCCCATCATGAGGTATTACACTAATGTATTCCCTGAAGAGTTTCCTAGTATTCCTCCTGACTGAGAGGTTGAGTTCTCAGTTGAACTTATCCCTGGATATCTGCCAATTTCAAATACATCTTACAGAGTGGCCACCGTAGATCTAGAAGAGCTAAAGAAGTAGTTACAGGAGAATATGGAGAAGGGTTTTATATGCCTGAGTGTTTCCCCATGGGGTTCTCTAGTCCTCTTCATCAAGAAGAAGGATGGATCAATGTGCCTCTGCATTTATTATCATGAGCTCAATAAAATCACTACAAAGAACAATTATCCCCTTCCACTGATAGATGACTTGTTCGATCGGCTTCATGGGGCCAGTTATTTCTCTAAGGTGGACCTTCGGTCGGTATATCACCAACTAAAGGTGAGAAAGGAAGATATTCCCAAGACTACCTTTCTAACGAGGTATGGACACTATGATTTCATAGTGATGATATTAAAACTCACTAATTTTCTAGAAATTTTCATGGATTTAATGAATAGAGTCATTAGAGATTACCTCGACAAATTTGTGGTGGTATTTATTGATGATATTCTAATATACTCCAAGAGAAAGGAGGAACATGAAGAGCATTTGGAAACTATGTTAAAGAATTTGTGAAGGGATAAGTTGTATGAAAATTATAGTAAATGTGAGTTCTGGATGGAGGAATTATCATTATTGGGGCATGTTATCACCAGGAAAGGGATATCTATAGACCCTTCTAAGAAGAAGTAAATTGAAGAGTGGTCGAGGCAAACTTCTGTAATGGAGATCCATAGATTTTTAGGTATAGCTGGGTATTATCGACGATTCATGAAGAACTTTTCAAGATTGTCAAACCCAATGACCAATCTAACACAGAAGGGAGTAAAGTTCTTCTAGACACAGGAATGCGAAGACTGTTTCAAGTAGTTGAAAAAGAGGCATATCACTACGACGTTACTCACACTCCCTTCAAGTGGAGAACTCTTTGTGGTGTGTAGTGATTCCTCTAAGAAATTATTATGTTGTGTGCTAATGAAAATGATAGAGTGATAGCCTATACCTCAAGGCAGCTGAAAATCCATGAGAAAAACTATCACATGCATGATCTGAAGTTGGCGGTTGTGATCTTTGTGTTGAAAATCTGGCAGCATTATCTCTATGGGTAAAAATGTGAGATATATATTGACCACAAGAGTCTCAAATATATATTCACATAGAAAGGGCTTAATATGCACCAGTGAATATAGATAGAGCTCATCAAGGATTATGACTACTCAATCCACTACCATCCCGGTAAGGCAAACAAGGTGGCGGATGCTCTAAGTAGAAAGAATCATGCATCTTTATCAATGATGAGAATTGAAAAGGATCTGATCTTATTAGATTTTTAAAGGATGGACATGGGAATCATTAAGGGAGGAACATAGTCAATCCTTTCTCAAATGATTTCTCAACCATCCCTCTTAGAGAAAATAAAGGATGCTCAAAGAAAGGATGTGGAAATTTAGAAAAGGGTGGAATATATTAAAAATAAGAAATCCTCCGATTTCAAAATTGATGAGAAAGGAGTTGTAAGATTTGGGACACGATTATTCGTACCATCTGATCCAGAGATAAAGAAGGAGCTATTGAATGATGCACATACCCCGACCACCTCTATCCATCCTATGAGTACCAAAATGTACCGTGATATCCAAGAACACTTCTGGTGGGATAACATGAAAAATAAGATTGTGGAATATATATCAAGGTGCTTGGTATGTCAGCAAGTTAAATTTGAGCGACAAAAGTCCAAAGGTATGATGAAGCCATTACCTATACCCATGTGGAAATGGGAAAATGTTACTATGGACTTTCTCACGGGTCTCTAGAAGACGTCGAAAGGAAATAATGTGATATGGGTTGTGGTTGACCGACTCACCAAGAAATCCCATTTCATTGCTATTCAGGAAGATATCTCACTTGAACAACTTGCAAACATATATGTAAAGAAAGTGGTGATACTGCACGGTGTTCCACTCTCAATTGTCTCTAACCGTGATCCAAGGTTCACATCTAAATTATGGAGGATCCTTCAACATTCTTTGAGTATTGAATTAAATTTCAGCACGGCCTATCACCCCCAAACTGATGGCCAGTCTGAAAGAACTATTCAGACACTTGAAGATATTCTTAGAGCATGCTCTCTAGAATTAAAAGGTGGATGGGATCAGCATCTCCCATTGGTTGAGTTCTCATACAACAATATCTTTCACTGGAGTATTCATATGGCTCTATATGAAGCTCTATATAGAAAGCGATGTAGAACTCCAACCTATTGGGATGATGTTGGAGAAAGAAAGCTACTTGGACCCGATCTTGTTCAAGAGATGACACAGAAGGTTCAATCCATCCAGAAACACATCAAAGTTTCTCAAAGTTGGAAAAAGAGCTATGCTGACAACCTTTGAAGGGAGTTGGAGTTAGACTTTGGAGATAAATTCTTCCTTCGAATATCTCCATAGAAGAGAGTCATGCAATTCGGGAAGAAAGGGAAGTTGACCCTAAGGTATATTGGCCCCTTTGAGATCCTTGACCGCATTGGAGTCATGGCCTATCGGATTTCACTTCCACTGAATATGGCTCTAGTTCATGATTTTTTTCATGTATCATTCTTGAGGAAGTACATACCTGATCACTCACATGTACTAAACTCAGAAGTGGTGCAACTGGAAGATGATCTCTCCTATGAGGAGCAGCCGGTAAAGATTCTGGATCAGAGAGATAAGGTTCTACACAACAAGACAACCCATCTTGTCAAAGTGTTTTGGAGGAACCATAAGTATGAGGAAGAAACTTGGGAACCAGAAGAGGAAATGAAGGAGAAACACCCTCACCTGTTTGTGTAAAGTGAAATTTCGGGGGCGAAATTTCCTAAGGGGGAAGAATGTAACGACCCAAAGTTTTTCAATGGAAATTCCCTTATTATAATTAGGTCATAAAATCACATGAAAACACAAAATAATGAACTGCTAAGTGATAAGTGATCTTTAAACATAATTTTTTCACTTATGTGTTTGAAATTTTGAAAATCTGAAATACACGGTTGTGTTTAAGATGTTTTCTGGAGACTACAAAAAATAATTTTTGGTGAATAGTAACCTACCCTTATGAATAGTAAAATTCCCTTATGAATAGTGATATACCTAAATTAATAGTAACCTTACCTATGATAGTATAAAAGTAATATTCAAGTGAAATTAGGATGTACCTATATTTTAGAATAAGTAAATGAATGTTTTAAAACTGGTTTTTTTAATTATAAGTTATGATTTTAATTAAATATTAAATTAATCATATTTAGAAAATTATTTTTGAAAAATGGACTTTATTTTTGGATTATACACATCAAAAAATGGTTAGGGTAAATTTTTTGGATTTTTCTGAAATACTTGAATTTTTTATGAATAGTAGAATCTGATAATTCACAATAAATGCTAAATAATGGATTAATTGAGTCATCGATGATGTTCTGATGATGTAATCCCACTTAGTTCTGGATCACATGATAAAATTATTATTCTTGGTCATGTAATACTTACTATTCCGTATCTTGGGAATAAATAATAAATTAATGATTATAATATTATGAAATCCCTCCTCTCCTCCACTATAAACCCCCCCCCCCCCCTTCACTCCCTCTTCTCTCCACTCCTCTCAAGCCTTGTGCCTTGCCATTATTCTGCCCAAATATCTCCCCAAGGTCCTCCCTCACGTCCAAAATCTCTCAGCCTCCTCAAAATACCAAAACCTCTCCCCTTAATAGGTTTTCAAAGGAGTAAGTCTCAAGAGGTAAATTCATCTTTTCAATTTCTTCTTTTCTTTTATGTTATTTTCTTTTTTATTTCTTTCCCCACATCCATTCACCATAATAGTATGATAAATCTTGTAGACATAAATTTAATGGAATGTATTCATGCTAGTGGTATATTTCATTATCTTATCTCCTTTCACCACCCTTTTATTTGAAAGAAATGAAAGCACCATTTGAGATGTGCTAATTTAGCACATTCAAGGACTACGGTTTATCAATTTCTATTATTATCTTTAATTATGGTCATGAAACCATTTGTGTTATGGTTAAACCAGATTATTATATATGTAATATATCCTATTTTTGGTTCTATAATCTTTTGGTACAAATGGAATTAAGTTATAAAGAAAAACACACTCTTTTTAATCAAATCCACCGATTAACAAAAACGGTTATCACTATGGTTATATATATAATAATTCAACTTCACTATAAGTAAACTAATTAAAATTAAAATCATGTAATCTCCTGGATATGAACTAAATAATATAACTTCAATTTTGGAAAAACACTTTCATCTTGCATATAATCCAAACTTGAATATAAGTAAACCGATCTTTTAAAGCCAAGTAAACAAATGACCCCGAACAATGAAATTGAACCTTGTAACTAATCAAAAAGGATTTTAATGAACTAAAAAGAGTTATAATAAATAAATTTATTATATAATAGGTTATGGACTTATTAATTAAGAAACCTAATTTGTTTATTCATGTTGTTAATAACAAGTGGAGAACACCAACGGATTTAAGGTAAGGGATCCTCCCCTTTTCACTCTTAATCAAGATTGTTCTCTATGCTACGCCTTTTTGTGTAATACCAAGTGATGCGGTATGTTTTTACACCTTCCCCGTACTTCCATAATGGTTTATAAGTGATTATAAACCCCTTATCTCTCTCATCAATACCTCTTAGTTACACCTGATACCATGCCGATAAACCATAATGGATTCTACCCGAACTTCCTTTATTCCTTCGGGTTTCTCTATCTTTCTTTTTACAAAAAATATAGTTTTATTTATTTTTATTTGTAACTTCAAAATTCTGTTTATATGCTCAAAACTCATGTTATAATATCCATCTCTCATTCTCTTTTGGGGATATACATGCTTTTATGTGAATCTCTCCTCGATACTTCCCAATAAGCACACTCATTTTAAAGGAACTTCCCAAACTTTTACCAAATTTCAAGTGCACTATATCTTCTATTTTAAGACACCATTGTCTTTATAAACTCAGTATTTTTATTATGAAAACATTCTTGTTTCAATTCTAGTTTTATATAAAATAATTTCTTCTTTATTATTTTTAAATCTCTATAGTATTTTCCTTAAAACCACACAAAAATGTTTAAATGCTAATGTCTCTCAAATACATTTCTTATGTGATGTCACTTCTATTTGTTACCACCTACCATGTTTTATTCCTAAATTACCTTATGAACTTCCATTTATGTTATAATCCCTTTCTTTAAATGACACTTCATGATACACTCATTGGTTATGCTTTATGTTTTGATTGTGGTACCCAATTCTCTCCATGGGTAACCTTATGTTTATAAACAATTGATTATGTATGATTACTCATGTGGTAAGAATATTTATCTAGAAATAATATTCATGAAAATATTGAGATGGGTGCGCCCAGATAGCGCTCCAATGCATTGGTTAAGGATAATTCTAATGATATGCGATGTGAAATGGGATTGGCGGTTAGCCTTGACCCGTATTTAAATGGGAAACGAGATTTGAAGTTAGCCTTGACCCATACTAAAGAAATGTTTTATGATTATGCCACATTTATATGATTACATGTTTATATGATCCCATGCTTATATTAAATGATTTTATAAGTTTCATGCTTTTTATATCATTATGTCATGCCTCCTAACTCATGTGCTTGAGATATATCCTTATGTTCATTCCCTTACTAGGCTTTTTAGCTCATCCCTTTATTCATGTGTTCCCCAGGGTACTCTATGTAGATGTAAGGGCTCAAATGAAGTTAGAAGCTCTTTATGGAGATTAAATAAAGAATTTTTTTTAGCCCCATGTTTTATGTTATATGTACCTATTCTTCTAAGACACTAGACTTAACGATCCTTGGCTTATACTCTGATGATTAATTATTCTTAAAATCATGAAAAGTTTTATGTAAAAGTCTTGGGTCGCTATACCTAATTTATTTTATATGGTGTATATAATAAAAAATTTACATTTTATATCATGAATAATTAATAATTAATTATATTTTAAATTATAATTCAGATTATTTTGTCTAAATGGATTTGAATTGAAAGTTACCAAGTGGTAAGGGGTTTCTTAACTCAATTTCCTTTCATTGGGTTATATCACTTATTAATTGATTATTATATCAAGATTGTGTGTGAAGTGAAATTTTTTTATTTATGATTTATTTCCAATTGTTTTTTTGTTTTTTTATTTACATTCATTACACATAATTTATTAATTTATTAATTCTTAATACATTGATATAATCTTTTTAAGTGTTATTCCTAACAAATCTTCCTTCTTTGGAACATATGTTTATATTATTAACCTATATTATTTTATAGGGTTTATATACTACCTATTGACATGTTATATCATGGATATGCTTATATTCATGGTATTCAATTTTTTATTTGAATTTCTTTATTTCACAGGATTTAGATTCAAAATTTACCAAAATGGAAGTGAATTTTATGATACATTCTCATTTTTTTTTGGATTGTCTATGATTAAATTTCATTTGGGAGGGATCGTATTATCTTACTTTCTTTAACAACATATATTTTATTCTCCTCTATTTATGAATTTATTTTACATGTTTAATTTTTATTTACTACTTTATTGATTAAAGAGACGATAATAAAAAAATATAAGTGAGACTGGTCTTATATTTTTTTAGATAGGGAATCTTTCTATTCCATACCTAGTTTTTTAATCAAAAAATTAATTTTGTAGACATAAAATATTTAATAAAGTTATTTTAAATGATCTTTTACCTTATTTTAAAAGGATTTAAAAGTAAATTTATTAATGTTTCCCTCATGGGTTACTTTTGGATATCTTCACAAAACTTTGAAAAGAATGTTTATTTTTAACATTCACAAGAAGAATGAATTTTCCCACCATTATTGATATTTTTTTCTTTAAAAATTACCTTAAAGTTTTCATGGTTATTTTCAATGTAAATTGTTTCCTGATATTCTAGAAATTTTTAGTTTTTGAAAGTGATTTTCAAAGTGTAAAAGGTATTTTCCTCAAAAAAAAATTAATGATATTTTAATGGTATTTCAATTTATCAATGAAAAACCCCTTTATTTTAATCATGAACCACTGTGGATATGTTTTAATGATCCCATATATATTCTATTTATGTATTTATTGTGATTTTTTCAAAGAGATTGTCATAGAACGAAGTTCTTTTGGATGGGTAAATTAAGCAATGAAAGAACACTGATTGTTATTATATTGAAAAGTGAAATATTATAATTTATTACTCATGACATGGTACTTTGACATTATTTATGAAAGTAATATTGGGTATTAAACCTAAATACTTAATTTACTTTTTATAATATTTTACAGGTCCATTATAGGCCTCCAATTATTGGGTAATTAAGGTGGAGTTGATTGAATATAAGTAACTCCTAAAAGATGATGGAGTTAATCGGTTAATAGGTTACTCATAAGATGTTATTGGTATTAACTAGGTAAGGATATCGCATATATAAGTATTCTTGTAAGGGTTCTATAAAGATGATTTTCTAAGATACAAACATGTTTTCTCTATCCTTTCTATGAGTTTCTAATTGATCCATTTCTCAAAGAATATTTTTATGTGGCTCAATACTATTGACTTATATAACTCTTTTATTATGTTAAATAATTATTCCATGATCCATGTTTTGATAGGTATGAATTATCTTATGTTACGTTCATACACTTTGATTATGTCATCATAGCCTTATACTTTTCTTATGACCAATAATGATATTTAATTTTTAATTCTTATGTTTACATTTTTAAGTTTTTGATATCACACCTCTTATGTTTTACTCTTACCTAGGATGTTAAGAAAGGTTTTAAGTGTGTTATTATTAAAAATATTACTATATGTGAATAAATTAGTGGGAGATGATGTGGAATTTTTTTAACTAGTTATTTATATATCCACGTTTCCATGTATGAGTTTTCCCTGACTAACTGAAAATTAATTTTTTATTGAGAATAACCACCTTTTAAGGGATGATGAGGAACCCATCATGACATCAAGACTTAGACATGACAAAAGGTCCCAATAGACCAAAAGCTCAAGACCACTAACAACCCTCACTACAAGAAAGAAGCACCACCCATCAACAAAAAAACATTAAGTCCAAATTCCACTGTCTCAAATCTAAACGGCTAGTTGTCCTGTGCAAAAGCACATGGTCCTGGAAATGATGGCCGAAACCATACCCTCTCAAATGTCTGATTCTGAATATCCAAGAAACAATGAGAATTCATTACCCTACACCTCATCTAGAACAACTTCTTTTAGACAATTATTAGGAGACATCCTTGAGATTTAGACCATCGAGGCCAAAACCAAATTCAAATCACTGAAAAACAAACACCAAGAATAACCACCATCATCCCAAGAAAATCCTCAAGACCATTAACCTGCCAAACTTCAACAAACACACAGATTCAAAAGTAGAAAACAAAATCCACATCACGGCCACCAGTGATGATATCCATCTTTCCAAATCAAATAAATCAAGGAGAAAATTGGGAGGAATCCACACCTCACACATCCATTGAAAACCCTCCACTGCCTGAGCCAAAAAAGATAGTTTCTAATCCACATTTAGGTCTTCACAGTTGCAAATTTATGAAACTAGAAACAATCCGAACCAAGAAACTACAACCCAATCACCAAACACTGACTCTAGGACTCGCTGAAGGATCATTTCCAAGGACCTTTGTGCACCACCAAGATCAAAGAGAAGCTAAAAAAATAGAAACAACTGCAAAAAAACGAAACCAAAACATCATCGGACACGTGAAGGAAGACCCGTCACTGCCATATCTCGTCGCCACCGGCCCAGGCTCACAGAGGAACAAAGACCACCCTATGCACCTACTGGAGGCGGGTATACATCCACATGCCGCTGAAGCTAGATCTCATCCATGAATCGACATCGTTCAATCATGGAATCCCTATATAGTGAAAATGATTCAGAAAAGGAGCAGGTTGGAAATGATGCAAGAAATTTATTTTTATTATTTACTCAAAACTATTAATAAAACTTCTACCTTACTATTTATATTCTGAAAACATGGATAACACTAAGCTAGAAACTTCAATAGAAAAATACAATTAACAATAATTAAAATTTCTACCCTCAAACTTAAAATATGATTTTTTGAGGGAAAATGAAAAACTACTAGTCATAATTTCAAAAAATTTGACACCTTATCAAGAGCACTAAATTCTAGAAATTCTAAAATAAATTACTAGAGTCATAGTATGGTCTTTATGGGATGTTCCATGGATTATATCCACTACCTTTACGAACTATATTTTGTTAAAACCTAAGTCTAAACCAATGAGGCTACCCCAAAGGAGGCTAACCCTAATTTTATAGAAGTTATAAAAAATTAAGTTAATATAATTTTAGGTGCAGGAATCATATACCCCATCTATGAATACCAATGGGTGAGTCCCAATAAAATTTTACCCAAGAAAACTGTATTCACAATTGTGAAAAAATGAGGATAATGATTTAGTTCCCATAAGTATTGATAATAGTTAGAGAGTTTTCATTGATTATAGAATATTTAATCATATGATAATAAAATACCACATCCACATTCCTTTTGTAGAAAAAATTTTGATAGGATAGCTTGGAAGGGTTTCTACTATTTCCTTTATGGATTTTCTAGGTATTTTTAAGTTCACATTGCTTTGTAAGACTAATACAAGACGACATATACATGTTCATTTGGTATGTCTTTATAACAAAGGATTATCTTTGTATTATGAAATACCCTAAGTAATTTTTAATATTCTATGGTTAGTATCTTTTCAAACCAGACTAAGAGGTTTTTAGTGGTATTACTTAATTTTTTTTACCATTTATGGAGCATGTTTTTAAACATACCTTAGAAATATGGAAAAAGTTTTAAATAATTTCATTGAGAATCAACTGGATTTAATCTTTTAAAAATGAAATTTCATAGTGTAAAAAAGAAATGTTTCAAGCCATATAATTTCTAAAGACGGTATTGAAGTGGATAAGGCCAAATTTGACATTATTTCTACATTATCTTACCCCACGACTGTGAGAAACATTAGATATTTTTTAGTCAATTATATATTTTATAGGAGGTTTATTAAATACTTTAGAAAAATTGTTATTTCATTGAATAATTTATTTAAAAATGAAATTTATTTTTTTTGTGAAAATGTATATAGGTAATCTTTTAACAAACTCAAGGATAGATTGACCAAAACCCTTGTAACATTTCCACCCAAATAGAACACCCCATTTGAAGTGTTGTGTTATTCCTCAAAAAAGTACTTTGGAGAAATGTTATCGAAGAAGTTTAAAAGGAAATTCAAGAGTGATATCTACACTTCAAAGACAATGGACACATCCCAGTTAAAATATAAAATAATAGAGGATTTTTTTCTCAATTTTTGTTTCTTTAGAGAATTTTTTATCATATATATTAGAAATTAAAGTAATTGTTTATTTTTGACCATGCATCACTTGGATATTTGATAGAGAAATATAAAATATAAGCTTTGTGATAAGGATATTGATGATATAATAATTTTACTTGAAGATAAAATAAAATAAGGGATATAAAGATCTAATTGTAAACCACATGATATGGTTACCTCACACTACCGTGGTAGAACCACCAACTAAAAAAACCTAGATGACTCCTTACCTAGTGAGAAGTTGTATAGAGTCTCACAAGTTACTTGTTATACTTATTTGATCAATTATTTATCCACATAAAATGTACCACCCTTATTTAATAAGTTAAAGAACTTAAATTGAAATCTGAGTCAATTTTTTTTGTATGGGAGGATCCTTATTTACGGAAAATTTATAATGAATAAGTAATTAGAAGCTAAATCCCTGAGTAAGATGTTATGTCTGTATATTCATTTCTCCATAAACTTGCATGCGGAGGAAATTTTAGACCTTAAATAACTACTAGGAAATTGTTGGAAGCAATTTTATTTTGGCCTTTAATTTTTAAGGACTCACATAAATTCTATAAAGAATTTCCAAAAGGTTAAATTACTGGTTTAATTTCTAAAATATGAGAAATTACCCAATAACCATTGGTTTTTTATGAAATATTTGATATATGGTGATTAGATTTTATGAGTTAATTTACTATCTAATTTGGTTTCTCTTATATATAATTAGTAGTGAACTATGTTTCAAAATTTATTGAATTATAATATACCTAGATTAATGATTCTAAGGTTTTGATTGAGTTTATATTGTCAAACATTTTGTGTAGGTTTGGAATCCTCGAGCCATAATTAGTTACCAAGGCATACACTTTTGTAATGAGAACAAGGAATCCATTGTGAACAATTATGGAGTGCACCAAAAGACCTCAATGGCCTACCACCTACAAAAAATGGGTAGGATGAGGTCACCAATATAGATATTAATAGGATTATGGAAAATACAATGCAACCCATTGAGAAGGATTGGAGTAATAAGTAGTAAGATGTACTATAGGCATATAGGACTACTTTCAAAACCCATTTAAGTATGTCTCCTTATATAATTTTTTATGTAAATACCTATAACCTAACCATTGATGTGTATCATAAGGTATATTGGGTTGTAAAGAGAGTGAAATTGGAGTTAAGTAAATCTAGAGAGCAAAGGAATTTTTGAATGATAAAACTAAAGAAGCTGAGAAGGGAAGCTTATTATAACTCACTATTTTAAAAAGAGAAATATTGATCTATCTATGAAAAAATCATCTAGACTAGGGATTTTAAATTTTAAGATAAGATATTTATTTTCTCTTCCAAAATTAATTCCATGCCTAGTAAGCTTCATTCCAAGTGGACTATACCTTTTGTAGTAACTAATAAATTTCTATTTGTTGTAGTTAAAATCAAAGGGGTATAATCACAACACCCCTTTAAGGTGAATGGATAGAAGCTAAATCATTTCTATAAATCATTTCTATAAAGAACTAATGGTGGAGTCCAAACTCTTCACTAGTACTATTGAATGAAGTACTTCCATGTTGTTTCTTTCCCTCATATTATTCTAGACACTCACTCTTCAAGACTATTTTTCATTAAAATATGCATAATAAAATTAATTGTAAGTGGTATATAATATAAGTGTTTAGAATGAGACAAGTAACTAATAATTTAAATACCTTTATCTATTTTATTTTGTATATATGTACTTTTGGCCTAAAATAAATTAAATTAAAGTTGGTCCAAATCAATTTTTAGGAGTCCATAAATAAAATTTTTCATGTTATTTATTTTTGTTTTTAGATTTTTGAAGACTTTTTAGATAGGATAACTTGGTACCTAATGTATTATTTCTTAGAAAAAGTACCATTATAGAGTATAGGAATTTCATTAGTTATAAAATTATTGAATTAGAAGATTATTAAGTGGATCTTACCACTGATTTCAAGTATTTTTTCTTTAAAATTGGGGAAAGGGTTATAAATAAATAAGAGCTTAGTGGAACCAAAATCAGAGCATGTGGAAACTAAATTGATGAAATCAAACCTAGGTATCCTAACTATAGTGATTAATTATAATCTCATGGAGCCTACCTAAAATTAATTTAGATAGATCGTATGAAATGGATTAAAATAAGTAGATGGGAACTAATATGTTAATCCTCCTAAGTCAACAGAATCACATGTGTGTGTTTTCCATCAAATAAGACTTATAGAAACTTGAGATAAAATTTTCCAAATGTTTAATCTATGACTTGATTATTAAAATTATTCATGGGGGAGATAACTACTATCTTGGGATGGTTTATTTTTGAGTTTAGCTTCACTCATTCGAAAATTTCTTTTTACAAAAATGGATGGGAAAATTTCAAAAGTACTAATTAGAAAAGGGTAATGAAAGGATTTGGAGAATTTTGAACTTTGAAGAAAATATAATATATGGTATATATAAATTTTATTTAGGTAGTATCAAGGAAGTGTGAAAATGAACCTTGGGAAGGAATCTTATGGGAGAGGGATTTTAGAATGTCACTTACTAAATATTTTATTCAACTGATTTTTATTTTATTTTCAAACCTAGAACTAGAACTATTGTTTAAATTTAATAGAGGATAGTGGATTATATTCCTAAAAGAGGCATAATACTTAAAATTATAGATGAATCTATGATTTTCATTTTCCCCAGTTTAAGTACTTAAGTCAATGTAAGATAAATCTTTTTAATAAATTAAATTATTTATATTCTTAGAGATTAAAATAGTATAAATGTGAGAGAGTGATGTGAGACAATTTTTTCCAATTTTCCCCACTTTTTTATATATTTTAAATATAAATTAATCTCCCTATCTAGATAAAACTTGGTAAAATTATTCATATTTTTTAGTTTTAGAAATATGTACTTTAAATGATAAATAGTTTAAAATAATATTTTTAGTTGGTTATTCATTTTTTAGGTTTAGTTGTAAAACCATATGTATCACCCTGAATATAGTAACCTAGAGTCGATGATTAATTTTTTAAATTGATAAAATATGCAAGGGGTCTCACCACATAGGATTGATCAGTTTTTCATTCTTGGAAAACTAAATAGATACATGATTATCATATTATATTTTAAATACAAAAAAATCATAAGAAACATTATTGAATCCTTTATATCAATAAAAATTTCATTCTTCATATCCAGGGGAAATGAAATTAAATAAAGTATGAGATCAGATGCTCAATCATGGTTATATATAGTAAAAGCTATCCTGAGTAAATAATTCATAATTAATGTGGTAGAGTAGATAATCAATACCTAAAACTTGAGTTAAATGTATATCCATAGATAATATCAACATAAAAATAAAATGTATAATGAAAAATGAATTCTCAATAAATGAAATTCATAAATCTAGACATTCATGAACTTCCCATCAAGGACTCATCTAGTTTGTCATGAATTTTACCATCAATGTCTCCCAAGAAAGACATAATTCTTAATAAATGGGTAGGTGTGAACTAATTACCCATCTAATGTGGCCACATGTTTTGTCTCATGAGACTTATTAATGCATTGAGGGGTATCTAAAATCAGGACCCACCCCTCACTTTCATGTCCAATGTATTTATAATATATATTTAATGGTAAAAATCAATCATTCTTAAAATTACTTATAAAACAATAATTATCCATATTGATTCAAGAGTACATAATTTTTTCCCAATCAAAGAAATAACATACTTCCTTCAAATTATACCATATATAGAAGTTTTATATGGTTGAAAAATCATTAAATTAATATAAATTATATTTAATTCATCTATGATATTGAAAATATGTATATGATGGAAAAAAATAATTTCCAATGAATAATGGATAGTGATAGAGAATATGATCACAAAAAAGTGTATAATCCATTATTAGTAAAGAATGATAGAAGAACATCGATTCATCATAAATTAATTCTTTATAGTAAAACCAAGTCTTTAGAAAATAAATTAGATGAAAAAAATTAAAAATATCTTCCTTGTAATTTTGTGTGATAATGGATTTATAAATCACTTTCAAAATTTCTTTCATTCCTTTATGAAAATAACACCTTTTTCATTTGATAAAAAATTAAATAAAAATTACTAGAATATTGAGAAAAATATTTTCTTTGAAAATAACCATGGAAAATTTTAAAGTATCTTGATAATGAATAATATCCATGATAGTGGGAAAAATTGGACAATTCGTATACATTAAAAAAATATTCTTTTTTACTTTGGTAAAAAAATTCAAAATGGATCATAGGGTAAATGTTTAAAATATTAATTTTTAAAACATAAAAAAGAAATTTAAAATTATTTGAAAATTAATTTTAAAAATAATTGGTTTATAAATTATAAAACTCTTGAACATTTTTATGAACATGGATATGGTGTATAAATATTTGAAAGGAATAATTTAAAATATGGTTGTAAAGAAAAATATCTTACTACTTTGATAACCTTTGAATTAGAACCTTGTAAATAGAAAACATGAATAAAAAAATTTAATAACATGAATAAATATTAATCCATGATATAAATTATCACAAGGTTAGTATATACTCCATGTAAAAGAAATTAGGTGTATAGTGTAAAACATGTCTCATTAAAGTGGAAATGAGTCGAAATTACACTTGTATCTTCGCTTAGTCATACATGTTTGATCCTCTTATATAATTAATTTAAATTTATTAAATACTTTATTTTTTTATATTCATTATCACAAGAGGGGGGTGAGTTGATTACCCAATAAAAAATTCTGTTAAAAACTAGTTCAATTAAAATCCACCAATTCAAAATAAGAGTTCCTGGTTAATCAAAACAGAATATCGATATAAATTATAATATTTTAAAAGATTTCCCAAATAATGATTTTGTCTTAGTTAAAATAATGTGAATATTATTCTAACTTTTGAAATTAAATTAATCAATAAAAATTTTATATAAACACTTTTTAAGACTAACTATCAAAGTGGTGGTTTTGTTTAAAGTTAAAAAAAATCAGTTTAATGATTTGAAATGAAAAAAAAAACATAGTAGAATTAAAATAATAGGTTCAGTATAATGATGAGACTTAATCCCATACACTTGGAAATAACCTTCTTCCAAAAAGGTTATATAAAATAATCTTGATCCACATCCTGGATCGGGTAAACAGACAATAGTTATAAGCTGTCTAGGCCACATAGGGACCTATTCTGTAATAATTGTGGGAATAAAACAATCATGGGCCACACAAAAACCTCTTCCAAAACACCATGTGTAAAAAAATGTAAATAAGGTTAATAAGATATCATGAATCTTACATATAGAGTGTATGAGACAGTGTTTATTCAATAAAATGGGTAAACCACACACTCCTTGAATGTAAATGAAACAAATAGAAAGAGAAAGTATAAAAATATAGAAAAGTTAGAGTTTCTGAGTTTGATGTGATATGAAGCTTCAGACTCCTTAGATGTAATTTGGATAGGATCCTAAGACATTTCTCTAAAAAATACTGTAAAATAGAACATTGTGAGATCTCTTTGTTCTGACTGTTTGAAGGGAATTGTATGATTGATGTGCTTAATTCTTCTACAATAGATTGTAGGTAATAATTCTATGTGTAAATATTTTTAGTAAATAGAAAACTTTATCATGTGTTCTCACTTTTCCAACATGCATACATCATTACATGCATGAGAGTGACTTCTTTGAATATATAGTACTATAGGATGAAGATATTGTTCGAGGGATAATCATTTAGGTATTTTGCGTCCTCGTACTTAGTTCTAACATCATTTAATGTTACCTAGAATAGTTTAATAATTCCCATTAAAATAATCCATAACATTAAATTTGATAAAACAGTTGTTATAAGTATTTAATTAAAATGTCCCAGAATAGCGCTGGTGATTCAGGCTAGCGATGTATCATTTCTGATGATGAGTCATCTATTGGTGATACAACTAAAGGTGACACATTTGGTAGTTAGAAATATAGTGGTGATTCATTTAGTGGTGATTCATTTCAACCAATAATAAGACATTCTGGAAATATATCATCTGATGGTAGGTTAAGTCTGGCGTTGAATCATGTTTAGTGGTGACTCTTTTCAATGGTGACTCGTCTCAAAAGTGACTCTTCTGATGGTAGGTCATCTTTTGTGATGACTCATTTATGGAAGTAGGTAAATTATAGTGGTGACTCGATATTTAAGGTGACTCTTTTCCAATGGTGATACATTCCTGGTGGTGACTCATCTTCAATAGTGTGTCTTTACTAGTGGTAGGTAAAGTCATGAAGTGACTTAGTCTTTATGGTGAGTCGTTTCTAGTGGTGACTCGTCCTCAATAGTGAGTCTTTTCTAGACTTATCAAAATTTTCACCAAATTCCCTTATATTATAAAATTATATCATAAAACATAAAAACCATTAAAAAAATAATTAACATGTTTTGTGATAATTAAAACAATGAGGTTCCAACAATCTCCCCTTTTTTGATCATCAAAAATCATGAAATTTTAAAATCCATGTATAGAATAAAATTTGGTTTTAAAATATATCTTATTGACACTTTAAAAGAATAATTTAAGGGTTGGATCATATATTTTAAAAGAAAAAGTTATCAAACATGTTAAGTAACAAATAGAATCAAAGGTAAATATGGTATGAAAATATAGCTTAAATACATATGGAATCAAAGGTATGGCGTCAATAAATAACATTAATGAAGGTATCAAAGATATTAAAAAAACAAATACAAAAATTCCATAAGCATTATCCCCCTTTTGGGATTATCAAAAAGTGAAAATAAAAACAAGAAAGTAAAAGAAGTATAATATGAATAAAAATATAATTTCCATTCAAGGACAAAATCAATTTTGTTGCATCTAAAAAGAGATACAAAAGATTCATATATAAGTCCCTATAAAAAAACTAATTTCAATGCTTCCCAGCCTGGGTAGTTGGACCAACAGGTTCCTTTCCCTTATCAGAGGTAGAGGGAATAGAACTAGATTCTTGGGATGAGGTAACTATAGTGAAGATTGTAGGGACTAAAACAGTAGCAGTAGGGACATAGGTAGAAGGTGGAATATCCCTGATGATCACTAGACCAAGCTTCTAAACTATTTCTATTGGATATAAACTCAAAGGATAAGACTGAGTAGGTAGAGGTTCATTGGGATCACAAGTAATAGTCATCATGAAATACTTAGGAGTAGTAGCTAGAGGAGTCAAATGATAGGTCACTATTATGGCCTCATGTGCTTCTATGGCAGTCCCAGACACATGCAGAAAAGGCTTCATCAGATTGATTAAATCCATGATGATTTATCCTCATTGATCCATGGAACTGAATAAATATTTCTTATCCAATATGAAAAACTGAATCATAGGTGTCACATCTTTCAACTGAGATACCTGCTCCTTGAAATCTCTAGTAACAGGTGGTAACAGAAGGTTCTGAGTAAGAAACTTGAAGTGAGAGTTCAAATCATGCTTAGTATAGATCTGGGATATGTAGTAATTAATGGCCTTTTTATGGTTACTTTATAATTTCTAATATCATTCATACATTCCCTTAAATTTTTATACACATGATCATTGTTATGTCTAGTCTACCTCAAACTTTCATGTGGTATATCATGTACATCTACTAAAACTACTTGGACATCCTCTCTAATAATAGATATAATCAACTCAATGTCCAAGGAAGAAGGTGGATCACTAGAAGTAGAAGAAACATAAATCATATTCTCCATCCTCTTCAACAATTCATCCATACTAGAGTAAAAATAATTCAACATCACCTTCATCACTGATCTCAATGACTCCAGCTCACTGGAAAGTCGTATTTTCTCTATTTCCACTTCCTAAATATGATTCATCATCTTGGGAAGAGTGTGTTGAATCAAAAGATCTAACAAAAGTATATAATATTTCTTACTAATATTTGTGATAATATTATTTTTATTCTTCATAATCCTATCATAATAAAAAGATATCATTTCCCTGAAATTCTCCCAGTCGTCTCTGGTAACCGCATCTATAGGTACAGTAGCAACAGCAAGAGAAGGAGAAGATACTCTCTCAGCAAACCTATATTGGTTTTGCTCTAGAAGTAACATATGAATCAAATCTATGTATCTCCCCCATAAACACCTATCTATTCCACCATTTCTCCCTTATTTTCTATCTCTACTTGAACTGCAATGGTAAGTACACCATACTTTGGTGGACTACTATCATAATCTGAGTTAGGGTAGTCTAGGCCTAGCCTCATATAACCTAGATATATATCCAATTATTCAAAATTTGATACTCTCTTATTGAAATGATTCATAACAGAAGGCTCAAAAAATATAGGTTCAATGACCATCTACTCATAAACTATCTTCTCATCAACTGAAGGCTCAACAAATTCACTATTTTCAAGATCTACATCTATAGGACTAACTCTATGGCTCAAAAAACTTGGGTCTTCTGCCCCCTCAAATGATTCTTATAACTCCTCTCTAGAAAATCTATTAACATCTTAAATTAATCTTGGAATCTCATTAGATATAGAATATATAGACAATCCTAGAGAAGAAACATGTGTGTGAGACATATCAGGATCATCAAGCCTGTCATGATAGGAAAAATCTCCATCTTCACTATCATTTCCATCACCATATTCTTTATCCTTGTCATCTCCTCCCTTTTTATCATCATCTCCATTTTCTTATTCATTTCTATTTTCTTCTTCATCTTATTCTTCATTTTCTACTTCATCTTCTTCTTCATATCCATGTTCACCATTATCAGATAACCTAAAAAATTATTTAGAAACCTCAATCTCCTCTTCTTCATTTCCTTAAGATAAAATAGTCTCTCCAACTCGTAGATAACCAGGAGTACTGGTCAGACTAAAAGTGATAGTCATAGGGCTCTTAAGAAACTCAAGGTCACTACCCACATCAACTAAGAACTACAACTCCTCATTACCCGAGGCAGTAACCTCCTCTTCTTCTTTATATGAGTATATAGCCACTTCATTTGGCTCTAATCCAGGATCCACAAGATTACTTAGTCTTTTAGGGTGATCAACAGGATTGAAATACTCATAAATATTATCAACATCATCAACAAAGTGCCTCTTCCAGGGGTTCCAATTTATTTTCATTCCTTTTAAAATGACTTTGGTTAAGAAAAAACTTACACAATTCACAACAATTTCTTCATCCCTATCAACTAAACCATTATCATCCAACATGGCTGAAATAAACATGGATTAAATTAAGGAATTTTACTCAGATGATTTTTTACACATCTCCATATATGAACCATCAAATATCTAGAAAAATTGATTTTACCTCCCCTTTTCATAATTAACAATAGGTATACATTATGGTATCTCACTGTACTAAAATATCTTTTTCTTGGGCACAAAATGTGCTGAATAAACTTAAACTGCAAATGACACTAACCATGAAACTTGGTTGTAGCTGGTCTTCTCAAAGTCCATACTCTAGTCAGCTCCACTAAGGAATCATCATATTTTGAAGTATCACTATCACTTGAAATTGATCCCTAATAATCATTTGAAACACCTTTATGAGGTAATTTCTGAAATATATCTCGTCAAATTGAATAGAAAACAACCTTCTTCCCATTTATCCTACTTCACACCTATTCTTTATCTTCCCCAAATCTAAAGTCTGCATTCTGGTAAAACTAATGCACTAACCTAGGATAGAACAATCTCTCATTATTTTAGAACCACTCTACCAATCCTTTCTATTTTATTACTATAAGAACCAAATATCTTCTTGACATCAACCACTTAGTATTCACTTCTTTCTCAAGAACTATTGTACGCTTCTCAAGATATGGGTTTTTCAGCTCTACAGCTAGTCGGATCAATTATCCTATATGTTTCCTTAAAGTATGCAACTCATCAGGAGATTATACTACTGCATGATTCACTCTAACCATTATAAATGGTTCAGAAGGTTTGGAAGAGTTCAAGGTAAGGTGAAAGGTCAACAAAGGAAAGGTTGTGGAGAATTTCAAAGGTAAGTCATGAGGGAAAGAATGTTGAAATTAGACTAAGTGACCAATTTATATCATTTAGGGATTAAAAAAATGTAAAAACAAAATAACATTTAAATCATAAATAAATTAAAAATTTATCCCATAAATAAAAAATTAGTAATGGTGAGTTACATTCCAATGAAATGTCATTTCCAATGATCGGTTGTTCCAATAGTGGGTAAACTCCAACATTGGGTTCTCAAAAAATTAATTTTAACCAAATTTAATCGTGTATAATTAATTTTTGATGTAGTTCATTATCTCATAATTTAATGGATTCGTAAAAATATTAGTAACATAGTGTTGATTTTCAATGTATTCAAGAGTTATATCTCCCTTTTGAAAATGGTCTCTTAAAAAGTGATGTATTACATTAATTTTTTTTGTTCTAAAGTATGACATGATATTATTAGAATTTTTTATATCACTTTTATTGTCATAATTTATATCTATAGTCTATTAGAGTGTGTTTCATCCACAAAATTTGAGCATAGCAGCTACCTATAGCTATGTATTCAGCTTCAGCAAGATATAGTGCAACTGAATTTTACTTCTTACTAAACCACAAAACTAGATACTCTCGCAAAAGATGAAATTTTCCAAAGGTAATTTTTATATATAACTTAAAACCACAAAAATAATAAGTTTAATAACTTACTAAGTAAAATTATTATCCTCTACGGTAGAACAATTCTTAATTAGTTGTATACTTGAGGTATTTAAAAATCCTTTTAATAGCAAGTTAGTGTGACTCTTTTGGGTTTTCTTGAAAACGACCACACATATACACACTAAACATAATGTTAGGATGAATAGAAGTTAAATAGATAATACTTCCAATAATTCCAATATAATTGGTTTGATCCACCAGTTTCCTAGATTCATCAAGGTCTAATTTATAGGTGGTACTCATAGGAGTGTCATTGCATTTATTGTTATCCAAAACAAAAAAATTTCAAATATCTTTAGTATATTTACTTTGATTTAAAATAATTTATTATTTATTTTTAAAAATATGAAAACTAATAAATAATTTTAGTTTACCCATTAAACTCTTTTCAAATTCATTTTTCATCATCATTGAAAAATAAATACCCAAATAGTTTTTAGAAGATACAAATATAATATCATATATATAGATTTGAAAAACTAGAATGTATTTTGAACTTATTTTTATAAAAAGGGTAGTATCGGATATACCTTTTAAAAAACCTTTAGAAATTAGAAAACATATGAGCTTATCATAACAAGCTCTAAGAGATTGTTTTAAACCATATAAATCTTTTTTTAATTTAAAAACATGATTTTTAAAATGAGGATTTTGAAAACCAGGGGGTTGTTCTACAAAAATATCATCAATTATATGACCATTCAAGAATTCACATTTTAAATCCATTTGATAGAGTTTGAAAACTATATGTGCTTCATAAGAAAACAATATTATAATGGAATAAATTATGGATATAGGTGCAAAGGTTTACTCATAGTCTATACCCTCTTTTTGACTATACCCTTGTGTAACTAATATAGCCTTATTCCTTACTATTGTGCTAGATTCATCAACCTTGTTTCTAAATACCCATTTAGTGCATATTATAAAGGTGTATTGAGGTCTATAAACAAGTTACCAAACCTTATTTATTTAAAATTTATTAAGTTGTTATTATATATTAATTACTGAGAATGTATAATTTATTACATCAATGATGTTCTTAGGTTTGAGTTGTGACAAGGATACTTGATTTTCAACCTAGTTTCCTAGAGAAGCTCTAGTCTGTGTACCTCTATCAAAGTATCAAACTATAGAATTTAGAGGGTAGTATTTAATATTCCTAATAGTTCTAGAGAAAGAATTCATATTTCCATCATGGTCTTCTATAGGTTATGGTTCTGGTTCTGGTTCGGGAAGTTCCTATGAACTGGATGATTTTTCTTCATGTTTTACAGTAGTGTCAAAAAGTTTTTCATTTATGCTCAAAGTGGATAAATCATGCTCAAGGTTTTCTAAAGTAATTTTAGGATCATGTTGATATTTCTCATAAAAATCGACATGGATAGAGTTTTCCACAGTCTTGTTCCTTTTATTCAACTCTCTATAGGATTTACTAGATGTTGAATAACTAATAAAAATTCCTTCATATCTCTTGGGAGAAAACTTTTCAAGATTATCCTTAGTGATAAGAATAAATAATTTGAATCCAAAAACTCTAAAGTAATTAACCTTAGGATTTCTATTATTCCAAATTTCATAAGGAGTTTTCTTTAATACATGACTAAATAAAACTCTATTAATTCTATAATATGTTGTATTCATAGACTCTTTTTAAAATTAGACTGGTAAATTATATTCATTAAGTTTTTTTGTGATATCTCTTGAAGTGTTGTATTTCTTATTTCTACAACTCCATTTTTTTGGAGAGTAATAAGAGAATAGAAGATATGGTTAGAGACATTTTGTGAGTAAAAGGAATCAAAGTATTTATTTTCAAACTCACGGCTAAGGAAACTTTTTAAGGTCTTAATTCTAATTCCACTTAGGTTTTCTAAAAAATTTCATACTTGGTAAAGTCAGAGAAGGGTTCACTTTTGTGAGATAAAAATAATATCCAAGTATACCTAGAAAATTCATCTACAAGTAAATAGACATAATGCTTCCCATTAATACAAGAAACTATAGATGGTGCAAACAAATCCATGTAAACCAATTTTTTGTGTTGATAAGTTAAATATTATTTCTTTTATTTGAAAGATATTTTATGTTCATTCCCTTTTTGAAAGGGGTTACACACTTTATCATTTTTGGAATTCAATTTTAAGTAGATCTTTAACTAACCCTTTTCTAGTAATCTTTATATGTGAGTAAATGTTGTAGTTTTCTAGTCTCCTATGCCAAATCCAAGATTACTTATGAAAATAAAATAAGCAAGAATAATTTTATGAAATTAAATAATCAATATTAATAGCAAACACAATTTCATTTCTCAAAGCAATAAAAACTAAACCATTTTTAGAATTAAAAACATTACAATAATTGTTTTCAATTTTACACAAAAAGCACAATCACATAGCTATGAGATGCTAAAAAAATTAAATTTTAATCCATCAACAAAAAGTAATTTAAAAATTAAAACGGAGTTAGATTTTCTGATTTGTCTAAGGCCAATTTTTTTTTACTTTAACATTATCACCAAAGGTGAAATGACCACCATTAAACATTATCAATTTTTTTAATATTGATTAATCTATTATCATATGTCTAGAACTTTCATTGTCTGGGTACCATATATATTTAAAGGATCTCTTCAATTAGTTCCCCTACAAAAAAAAATTTATTCCAAAAATGATTTTGGTATCCAAAATTTCATGGGTCCAAAAATGTTTATAATAAGAGATTTTTGAACCCATATTTTATTTATGGGTTTCCTATAAGAATATTGTAAAATATTTTAATTAAAAACTTTATTAGGTCTAATTTAATAATAACTTTTAGTGGTATTTATATAATTAGATTTGGGAGTAAAATTGTTCTTTATAATTATCCTTTATCATGTTTGGTAACCTAAACTGGTAATATACTTATGTGAATTTTTTTCCTAGTATTTGACTAATAGTTTCTCTACCATTAGTAATCCTCTTTAATAATTTATTTAATTACTATTTAAACAACTTCACATCTATATTTTCTTTCAAAAATTGTGCATTCTTTTATTTTTCAACATCAAAATAAAATTTGATATTAGAAGATAAAGAATGTTTTTTATTTATAATTTTGTATTTATCTTAAATATCATTGAAGGTATCTTAAATCATATTGAAATTTTAAAAAAATATCTTTTGACATATCATTATTATTTTACTTCCCTATAATGATCAAAATTATGTATAGAAGATATAGTAGGTACCTCATATATGTTTTTCATGAAGCACAAATTTTCTCTATCAGGCTTCTCTTCATGAGTTGAGTTTGAGTCACTAGATATGTCCTCAGAGGAACTCTATGTGGATTTAATGGATTTATTATATTTTCTATCCCTATCATAAAACTTATTTTTTGTACTTTAACTTGGGAGATTCATACTTAACATTTCCTTTTATTTTACACACATAATAGGTCATGTCATTTGAATTATCATCTCTTTTCTAGTCTTTCTTCAAATTCCCTCTATTATCATGCATTACCTTATAACTAGTTTTCCTAAATAATTTATTCTTATTATATAAATTATTAAACCTTCTATCTAGATGGGATATTTCCTCGTCACTATAGTCTGATGATTCCTCATCACTGGAGCTTTCATCTTATACTTTTTCTTTTTCTTCTAGTTTTGATGCAGTAGTATTGAAAGCTATATATTTCCTATTAGTTACATCTTCCTATTAATGATTAAATTTAATATCTTTGTCATACATAATCATATTTCCTATTAAATTCTTAATAGGTAGTTTTCTAATAACACAGGATTATCTTATAGAAACTAATATTCCCCTCCATCTCTCTAAAAGACATCTTAGCAGTCGTATGATTGGATCTTTCTTTGAAACTAGATTTACTAAGAAGAACATGGTATTTAATATCTCATTGAACATAAGATAAATATCAAAAATCACATCATTATTTTTCATCTTTAATGTATCATATTTAATTATATAAGTATTCAATCTCATTTCTTTCACATTAGTTGTTCCTTCATGAGAAATAACTAATGTGTCCCAAATTTCATATGTAGTTTTACAATCAGATATCCTATTAAACTCTTCATCGCCTAAATAATAGTAAATAGAATTAATTGATTTTCAATTATTGATATAGGCAATTTTAGTATCATCATCCCATGTAACTCTAGCAGTTATAAATAATTCATATTTATCTTTAATAATGTATTTCAAATCCCATGATTTCGTATGCATTTTAATATTTATTTTCCATTGAACATAGTTATTTATATTAAATAAGGTTAATATGTTGGTAGCATAACCTTCTTTTCTATTATCCATTTAAAGAACTAAATTTATAATTGACATAAATTTAAGATCCTTAAAACACAACTCAAATCATAGTTGAAAAGATTTTGAAAACCACTGATACCAAATTTTGGATAGATTTAGTATCTTAAGAGGGGGTGAATTTAGTACCCAATAAAAATTTCTATTAAAAACTAGTTCAATTAAAATCCACCAATTCAAAATTAAATTTCTCAATTAATCAAAATAGAAAATCGATATAAATTATGATCTTTTACATGATTTCTCAAAGAGTGATAATGTGTTAGTTAAGAAAATATGAATATTATTATAACTTTTGAAATCAAATTACTCAATAAAAAATTTATATAAACACTTTTTAAGACTAAATATCAAATTAGTGGTTTTTTTATAATTAAAAACAAATTCAATTTAATGCTTTGAAATGAAACAAAACCAAACACACAGCGGAATTAAAACAAGAGGATCAATCTTAAGATGATGCTTAATCCCCTCCACTTAGCAATCACCTATTTCCATATAGCTTATATAAAATAATCTTGATCTATAACCTGCATCAGGTGAATAAAAAATAGCTACAATTTTTCCAAGAAATGTATAGACCTCTTCCATAATAACCATGGGAATAAAAAATCACAGGCCATACAAGAAAATCTTACACAACACTTTGGGTAAATAGATGTAAATAGAGTTAAGAATATATCTTATATCTTCTAGTTAGAATATTAGAGACAGTGTACATTCAATGAATAGGGTAACACACACTTCTCAAATTTAAATGCAACAAATAGAAATATAAAGCATAAAAAATGTAAAAAAGTTATAGTTGCTCAGTTTTATGTGATTTATATCTTGAGACACCTCAGACAAAGTTTGGAGAGGATGTTGGGTTGTTTCTCTAAAAAAATGTATTAAAATAGAGTGTTGTAATATCTCTTTATTATGACTACTTGAATGGAATCATATGTTTTATGTGATATACTCTTCCACAATCAGTTGCAGGTAATAATGTTGCATGTAAATTTCTTTGATAATTTGAACACTTGATCATATGTTTACACTTTAGTAACATAAATGCATCATTACACACATGAGGTTGAATTATTTGAATATATAACGTTGTAGGATGGAGGGATAATTTGAGAAACAATCATCTAGGTATTCTTCATCCTCATTCTTAGTCCGTACATAATTTAATGTTCCTTGAAATAGTTTAAGAATAACCATTAAAATAATAATCAGTATTAAATTTGATAATATAACTATTAGAAGTATTTAATTAAAATATCCCAAAATATAGATGGTGAGTTAGGATGGTAATGACTCATGTCTAATGGTGATTCTTCTGGTGGTGATACATCCGATGGTGAGATATAAGGTGGTGAAACATCTGGTGGTTATTCATTTGCAGATGAGTCATTTGAACTAATGGCGATACTTTTTGGGGGTAGGTCATTCAATGATAGGTTAGGTCTGGTGGTGAATCATGTTCAGCAGTGACTCATTTCAACGGTGACTCGTCTCAATGGTGACTCTTCTGAAGGTAGGCCATCTTCAGTGGTGGCTCCTTTCTACCATTAGGTAAAGTCTGGTGGTGACTCAATCTTGATGGTGACACTTTTCCAGCATTGATACATTCATAGTGGTGACTCATCTTCAATTGTGAGTATTTCATAGATATAGGTAAAGTATGGAGGTGACTCAATATTGAAGGTGAGCCTTTTTTGGAAGTGACTAATCCTCAATGGTGAGTCTTTTCTAGACTTAGCCAAAAAAATCAAATTTCCTTATATTATAAAATGCTAGAATAAAACTTAAAAACCATTAAAAACATAATCAACATGAATTTTTTTCATTAAAATAAGGAGTTAACAACATTTATTAATATCGTTTTTCATATATATAACATTTTTTTAAGTTCCTTTTATACTATTTTTAAAACCATTCATTTAATAGTTCTTACTTACATATACCACTTAAGTTTGTTCCATTAATTTATCCAAAATTACTTTAAAATATTTTCCATGGTTAAATGAGTTATGAAATGGTTGCATCATGTACACAATTTTAAAAATTTTATGAATATAATTTTTATTCATTGTGAACAATTTTATAATCATCCATTAACTTCATCCACTTGTGAAAATAATTTTTCAACAGATGGAAGGGTAAGAAGGTAGATGATTTATTATAGTTATAGAAAAATAACTATTTCATAAATATCATATGTATAAATTAAATTCATCCTTGTAACCATCAAAGTAAATTAATGGTGAAAAATGAATTAAATAGTTATGTGGATACGATAGGTTATATATATATGCACGAGCAATGTTTTCATTTTCTATATGATGGAAAGAAGGTGGAAAATGTTTATCCAATAATCATAATAAAATCTTGGTATATCTTTTATATTGGATTCATTATTTTAGGATGGATGAAATATATTTATAATAAGTATAAGAACAAATAAACTTTAAAAGATTCAGGGCAGACAATTACCTCTTCTTTGAGAGTCCTCCTTTGTCTTAAAACTTAATACTTCATGAGTTGGTATTAGGGTGAAACCAGAAGCTCAAGAACCAATTAAAGTAATTTGGGAATGTTCATTGGTAGGTATTGGTGTCACGACCCATCCTCGGGGGCCGTGTCGTGACTACCCCAAGCCCGCCTTCCATAGGCCAGGGGCTGGCGACTAGCACCAAAGGCGTAAAACCCAATAATTGGGAAGGCATTTCCTTTATAAAAGTAAACAAAACACCATAGAGTACAAGCGGAAGTAAAACACTAAGTACAAAGAGAAGTGCTGAAAAGTAAATGGGCCAGAATAAAAACCCAAAAGAAAGTACAACTACAACTGAACAAAGTACAATAGAAAAAGACAACAGTTGGAAGGACGGAAGCGGCTCATGGGTCGTCCTCCTCGGATCCTACCTGAAGGGTAGGTACAGATGGAGCAGCTCCTGGATCGTCCACCACGGATCCTACCTGAAGGGTAGGTACAGATATCCTCCACAACGCTCTCTCCCATCAACCTCCTCCGAGTGTCGTCTCGCCGTGAAGTCCACCTCCGGATACTGACTCGTCGTGTAGTCCACCTCCGGGTACTGACTCGCCATGTAGTCCACCTCCGGGTACCGTCCAGTCCTCAAACACTCGGCCTCCATTAGCACTACCCGTCGTCTGAAACCAACACAACGAGGTGCGGGCATAGCCCGTGCAGGGGTGAGTATAACGATACTCAATAGGGACCCCAAGACCCTCAAGGTCTCACTAAAACCAACATGGATAACCACAAAGTAGATCTCAACAGATAACCTTTACTTAGGTATATGCCCATGCATATACCTAAGTTATCAAGTAACCCATCTCAATCATGAGGAAAACACCAAGATCATGAAATCAACTGATAACCACTACCCAGGTATATTCCCATACATATACCTAAGTTATCAAGTGACCCATCTCAATCATGAGGTAAACACAAGGGTCAAAAGACTCAGCTCAAACTAGGATTTTTATTATCAAAACCATAACTACTGAAGAGCCCCGTCTCTGGAGTGTACAGTGGTCCTGTCACGACTCTGAGGTATTTCTCACTAACCTAAGACTGCTGAGGTACTCCTCCTGTCGAGTACCGCAGTTCAGCCACCCAAACACAGCAGTGCTTCCCGCCGGGGTATGTCACCCAAACACAGTAGTGCACACCCCCTAGTAGCCTGCTGAGGTACTCTACAGACGAGTACCGTGGGTTTGCACTGTCACACAGGTAGTGCTTCGTCCGCCATGGGTCTGCACCCAAACAAAGTAGTGCTCCGTCCACTGGGCTAGTCGACTCACTCCAAGTCGAGTTGGTCAAGCAGTCGTCAGGTCGCAGTCAGCTACACGGTATCTGTACTCTGCACGCTCGTCTCTGGAAGGGTCCGCTCCATGAGCTACAGGTTGATACTCCAAGTATCTCAAAGTCCCATGAAGAAGTATCTCAAAGGACTGCCTCATCATAGGGGTCTCAACGCAACAGACGACGCGTCAATCGGACGCCCAGTCTGTGAGTTATTAGCCTTTTCGTCCCAGGGGCCCGGTTGGTTTCGTGAGCGAACCAAACTGGCTGTATCTCAACTGTACCCCGAACTCTCATAGGGAAAACTCATAGGGACTGTTTCTCAACGATTTCACCAACGCAACTGGCGGTTCGTCAAACGGATGTCTGGTTTGAAAGATAACAGCTTTTCCGTTCCAAGGGCCCGGTTGGATTTCGGGTACAATCCAACCCGACCACTATCCAACAGCAACCAAAACTCAGGCGAAGTATGCCAAAATTTCGGTCTCATCAAGAGGAATTCAACGAGACAGACGGCGCGTCAATCGGACGCCCGGTCTGTGAGTTATTGGCTTTTTAGTTCCAGGGGCCCGGTTGGTTTCGTGAGCGAACCAACCCGACCGCACTCCGACGGCATAAAAACCTCGAGCAGAGTAATCCAAAAGATCGGTCTCACTTAGAGGAATCCATCAAAGTCGACAGCACGTCAATCAGACATCCGGAGCTCAAGATATAAGCGTTTTCGCTATGAGGGCCCGGTTGGTTTCGTATCCGAACCAACCCGGCTGAACCCAAAGTATTCCGAAACTTTGAGTGCGATATACCGAAACGACCGTCTCGTTCCAAGGATCGATGCGCAACTAATGGTGCGTCGATCGGAGGTCTGTAGCCCATGTTATGGGCAAAAGACCGAAGACGGTCCGAAAAATGGGGGTTTCGAGCACGGACCGACCCGGCCCGAGACCCCCCGGTCGGCCCGAACCGGGTCGACCCACCCCAGGTCCGGGTCGGCCCGGCCCGGCATGGCCCGGTCCGGCCCGGCCTGGGCGCGGCCCGGCTTGGGCACAGTGCGCTGGCCAGGCGCTCGGCCAACTGGCCGAGCCGTTTGGCAGGGGGGGGGGGGGCGCCTGCCCCCCTGGTGTAACCGCGGCCCCCCATTAAATGGGGGTCGTTTGTGCTGGCCGGCCAGGGGAATTAATTCCCCCAGTTTCCCTTTGTCTGGTCGGCCCGTACCGGCCGGCCGGTTCTGCCAACAAGGACCGGTGACGGCCAGTCCTTCCTCCTTCGCCGACACCAGCGGCCTGGAACCGGCCGCCGGTCACCCTGCTCCGCCGCGGCCCGGAACCGACCGCGGCTTGGTTCTTCTGGCACGGTGCGATGGCGCCGCGCCCCTCCGCCACGGACCTGCTCCGGCCGCGGTGTCTTCGGTTTTCTCCGACGCGGCGCGACGGCGCCGCGACTTGGTTCAACTTCACGGCGCGGCACGACGGCGTCGTGTCCTTGTTTGTTTCCATGGTGCGGCGCGACGGCGCCGCGCATTCCTTGTCGCACGATCACATGCGGTGCGACAGCACTGCGTTATACTCGTTTCAAACCACAAAGAAACAACACACGGATAAGGGAGGAGGGTCAGCCGTGTTTGTGCGGTTCAGCCCCCTCTCGTTAGTCGATATCATTTAGTCATATAACTACGAAGAACGACAAACTAGAAATCACGAACGAAAAATAATTAATTAATCCCCTACCTCGTGCGAGCTTGAATGGAGGTTCATCCAATGAGGATTCATCGCGGGATGAGACGTCGCGGAAGGAGACGTCGTGGAATAAGATGTCGCGGAAGAAGACATCGCGGAAGATGACGTCGCGGAAGAAGATGTCGCGGAATAAGACGTCGCGGAAGAAGACGTCGCGGAAGAACCATCGCGGAAAATGGCGTCGCATAGTTGGTCTCTGAGGACTCGGTGATCTTCGACGGAGTTCGATGCGTAATTTGTGTTCTTCGTGTTCTTCGTCGAAGAAGATGAAGAACTCTAGCTTTACTTAGCTTTTCTTCCCAAACCTCTCAAGAAACAAAGGTTCCAACCCCCAAGTAAAATAAGCTTACCTCTTATTTTATTAACATAACAAAACATTTTAATTTCAAGAGTTTAAAATTCAAATAACCACACTTAACTCACTTAATTAATAACATAAGTTATTAATGTTTAGGTTAACAAAAGTTAATGGTGAGTTGAGGGGGATTGAAGAATATGAAGGGTTGGGGTTCGTGTGGGCCCCACCACCCTCATAACCTCTCTTGGGAAGTTGGGTAGTTACCCAACTTCCACCCAAAGCCTTAAACCACTAAAAGAAAAAGAAAAATTGTAGTTAATTTATAAATTAAACTTCTACAATTTTTATCATCTTCTCTCATGAAAACGCAACTCCGGAAATGGCGTTCCTAAGCAATTACCGGCGCTACAGTTTCATCGGTGCCCTTGGAATTCGATTCCGAGCACCGGTTCAAAAGATAGAAAAACCAGCTCGTTGGTTCACTGAACGTACCTGAGCTAAATTTCGGAAAATGATTCCGGGCACACCAGGCCTCGGAATCAGGCGCTGTCAGAAACTGCGTTCTTTTAAAATTCCATAGAAAATTAAGAAAAAAATTTCCTTGAAATTTTCGGGTCTTTACAATTGGATAAAAAATTGATTAAACTTTTTGAATAATGGAGGATAGGAGGTGTCATTTTATATGTGAGGGAACGGACACACTTGAAATTAATTAAATTTTTTAAATATAATATATATCATAATATTGTAAATTGGAACCAAACCACCCCAAATTAATAGATAATATGTAATACGGTTAAAACAAACTCAAAAAAACTCATTTAGACAAGTTTTGGAGAGATTTTAAGCCTTATACCATATTTAAATCCCCTTTAAACCTAATTTAATATTAACTATAAAAACATAACTTTTTTACTATGATAACTTAATTATATGATAAAAAAAATCTCCTAAAAAAATGAAATTTTGGATTCCAAATTTAGAATCAATTTTATTAGATTAAAAATTTATAGGTGGTATAAACTAATTTTTATATAAGTAAGAAAAACACATGAAAAACAGTTTTTAGGGAAAAAACCAATTTAAGAGTAAAAAATAATTTCACCTAGAAATCAAGTAAGAATTTGATGACATGAATTATTTTGGTTAAATAATTAAATAATTAAGGTTTTTAGTATTTTTTATTAAGAAAAAACTTAATTTAACCTTCCAAACATACCAGTAAATACAAAGACCCAAAATGGTTTTTAATTTACATAAAATATAATTTAGGTTCAAAAAAGTAATGAAAGGGTTCCAAAATTCAAAATAATATTTTAAAATAAATTAATTAACTTCTTAAACATATATTTGGTTGAAAAAACATATAAAATAATATAAATAAAAGTGTTAGATATATTTTAAAGCCTTACCCCATAGTTTTAACTGTGTTTTACCTGTTTTACTCATACCGAGATGATAAAAGGGTAATATTAAAAATAAAAGGGTAATATTTAATAAAAGGGTAATATTAAATTGTTTTACTCATACCATGTTTTACCAGTTTTATTCATAATTACCAAAAATAAAAGGGTAATATTTATCAAATTATAACCTCTTATTAAAAATATTTAATCTATTTATCAAAATTAAATTTCTATAAGTTTTATAAAATAATTTTAATATAAATGCGTAAAAATAAGCAAAAAATAGTTTTTAGAAATATGCATATTTTAGCCCAAAAATAAACTTTTAAAAAATAATGTTTAATATTGATTCCTATATAATTAATTGTATTATTTATAATTAAGTTATACTTATGTTACTTTATTATTAAATTAAAAACATAATGGTACATTTAAATTAATTCATTTAATGAAGATAAATGACAGATTTTCAAAAAATGGTATTTTTCACCATTCACTAAAAAATCAGTCATTGCAAAAAAATCCAAAAAATTAATGCTAAGAATAATATGAAAATATTATTTAAAAGAGGGTAATAATTTCATAAAATAAAATTTATGAATTAATTATAATTTCCTTGCACAAAAGTTAATAAATATCATTTCTGAAGAAAATGTATTTTTGATGTATAAAATGTCTTTACTAAAAATTTAGTACATATGAACTAATAAATAAATTTTAATTATATAAAACCTTTATACATATTTTTTTCATAATTTTTTTATTTTTATTCATACCCATCAAACTAATGTCGAGGTTATAACAGTCACATTTAAATAATAATACTTTAATAGTACTTTGTGATTTGTTTAAGCTTGGTGTTGCATGTGATCCACGCTATTGAGTGTAGGGTTGTTTTTGAAAGAAAATATAAATGAAAATATAAAGTTATTATATTCTCCCATCATTATAGAAATTTTTTAATTTCAATTTTAATTATTCTTTTCTAAATTGAATATATCATAATATAGTAATAAAATCTAATATAGATTTTATCATAAACTTTAATTTCTAGGTTATGATGGGAAAACTTATTATACAAGCACCTATATAAGACTCATACTTCCAAATAAGTTTCTAAAAACGTATTATGGTATATTAGTGTTTCTTTCCATATATGGATTTATATATTTATCTTCAAGTTTCTTATGTTAGATAAATTCCTTTACCATTGGATAGAAAATATGATAATATTTACTTACTTGATTTCCTAAAATTCTATAAGCACAATTCTATTCTTTGATGTGCATCATCTGTATCATGATAATTTCTTCATTATCGAATCAAAAAAATCAACTTTTAATTGACTATATTATCCAAAAAGTGATGAAATTTCTTTCCTTTTATCTAAAACTGAAATGGTTTTCACAAGATAAAATAATAACCAATATGAATAAACATTTATAAAAATTTAAACTTTAAAATATTAATATTAATGAAAGATAAAATTAGAACTCATCAGATATGATTCATTAAATTTTAACCAAAAAATCAAAATAGTTTAATCACTTATTCTTCCATGTTCATATTATATTCTTTTATCCCTAAACAACCTTTGTCTTCAAATATGTATATGTCCTAATTAAATATAATTTTTCCTAAATAAACTACAATAAAATTAAGTAAAATTCACTGAGGATAACCTTGTCATATCTCATAATAAAATTAAATTTCATCTATATATTATTAAATAAATATCTCCAAAAATATAAAATTTACATAAAAATCACTTTTTATATCACACCCCAACCTTTAAAAGTATTTTTTATTTTATTTTTTCTTGTCTTTAGATTTCCTCATCTAGGTTTGGGTTGAGTGATGGTCTAAAAAATTTTATGTTTAATAATTTTGATGGGTTTTGAGTTTGTGCACGGACAGCGTATGGTTAGTGGTGATTGTGCAGTTGGACCAAGTGATCGTGCAGTTACCCATTATTTAAAATAAATAAAATTTTATGGAAATAAAATTTAATAAATGTTTTGATAATAATAATATTGTTATTGTTATTGTTATTGTTATTGTTATTGTTATTGTTATTGTTATTGTTATTGTTATTGTTATTGTTATTGTTATTGTTTTTATTATTATTATTATCATTAATCTATTATTATTGTTGTTAATTATATTATTATTATTAATTTTATTATTATTATTATATTATTTGTTTTATTATTATTATTGTTAATTTATTTCATTATTAGTGTTTAAAAAAATGAAACCCTAGCATACCCCCTTCTTCTAAGTGGTGAAGCCCAACCCCCCCCCCCCCCCCATTCTTCTGTGTGCAGTTCCC
The DNA here is from genome assembly GCA_963277665.1 of Viscum album. Lineage (NCBI taxonomy): Eukaryota > Viridiplantae > Streptophyta > Magnoliopsida > Santalales > Viscaceae > Viscum > Viscum album. The sequence goes on along the minus strand of OY728156.1, from coordinate 1,095,427,187 downwards.
TCCCCCATCTCTTCCCCCTCTCTATCGCACTAGCCCTCCCTTGTTCGCACCTCCGGTCAGCAGCACCTCCTCCAGCCAATAGTGCTTTGCTAACAGCGTCATCCATCCCAGCGTGAGCCTTCCTGGAACACAGACCTCCTCCATATGGCCTGCTTCCTATACGACCTAAATCCCCAGTGGCCCTCCCCTCACAGTACTCTGGTAGTTGCGCCTCCCTCGGAAGTGCCACCTCTAGCCACACTTTCCCTTATAGGCAGTTATCTCCTCCAATGTGTTATTTTTTTTTCATTTTTTGTGGTTTTCTTCATATTGTCCAAAACTATAATGGTTGGGGTATGATTTGTGTGTTTTTTTCAGTGTATAGGGTGTATGGATCAGTCCTCAAGGTGTACTCTTCATTCTTTGAGAATCTCGCCGCATTTTCACTCAATCGGTAGGTGGTTCCATGACCTAATATTGTTATATGATTTTAATTTGATTCTTTGTATGTTTAAATATGTTCTATGGTTCATTTGTGTGGTCCAAAGTATATTTCAAAAGTGTTTTTTATATGAATATATGAAATAAGTGGATTTTCAAAAGGATATGGTTATGTTTTATTTTGTACTTCATTAGGGTACTTATCGGAAGTGTTTTTATGATTATGTAAAAGGTGTGGAATGTGTTTTCAAAGTCACTTAACATGTAAATGCATTGATAGTGGGTTTTTAAAAAGGTAATGGATCATTTCACCATGTTTTATTTTATTGTGAATCTTTAAATGAGATTTATAAATTAGAAAAATGATGTGGAATACCGTTTTGAGTGCACTTGGCTTGTTTGTGGGTTTTAAAAGGGGTCTTGCCACATAAAAATGGTTGAACTGAATATATTTCCTCGTGATAATTTCAAATGGGTTTCATGAGTTGATTAAGGAATGGTAAGTGCATTTGAATAATGGTTTTTTTGTTTTTGAAATTAAAAGCAGTTTGTTTATGAAAAATGATGTTTTCTTAAAATCTTGGTTTCTTAAATGGTTCTTTTTTTTCTAAATAAAACCGGTTCCTTATGTGATTACTAAAAGTGGTTTAAAAAGGAAATATAAGAAGGTTATGTCCCATTTGGAAAATGATTAATGAAAATTGGATTTTATATTATTGGAAAAATAGTTTTTGAATTTCTTTTGGTAAATAAATTTGGGGTGTGAAAAACATAATGGCCTATTTGGCACTGCTTACTTAAAAAATAGTGTTTTCCTTTAGAATTATTTTTCTTAAAAGTTTCATTGGTTTTTGAATATTATCCTGGTTCCTTTATTTGGAATAATTTTATTTTATGTTATTATGATTTTCAAATATTACTATTTTTTTAATTAAGGTGTGTCGGTCACTACTTTGTGGTTTCAAGTCACCGGGTCTAAGGAGACTCGCATGCGTATGAATAGGTAAGTATATATATATGTAGGTTCCCCCTTTATGTGTATATTCATCCATGGAAGTGAATATACATATATGGGGATAGTTGTGCCTATGACTATATATGTAAATGCATACGTAGGTGAGTGGAGATAGGTATATGCATATAAGCATATATGTAAGGATCCCCTTGTACATGTTCGTGGTCATGTGTGTGTGTGCATAGGGGATATGTGTCCTTATATATATGTGAAGATACATATGCTCTATAGGGGAGAATCAGCTCTTAGTTAGAAAGCTCCAAGGGATGAATGTTCAGTTTGGTTGCACCCTGAGGTAGATTTTCTTATGCATTAGGCTTTAAGTTAAATAATTATTGATTTTTTTATTTTCATGCCCTTATTAAATGCTAGTTATTGATATATGGTTGTTTCTATTATAAATTTATAAAGTGAAATAAATTTAATTCCTCTTTGTGTTCGATTACATGATATTGTTTTATTAAATGTGCATACCAAGTGTTTATCAAATTTTTATCAAATTTCCAAATTGGCCTTTGTTAGTAAATTGTGGTTTTTAAAGAATTTATTGGGTTGAAAATGTGTTTGGGTTACTCAAATTAATTTCTTAAATGGGGTTCCCAATAGTTTTGAGATTGTAGGTGATGTTTATTTGATTTTTTGGAAATGTTTTGGTGTTAACTAGTTTCTTGAGGAAAGTTTGGTACTTTTATAATATAAATTTCTTTGAAAAACTATCCTTGGATTGCACCTATTTCCTTTTTAGATGATTATGGAATGGTTGGTCCTCGGATGGGACTTCCCTCATGTGTTGTTGGTTGATGGAAAGAGGAATAAAAGTCCCTTGGAGTGATCTGAGGGTGTCTTTTATGTGTTTTTCTTATGTGTGATTAATGTATATGTGATGGATTTATTGTTTGACATTATTATCTCACCCCCTTATTATTTTTGACATGGAAACCAATCATAGAGAGCAAATTTTTGGGGAACGATTATTGAACTAGTTTAGATTGCACACTGGATAGTGGCCCATAGCAGGGGTATTTTGTTATTATTATTATGGGGCTGGGCCCCTTAATCAGGCCAGGTAGGGAGACTATCAGTTGTTTGGGTGTTATAACATCATCGAGTAGGGCATGCCTTCGGGATGAGTCGCATGTATAGTATGTTCTAGATTATTCATGATCTCTTAGGTTCTCCCATGTTTTCTGATACTTATTATTATGTGGCATATGATTGAGATTTATGTGCTAGTTGGTTTCTCTTGTGTGGTGTTTTTCCATTGCTTGTGTTTTATATTTTTTGATCTTGTTTCCTTGTGTAGTATATATTCTTGCTAAATGTGATAAAATGGTTTCAAGTGTTTATAGAAAAACGTTTTGAAAAATTTTTATACTTCCTTCCTCCCTTTTTAGTGTAAACATCACCTCCTTTAAAATGTCAATGCCTGCTTCTTAAAAAGGTAATCTAGTTTTTAATTGAAAAAGGGAAATGGAATGTGATTTGTTTTAAGAATAAAATGTGTGAAAACCTAGTTTTATATTTTGTATTTCAAACTTAAAATTTATGGATCTTTTATTTAAAGGAAATACATATGGTAATAAATTGTTTGGGAATGCCTACTGAGTTTTAATACTCACACCTATAGTTTATCTTTGTTTTTAGCTTCGGGTGTCGTTTCTTGATCAGAATCGGTCACTATAGTGTGATGTTGGGTTTAGGTTGTTGGTCACTTGTAGCGTCACATGGAGGTATTTACAGTTTTATTTTCTTTACACTACTATTTTTTTCATAGTTCAGTTTTTATTTATTTTGTTTTCTTTTATTTATGGGATAAATAATTCCCACCTTCTTAATTTTGATGCCCAACACTAGTATCTAGCCTATGGGGATCGAGAACACCCTTCAGGCCATGTCGTGGGCTGGCTCAGGTGACCGGTTCAGGGTCGACCCAAGTTGGTTTGTGAAAAAATGGTATCATAGTAGGCCCTTGATATTTAGGGTGTCCAGTAGTTGGAGATTATGACTATCAGGACTTGGTATGTAGGTGAAAGAAGAGCATCTCAAACTCTTGCTCGCACATATTCTTGAGTTACTAGGGGCAGTCTGGGATTCTAGTCTTTTGTTCTTGTTTTGTATTGAGGGATGACAACAGAGGCAAGATAGTGTTACATCATGATTTCACATGGAGTGGTGACCCATGTGGAGTCTGAGTACACTATTTATGTTCCTCCAAGGTGTTGATTCTTACATGGGGTAGGGCCCACTACCATGTTGTCAGGTTAAGCTTGACTACTAGTCCCTCACTCCAGAATTTTGATTCAAGTTTAGTGTCATCTTGGTTTTGGTTAGTGTAAGGGTGTTTTTGAAATGAAGATATTTTCCTTTAAATGGATTTAAATTGGTAAAATGGGTTCTAAAATTAAAATTGTTTTAGTTTTATAATTTGGTAAATGTTTGGATTTTCTAAGAAAATGGATTGGGTGTAACCTTGGGTACTTCTTATGAACGTTTTCACATGTGAGGGGGTGTATGGAAATTGTGTATTGGTGCATATGTATGGAATCATATGAACACATGTGCAATAGTTCATGGGATTCCTTGGGTGTGTGTTTGGGATTAAATTCTTAGCCTTTTTTCTAAAGTGATTTTTGAAAAGGGAAAATGGATTCAGAAACTTGGTTTTTGTTTTAGAATTGGGGTTCGGTTTTGTAAAAAAATGGTTTTTTGTTTGGAAAGTGAATTTGAAATGAGAAGGTTTTGGAAATTAAATTGAAAATGGATTTTTGAAAGATCAATTTTTGTTCATTCTTGTATGGTTTTAGCTTAACATCCTATTGTTTTGGCTTGAGATATTCTTTTTGATAGTGTTTCGGATTGATGGTGGATTTGGTTCTATGTTTCTCATGTTGTTCAGAAAATGCCACCCAGAAAGGTCCCTAAGGCTTACATCGATTCATGCCCATTTTCTTATTCTTCTCAAATGTTTCTTGTATTTCATGGTCATCAATGTCCATTAGAGGAAGTTATATGGCTTTAAGAGTTAGAGTGCGTCTTTGATTTGTTGGGAATTCTCAAAACTATCAGAGTGTGTGTCGTTTTTGATCTGTTCGAAGGTACAGCTCTGGAAGAATGGGATTTTTTCTCCCTACCATCAATGTAAGTTGGGATGATGTGGTATGTATTTAAATCCTTCTTCATCTGATGGTTCATACCTGAAGATGTAAATATGAAGAAAAAGGAAGGTCTCGTGCATATTTAGTAAGGCCAATGGACAGTGAAAGCATATATTGACCATTTCAAGGAATTGGTTTCTTTTTCTTTGGAGGTAGCATCACCAGATCTCACGAAGACTTCCCTCTTAATTTGGGGTCTTCATCCAGAGATCAAGTAGAAGGTCCTCCATTCTAAGGACCAATGTTTTGAGAAGCTAGTAGATAAATCGTTCCTTGTTGAGTTGGTTTATGGAGTTTAGACGGTTGTAAATCTGGCATACCCAGTTTCTTCTGAAGGTTACCCATCTGGTGTGAAGCACATTCTAGAGGAACATGTTCCTAAGGAGTCATCTTCTTTGGTTCTAGATTCAAGTATGTTTGACCATTCATTTTTGTGCCACTAGTGTGCCCTGTTCAGGCACTCAAAGTCGTCATGTCACATCCCTCTAAAGACGTTCCATCGTTGTGACTGTCTGGGTTATCTGTAGAAGTTTTTCATGAAGAGTCACTTGAAGAAGACTTTATGACTAAGGGATGATCATACCTAACTATGAGGTAGGATATTCTTCATCCATCATATCCCAATCCATAGGTCTCGAGGTGAATATCGCGCACAGTCAGAAGTTGTCGGGGGTGTGAAGCTTCGGCCCGGGTTTTGTGTTCCATGTTGGGATTAGAACATGTAAAGTCTTTTCATTCCTATTTTTATGCTATTAAATTTGTGTCATAATTTTAAGATCACTATGTCATTGTGAAGTTATGATGGGAATGTTCTATTGAAATTAAAGTAGATTTGTTATCTGAATGTGACTTTTTGAATCCTTTGTTTTTCTTGAGTGTGTTTAACCCTTGTATGGTTTGATCTCAGTTTATCTGTGCTCATTTGGATATATAAGTTCCTATAGAATAATCGATGTTTATATTTGTGCTTAGGTTTTTTGTCTAGGTTATGTTCTTCTTGTGGGGTTTCCCTAGTGTTAGAGGTCTTTGGCTTGGGTTGAGAGTTCCAAGTTTCAGTGGAGGTGTTGTTCCTCTCATTCTATAAAAGTAGGTTAGTATGTTTTAGGAGTTCCCACATTATCCCCCACCCTGAGGAGGTATGTTTGGGTTTTTAATTTCTATGCTAATTGAGTTATTATGGTGGTGATAACCCTCTTATTTTCTCTCATTATCTTGTGTTGAGGTTTCTTATGGGTTGGTCGGGTGTTACTTATGGAGTGAAAGGTCACCCCAAGGTGATTGGTTTCTCTCGATCTTGAATGGGAACACACTCATGTTTTGGATATCTTTGGTTTGGGTGACTTTTTAGGGGTAGAAAGTGTCTATGGTGGGGAGAATTATAACACTCCGACATTTAAAATTATTTTTATTTGTATTATTTATGGGCTTTGGATTTCCTCATCGAGTTTCGGGTTGAGTGTTGGTCTAAAATTTTTGAAGTTTAATAATTTTGGTAGGTTTCGGGCCAGTGCACGGACACCGCACAAATAGCAGTGACCGTACGGTTACCTATTATTTAAAATAAATAAAATTTTATTGAAATAAAATTTAAAGAATGTTTTGATAATAATAATATTTTTTTTGTGGTTATTATTATTATTATCATCATCATTAAGCAATTATTATTATTATTATTATTATTATTTAATTCTTTTATTATTTTTTAGTTTATTTTTATTTTTATATTATAGGTATTATTATTATTATTAATTTATTTCATTAATAATGTTTAAAAAAATGAAACCCTATCATACCCCACCCCACCTCCCTTCTCTATGTAGTGTTGCTTGACCCCCACCCCCCCCCCCCCACCCCCTCATCCCTGTGTGTGCAGCGCCCTCCCCCATATCTTCCCCCTCTCCAAAATGCCATCCCTCCCTTGTCTGCACCTCCATCCAGTAGCACCTCCTTTGGCCAGCAGTGCCTCGCCGGCAGCGCCACCCTTCCCGGCACATGGACCTCCTTCGATCATCTTGTTTCATGCACAAACCAAATCCTCAGTGGCCCTCTCCTTGACAGCACTATCTATGGCAGCCACACCTCCCTCGTAGGTTCCACCTCCGACCACACCTTCCCTCGTCAGTGGTTCCCACATCTGGTGTGTTACTTTTTTCAATTTTTGTGGCTTTCTTCATCTTGGCCAAAACCCTAATGGTTAGAGTATTATTTTCACGTATTTCTTGTTGTGTAGGGTGTGTGGATCAGTCCTAGAGGTGTACTCTTCCTTATTTGATAATCCTATTACATTTGCACTCAACTGATAGGTGGTTCTATTCCCTAACATTTTTATATGGTTTTAATTTGATTGTTTGTGTATTTAAATATGTTCTATGGTTCATTTTTGTGGTGAGAAGTATATTTCAGAAGTGTTTTTTACATGAATATATGACAAAAGTGGATTTTCTAAGGGATATGGTTATGTTTTCATGTGTTCTTCATTAGTTTACTTCTTTGAAGTGTTTTTATGATTATACAAAAGGTGTGAAATATTTTTTTTAAAGGAACTTGAGATGTGAATGTATTGATAGTGGGTTTTTACAAAGGTAATGGATCATTTCAACATGTTATATTTTTTTTGTATCTTTAAATGTGATTTTTAAAGTAGGAAAATGATATGGAATACCTTTTGAGTGAACTTGGATTGTGTGTGGTTTTTAAAAGGGGGATTCCCCCATAAAAATGGTTGAATTGAATATGTTTCCTTTTGATAATTTCAAAGGGGTTTCATGAATTTATTAAAAAATGTTTAATGCATTTAAAAAAATGGTTTTGGTGTTTGTGAAATTAAAAGCGTTTTGTTTATAGAAAATGGTGTTTTCTTAAAATATTGGTTTCTTAAATGGTTCTTTTTTTATAAATGAAGTTGGTTCCTTATGTGGTTTCTAAAAGTGGTTCCAAAAGGAAATCTAAGAAGGGAAATTCCCATTTGCAAAATGCTTAATGAAAATAGGATTTCATATTATTGGAAAAATGGTTTTTGAATTGATTTTGGTAAATATATTCAGGGGTGAAAACATAAAGGCCCATTTGGAACTACTTACTTTAAAATAGTGTTTTCCTTTAACATTTTCTTTCCTAAAATTTACATTGATTTTTGAATCATATTTGGGTTCCTTTGTTTGTATTAATTTTATTTTAGGGTATTATGATGCTTACATATTCCTATTTTTTTAATTAAGGTGTTTTGGTACCTGGTTTGTGGTTTCGAGTCGTTGGGTCTAAGGTGACTCACCTGTGTATGCATAGGTAAGTATATATATATGTAGGTTCCCATATTATGTGTATATTCATTCATGGAAGTGAATATACATGTATGTGGATAGGTGTTCCTATGTATATATATGTAAATGCATATGTACATGAGTGGATACAGGTATATGCATATAAGAATATATTTAAGGATCCCCTTATACACGTTCATGGCCATGTGGGTGTGTTCATAGGGGATAGGTGTCCTTATATTTATATGAAAATGTCTATTCTCAATGAGGGAGAAGAAACTCTTAGTTATAAATATCCATGGGACAAATGTTCAGTTTGGTTCCACCCTGAGTTAGGTTTCCCTATGTATTAGCCTTTAAATTAAATAATAATAGATTTCTTGCTTTTAAAACCCTTATTAAATGATATCTAGTGATATATGGTTGTTTCTAGTATAAATGTCTAAAGAGAAATAAAGTTAATTCCTCTTTGTGTTTGATTTCATGAAACTATTTTATTAAATGTGCATACCAAGTGTTTATCAAATTTCATGGTTGGACTTTGTAAGTAAATTGTGGTTTTTAAGGAATGGATTGGGTTGAAAATGTGTTTGGGTTGCTCAAATGGATTTCTTAAATGGGGTTTAAAATGGTTTTGAGATTGGAGGTGATGTTTATTTGATTATTTGGAAATGATTTTGCATGAATTGGTTATTTGGAAATGGTTTAGTGTTAAATGGTTTCTTAAGGCTAGTTTGGTAGTTTTATAAAATAAATTTATTTTTAAAAACTATCCTTAGGATGCACCTATCACCTTGTTAGATGATGATGGAATGGGTGGTCCTCATATAGGACTTAACTCACACAACTGGAAATGGGGTCTTTCCCGATGGTTTTAAACTGTTGGGAAAGCCTGCAGAACTGTTGGTATATGTTATACCAACAGTTTTGCAAACTGTGGGGAAGTAAGCTATTGGGAAAACCTATCACAATGGTTTACAAAGAACCGTTGGTATAGGTTAGTAAAATTAACCTATGCCAATGGTTTTTCCAAACCATTGGCATACATTTTACCAATTATTTACACAAAATTGTTGGTAAAACTAAGGAAATCAACTCTTTCCCAATGGTTCAGAAACCGTTGGGAAGGGTTTTTTCCAACGGTTCTCATTGAACTGTTGGAAAAAAATCCCTAGAAACATTTCCCAATAGTTTTTAAACCATTGGGAAAGGGTTATTACAAGCCTATGCCAATGGTTTCAAACCGTTGGCATAGGCTATGCTGTGCAAATTGCACAGCAGCCTGCAATTTTCACAGCAGCCTCTAATGATGTCCATTCTCCTCCTTTCCAATTACTATACCTGAAATAACAAACTAAGACATACATATAGAGAACAAATTCATACACATTTAACATATAATGCATTCTTGAACTATACACATCTAGAATTAAATCATAATTCATAACATAATTATAAACATACATAATTGATTTAGAATTCAATTTAAAATTTAGATGACAATTATATGTGGAATTCGGAATTCAATTCATAATTGAATACATACATAATTTGATTATCAATTATCAATAAAATACATAAAAAACTGAATAAGTATCAATAGAATCTGAATACGTTTGTTTGGTTTTTCGTATACCAGTTGTTTTTACTAAAAATGATGTCCATTGTAAATAAAATACATAAACTTAGAGTGATACTGACCACACCGTGCCTCTAATTGAGGCGGGGTTGACTCATACATGTTACATATGACCCATGGATCGTTGTCCTAAAGTATCAACATATTCTGAAAGCGTTTGGTCAGTTTTCCGTATGTCAGTTATTGTTTTCACTTAAAATGTAGTTCATTTCAAAAAAAATGAGACACTTTGAGTGGTTTTGGCCACACCATGCCTCAGATTCAGGAGGGGTTAACTAGTACATGTCACATATGACTCATTGATCATTGTTCTAAAGTTTAAATAAATTCAGAATGTGTTTGGTTAGTTTTCCGTATGCCAGTAGTTGTTTTCAATTAAAATGTATTCCATTTCAAATAAACATGAGACACTTTGAGTGGTGTCGGCCACACCAGGCCTTGGATTGAGTCGGGGTTGACTCTTACACATCACATATGACTCATGGATCGTTTTCATAAAGTTTCAACAGAATCCGAATGCGTTTTGTCTGTTTTACGTATGTCAGTTTTTCTTTTCACTTAAAATGATGTCTTTTTGAAACAAAAGAGAGACAATTTGAGTGGTTCCAGACACACCACGCCTTATATTGAGACTAGGTTGACTCGTACACATCACATATGACCCATGGATAGTTTTCCTAAAGTTTCAATAGAATATGAATGCATTTCATCATTTTTCCGTATGCCAGTTGTAATTTTTACTTAAAATGTTATCCATTTCAAATAAAACTGAGACACTTAGAGTTGTGATGGCCACAATGTGCCTCAGATTTAGGTGGGGTTGACAATTAAACATCACATATGACCCATGGATCGTCTTCCTAAAGTTTAAATGAAATATGAATGTGTTTGGTCGGTTTTCCGTATATCAGTTGTTGTTTTCACCTAAGATGATGTCCATTTTAAACAAAAGAGAGAAACTTTGAGTGGTTCCGTCCACACCGCACCTCAGATTGAGGTGGGGTTGACTTTTACACATCACATATGACCCATGTATCATTTTCCTAAAGCATAAACACATTCAAAATGTGTTTGGTCAGTTTTCTGTATGTCAGTTGTTGTTTTCACTTAAAATGTTGTTCATTTCAAAAAAAAATGAGACACTTTGAGTGGTTTTGGTCACACCATGCCTCAGATTAAGGCAAGGTTGACTCTTACATGTCACATATGATCAATTGATCATTTTTCTAAACTTCCAACACATTCTGAATGCGTTTGGTCGGTTTTCCATATGCCAGTAGTTGTTTTCAATTAAAATGTTTTCCATTTCAAATAAATGTGAGACACTTTGAGAGGTTCCGGCCACACCAGGCATTATATTGAGGCAGGATTGACTCTTACACGTCACATATGACCCATGGATTGTTGTCTTAAAGTTTCAATGTAATCTGAATGCATTTGGTCGGTTTTCCGTATGTCATTTATTGTTTTCACTTAAAATGAAGTCTATTCTAAACGAAAGAGAAACAATTTGAGTGGTTCCAGCCACATCATGAGTTGTATTGAGGCAGGGTTGACTCGTACACATTAAAAATGACCCATGGATCATTTTACTAAAGGTTCAACATAATACAAATGCGTTTGGTCAGTTTTCCGTATGTCAGTTGTTGTTTTCACTTAAAATGAAGTCCATTTTAAACTAAAGAGAGACACTTTGAGTGGTTTCAACCACACCAAGCCATGTATTGAGGAGGGGTTGACTCGTACACGTCATATATGACCCATGGATAATTTTTCTAAAGTATCAACACAATCAGAATCTATTTGATCGGTTTTCCGTATGTACTTAAAATGTTGTCCATTTTAAACAAAAGAGAGACACTTAGAGTGATCCCGGACACACTACGACTCGGATTGAGGCGCAGTTGACTCTTACACATCACATATAACCCATGGATCATTTTTTTAAATTTTCAACAGAATCCGAATGTGTTTGGTCAGTTTACCATATGTCAGTTGTTGTTTTCAATTAAAATGAAGTCCATTTTAAACTATAGAGAGACACTTCGAGTGGTGTTAGACACTTCGAGTGGTGTTAGACACTCCATGCCTCAGATTGAGTCTGGGTTGACACGTACACATCACATATGACCCATGGATCATTTTCCTAAAGTTTCAACTAAATCCGAATGTGTTTAGTCAGTTTTCTATATGTCAGTTATTGTTTTCATTTAAAATGTTGTCTATTTCAAATAAACTTGAGACACTTTGAGTGGTTCTGGCCACACCTAGCCTTGAATTGAGGCGGGGTTGACTCGTACACGTCCCAAATGACTTATAGAACTTTTTCCTAAAGTTTCAATAGAATATGAATTTGTTTGGTCAGTTTTCCGTATGTCAGTTGTTGTTTTCAATTAAAATGAAGTCCATTTTAATCTATAGAGAGACACTTTGAGTGGTGTCGGCCACTCCACACCTCAGATTGAGGCTGGGTTGACTCTTAAACGTCATAAATGACCTAAGGATCATTTTCCTAAAGTATCAACACAATCTGAATGCGTTTGGTCAGTTTTTCGTATGTTAGTTGTACTTTTCACTTAAAATGTTATCCATTTCAAACAAAAGTGAGACATTTCGAATGGTGTCAGCCACACCGCACCTCAGATTCAGGAAAGGTTGACTCTTACACATTACATATAACCCATGGATATTTTTCCTAAAGTTTCAACTGAATCCGAATTCATTTAGTCGGTTTTCCATATGTCAGTTGTTGTTTTCATTTAAAATGTTGTCTATTTCAAATAAACCTGAGACGCTTTGAGTGGTTCTGGACACCCCTGGCCTCATATTGAGGCAGGATTGACTCTTACATGTCACAAATGACTCATGGAACTTTTTCCTAAAGTTTCAACAGAATTTTAATGCGTTTGGTCGGTTTTCCATACGTCAGTTGTTGTTTTCAATTAAAATGAAGTCCATTTTAAACTACAGAGAGACACTTCAAGTGTTGTCGGCCACTCCATGCCTCGGATTGAGGATGGGTTGACTCTTACACGTCAAAAATGACCCAAGGATCATTTTCCTAAAGTATCAATACAATCTAAATGCATTTGGTCAGTTTTCCGTATGTCAATTGTACTTTTCACTTAAAATATTATCCATTTCAAACAAAAGTGAGACACTTAGAATGGTGTTGGCCACACCACGCCTCGGATTGGGGAGGGTTTGACTCTTACACGTCACATATGACCCATGTATTTTTTTCCTAAAGTTTCAACTGAATATTAATGTGTTTAGTTGGTTTTCTGTATGTTAGTTTTTGTTTTCATTTAAAATGTTGTCTATTTCAAATAAACTTGAGACACTTTGAGTGGTTTCGGCCACACCTGGCCTCATATTAAGGCGGAGTTGACTCGTAAATGTCACAAATGACTCATGGAATGTTGTCCTAAATTTTCAACATAATTTGAATGTGTTTGGTAAGTTTTTTGTATGTCAGTTGTTGTTTTCAATTAAAATGAAGTCCATTTTAAACTATAGAGAGACACTTCGAGTGGTGTCGGCCACTCCACACCTCGGATTGAGGCTGGGTTGACTCTTACATGTCAAAAATGACCCAAGTATAATTTTTCTAAAGTATCAACACAACCCAAATGTGCTTGGTCTATTTTCCGTATGTCAGTTGTACTTTTCACTTAAAATGTTATCCATTTCAAAAAAAAGTGAGACACTTTGAATGGTTCCAGCCACACCACTCCTCTGATTGAGGATAGGTTGACTCTTACACATCACATATAACACATGGATCATTTTCCTAAAGTTTCAACTGAATCTGAATGTGTTTAGTTGGTTTTCCATATGTCAGTTGTTGTTTTCATTTAAAATGTTGTCTATTTCAAATAAACCTGAGACACTTTGAGTGGTGTCGGCCACACCTGTCCTCGGATTGAGGTAGGGTTGACTCTTACACATCAAAAATGACTCATGAAACGTTTTTCTAAAGTTTCAACAGAATCTGAATTCGTTTGGTCAGTTTTTCGTATGTCAGTTGTTGTTTTCAATTAAAATGAAGTCCATTCTAAACTATAGAGAGACACTTTGAGCCATTCTGGACACTCTGCACCTCGGATTGAGGCTAGGTTGACTCTTAAACATCAAAAATGACCCAAGGATAACTGTCTTAAATTATCAACACAATACGAATGCATTTGGTCGGTTTTCCGTATGTCAGTTGTACTTTTCACTTAAAATGTTATCCATTTCAAACAAAAGTGAGACACTTCAAATGGTGCCAGACACACCGCACCTCGGATTGAGGTGGGGTTGATTTTACAAGTCATATATGACCCATGGATCATTTTCCTAAAGTATAAACTGAATCCAAAAGCGTTTAGTCAGTTTTCCGTATGTCAGTTGTTGTTTTCATTTAAAATGTTATCTATTTCAAATAAACCTGAGACACTTTGAGTGGTGTAGACTACACCTAGAATTAGATAGAGGCGGGGTTGACTCATACAGGTCAAAAATGACTTATGGAACATTTTCCTAAAGTTTCAACAAAATATGAATGTGTTTGGTCAGTTTTCTGTTTGTCAGTTGTTGTTTTCAATTAAAATGAAGTCCATTTTAAACTATAGAGAGAAACTTCGAGTGGTGTCAGCCACTCCAAACCTCAGATTGAGGCTGGGTTGACTATTACATGTCACAAATGACCCAAGGATCATTTTCCTAAAGTATCAACACAATCTGAATGTGTTTGGTCAGTTTTTTGTATGTCAGTTGTACTTTTCACTTAAAATGTTATCCATTTCAAACAAAAGTGAGGCACTTTGAATGGTTTCGGCCACACCACACCTCGTATTTAGGCGGGATTGACTTTTAAACATCACATATGACCCATATATCTTTTTCCTAAAGTTTCAACTGAATCCGAATGCGTTTAGTCGGTTTTCCGTTTGTCAGTTGTTGTTTTCATTTAAAATGTTGTCTATTTCAAATAAACTTGAGACACTTTGAGTGGTTCCGGCCACACCTGGACTCATATTGAGGTGGGGTTGACTTTTACACGTCACAAATGACTCATGGAACGTTTTCCTAAAGTTTAAATAGAATCTGAATGTGTTTGGTCAGTTTTCCGTTTGTCAGTTGTTGTTTTAAATTAAAATGAAGTCCATTTTAAACTATAGAGAGACACTTTGAGTGGTGTCGGCCACTCCACGCCTCGGATTGAGGTTGGGTTGACTTGTACACATCACAAATGACCCAAGGATAATTTTCCTAAAGTTTCAACACAATCCAAATGCATTTGGTCGGTTTTCCGTATGTCAGTTGTACTTTTCACTTAAAATGTTATCCATTTCAAACAAAAGTGAGACACTTCGAACGGTGACAGCCACACCGCACCTTGGATTGAGGCAGGGTTTACTTTTACACATCACATATGACCCATTGATTGTTTTTCTAAATTATCAATACAATCAGAATCTGTTTGGTTGGTTTTCTGTATGCACTTAAAATGTTGTCCATTTTAAACATAAGAGAGACACTTAGAGTGATCTCGACCACACCACGACTCGAATTGAGCCAGGGTTGACTTGTACACGTCACATATGACCCATGGATAGTTGTTATAAAGTATCAACAGAATCTGAATTCATTTGATCAGTTTTTTGTGTGTCAGTTGTTCTTTTCACTTAAAATCCCATCCATTTTAAACAAAATAGACACAGTTAGAGTGCTACCGGCCACACCGCGCCTCAGATTTAGACAGGGTTGACTCGTACATGTCACAAATGACCCATGGATCATTTTCGTAAAGTATTAACACAATCCTAGTATCCCTCACCTAGAAACCAAAGCATACATCCTGGAATTTCAAGTCTAAATTCCCTGAGCATGACAAGTCCGTCCATGAGTCCTTAACATGTAACCCTTGTCTTATCCTAAAAATTGACAAGTAAAACAAATCAAACAAGGCATAATTCACATAACATGGAGAATGTACAACAAGGCTTTTTATTCAAATTAAATCATATCATCACATGCATTTGATGAGACTGAGCTAATAAGCTTACCAAGACATTCATATAATTCAATACATATAAAAATGGAATAATCCTAAATAACATTGCATGATCAGAGAAATAAAAGGCATGTGAAATCAAGGAGGAGGGTGGGGGCTGTCTGGGGGTACAGGGAGGAGGGTGGGGGGCTGTCTGGGGGGCTGTCTAAGGGGTTGTCCAGGGTCCAGGGGGGAGGGTCGGAGGGTTGTCCGGGGGGTTGTCCGAGGACTATCTGGGGGTGTCTGGGGGGCTGTCCGGGGACCAAGGAGGAGGGTGGGGGCTGTCCGGGGTCCAAGGAGGATGGTGGGGGGTTTTCCAGGATCCAGGAAGGAGGGGGGTTGTCTAGGGAGTTCCCAAACACAAAAAAATCTATAAACATGCTCAAGATACACCGTAACCACTAAAAGACATCAACATCCATGAAAAAAAAAATATAAAAATAACTTAACTCCAATACTATACTACGAGTCTAGATAAAACCAACAAATAGAATATATTAAACATCAAATATCAGTAATATTAGTCAAAAATGTAACGGATCAACTTGTCCCACATCACCATCACCATCATCACCATCATCATCACCCTCTTCCTCATCCTCTCCCTCCTCAACGCCCTCCTCCTTACCCTCCTCCCCGCCCTCTCCATCTGCCTTGCCATCCTCCTCTCCCTCCTCTTCCGCATCAGACTCTTTTCCATCATCATCATCAGGATAGAAATTGTCTTGAACACCACTAGAACTGCCACCTATTGAACCATATATAGAACATATTGACGACATATATTCATCAAAATCTGGGCTAGCCTCTGGTAGAAGTGTTGGACGTAGAACTTCAATAAATTTCATAAATGCACTGTTTGACCTAGCAGACTATTCTGCCGTCTCTATAGCCCTTTTTTTAGCCTGTTCTACCTGTTCCCTAACTTGATGCAGCTTGGTGGCACTACAACTCATACCTGAGGAGTGCCAATACCTCATCGGGGCTATCCTAGGCCGGCAGCGTACTCTGCCAGGATGATCCTCTCCCAACACCTGATGTAAGTGATCAGTTGGCCCAAAATTGTCTGGTTCTTTGGCATCGAGGTCCTCTAAAGCAGCCTATTACAAATATAAATATATTATTAAGTTAAAAAATAGATATTAAAATATAAAATCAACAGATTAAAACATACAATATGTTGCTGAGTCACTTCGTTGATGGCACTTCCATCCTTTTTTCGTCTACTCGATCAAAACAGTTTTTCTCGAGGCACACGTCCTTCAATATTCTATATTTTTCTCTAAAATGACATTGAAAACTAAAGTTATATGAAAACTTTATCAAACAATTAAATAATTTAGGAAACAAAAGAAAGCGTAAGTCGTAAAGAAAACTTATAAACAATTGGCATACCTACTTCCTCTCATGATCTGGCATCGTAGTACGTCCCTGTGTGTGGAGGTATTTTTTTGCATAAATGTTTTTTTCAGATGATTCCTAAATAAAATTCGATAATGAAAAAGATATTATTAATGGAAAACATGAAAGTTATTATTTAAATACCTCAAATGTAATTAATACCTTAAAATGTGTATTCGTCCAATGAGTAATCATCTGACGATACTGCTCTATAGGACAATCATCCACGATTAGTATTGCCTCTAACTCAGTGCCAACTCTAGCACACCAGCCAATATACAACTCATGCTTGTAGGCTCTCCAAAGCTCTCCTAAATCCTTTAGATGTTCCAGTCATGCACCCTCACCATCGAAAAAATTAAATTGAAGATGACATCAAAATATTAATTCATATAAATAAAAAAATAATTCATGGAATTAAATACAACATATTTTTTACCCATATCTCTGCCCAAGCTCTATCCTTGACCTCATGTGGCAAATGTCTCTATGATAGTGGGCTTATGGGAATGATGTCGGAGTATTTGTCAAGCGTCGCCAAAAAACTCTGACATTGTTACCCTGTTTTCCCAACCATTTGGTTGTCTTCATTGTAATCCACCATAACCTGTGTGCGGCGGTTCTACACCGCATGCATGCGTGTACGCCCCCGCCCCCACCTCCTATCAGTAGATGTATCTGTCATGAAAGAAAAACAAATATTTTATCAAAACATGTTATAATGAAAATAAATATTTCCATAAAAATTTTGTTAGGGTTCTATAAATATATATGCACCAGTCTGATCGCTGAGCGCCGCTAGATCCACATAAACTGATGGAACACCCTGTGGTGGAACAGGAGTTGAAGATGATGGAATATAGAAGCTTGGAGAGATAAAAGTAGAAGGAAAAGAATATGGGACAACTGTATGACTGGATTCTGACTGGAGAGTGGGAATAATTATGGGATATGAAAAAGATGGGCTATAAGATGCAAAAGGTGGCGAAAACATGGGAGGACTAAATATCTCGTGTGTCCCTAACGACACACCGGGATCAAAATGTGGGAATGATGACATGTCAGTGGGAGGGGCAGGGTCTAGTCGGGTATGAGAAACTGCTCATCCGCCTATGGTACGAACCCTCCTCGTATCACCGACCTGAGTACTAGGACCAGTACTAGGCTCCTCATCGAATAACTGTCTACGTATAGGTGGATCCTACAAAAATGTTTACAAAAAAATTAATCACATGACATTATATATTATTTAAATATATATATTTGAAATAAAGTACTCACTGTGTGAACTAATGGCGGAACTCCCATCTCTGTCATTCGACGATTTTTCTCCATCATTTTTTTCCTTCGTCTCTCTTCAATTGGCTGCATTTTCTACTTTTGAAAACAAATATGTAATTAATTAGAAAAAAGAAACTAATGTGTAACCTAAAAAACTAAATATATGATGGAATAGGGGGATTTATTGGTAATTTAGTTATCAATTGTTTTAGAAGATCTTGAAGGGATTTAATAAATCATACAAGTTGTAATGTTCACCAAGTTAGAAATATTGTTTGACTAGGTTTGAATACAGTTCAATTCCAAATTAGAAAATGCAATTAAAATAAAACTACAACCAATAAACATTGAA
Source organism: Viscum album (assembly GCA_963277665.1). Classification (NCBI taxonomy): domain Eukaryota; kingdom Viridiplantae; phylum Streptophyta; class Magnoliopsida; order Santalales; family Viscaceae; genus Viscum; species Viscum album. The sequence goes on along the minus strand of OY728156.1, from coordinate 1,095,408,624 downwards.
AATTCACATAACGGTCAAGTCAACTAAAACATATTTATGATCAATACTAAATAAATTTGAATATTACCAAACTTAACAACCCAACTCGAGGTAAACCAAAAGAATTGAGAACATGGATGAATTAAACTTGTGACTTATCTAACATTTTTATAGATGTATACACATACCAGCATGGCTAGTGAAAAGCACCCCACCCTCATAAAAGTGAGTATTGTCCAAGAAGGACACATAATATACAACGTACAATGAGAACCATTTTTAATTGACCCTAAAGTTATATTAGTATAGTCATCTTGGGGGAAATGGAATATATAATCCTGGTTAACTGATGAATTCAAAATCTCGTATTCCATATGTTGGACACTATCTAAGGTAAGAAATCATGTGACGATGGGTATACATCATTCAATTTCTTACATGCTAGTGATAATTAAGGCTTGAATTAATGACTTGAGTTCACTGATTAAATGAGGGTAGAGGTTTCATAGGCTATGTAAACAGAATGGTTAAATAAGGGTAGAGGTTTCATACACTGTGCATGGTGGGGGATTCTCAGCCGATTTAGAAACTAAAATAAATTCCATCATAGGTATCAATAAGAAATATCAGTATCAAAAGAAACTCTAAATAAAAAAGGACTAAAAACATCAAACACTTTTTATGTTATCCCACCAAAAAATGATCACAAATGTCCCTATACATTTTCATACTTCAAAAATTTATAGAGAGTTTATAGTTATGAGCTTCATCCACTTGCACATCCTCCTCGCCCCACTTGGACAGCCCTACCCCCACCCCACTTGGACAACCCATCCCATCCCTCACCCCACTTTGATAGCCCTACCCCCACCCCACTTGGATAGCCCTACCCCCACTCCACTTGGACATCCCAGCCTCCCCCCCACCCACCCCACTTGGATAGCCCTACCCCCACCCCACTTGGACAACCCAGCCCCCCCCCCCCCACTTGGACAACCCTACCCCCACCCCACCTGGACAACCCAACCCCCCCCCCCACTTGGAAAACCCTACCCCCACCCCACTTGGACAACCCAGCCCGCCCCCCACTTGGACACCCCCCCCCCCACCCCACTTGGACAACCCAGCCCCCCCACCCACCCCACTTGGACAGCCCTACCCCACCCCCCTTGGACACCCCTACCCCCACCCCACTTGGACAGCCCTACCCCCACCCCACTTGGACAACCCAGCCCCCCACCCCACCCCACCCCACTTGGACAGCCCTACCCCCACCCCACTTGGACAACCCAGCCCCCCACCCCCACCCCACTTGGACAGCCCTACCCCCACCCCACTTGGAAACCCCCCCCCCCCCCACCCCACCTGGACACCCCTACCCCCCACACCCCACTTGGAAAACCCACCCCCCCCCCACCCCACCTGGAAAGCCCTGCCATCACCCCACTTGGAAAACCCATCCCCCCCTACCTAGAAATCCCCTCCCCCAAACCACCTACACACCCTCCCCACCCAACTTGGAAAACCCTTCCTGGACACCCTCCCCCACCCCACCTACACACCCTCCCCCGCCCCAAACATCCCTACCCCCACCCCATTTGGATAACCCATCCCCCTCCACCTCCCTACCTAGATTGACCCTCCCCCGCCCCACTTGGATATATTTTGACATCCTCCCCCACCCCATCTGCACACCCTCCCCCACCCCAAATTGAAATATAAATTCATCCAAATCAAAACATAAAACAAAAATTCATAGATTCATAAATCCAAATCAAAACAAAATACAAAAAATCGTAGAATCATAACAACAAAACAAAGATAGCACTTACTGATTTGCAGTGTAGAACAATAAAAGTGTTGATTGAAGAGGATGGAAGGAGTTTCAGAAAGTGGGTAATGAGATACCTTCGGGAGAGATAGTGAGCTAGAGTAGTCGCGCACGGACAGGGAATTGGGGGTTCTGTGTATTTAGAAGAAAACTTCCCCAACGGTTTTAAAAAATTGTTGGGAAAGGTATTCTTTACCAATGGTTTTGTATAACCGTTGGTAAAAGATGTTAAAAATATAGATTTCCCAACGGTTTAAGGAAACCATTGGGAAAAAGTGTTCTCATGGGAGATATCCCAATGGTTTCCTTAAACCGTTGGAAAAAATGAACTATGCCAACAGTTTTCTCAAAACGTTGGCATAAAAGTGTTGGTATATCCCACCATTCCAGTAGTTTAATGTGTTTTTGGTTGATGTCAAGAGGGATAAAAGTCCCTTGGAGTGATCTAAGGGTGACTTTTGTGTGTGTTTCTTGTGTTTGATACATGTATATGAAATTTATTGCTTATTTGACATTGTTGGGTGACCCCCTTATTATTCATGACATGGAAACCTATCATAGAGAGCAATTTTTGGTGAACAATTCTTGCACTAGTTTATATTAAGCACTAGATAGTTTCTCATAGAAGGGGATATTTTGTTATTATTACTATGGGATTGGGGCCCTCGATTAGGCTAGGTTGGGAAATGATTGGTCATTTAGTCATTATGAAGTCATCGGGTAGGGAATGCCTTTGAGATGAGTCACATGTATAGTATGTTCTATATTATTCACAATATCCTAGGTTCTCCTAAGTTTTCTGGTAGATAGTATTCTACAGCAGATGATTGAGATGCATGTGTTGGTTGGTCTCTCTTGTGTAGTGTTTTTCTATTTCCTGTGTTGTATGTTTATTGATCTTGTTTCCTTTCTTAGTGTATCTTCTTGCTAAAGGTGATAAAATGGTTTCAAGTGTTTGTGTGAAAAGGTTTTATAAATGATTTAAACTTCATTCCTCTATTTTTAGTGTAAACATCACCTCCTTTAACATGCCAATGCCTACTTCTTAAAAAGGGAATCTGGTTTTTAATTGAAAAAGGGCAATGGATCATGATTTTTTTTAAGAAGAAAATGTGTGGAAACTTAGTTTTATACATTTTATTTAAAACATGAAATTGATGGATCTTTCATTTAAAGGAAATGAATATGGGGATAGATTGTTTGACCATGCCTACTGAGTTTTAATACTCATGACTATAGTTTATCTTTGTTTTTAGCTTCGAGTTATATTTCTTTCTTGGACTCGTTCATTATAGTGTGATGTTAGGTTGAGTTGGGTGGTGACCTATAGGGTCACATTAAGGAATGTACAATTTAATTTTCTCACTGCTACTAGTTTTTTTTTCAATATTCAGTTTTTATTTATTTATTTATCTTTCATTTATGGGAAAAATTGTTCCCACCTATTTAATTTTGATGCCTGGAACTAGTTTCCATCTTGTGGGGATCGGGAACACCCTTTGGTCCATGCCACAGGCTGGCTCAAGTGAACTATTTAGGGTTAAACCGGGTTAGTTCATGATAATCAAGGTGATTGATATCATTAAATAAGTGTTTCAATAATTTATATTTTCTAAACTTTTTATAAAACAAAATATTATTAGAAAATTACTTGGATTTTTTATCTTAATACTCATATCATACATCCATTGATAAATACCACCGCATCATAATCATATATTCTCTTATTTAACCATAATTACCTTGAATTCAAATACATAAAGGTTAAATTCATCCATGGGGTCTATTCTTTTATTGGTTTTTGTTATAAAAATATCAATCGATATTCTATCTATAGAGATAATATTTCCAAGAAAATAAATTTTCTAAAATTAACATTCACACTTACAAAATTTCTCATATAACACGTTATTATCACTAATTATTTGTAATTAATCCTCATTCTCTTTATAAACCTTGGATTATTCAAAGATATCATCAAACAATTCTACAACAAAATTATTAGTTGAATCTATGATGTTTGTGGAATTGGTTTTTATAATACCCCATCTTCTTATAGTTAAATCACTAGACATTAGTAGTTTTTCTATTTACTTTTTAATTATGATCATGATGTGAATTTTCTTTACACTTTTAACAAAATCCCATTCCATTTAATTATTTACCTATGTGATTATTTAAAAACTCTTAACATGTAGAATGTCGAATCATTTTCCTTCCATGGTTTTTATCACCTAAACATTCATGAAACTCCAATTTTATATTTTTTTTAGGAAATTAAATTAGTTTTATATTTTTTTCACAACTCGAGATAATTGGTTAGGCATAATCATTAGATCATTCACTCTATCTTATCTCTTATTTGGATGCTCAAAACGGGCAAAGACATAATTATAGCCCGATTTAGCTTACCTAATATGTCCATTATATACTCAACTCCAATAACCACTATATTGACATGCTCAATATATTAATAACTAAATTGACCGTGTGTTTTTATTACCTTCCTTTAGGAACCATACCAAAAAAAATGTCACTCACTTAGCCCAAATTCATCATGAATATTGATCCATGGAATAAAATTCCATAAAAAGTTCTCAAATACTCTAATGCATTATCATAATTCTTGTGTTAGCTATGTTATTAAAAAATATAGTTCTCTAGGGTCCTAATAAACTTTCTATGATACCACTATAGCACCCCAACTCTAGTAACCCAGAGTTAGTGCTTATTTTATTACATTAGTACATGATACAAGGTATCACACCACACATGATCGGTCAATTTAGTAGCCTTGGAAAAATAGATACATACATGATTCTCATATTACAATTAAAACATAAAAATATATCACAATAAACAATATTTCATCCTTGAAATCAATCAAATTTTCCTTCTTTATATCTTAAGGAAATGAAAACAAATAAAGGGTGAGCTTAGATGCTCAGTAAAGGTTATGTAGAGAAGAATATATTGTGAGTAAATAAGGAATAATAAATATAGAAGAGTGGATAATAAAATAACATGCCATTTCAATCAATAAATTGAGTTTAAAGTACATACATGTATAATATCAATATATAAATCACATAGATAATGAAAACTGAATTCTCAATAAAGGAAATTCAAAATTCTAGACATTCATAAACTTTCTATCAAGGACTCAGTCAATTTATCATGAATCTTACCATCAATTAATCTCAACCAATACATAATTATTAAAAAATTATTAAGTGTAAACCAAATACCAATCTAATATGGAAACCTATTTTTTCTTATAATACTTGTTGATGCATCAAGGGGCTATCTATAACCAGGACACATTGTCACTTTCATTTCTAATTAATTCCTTATATATATTGAATTATTAATAAAAATTATTTTCAAAATGAATTATAAATAAAAAATTATCCATATTAAATCAAGAATAAAAAATATTTTCCCAGTCAATGAAATAACTTTCTTCCTTAAACTAATATTATATATAGAAATGGTATATGTCTAAAACATAATCAAAGTAATAGAAATGATATTTATTTTATCTGTGATATTGAAAATGTAGATATGAAGGAAAAAAATAATGTTCTCTGAATAATGGAGAGTGATAGAGAGCATAATCGCAATAAATTGAATGATCTCAAAATAAGTCATAATTCATTATCAGTAAAGGATGATATAAGGACACAAATTCTTCAAAAATGAAGGTTTCGTAGTAAAAACAATAATTTAAAAAATAAATTATAATAAAAACATTATAAATAACTTATATGTAACTTTGTTTCACAATTAATTTATAAATCAATTTCAAAATTATTTTCATTCCTTTATGAAAATAATACCCATTTTTATAACATTTTAAATAAAAAAAATCATATAATATTGAGAAAATTATTTTATTTGAAAATAAACATGGAAAATTTTAAAGGAATGTTCATAAAAAATAATAGCAATGATGGTGGTAGAATACAATCAAGTCGTATATCTTAAAAAAATATTCATTTTTCACTTTGGTAAAAAAACATCAAAATTACACATACGATAAATGTTTAAAAGATTTATTTTAAAACCCTTAAAAATAAATTCAAGAATATTTGAAAATTAATTTTAAAAATATTTGGGGAATAAATAATAAAATTCATAGAACATTTTGATGAATATGGATATAGAGGAGAAATATTTGAAAGGAATACTTTAAAACAAAGTTTTAAATAAAAATCCCTTACTGCTTTAATAACTTTTTAATCAAAACCCCTTAAAGATAAAACTTGGATAAAAAACATTTAATAACATGATTAAATATGGATTTATTCTATAAATTTTTGTGGGGTCCATATATAAATAATGTAAAATAAATTAGGCGGATAATGTAAAAAATGTCTCATTGAAGTGGAAATGAGATGAAATTACACTTACCTTGTGTCTTTTCTTAGTTGTACATGTTTGATCCACTCATATAATGAATTTAAATTTATTAAATATTTTTTTAAAAACATTTCTAATTTATATTATATTTTTTATGTTTCTTTTATAATATTTTGAAATCCATTCATTTAATAATTCTTGCTTACATCGGCCACTTAAGGTTGTTCAATTAATTTCTCAAAAATTACATCAATATATTGTCGATGGTTAAAGGAGTTATGAAAGGGTTCCTCTAACACCCCAACCCCTCTAGGCTTGAGCCGGTGCATTACTTGTGATATTGGAATGGTTAGAAGGAATGAAAATCCATAAGGAACAATCAGTTTAGTAGTCTTGAAGAAACTAGATACATAGATTTTACTCAAATTACATTGGAAAAGTTTGCAAAATACAATACATAACGAAACTAAAAACTGCATCGACAAGAACTCAATAAACGATCTCCTCTTTATCACCTATTGAAAGCAAACAATTAAAGGGGTGAGATCAAACGCTCAGTAGGGGTTAAAAAATAGCGGAATCATGATTACAATAATAATAAAATCACAATAAATCTGAGATAATCAATATGGCATGGTGAATAAATGAATAACAAATGCCATTAATAAACTGATAATGAAACTGCATACATAGATTTTTCATAGTGAAAACCCCATGGATAATAATAATAACTAATAATGAATAAAGATAATGCTTATTAATTGGACATAATTTATCTGGCACATGAAACCATAATATCGTTAAAACGGTTTAGTTCTATGTGTAAAAACCCGTCTGATTTTTAGAAACAAACTCAAAGGGTTTGTCACCAACTGATTTGTCTCATGAGACCTACCGATTAATCGAGGGGATATAGAGGGTCCCACCTGCCACTGCATGTCCAAATAATTATTTATAAATTGATTCAATACAATAGAAATATGCCTTTTTAATATCCGTATAGAGTAGAGTATATAGATTCATCAATATTTCCTTAACTAAAATAACTCCCCAAATAAACACCGTATGTAAAATGGTATACGGTTTAGAAAAAAATCATATCCATGATATAAGATTATGGATATTTAATATAAATATAATTTTAAAGTAAAAGTTATCTCAAATGGGTAGTAGGTACACTACATAATGACTATTAGGTGCACCTTACAAAGTTAGTCACAACTAAATAGTAGTTGAGACAAAGTCTCTTACCACAATGTAATCAGTCGAATAATATGACCAGAACTTAATAACCCTCAAATGAATCATTTAATAACGTGAATATAAAGATAATAATGTAATTATATATCAAATATCAGTACACATATACTATATTCAAGAAATAAGTGGTGAATAATGAAAATCTCATAGAAATGAAAGTGAGATAAGAAACCCCTTACAAACATTTCGACATGGTAAAGAGTTTTATTGAGAGAGATTAATGAGAGGTAAAGGGGTATTACATTATTTATATGTCAGAAGGGAATTATGGGAGAGTTGAAAAAACATATTCCATCATTAGGAATTAAAAATAAAAGGGCACAACATAGGGGAGATTCTTGAACAAAAGTGAGAGAAAGGATCTCTTACCTTATGCTCGAAGGTGTCCTTGATTGTTATTAACGACCTTAATAATCAAATTTAGATTAATTAATTAATAATTAAATAATCTAATTAAAATTTAATTGATATGTTATAACCTTATTAAGTTCATTAATGGCCTTTTTTATGGGTTTAAGAGATTCAATTTTATTGTTTTGGAAGCATTTTCTTACTTGGTTTCATGATTTGTTTACTTGTATTCATGAATGGAAGTTGGTTTGAAATATGGTTAAATATCCAGAATTGTTAATATACATTATTAGTGAAATTAAAGAGATATAAATGATCTTATAATGATTATGGTTATATTCCATGAGGATGGCTCATTCGATGAGTTAAAAATAAACGCTTGAATTTGGCTTGGCAGTTTTGTGCTCAATAAACTTGTTTTGTATTATTATTCCATATTATGTATGTGTAAATATTTCAGAACATTAATCAAGATAAAATACATATATTATTACCTGTTTCAACTATAAATATGGTTTCATGACCAGTAATTAAGGAACTATTGAAGAACGAAACTTTTTCGTCCACGAAGGTTATAAATTGGGACCTCATGGACGTTGATTTCGTTTATAAAAATAAAAGGGAGGGAGTAAGAATATTGATGATGGTTATTCCATTAACATGATATAAATCCAGTATATATATGACAATGGATTTATCATGCTCATTTTGACAGATGAGGTGAGGAGATGATAACAAATGAAGATAAATTCAAATGAAACTAAAAGAAAAAGAAAGGTGTTTTACCACTTGAAATAACTTCCTTGAGAACCTCTTTAAGGGAAGGGATTTTGGTCTTTTGGAAATACCAAGAGCTTCCTGGTCGTGGGGAGTGACTAGGGAGTGGTATTTGGGTAGAAATTTTAGGAGCTTCAAGGCTTAGTGGAGTAAAGAAAAGAGGGAGTGGTGAGGGGTTTTTATAGTGGAGGAGAGGGGTAAATTTTGAATATTTAATTCATTATTTTATTATTTCCCTCAAGGAAACCAATAGTGTTGTTTCATGTTACCCCTAATAGTAATAAGTGCATGTGAGTTTGAACCAAGTGGACTTACATCACTTATGATTTCATAAATAGTGTATTTAACTGATAATTTGTATATACGGTATTTTATCATATTCCACTATTCATCAAAATTTCTAGAATTTCATAAAAATCCCAAAAAATTACCCTAACCATTTTCTGACATGTAGAATTCAAAAATGAACTCTATTTTTCAAAATTAATTTTCTAAATATTATTAATTTAATTTTTAAATAAAGTCAAAGTTAATTCTAAACATAACAATCTTAAAGGTGTAATTAGTTTTATTTCTCATTGAAAAACTAATTAAGATCTCATTATCTTATTGCATTAATAAAATAAAATAATATTATTATTTACTATTCATAAGGTTCATATTAATATTTTTATTACTATTCATAAGGGTATGTTACTATTCTCAAAAAATCAAGTTTGTTCTATCAGAGTCCAAATGACTTACTAATCACAACTCTAGATGACCATTTTTCAAAATTCAAAACATATAAGTGGAAATTTTATATTTAATGGATAGGTTTTGACTATCTCCTAAATAACCTAGTGTTGTTTCAAAAAAAACACAGTGATGAATAGAATGTATTTTAAGAGAAACATACCATAAAATGTTTGGGGTGTTATATTATTCCCTCCTTCAGAAATTTTGTCCTCGAAATTTTTTGTATAAATCCCGCCAAAAATATGTGGGTGGTTCTTCTTCATGAAATACTCTGGTTCCCATTTTTCTTCCTCCATATTATAGTTTCTCTAAAGAACCTTTACTAGACGAGTTGTTCGATTTCTCAATACCTTCTTCCTTGTGTCAAGAATCCTGATAGGCTTTTCACATTATGAAAAATCAGGTTTCAGTTCTATTTCTTCATATGTGAGTACATGCGTTGGGTCTGGCATGTACTTCTTTAACAATGATACGTGGAATACATCATGAACTCTAGATAGATTTGGCAGAAACTCTAGTTGGTAAGCTATAGCTCTGATTCTTTCCATAATTTCAAATGGTCCGATATACCTGGGTCTCAGTTTCCCTTTCTTACCAAACCTTAAGACACCCTTCCATGGAGATAATTTTATAAATACATGATCTCCCACTTGTAATTCTCAATACTTTCTTCGATTGTCAGCATAATTATTCTACCTACTATGGGATTCTTTAATATGGGCTTGTATTTTCTTCACCTTTTCTATGGTCTCTTCAATAAGTTATAGGCCTATAAGTTTCCTCTCATCAACTTCGTACCAACAAATTGGAGTTTGGCATATCTTTCCATATAATGCTTCATATGGAGCCATTTGAATGCTAGAATGGAAACTATTATTGTAGGAAAATTCCACCAAAGGAAATTATTGATCCCACATACCTTGGAAGTCAAGATAGCATGTTCTCAGCATATCTTCCAGAGTTTTTATAGTTCTTTTATATTGTCCGTCATTTTGAGGGTGTTATGCAGTACTCATACAAAGCTCAGTATTCAAAGCCTTCTGGAGACTTTTCTAGAATTTTGATGTAAACTGGGGATCTCAATCAGAGAAAATTAATAGAGGTGCACCATGAAGTTTCACAACTTCAATAATATAAATTATTTCCAGGCACACAAGTGGTAAATCCTCTCTTATTGGAAGGAAATGTGCTGATTTAGTGAGACGATCAACAATTACCCATATCACATCATTCCTTCTAGGTGTCCTTGGTAGTACGGTGACAAAATCCATCATAATGTTATCCCACTTCCACATAGAAATAGGTAGAGGTTTCATCACTCCTTTGGGATGTTGTCTCTCTGCCTTCACTTGTTGACAAACTAGACACCTTGACATGTAGTCAACAATTTCTCACTTCATATTATCCCACCAAAAATATTCCTTCAGATCTCTATACATCTTGGTGCTAATCAGGTGTATAGAGAAATTTGAGCTATGAGCATCGTCTAATAGTTCCCATTTTAGCTCAGTTACTGATGGAATACATAACCTCTTCCCAAATTTCAGAACTCCTTCTTCATACATGAAGTCAGCCAGTCTCCTTTCCTTGACTGCATTAATTTTCTTGTGTAGATTCTCATCATCATATTGAGAATTTTTTTCTTCTCTAGTAAATATGGTTTAGCAATCATTTGAAAGAGGAGTGATGTTTCCCCTTCCTTAACAATTCCCATATTAATCTTTAGTAGATCCATGAACATATGATCTCTTTCAATCTTCATTTGAGTCAGAAGGCCATGATCTTTCCTTCTTAATGCATCTTCCACCTTATTCACCTTTCATGGGAGGTAGTGTATTGAACAATCATAATCTTTGAGTAAATCAATCCATCTTCTTTTCCTCATGTTGAGTTCTTTTTGTGTGAAAATATATTTCAAACTCTTGTGGTCCATATAAATCTCACGTCTCTCTTCGTAGAGATAATGCCTCCATATTTTCAGAGCAAAGATTACAGTTGCTAACTCAAGATCATGAGTTAGATAATTTTTCTCATGATTCTTCAACTATCTTGATGCATAAGAAATAACTTTATTTTTTTGCATAAGGACGCAACCCAGTCCATTCTTTGATGCATCGCTGTTTATTAAAAATACATCACTTTCAGATGGAAGAGTCAAAATTGGATCATTGACTAATATTCTTTTCAATTCATCGAAGCATTCTATACATTCTTTCGTCCACACAAAATTAACTCCTTTACGTGTGATCTTGGTTAGCGGGTTAGCCAGTCGGGCAAAATTATGAACAAAATGTCGATAATAACCTACTAAGCCAATAAAACTGCGTACCTCGGTTATGTTTATTGGTGTGGGACAATCTTGGATTTCCTTTTTCTCCCCAGGATCAACTAGGATTCCATCTTTAGAGACAATATGGACTAGAAAAGAAACTTATTGAAGCCAGAATTCACACTTGCTAAACTTCCCATATAATTTATTTCTTCTAAGAGTTCTCAGAATAACCCATAAGTGATTCTCATGGTCTTCATAGATTTTTGAGTATACAAGGATATCATTGATGAATACCACAACAAATTTATCAAGATATTCCTTGAAAACTCTATTCATTAAATCCATGAAAATAGAGGGTGCATTTTTCAGTCCAAAAGGCATCACTATAAACTCGTAATGCCCATACCTGGTCCAAAATGCTATCTTAGGAATATCTTCCTTCCTCGCACGCAACTAATGATATCCATATCGAAGTTCAATCTTCAAAAATTATTGAGCTCCATGAAGCTGGTCAAATAAATCATCAATTTGGGGTAGATGATACTTATTCTTTATTGTAATAGAATTGATTTCCCTGTAATCAATGCAAAGCCTCATGAAACCATCTTTCTTCTTGACAAAGAGGACAGGGGCTCCCCATGGAGAAATGCTAGGTTGAATAAATCCTTTTTCACTCAAATCCTCTTATTGTTTTTTTAGCTCTACTAATTCCACAGTGTCCATTCTATAGGGAGTATTTGATATAGGTCTTGCATCAGGAATTAAATCAATAGAGAACTCAACTTCTCGCTCTGGAGGATGTCTAGGTAAATCCTCCAGAAATACATCAATGTACTCTTTAACTATGTGCACATCTTCAATTTGAAGATTTTTTCCCTCACCCATATATATTGGTTTATCTTCCTCTCCAAGTATTGCATTCAGTAGAGCTACTGGGGGTGTCTCTAGATAAGAATCGGGTGGTGAAGTATTTTCCCTAAAGACAAGGGATTCTACACCATTTTCAAAAATTGTAACTTCCTTTTTCTTATAATAAATCTTCGCATCATAATTTGATAGTCAATCCATACCAATAATTATATCAAATTAAATCATTGGTATGATGACAAGTTTAGAAACTAGAGCACATTTTGGTGTCTGGAGGGGGACTAGTCGACATGCCTTTGTTGCAATGATACATCCCCTGGGAGTTTTGAATGACAACTCCCTTATTAAATAAAATTGGACATATCTAATTTTCTTGGAAAACTAGGAAGATATAAATGAATGCAATGATATAAAATCAAATAAAGTGTTGTCTAAGTTTGAGGAAACAATTAAAGTACCTGCCACTACGTCATTAGGAACTTCAACCTCCGTGATTATAATCGCATAGGATCTCCCTTGCTCTATTGGCCTTTTCTAATTCAAGTTTTCTCGATGATTAGGACACTCATTTTCATAGTGTCCCATCACTCTGTAATTGTAGCATTGAATATCATTTAATTGTTTCTTCCCCTTGCATTCATCAGATTGATGACCCTTTTCTCTGCAGTTATAGCAGACTCTCATGCCTTTCAAGTATTTCCCAAGATGATTCTTTCCATAGTTCTCACATAACAGGAATAGCTTTGTTCCCTTGCTCTTCTTTGGTGCTTCTCCTTTTTCTTTTTTATTAGAGTACTACTTTTTATCTTGGTTTCCTTTGAAAAAATATGATCTAGAAAATTCCCTCTCTGTTTTGATGGCACTTAATACAATTTCATCATATGATGAAAATGATTGAGAAGAAAGTACCCTTTGAAGACTTGGATTAAGATCTTCAAAGAAATTATCAATCTTTTCTACCGAGTCATGTACATAATCCATAGCATACCTAGTCAGCCTTGTGAAAAATTCCCCATACTCTGCAACACTGTCTTCTTCCCTTTTTTTGAAGCTAAGGAATTTCCTCTTCATTTCAGTTCGTTTCTCATGAGGTAAATATTTTTCAAAGAATATTTCCTTAAAAGTCCTCTATTCTATATCTTCTATTTCTTCTTCCTCTGTGGTATTCTGAATCAAGGACCACCATTGATCAGCATCACCTTTGAGACAATATTATACCAGTACTACCTTTTCATTTTCATTGCATCTTAATGCCATGAATATCTTTTCAAGGGACTTGATCCATTGCTCAGCAACCACTGGAGTAGTAGTCCCACTGAAAGATGGGGGATTCCACCACATGAAACAATCCAACACAGGTGTGGAATGTTTATTCATTATAACTTAAGTAAGTTGTCCCAATATGGTCATGATCTGATCTACTCCAACATTGATTGTGTTGACTTGCTCAGTAGGGAGATCCCTACCTTTCCCACAAGTATTGATTCCCCTTCTTCCATTAGATATCATTTCTAAATAATGGGATACATTATATTATTTTATGAATCTCAAACAGAAAATCACTCAACATAGATCGAAATTCTATGCATAGCTAATCTAATAAACATGGTTCCTCTAAGGAAAAATTTACATTAAACTCCTTCATAATGGATTGTAAAGAAAATATGAATTATCCTAAGCATATCCCCTGGGAGTGTCATAACCAAGAGTAAAGTAAGGATCATTTTCATGCACCAGTTCCCGTTCAAGTCTAGCTCAGAGTGGTGTTTTCAGGTTTTACCCCTAGATACATCTGTTCCAGAGCCGCCTCTACCTGCTCATATCTATACAGGGATGTATTGCTTGAAATATCCACATAATCTATTCCTTATCAAAATACCAGTACGTTATTGTATTTTTATCCCCAAATACTACCTTAGGTATTTGTTCCCTACTATAAATTTCCTACTCTAGTTTCCAAGTTTTCTACTAAACTTCCTATGATACCAACTGTAACACCCCGACCCCTATAGGATGGAGTCGGTGCATTACTTGTGATATTGGAATGGTTAGAAGGAATGAAAACCCTGAAGTAACGATCAGTTTAGTAGTGTTGAATAAACTAGATACATATATGTTACTCAAATTACATTGGAAAATTTTACAAAATACAATACATAACAAAACTAAAAATTGCATCCACAAGAACCCAATAAATGATCTCCTATTTATCACCCATTGAAAGTAAACAATGAAAGGGTTGATCTCAAACGCTCAGTAAGGGTTAAAAAATAGCAGAAGCATGAGTAAAATAATAAGCGAATCACAATCAATCTGACATAATCGATATGGCATAGTGAATAAATGAATAACTAATGTCATTAATAAAATGAGAATGAAACTGCATCCATAGGTTTTTTCATAGTGAAAACCTCAAGGATAATAATAATAAATGATAATGAATAAATAGAATGCTTATTAATTTGAAATCATGTATCTATCACATGAAACCATAATATCGTTAAAATGGTTTAGTTATATGGGTAGAAACCCGTCTGATTTTTTGAAACAAACTCAAAGGGTTTGTCACCAACTGATTTGTCTCATGAGACCTACCGATGCATTGAGGGGATATAGTGGGCCCCACCCACCACTACATGTCCAAATAATTATTTATAAAATGATTCAATACAATAGAAATTTTCATTTTCAATATCAGTATAGAGTATAGTATACGGATTCATCAAAATTTCCTTAACTAAAATAACTTCCCAAATAAACATCGTATGTAAAATGGTATACGGTTTAGACAACAATCATATCCATGATATGAGATTATGGATATTTAATATAAATATAATTTTAAATGAAAACTGATCTCAAATGGGAAGTAGGTATACCATATAAGGATTATTAGGTGCACCTTACAAAGTTAGTCACAACTAAATAATAGTTGAGACAAAGTCTCTTACCACAATGTAATCGGTCGAATCATATGACCAGAACTTAATAAACCTCAAATGAATCATTTAATAACATGAATATAAAGATAATAATGTTATTATATATCAAATTTCAGTACACATATACTATATTCAAGAAATAAGTAGTGAACAATGAAAATCTCACAGAAATGAAAGTGAGATGAGAAACCCCTTACAAACATTTTGGCATGGTAACGAGTGTTATTGAGAGAGATTAATTAGAGGTAAAGTGGTATTACATTATTTATATGTAATAAGGGAATTATGGGTGAGGTGTGAAAACATACTCCATCATTAGGAATTAAAAATAAAAGGGCACATCATAGGGGAGATTCTTGAACAAAAGTGAGAGAGAGGACCCCTCACCTTATGCTCGAAGGTGTTCTTGATTGTTATTAACAACCTGAATAATCAAATTTAGATTCATTAATTAATAATTCCAGAACCTAATCAACATGTAATTGATATGGTATAACATTATTAAGTTCATTAATGGCCTTTTTGATGGGTTTAAGAGATTCAATTTTATTGTTTTTGAATCATTTTCTTACTTGGTTTCATGATTTGTTTACTTGTATTCATGAATGGAAGTTGGTTTGAAATATGGTTAAACATCTAGAATTGTTTGTCACGACCCATCCTCAGGGCCTGTGTCATGACTACTTCAAGCCCACCTTCCATAGGCCAAGGGCTGGCGACTAGCACCAAAGGTGTAAATCCCGATAGAGAGGGAAGGCATTGCCTTTATAAGTAAACAAACGCCACAGAGTATGAAAGATGAAGTAAACACTAAGTAAAATGAGTACAAAAGTAAGTGATGGAAATTAAATGGGCCAGAATAAAAACCCAACTGAAAGTGAAGTACAACTGAAAAGAAAGTACAGCAGTTGAAAAGTAAATCAGCAACTCCGAGCCGTCCTCTAGAAATCACACTTGAAGGGTGGGTACAAATAGCCTCCTCTACTCCTCGGCTCCAACCGTCCGCTCCGTGTACGTCCTGTCCAGGGATCCACCTCTAGGTACCATCCATCTCCATGATCTCCCACCTCGATCAGTGTTGTCCGACATCTGCATCCAGCACAACGTAGTGCGGGTATAGCCTGTACAGGGGTGATTATACGCTACTCAATAGGGACCCTGAGACCCCCGAAGGTCTCCCAGAATCCACGAAGGATAAACCACAAAGGAAAGATACAATAACGAATTAATAACCAACTCTACTTAGGTATATTCCCATACATATACCTAAGTCATCAATTCTAGTTTAGCTCTAGCACACGATCCCAAGTACAACCCAGTCCACTCAGGAAAACATAACTCATTCCACATAGGAATTCACAACCCAATCCACACAGAAAATCACAACAATCATATCGATGATAATGATTGTAAGTTAAGACATAGCTCACATAGGTATACTACTCATTAAGAGGGTTGAGATGATATATGTAGCCTCTGAATCATCTCCCCTGCGGAACCCATGTAGGATCCAAGTACAGAAGTTGTCGCTACTGAACCCACGTAGGATCCTAGTATAGTAACCATCACTGCCGAACCCACCTAGTATCCAAGTATAGTCGTCCTCACTGTCGAACCCACGTAGGATCCAAGTACAATCGTCCTCGCTACATAACCCACGTAGGATCCAATTAGAGTCGTCATCATCGTCGAACCCACGGAGGATCCCAGAACGGTAGTCGTCGCAGTGGCAGCCGGCTATAGGGTTCCCGCACACAGCACACTCGATTCTGAGAGGGTCCGCTCCTCAAGTAAAAAGGGGGTGGATACATCAACCATCACGAAGACTAGAGTTAATGTATTTCATAGTTCTGTCCCACGTCAAAAGGTGAAAACCAAGAAAAATGTGCCCAAGTCATGGATAACAAGACAACCAAGCAATTTTCCAAAACTACACGGCGTGTAGGTAAGCAATACACACCGTGTCATCAGACACCGGGTACTTCCCATGTGAAACAGCCCATGTCATGGGGTTAGTCCTGTAAAAAGGAAGTACACGGTGTGTGGTATGGTTACATGCTGTGTCTTCAGTCCCTGGGTACTGCCCGTGTACCACAGCCTGTGTCGAATGGTTGTTCATGTAAAAAGTAAGTACACGGCGTGTGGTGTGGTTACACGCTGTGTCCAAACTTCTAAGGTCGGATCTGTGTACGCTAACCATGCCTGGCCGTGTGGTGGAGTACATGCCCGTGTACTCCACCCCGTGTCTGTGTATCACCCAGATTATACACCGTGCCTATTGGCCGTATGATTCTGCTCGTTTCCGTGTATCTCCTAGTTTACACGCCGAGCCTCGTGAAGCCGCTTCTGCCTATCGAGGAAGATAATACATGTCGTGCCTCATGGCCATGTATTTCTATCTGTGTCCATGTATTTCTCTTGAATACACGCCATTTCCATCGAAGTCTCCTCATTCAAACTGTGTGGACAATACAAGCTGTGTGACCGGTGTCACACGTCGTGTGTCACTTATTTTGATATCTGTTACTTCTGCCGCTGAACGCTTGCACTACTCGGTGTGTGCTTTGGAAGTACACGCCCTGTATTCTGGAATTTTCCAGAAACGAAGCCTCTTTCCAGCACGCCTCCCGAGGCATCCGTCCTTTGTTCCAATGATTTGTTTTCTACAAAACTCCCATTCCTAGGTCATCCTGATGTTCCGAGGCCATTTTCTATGTTTACGGGCCATCGATCAGCTCTGAAAACTTGCCTTGATTCACCGCTCAAGAACGGTTGGAGAACACCATACAACAAGAATGGAAGAGGAATCGGACCGTGTTAGTTTGGTCTGGTTCTTTTTGCATTAGTTCGATAGCAAGCAATTTAGAGTGAACCAACAACATGGAAGGTAAAAACAACGTTGCTCAATCATAAACACACCCCTACATCAAATAAATTCATGGAAGCTAGCATTGTGGAAAATGGTGTCACGGGGTGAGGCTCTGTATATGTCGACGGAGAATGTTCGAGGAGGAATCCGCATCTCCCTTTCTTTGATGCGAAGAGAAGATGGAACGATGTGACAGCATTCTTCGTCGAAGTAGGGATGTTCTTCGCCGGAGAAGATGAAGTTCCTCTAGAGAAGAAGAGCTCTCCCTCTCTCAATTCTCAACACAAAAACCAACCCCACAAAAAAAATAACACTTGTCTTATTTTATTACTTCAATCCATGCATTTTAATTTAAAAAATTCAAACACAAATACCACTTAATTGATTATGTGCATTGGCTTAATAAAGAGGAGATAGGGGAGAGTTACAGATTAATGGGAGTTATCAACTTAAAGAGGAGTTAGAGTAGTTAGAGGAATTTGAAGGGGTGGGGATCATGTGGGCCCCACCTCATTAATATCCTATCAAGAGGAGTTAGGATTTTATTGGGTCCCACCCCAACTCCCATACCTAGGAATAAACCACCTAGAAAAGAGAAATAAAATTGTGACACAACTTTATTTCACTTTACACTTAATCCATTTTTAAGAAACTCCTCCCGAGAAAACAAAACTCTAATAAAGGTCTTCCTAAGAAATTACCGGTGTTGCGGTTTCATCGGTGCCCTCAGATTTCGATTCTGAGCACCGGTTAAAAAGTTAGAAAAACCTGCTTGTTCGTTCACTGAATGTACCCGATCTAAACTTTGAAAATTGATTTCAAGCACATCGGGCCTCAGAATCAGGTGTCGTCAGAAACTGCGTACTCGTAAAATCCCAAAGAATTTAAGAAAAAAATTTCCTTGAAATTTACGGGTCTTTACATTACTCCCACCTCAAGGATTTACATCCCCATAAAGATAAATCACAAACTAGGGAAACAAATGAGGGTACTATACACGCATCTGAGCCGCCCACTCCCAAGTGCTCTCCTGGAAGTTCTCGTACTGCCACCTGATGCGCACTAGAGGAATCGACCGTCCACATAGGACCCTCTCCTGTGAATCCTCGATCTCCACTGGAACCTCCATAAAAGTTTCCCCGTCATCGATGTCCAGCTCCCCATGGTCGATGATATGCATCGGGTCATGCACGTATCTCCTTAGCTGAGATACGTGGAAGACATCATGCACCCGGTGCAACAGAGGTGGAAGATCCAGGTGATAAGCCACCTCGCCTATCCTGCTAAGAACCTGAAATGGTCCTATGAAGTGTGAAGATAACTTTCCACCCCGTCCAAATCTCTATAATCCACATCGAGGTGAGACCCATAAGAAAACGTGGTCGCTATCCTCGAAATCTAGTGGTCTCTGCCTCCTGTCAGCATAAGACTTTTGTCAGCTCTGAGCTATCCTCATCCACTCCAGGATGACTTGGACCTTCTCTGTCGTAGCCTAGACCATATCTGGTCCCACAAGTGCTGACTCCCGAGGGTCTGTCCAGCACAGAGGTGATCTGCAAGGCTGGCCATACAATGCCTTGTATGGTTCCATCCCAATGGTGGAGTGGTAGTTGTTGTTGTATGCAAACTCCACCAAGGGTAGGTGATCCTCCCAGCTATGACCAAAGTCGAGGACACATGCACGGAGCATGTCCTCGAGAGTCTGAATGGTCCTCTCCGTCTGACCATCTGTCTGAGGGTGGAAAGTAGCGCTCAGGCGTAGTTGCGTCCCGAATGCCTCCTACAACCCCTTCCAAAGCTGGGAAGTAAAGAGAGTGTCACTATCGGAGACGATAGATGATGGCACACCATAAAGTCATACGATCTCCTGAATGTAGAGGCATCCCAATCTCTCCACTGAGCCCTGCTCTCTGATGGGTAAGAAGTGGGACGACTTGGTGAGTTAATCGACGATCACCCAAATGGAGTCATGTCCTCTGGAAGTACGTGGAATCCCAGTCACAAAATCCATATATATCTCGTCTCACTTCCACTCCGGGACCTTTAAGGGTTGTACCAAGCCTACTGGTACCTGGTGCTCCACTGTCACCTGCTGACAGGTGAGGCATCGTGAAACTAACTCTTCCACAGCCTTCTTCATACTTGGCCACCAGTGCTGTCATCTGAGATCCTGGTACATCTTCGCTACCCCTAGATGTACCTCCAAAGTGGAAGTGTGAAACTCTCTAAGCACCTCCTCCTATAATTCAGCAGGTACCATGGTACGTCCTCTGAAAATGATGACGTGCTCTCCTCCTACAGAAAATCCATCAGGTGCTTGTCCTATGGAAATATCTGCACGCCGCGTCTCACAGTCAACATCCCCACGTTGTGCCTCTCTGACCCACTAAAGAAGTAGAGGAGTGACTATGAGTGACTGTAAAAAGTTTTCCCCATCTCTATCCACAAAGGATATCTACAATGTGGCTAGCTACTTCGTCGCCTCTTCAAGTAGCTAGATTCCTGACCTCCTACTGAGAGCATCAGCTACTATGTTCCCCTTCCCAGAAGTATAGACTATCTAAAAGTCATAGTCCTAGAGGAACTCGAGTCATCGCCACTATATCAAGTTCAGGTCCTTCTATGAGAAGATGTAACTGAGACTCTGGTGGTCAGAATAGACTATAAAGCGCTTGCCCATCAGATAGTGCTACCACATCTTCAGGGCGAAGACCAGTGCTGCTAACTCCATGTCATGGGTAGCATAGTTCTGCTCATGCTACCTCAACTGTGATGATCCATAGGCGATCACTACCCACTCTTGTATTAGTACACACCCGAGTCTGGTCCCTGATGCATCGCAGTAGACTACGTACCCTACTCCCACCTCTGGTAGCCTCAAGATGGGTGCACTGGTCAATCTCTGTCTCAGCTCCTGGAAGCTCTGATGACATCTATATGACCACACGAAGGGTTCCCCCTTCTTCATCAATGCTGAAAGTGGTGCTGCAACTCTGAAGAAGTCTGGAACAAACCTCCGATAGTACCCTGCCAGACCTAGGAAACTCTGCACCTCTGTCATGCTCCTAGGTGGATCCCAATCTAGCACTGCCTCGATCTTCATAGGATCCACTGCAACCCCTGCCTCAGAGATGACGTGTCCCAAGAAGTGGACCTCTCGAATCCAGAACTGACACTTCGAGATCTTACCATAAATCAGGTGCTCTCATAGTGTATCCAGTACAAACCGCAAGTGGTAGGTGTGCTCCTCCTCAATAGTTGAGTAAATCAACATGTCGTCGATGAAGACTATGAAAAATCGATTGAGGTAAGGCTGGAAGATCCTGTTTATGAGACTCATGAACACTACTAGAGCATTGGTTACGTCGAAAGGCATAACCAAGAATTCATAATGGCCATACTGACACCTAAAGGTCATCTTCTGCACATCCTCATCTCGAACTCTGAGCTGATGATAGCCTGACCTGAGGTCTATCTTCGAGAACCATCGTGCTCCCTTGAGCTGATCGAAGAGGTCATCAATCCTTGGAAGTGGATACTTTTTCTTCACGGTCACCTAGTTCAGGTGATGTTAATCGACACACAGTCACAAGCTCCCATCCTCCTTCTTGGAGAACAGTATCGGGGAAGCCCAGGGTGAAACACTGGGTCGGATGAATCCCTTGCCCTGCAAGTCCTCCAGCTGTACCCGTAGCTCTCGAAGCTCATTAGGAGCCATTCGATATGCTGGAGTAGATATCGGGGATGTCCCAGGGTACAGGTCTATATAGAAGTATACCTATCTACGAGGAGGTAGTTCGGGAACATCGTCAGGAAAAACGTCTGCATACTAATCCACCACAATAGGAAAACTCAGACTCTGCACGTCAACTGCTCCTAGGATGAGGCTAGACAACTGATGAGTGATCGGCTATCCTCTCCTCTGTGTGAGTCTATCCTGCACTGCAAAGGCTCTCTTCTTGTCGTTGAAGGTGAACCTGCTCCCATTGGTGCGAACACACTGCACCTTTCACCTAATACAGTCAATATAATAATGGACCATAGATAACCAAACCATGCCCAATATGATGTCATAAGGCCTCGATGCCACTACAAGAAGATCTCAGCCGAATCTCTTGCCTCCTAGAGTAAGCTCACACTACCGGAACCAGTGCGTAATAGTTTAGTCTGCTCTCGTAGGAGTCTTTAGTCGTAAGGATCGAGCCAACGGCTCCGTCAGAATCTCCGAGCTCCGAACAAGGGCAGCAATAATAAAGGAATGACTCACTCCTGTGTCTATAAGAACTACAGAAAGGGTGGAGTAGATAGAGATAGTACCTCGAATCATCTTAGGTGTGTCATGGTCATAGGCCTCCACTGCCTGAAGCTGAGCCTGCCTCTGTCTGCCAGCTCCCTGTGGTCGGGGTGGACCTCCTGGTGGTGGTGGTAGTAGAGCCTCAAAGCGTCGCCCACCACCCACTGCTCGGCCAGCTCCTCTGCCTCATCCACCTTCTCCCTGTGGACCACCACGGTCGAACCTATGCCTATGCCTGGGTGGTCCCTCAACCGTCTGCTTCTCCTCTGTATGGCGATTCGGGCAGTCACGAGCCATGTGGTCCTGCCTACCGCATGCATAGCATTGTCTGCCTCTTGTATGACTAGCTCTGTTGTGTGTGCCCCGCACCTCCGAGCTAGTATCCTGAGGTTGTCCACCTGATGATCCGGTCCGCTTGGACCTTTGCGACATTTTTCTACTACTGGCTGCAGAATAATCTGCTACGTGCTGCCCTGCGGTAGGTCTCACTGCTGGTGAAGGCTCAGCAAGAAAGATCTCTACAATAATGGATCTCTCTAGTACTCCTTCCTGTGTCAGAATATTGAGGGAGATCATCGAAGCCCTGATCTCATGCCTCAGTCCCTGCTCGAAGGTATGGGCTTGGAGGAATGGGTCTCGTACCATGTCCGTGGAGTAGCATGAGAGATTAGTAAATCTCGCCGAGTACTGGGCTACTAACATGCTGCCCTACCGCAGGTGTAGTAACTCCTGGATGCGCACCACACAGAGGGTGGCTAGAATGAACTCCAAGCGAAAAAGGCTCTCGAAGTCCGACCAAAGGAGAGATGCTTCATCGTGCACCTAGAGCATCAGGCTCCACCATCTACCTGATGTCGCGTGCAGGAGACTCACCGCAAGGATCACCATGAGGTCTGCTGGTGTCCCTACCAATTTGAAAACTCGAACAACATCCTCCAGCCAATCCTCGACTACCTGAGGGTCCGTCTCTCTACGGAACCTGGGCAGTCTCTGACGTTGAAACTCCTACAGTGCACTAAGGTGACATGCACTCTCACCTGTTGGGGCTGGTGGCATCGGTGGCTCGGTGGGTAGAGGTACCGTCGGTGCCTCCACTGTAATGGGGCCCTGCACCGAGGCTTTGTCGCTTGGTGGGCTGCCATCTCATACAACGCTCGGAACCCTAGTTGGCTGCCATCATGGGTCCATCCTGAAAAAAACAGGTGTGCCATGGTCAATATAGTATACCTGGTGAGCTGACACAAGTAATCATAAAGAAAACTTTGAAACACACATGCAATCAATGTTTTCGTGCATTGAGTTGGAAATCAGAAATCAGGGTTATGGTGTATGGATACGTCGGCCGTCGTACCAACACTGGACTCCCTGGACTGATAACCACACTCAATACCCTTAACACTATTACTTTACATAGAAGAACGATCAGATTCCTGAGTTATGCAGTATAACTGAACTCCTATGATACCAATTTTTCAGGACCCATCCTCGGGGCCCATGTCGTGACTACCCCAAGCCCGCCTTCCATTGGCCAGGGGCTGGCGACTAGCACCAAAGGCGTAAATCCTGATAGAAAGGGAAGGAATTGGCTTTATAAGTAAACAAACACCACAGAGTATGCAAGTTGAAGTAAACACTAAGTAAACTGAGTAAAAAAGTAAGTGATGGAAAGTAAATAGGCCAGAATACAAACCCAACTGAAAGTGAAGTACAACTGAAAATAAAGTACAGTAGCAAAAAAGTAAAGTAGAAACTCTGAGCCGTCCTCTAGAAATCCCACCTGAAGGGTGGGTACAGATAGCCTCATCTACTCCTCGGCTCCAGCCGTCCGCTCCATGTACGTCCCGTCCAGTGATCCACCTCCAGGTACCGTCCAGCTCCACGAGCTCCCACCTCGATCAGCGCTGTCCATTGTCTGTATCCAACACAACATAGTGCATGCATAGCTCATGCAGGGGTGAGTATACGCTACTCAGTAGGGACCCCGAAACCCCCGAAGGTCTCCCAGAATCCACGAAGGATAAACCACAAAGGAAAGATACATTAACGAAGTAATAACCAACTCTAATTAGGTATATGCCCATACATATACCTAAGTCATCAATTCCAGCTCAGCTCCAGCACACGAGCCCAAGTACAACCCAGTCCACTCAGGAAAACATAACTCATTCCACATAGGAATTCACAACCCAATCCACACAAGAAAGTACAACAAACATATCGATGATAATGATTGTAAGTTAAGACTCATATCACATAGGTATACTACTCACGAAGAGGGGTGGAGATGATAGATGTAGCCTCTGAATCATCTCCCCTTCCGAACCCACATAGGATCCAAGTACAGAAGTTATCACTACCGAACCCATGTAGGATCCTAGTATAGTAACCATCGCTGCCGAACCCACATAGGATCCAAGTACAGTCGTCCTCACTGCTGAACCCACGTAGGATCCAATTATATTCATCCTCATTGTCGAACCCACATAGGATCCAAGTATAGTCATTATCGTCGTCGAACCCACGGAGGATCTCAGCACAGTAGTTGTCACAGTCGCAGCCATCTCTAGGGTTCCCACACACAGAACACTTTATTCCAGGAGGGTCTGCTCCTCGAGTAAAAAGGGGGTGGATACATCAACCGTCATGAAGACTAGAGTTAATGTATTCCATAGTTCCATCCCACGTCAAAAAGGGAAAACCAAGAAAAACATGCCCAAGTCATGAAGAACAAGACAACCAAGCAATTTTCCAAAAGTACACGGCATGTAGGTAAGCAATACACGTCGTGTCATCAGACACCGGGTACTGTCCGTGTGAAACGGACCATGTCATGGGGATGGTCGTGTAAAAAGGAAGTACACGGCATGTGGTATGGTTACATGTCGTGTCTTCAGTCCCTGGGTACTGTCCGTTTACCACAGCCTGGGTCGAAGGGTTGTTCATGTAAAAATTAAGTACACGGTGTGTGGTATGGTTACACGATGTGTCCAAACTTCCGGGGTCGGCTCTATGTACGTTGACCATGCCTGGCCATGTGGGGGAGTACCTTCTTGTGTACTCCACCATGTGTCCATGTATCACCCAGATTACATGCCATTCCTCTTGGCCGTATGATTCTTCCCATGTCCGTGTATCTCTCGGTTTACACGCCAAGCCTTGCAAAGCCGCTTCTACCTATCGAGGAAGATAATACACGTCGTGCCTCATGGTCGTGTATTTCTGTCTGTGTCCGTATATTTCTCTTAAATACACGCCATGTCCATCAAAGTTTCCTCTATCAAACTGTGTGGATAGTACACGACGTGTGACCAGTGTCACACGTCGTGTGTCACTTCTTCTAATATCTGTTACTTCTGCCACTGAACGCTTGCACTACTCGGCGTGTGCTTTGGAAGTACATGCTGTGTATTCTAGAATTTTCCAGAAATGACGCCTCTTGTCAGAACGCCTCCCAAGGCATCCGTCCTTTGTTCCGACGATCCGTTTTCTACAAAACTCCCATTCCTAGGTCATCTCGATGTTCTGAGGACGTTTCTGATGTTTATGGGCCACCGATAAGCTCTGAAAACTTGCCTTGATTCACCGCTCAAGAATGGTTGGAGAACACCATAAAACAAGAATGGCGGAGGAATCGGACCGTGTTAGTTTGGTCCGGTTTGTTTCGCATTAGTTCGATAGCAAGCGGTTTAGAGTGAACCAACAACATGGAAGGGAAAAACAACGTTTCTCAATCATAAACACACACCTACCCCAAAGAAATTCTTGGAAGCTAGCATCATGGAAAACGGCGTCATGGGGTGAGGCTTTGTATATGTCAACGGAGAACATTCAAGGAGGAAGCGGTGTCTCCCTTTCTTTGACGCGAAGAGAAGATGGAATGATGTGACGGCGTTCTTCGTTGAAGTAGGGATGTTCTTCACCGGAGAAGATGAAGTTCCTCTAGAGAAGAAGATCTCTCCCTCTCTCAATTATCAACACAGCAACCAACCCCCAAAATAAAATAAGACTTGTCTTATTTTATTACTTCAATCCATGCATTTTAATTTTAAAAATTCAAACACAAATCCCACTTAATTGATTATGTGTGTTGTCTTGAATAAAGAGGAGATAGGGGATAGTTACAAATTAATGGGAGTTATCAACTTAAAGAGGAGTTAGAGGAGTTAGAGGAATTCGAAGGGGTGGGGCTCGTGTGGGCGCCACCTCACTAATATCCTATCAAGAGGAGTTAGGATTTTAGTGGGTCCCACCCCAACTCCCATACCTAGGAATAAACCACCTAGAAAAGAGAAATAAAATTATGACATAACTTTATTTTACTTTACACTTAATCTATTTTTAAGAAACTCCTCCCGAGAAAACGCAACTCCAATAAAGGTCTTCCTAAGAAATTACCGGCGTTGCGGTTTCATCGGTGCCCTCAAATTTCGATTCCGAGCACCGGTTCAAAAGTTAGAAAAACTCGCTCGTTCATTCACTAGATGTACCTGAGCTAGACTTCGAAAATTGATTCCAGACACACCGGGCCTCAAAATCAGGTGCCGTTAGAAAATGCATACTCGTAAAATCCCAAATAATTTAAGAAAAAAAATTCCTTGAAATTTACAGGTCTTTACATTGTTAATATACATTATTAGTGACATTAAATAGATATAAATGATCTTATAATGATTCTGGTTGTATACAATGAGGATGACTCATTTGATGAGTTAAAAATAAACGTTTGAATTTGGATTGGTATTTTTGTGCTCAATAAACTTGTTTTGTATTATTATTCCATATTATGTACGTGTAAAGATTCCAGAACATTAATCAAGATAAAATACATATATTATGACCTGGTTCAACCATAAATATGGTTTCATGACCAGTAATGAAGGAACAATTGAAGAACGAAACTTCATCATCTATAAAGGTTATAAATTGGGACCTCATGGACGTTGATTTCGTTTATAAAAATAAAAGGGAGGGAGTAAGAATATTGATGATGGTTCTTCTATTTACATGATATAAATCCAGTATATAGATGATACTAGAGTTATCATGATAATTTGGATAGAGGAGGTGAGGAGAGTATAACAAATGAAGATAAATTCAAATGAAACTAAAAGAAAAAGAAATGTGTTTTACCTCTTGAAATAACTTCCTCAAGAACCTCCTTAAGGTAAAGGATTTTGGTCTTTTATAAAGACCAAGAGCTTCCTGGTCATGGGAGGTAACTAGGGAAAGGTATTTGGGTAGAAATTTGAGGAGCTTCAAGGCTTAGTGGAGTGAAGAGAAGAGGGAGTGGTGAGGGGTTTTTATAGTGGAGGAGAGGGGTAAATTTTGAATATTTAATTCATTATTTTATTATTTCCCTCAATACAACCAATAGTGTTGTTTCATGTGACCCCTAATAGTAATACTTTCTTGTGAGTTCGAACCAAGTGGCCTTACATCACTTATGATGTTATAAATAGTGTATTTAATTGATAATTTGTATATAGGGTATTTTATAGTATTTCACTATTCATCAAAAATTCTAGAATTTCAGAAAAATCCCAAAAATTTACCCTAACCATTTTTCGATGTGTAGAATTCAAAAATGAACTCCATTTTTCAAAATTAATTTTCTAAATACTATTAATTTAATTTTTAAATAAATTCATAGTTAATTCGAAAAATAACAATCTTAAAGGTGTAATTAGTTTTATTTCTCATTTAAAAACTAATTAATATCTCATTATCTTATTGCCTTAAGAAAATAAAATAATATAATTATTTACTATTCATAAGGGTCATATTACTATTCAAATTACTATTCATAAGGGTATGTTACTATTCACCAAAAATCAAGTTTGTTCTATCAGACTCCAAATGACTTACTGATCACAACTATAGATGACCATTTTTCAAAATTCAAAACATAGAAGTGTAAAATTTATATATAATGGCTAGGTTTTGACTATCTTCTAAATAACTTAGTGTTGTTTCAAAGGAACGCAGTGATGAATAGAATGTATTTTAAGAGAAACATACCATAAAATGTTTGTGGTGTTATAGTTCCATCATGTACAAAATGTTAATAATTTCATGAATATAATTTTTATTCATTATAAACAATTTCATAATTATCCATGTGTAGTGGTAATAGAAAAAAAATCGCATCGCTTCGTGGATGTGGTAGTCCACAGGTATGCAAGAGCAGCTTTATCATTTTCTAACTGATGGAAGGGTAAGTAGTTATATAATATATTATAGTTATAGAATCACAATTATTTCATAAATATCATATATATTAATTAATCTTAACTTTATAGCCATCCAATTAAAGCTGTTATGAAAAACATATTACACTTCTATGTCGAGACGGTAGGTCATACGTATGCACGAGCGATGTTTTCATTTTCCATTAGATACAAAGAAGGTAAAAAATGGTTATAGAATATTCTTAATAATATATCAGTATATTGGTTATACTTGATTCATTAGGTTATGATAGGTAATATATACTTATAGTATGTAGAAGAAGAAATAAACATTGAATGTTTTGGGTAAGCCAATTACATCTTCTTTGAGAGACCGCCTTTGGCTAACACATTAAGCCTTTTTAGGTTGGACTTAGGGTGATAAAAAGAGATAAAGAACAAATAAAATTAATCTAGGAAGTTTTTTGGGAAATTATTGGATAAAATAAAGGTCTTAAACTTTGTTAATAATGGATTAGATTAGGTGTCCTTTTATAAGTGAGGGAAAGGACTAACTTAGAATTATTTAAAAGATCTAAATATATTATATATCATAATCATGTAAAGTATAACCAAAGCACCAAAAATTCATATATAATATTTTATAAAGTTTTAAAACACTCATACAATCTAATTTAGACAAGTTTTGGATACATTTTAATATTTATCTCCTAGTTAAGCCACCTCTAAACCCAATTTAACATTAACCACTATAAATTAAATTTTTAATATGATAACTTAATTATATGATAAAAAATAAAAGGGGCCTCTTAAAAAATTTGGAAATGGTGATTATGAATATTAAATTTTATTAGATTATAAATCCATAGGTGGTATAAAATAATTTTAATATAAGTACGCAGAATTCATGAAAACAGTTTTTAGGAAAATACCTAATTTAATCATAAAAATATACTTCACCTTAAAATCAACCAAGAAATACTTTTCTAAAAAAATTGTTTGAATAATAAAAAATGTAATTTTTTTAGGATTTTTAATCAATAAAAATTTTAATGGATCATTCTAACCATACCATTAAATTCAAACACCCAAAAAAAGTTTTAAATTTGGATAAAATATAAATCATGTTCATAAAAGTCAGGTATGGGTTTCAATTTCAAAATAATGTTCTAAATATAATATCTAACTACTTAAAAATATATTTTTTTTAAAAAACTCATAAAATTAGATAAATGAAAGTGTTAGAGATATTTTATAGCCTTACCCCATTGTTTTAACCCTGTTTAACATGTTCTACCAATGTCGAGGTAACGAATCATTACAATGGTTACTATTCATAATGACCAAATATAATAGGGCCCTATTTTCAAAATTATAAATTCCTAATTCCAAATATGGAATAAATTTTTGAATTTTAAATTTCTATAAGTTTTATAAATCAATTTAAATATAAATTCTTAAAATTAATTTAAAAACATTTTTTATAAAAATGTGTCTTTAAGTCTAAAAGTGAACTTATACAAAAACAATTATAATATAGATTCCTACATAATTTATTATATTATTTATAATTAAATGATACTTATTTTAATTTAATATAAAATTAAAAATATAATTGGACTTTTAAATTACTTTATTTAATGAAAATAAATGATAGTTTTAAACAAATCGATATTTTTCACTCTTCACTTAAAAATAAACTTTTCAAAATAATCCAAAAATTCATCCTAATATTTCTATGAAATTCTAATTTAAAAAATTATGTTAATTTTATTAAGTAAAATTTCTAAAATATTTTATAAATTTATTATAATTCCCTCATAAAAAAGTAAATAAAAATCATTTTTGAAGAAAACATATTTTTAAAGCATAAAATGGCTACTGAAAATTGAGTAATTATTTATTATGAATTAATAAATATATTTTAATTATATAAAACCTTTTTACATATTTTTTCATAATTTGGATATTCCTATTCATAATTTTCGACCCAACAGCTCGGTTATAACTGTCATATTTAAATAATAATATTTTAAAAGTACTTCATGATTCGTTTAAGCTTGGTTTTTCGAGTGCCCCATGCTATTGAATGTGGAGTTCTTTTTAAAATAAAATATAAACTAAAATATCAAGTTATTATATTCTACCCTCATTATAGAAATTTTTTCCTTTCAATTTTAGTTCTTCTTTTCTAAACTAAATATATCATAACATAGTAATAAAATCATATATAGACTTTATCAAAAACTTTAATTTCTATGTTATTATCTAGAAAAATATTATGCATGCACCTCTATAAGACTCATACTTGAAAATGATTTTCTAAAAACTTACCTTGGTATATGAGTGTTACTTTATACATATGAATTGATATATTTATCTTTAATTATATTTTTTTGATAAATTCATTTACTATTGGATATTAAAAATGATAAAATTTACTTATTTTATTTCCTCCCATTCTATAAGTATGATTTCATGCTTTGATGTGAATCATTGGGATCATGATTAATTTTCCATGCTCAAGGAACTAAACTAAACTTTTAATCGACTCTAAAATCCACAAAATGATGACAAGTTATTCCTTATATATTAAACTAAAATGGTTAGCATAATCTAAAATAATACCCAATAGGAATAAACCTTCATAAAAATTTAATCTCCAAAATCTTAATAGTAACCAATGATCAATTTAAAACTCCAAAAATATGATTGATTAAATTTGAACCCAAAACTTAGAATGGTTTTATCACTTATTCTTCTAAATTATTCTTATATTATTTTTATCCCAAATCAACCTTTATCATAAAATATGTATATGACCTAATTAAATATAATATTTCTCAAATAAACTACAAAAAAATGTATTAAACTTCACCAAGGACCACCTTGTCATATCTCATAAAAACCATAAAGTTCATTCATACATTATTAAATAAATATCTCTAAAATATCAAATTTTCATAAAAATCACTTTTCAGGGTGATTGATATCATTAAATATATGTTTTCGAAATTCATATTTTCTAAATTTTCTGTAAAACTAAATATTATTAGAATAATTCTTGTATGTTTTCTATTAATCCTCTTACCAAATTTATATTGATTAATAAAACAAAAATAAAAAAACATATATTATCTTATTTAACCATAATTACCCTAAATTCAAATCCTTAAAGGTTAAATTTATCCACAGGGGATATTATTTTATTTAAATTTTTCTTAGAAATATCAACCAATATTGCATCCATGGAGATAATATTTACAAGAAAATAAACTTTCTAAAATTAACATTAACACTTACCAAATTTCTCATATAACATGTTTTTCTCATGAATGATTCTTAATTGATTCTCATTCTCTTTATAATCCATATATTATTTCAAGATATCATCAATAAATACTATAATAAAATTATCATGGTCATCCTAGATGATTATGCAATTAGTTTTTATAATTCCCCATCTACTTATAGTTAAATAACTATATATTAGTAGATTTTTACTTCCTTTTAAATTATGATCATGATAGACTTTTCTCCACACTTATAACAATATCTCATTCCCTTTAAGCATTTACTCAGGTGATTCTTTCCATGTTATTGACATGTAGAATACTTAATATTTTTCATTCCATGGTCTTTATCACATGAACGTTCATGAAACTCTACTTTTATATTATTGTTAGTAAATTTTGTTAGGTTTAGATTGTTTTTCATAACTCAAGATAATTTTTTATGAATAATCATATGATCCTTCACTTTAACTTCTCTCATGTATGGATGTTCAAAATGGTAAAGTATACAATCATAACATGAATTAGTTTCCCTAATATTTCTATCATATACTCATCTCCAAAACCCACTATATCGACATATATAGTAAGGTAATCCCTATATTTACCAAGGGTTTTGATTCCCTTCCTTATACTAAACACCATCCCTAAAAAATGTCACTCACATAGTTATCCCAAATTCATCATGAATATTTATCCATGGAATAAAATTAAATAAAAAGTTCTCAAATACTATATAAGGGATTGTCATAATTCTTTTCTTAGCTATGTTCTTCTAAAATATATTTCTTAAGGCTCTATAAAAACATTCAAGGATACCAATGTAGAACCCTAACTCCAATAACCCAAAGTCAGTGATTACTTTATTACATTGGTACATGATATAGGGGATCACACCACACATCATAAATTCGTTTAGAAGTATTTGAAAACTAGATACATACATGATTCCAAAATTATATTGTAAATATAAAAAAATATCATAAGAAACATTATTGCATCATGAAAATCAATCAAAATATCCTTCATCATATCCTAGGGAAAGGAAAATAAAAAAAAGGTGAGATCATATTCTTAGTAAGGGTTATATATAGTATAATCTATTGTGAGTAATTAAGGCATAGTAAATATGGTAGAATTGATAATCAAAACACATTACATTTTAATAAATATCTTGAGTTAAAAGTAAATCCATGGATAATATCAATAAAGAAATCACATGGATAATTAAAAATTAATTCTCAATAAAGGAAATTCATAAATCCATACACTCGTGAACTTTCCATCAAGGCCTCATCCAAGTTATCATGAGTTTTACCATGAAGTCATATTAACCAAGACAATGTTATTAATAAATTGGTATATGTGAACCAAATAATCTTCTAATGTGGCCACTAATTTTGTCTCATGGGACTTTTTTATGAATCTAGGGGTTATCTATAACCCATCCACACCCATTACTTTCACTTCCAATGCATTCCTTATATATTTTTAATTATTAATATAATTCATTCTTAGAATGACTTATAAATCAACAATTATTCATATTGAATCAAGAATATAGAAGTTTATTACTTCAACTGATACCATATATATATAAATGGTATACATCTGAAACATCATGAAAGTAATAGAAATGATATTGATTTTATCCATGATATTGAAAACATGGACATTAAGGATAAAAATATTGTTTAGATAATAATGGTGAGTGATATATAGCATGATCATATGAAAGTAAATGATATCAAAATATGTTATAATCCATTATCAATAAATGATGATAGAAGACCGTCTATTCATCAAAAAAATGAAGTTATTTTAGAAAAAAATGATTTATAAAATAAATTATAATAAAAACATTAAAAATAACTTCCATGTAACTTTTTGTAATAATGGAGTTAAAAATAACTTTCAAAATTATTTTCATTAATTTATAAAAATAATACCCATTTCTTTTGATAACATTTTAAATAAAAAAACCTAGGATGTTGAGAAAATTATTTTATTTAAAAATATCCATGGAAAATTTTAAATGAATATTGATAATGAAAAATGGATATGATGTTGGGAAAAATCATTAAATTCATATATGTTAAAAAAATTCTTTTTTCAATTTGGTAAAAAAAAATCAAAAAAATGTATAGTAAATGTTTAAAATATTCCTTTTAAAACCCTTAAAAAGAAAGAAAAAAGTAGTTAAAAATAAATTTTAGAAATATTTTGTGTATAAATGAGAACATTCTTGTAACATTTTGTATAACATGGATATGGAGGAAAAATATTTGAAAGGAATACTTTAAAACAAAGTTTTAAATAAAAATCCCTTACTACTTTGATAAATTTTGAATAAAAAACCCTTAAATATAAAACTTGAATAAAAAAGATTGAATTCCCTAATTAAATTTGGATTTGTGATATAAATTTTTATATGTTAATTATATTCACAATTTATAATAAATTAGGTATATAATGTAAAGCATATCACATTGAAGTGTAAATGAGATGAAATTACCCTTACTATGGGTCTTTTCATAGTCATGCATGTTTGATCCTCCTATATAATGAATTTAAATTTTTTAAATAATTTTTTAAAACATTTTTCATCTATATTCCATTTTTTAAGGTTCTTTTATAATAACTTTAAATTAATTGATTGAATAGTTCTTACTTACATCGACCACTTAAGGTTTCTTGATTAATTTCTCAAAAATTACGTTGGTGTATTTTCTATGGTTAATGGAGTTATGAAATGGTTCCATAATTTATATAATATTAACAATGAAATGAATATAATTTTTATTCATTATAAAAAAATTTATAATCATCCATGCATGGTGGTAATATAAAAATAAATCACATCGATTTGTGGTGGAGGTCATCCATACATATGCACAAGGGACATTATCATTTTCTAGTGGATGGGAGGGTGAGAATTTAGATGATATATTATCATTAAAGAATGATAATTATGTTATAAATATCATATATATTCATTAATTTCACCTTTATAGTCATCCAATTAAATTGGTGATGAAAACTTAATTACAACATTGCATGGGGATGGTAGGACATGCGTACGAAGGAGCGATGTTTTCATTTTCCATTGGATGAAATAGATGTGGAAAATGGTTAAAACTTAGTCATAATAAAAAATTAGTATATTGGTGATATTTTATTCAATATTTCATGATATATACTATAAATTTAGATTATTTAGAAGAAGAAATATACTTTTAAAGAGTCGGGTAAGACAATTACCTATTCTCTGAGAGACATCCTTTAACTTACACCTTAATCCTTATTTGGATTATCTTAGGGTGAGAAAATGAGATCAATAATGAATGTAATTATTGTAGTAAGTTTTTTGGGTAGTTATTGGCTAAAATAAATGGATTAAACTATGTGAATAATGGAAGAGAGTGTGTGTAATTTTGTAAATGAGGGAAAGGATGCACTTGGAATTACTTAAAATATTTAAATATAATATATATCATAATCATGAAAAGTATCACAAAATCACCCAAAATTAAAGGATAATATATTATAGATTTGACACACACTCATCCAATCTCATTAAAAAAAGTTGTGGATACCTTTTTATACTTATCTCCTAGTTAAAACCCCTTTAAACCCAATGTAACCTTAACTGTGATAACTTAAATTTTTATGATGATAACTTAATTATATGATAAGAAAATAAAATGGTCCTCCTAACCAAATTTTTAAATAATGATTAAAAAATTATAATCTATTTTTTTAGATTCAAAAATCCCAAATGGATGGTTTATGAAAATAGTTTTTTTTTGTCAATATATAAGAAGGGATCAAAAGTCAATGTATGATAAACCCCTCTATGACTAATGATCAATCATGAAAATAGAAATATGAAAATATTTTTGAGAAATATTCAAGAAGTATGGTGTTTATTCTTAGAGAATTGTTATGGATTCATTGAATCTCATTTACTAATAAAATTCTCCATGATTTATGTGATAGTGCTTGAATAATTTTTATGGAATCATTGGTTGTAAGATAGTAAGGAAATTATTCATGATTGGTGATGATTCATTGAGAATTCTTATGGATTCATATAATGGAATTACATTTCACACTTAGATAATTCTATTTATATCTATAATGACTGTTTAACTATTATTAATTTCAAAGACATGTGCCAATTGTACTAGGAGAGTTCACATTGTCTTCAACATTTGACAAGGTAAAGACTATGAAAAATATTTATTTGCATGAAGAGTTGTTTCTAAGAGAATTATTTGAAGTCCATTGAAAATATTAGTTGGATTTAATATTTGAAGAAGATATTTTGAGGTCTTGTAATTTGGTGGTGAAAATTTCTTAAGCTTGGAATTCTATTTTATACTTGTTATTTACTAAGTATATTTGTATGCGTCTTTATAAAAAAGGTGACAACCCATTTTCAATCCTTATTCAAGATCAACCTTAATCATTATGGGACCCTAAGGTCAACTATTCCCAAGGGAGTATCCTAGGCTAGACCATGAGAAAAAGATGAGTATGTGCAGGAAAAGTTTCCCCTTAGTGTGGGAAAGTCCATGTATAAGGACCAAAGGGAGTGCATGCCTAGAGGTTTGCATGAGTTTGATTCAGTAGGCCCACTAGAACAAACCCCGTGGATTGGTGTGTCTGTGTGTGTGTGTAGTGTATCTGAGATCCAACCTTGGTGTCATGGCTTGAGGAGAGATAGCTATAGAATTTCGTATTAAGAACACTTTAAAAATGAGGGTATTTGATGTGGGATAAGACCCCATGGATACTGTTCATCCATCAAAAGGATACAAAAATAAGGCTGGTCATCCAATCTATTTAGTCATAGTTGTTCAAGAAAATCCTTTGATCATCTTCAACCTCCTGTGGCATTTTATGGAAATATCTTCATAAAGTGAGCTTTGATCAAGTTCATGACAGTCGGCACCCATCTCCAGTGATAAAAACATAAAGAATGAGACATGA
This sequence comes from Viscum album, assembly GCA_963277665.1. Classification (NCBI taxonomy): domain Eukaryota; kingdom Viridiplantae; phylum Streptophyta; class Magnoliopsida; order Santalales; family Viscaceae; genus Viscum; species Viscum album. The sequence continues at coordinate 1,095,371,606 of OY728156.1, read as the reverse complement.
TCATTCACTCGAGGCCATGCATGAAACTTTATATTGAGTTCATGTGATAAATTCAAAGAATAATGTTTGGTCGAATGCATACAAATTTACAGAGGCCATGTTGTGCATACATTATGAATAGATTATTTTGAGTCATGAAAGGGTATTCATTTATGATCACATTAATGTGATTCACTAATTTTGAGTAGAACCCCATAATGTTACAAAATGTAACATATTTTTTAGAATCAAATTACATGTGTGGAGATATTTACAAAATGTATAAATCTTTAAGCTTTCAAAAATGGATTGACAGGGAATTTTTCTCAATCATTAAAGATGGTGGAAGAATAATGAAGGTAGTTCTCAAGGTTTATAAATACTAATACCTTGATCCATATTAAATTTCTTTCTAGAGAGATATTGAGAGATCATATTTTCATAGGAAAACAGAGTATCCACAAAACATGTTTTCATAAAGAATTTTAACCACATAACACCCATCCTGTGCAAAGAAGAAGAGGGAACTCATGTTGACATAGTTTCTAGAATGAGAATAAGATCCAATGTATGCACTATATAGCACAAAGTCTTTCCATATGAATTTAATTTGTGAAAAGTACACTCGTTTTTCTTCATGAAGAACTTGTTCCATGAAGAATATAGAGATTCTGTGATACCCTTACATATAACCTCTCTCACTTGTGAGAATAACTTTGATACATCACGAGATAGTTTCACCCACCCTATATTTAATGAAGAATAAGTATCATCACTTGAATGCATGGTATACATGAAGAAAGTACATTCATTATTGCATGTAGTATGTGATTACATAAGATAACCTATACACTCAAGGATTTAGTTTCCATAAAGAAAATGAATCAGTACCTATTGTTCTATGTGTAAAGAAGTGGAGAGTTTCCATACCTAGTTTTTTTGAAGATCATGTTGCGCAAAGGAGTAGAACACACAAGGTAGGTAGTACAGTTCATGATATACATCTTTTCCATAAGTAATACCTTTTGTATAAATTATTGTGTGAAAAGAAAGGTTGGAAGTTTATTCCTACATTCACACGTGATTGAGTAACTTGAAATAGTGACATAAAATATAAAATAATATATTCTAGGATTTAAATAAGATAATAGGTTTGGGTTATGAAATGTTTATCTTGCATAAAATAATAAAGGATATACTTTTTTCTTCTCTTGTACACATATGATTGAGGTCGGTAACTTTATTGATTGAAGGAAGTATTTTCCTGTGTATTTGATAATTGAAGAAGAATAAAACTTGCAATGTGTTGATAAATTCTTCATTTAATCATTCTGAAAAGGTAGTAAGTTTGAGTGGAAGTTTCATCTTCAACTTATTAAATAGTAGTGGGAATATGTGCATAAAATATTATTGATTCAGTAGCAGTTGAATACCTATAGTAGAGGTATAAGATTATTTTGTGAATGAAAATATATCTAGTGTAGTAAAGAAATCTTGTTCATAGTTCTTGTTGAATATATTTGAATAAATGTTTCTTCCAGTATAAACAATACCATTAACATTTTGTGGTACTAGTATAAATAATTCCACTAAATCAGGAATGTTTTTTATGTCCTTGAAAATTGTAAAACAATTATTGGAATTTTTAATCACTATAAAGTTATAGTGATAATATAATCCATGAAACACCCACAGGTTGATCATTTCAAGGAGTAGGTCTTATTACCAAACCTTGTAAAAATATTTTTGTTCTAATGTTTCATTTATTATATACATTTCATGTGTATGTAAATTTTGGGATCACATAACAGATCCATTCCTCTTAACCAGGGAAAAGGTTTGAGGGTAAGAGGGTTTAATTGAAAATAAAACAAAAATTGGTAAAAGTTAGGTATAATGACTCACCCCCCCCCCCCAGTGTCCCTATATGATCTATTTGGGCTCTACAAGTGGTATTAGAGTGTAGGTATACCTTTTATTGGATCAAATTTTTTGACCTGGTTGTTTTTATAAGGATTATATGAAGTGCATATTTGAAGTTGATTCTGAAGTACCTCAGGGGGGAATTTAATCTCAAAACCTATTAAAGAAAACATGAAGGTATCTTTTAAGACTCTAAAAAATAGGAATAATAGATATGTAAAGATATTGAATAAAATATCAAAGAAAGAATAGAATGATCAATGAACTCTTATCAAATCAGTTAATAATGATCATTTTTATATCTCAATCTATAGAGAGTATTAGGAAGATAAGTCTATCAAAAAACTTAAATATAACTACTCTCAATATAAAGGATATATGAAGAATGTTCCTGAATAAGTAATATCATATATACTTTTCTATTTCAAGGGGATTCATGATGACAAATCATAGCTTGAAAATGAAATCAATAAACAAGGGGATTCACTTTGAAATAAGTTCAAAATGTGAAATGTTCTCACATACCTCATTGAAGAAAAGGAAGAAACTGTGACTCTTTTCAATGAAAATGTCTCAATAATTAAAGAATAATTAATGGAATTATTATGAGAGAACTATGAGTAAACTTTTTTTTAGTGAAGTAATCCATGTACTTAAAACATTGTTCCATGTTTCCATGAATGTTATAGATGCTTATCTTAAATAAAAAATGTAAAGTCAAAGAGCCTAGAATATTAGTGGAAGAAAAGACCAAGTTTCTTGAACAATATATTTAGAATACTCATGCCCTAAAATAATCACATAAAGCTATTATCAGTTTCAAGGAATCCCAATTGCAAGTAAAATATAGAAGAATCAAATACCTTGAAAACTATCTGAATGAGGGTAGTAAATATCATGAAGATCATATTAATAGAATAAAAATTTAATGGGAAGGGAGAATAAAATCTATTGAAAATGATAAGTTTTCCTTCATCATAAATTTTCTTGAACTTTATCTTTAATTGATAAAATTAAATTAGATACATGTTGGAACTTCCCATGTTTCTGAGAATATTAATTCTACCACCTAAACATATAAATAGATTCAAGATCAAAGAATATATGCTTCTTCACAAACTATTTATGAGACTCATGTCTCTAAAGAGACTCATATATGTCGAAAGAAGTACTCAAAATAATCTCTTTATTAACCTTATAAAAACTCTTGGAAGAAGGTAACCCATAACCCAGTAAATTTTGTTTCCAATGATGTAGTCTTATCTGCTAATACAGGTTCAATGACAACATCTAGGAAGATTTGCGTTGATATAAATTCTAATAAACATGCCAAAACATCAAGGGTAGATACTATAAAGACCAAGAAAAATAAATCTCAAAATAATGCTCTAAATAAGGAAATGAAAATTAAGAAATAGTGAGGCACAAAATCAAGTTATATTGATACTACAAGAAAAGAAGGAGATTTGTTGGCTATTGTTGGTGTTGATAGAAATCTAGAGATCAGGAAATTAATTATCAGCATAATTTTTCATCATATAAAAACTATAAAAGTTTATATTTAAGGGGGATAAAATCTAATGATAATAGATATCCTATAAAACTAAATTATAATTCACAGATGAAGAAGAATATGTTTCTCAAGAAAATATTTGGGTGTCTTGAATACTTCTATGATTATTGAAATATAAGTGGTCATGGTTTTAATGAGTTTTGGTATATACCAACCATGAATAATTCATATATTTATTAAAACAAAATACTATAACAAATGTAAAATAGAAAATAAAATTTGAAAAGTATTCCTCAGGGAATATACAAAATAAGGTAGTCAATAAATCTTTAAAACAGGTTATGCCCAAGAATAATGATAAGTTATACTCCGATAATTTCATGTCAATCAAAAAAATATGCTTCTAATATTGAAAGAGAGGTCATACCATGGACCACTGCAAACAGTCCATGGAAATGAATAGTATAAAGCTAAAATCAATAAAATAATCCAATCCATGATAATAATAAAAAGATAGGATTTATTGAATACATTTCTAAAGAAGATTTTTAAATGTTACCCAAGAAAGGTAAATCAGAAACATTAAATAATATAATTAAAATCTCCAAAACATAATATATTAAGAAGGAATACATGATCATTTTTCCTGATCAATTTCAAGTTACTAGGGAAATGAAAAAAAACTAAAGATGAAGCACTAGATAGAGAAAAGTAAAAGGTAAAATAGATTGTATCACATGAATAATAATTCAAATTTCATGAGATGTTGTTAGAAATTGAAAAATCTAGTATCTCACAAAAAATTTATGGAAGGTGCAAGAATACTTGAAATAATTTAATAAATTTCATGAAACTTCTACCTACTCAAAGGTAGATTCTAAAGAGAGAGAAACAAGCATCAGGGAAAGCTATTTCACTACTGAAAGATATGAAGACAAATAATCCATACAAGATGAAGGTGCGTGAATGAAAAGATTCCATGTTATTAAATAAATATTATAATGTGAAATATGAAGGGTAAAAAATCATGAAGAGTACCAGACACTTTTGAGCAACAAGAAAATGAGTCTCTAGGTTGAGAGAAAATTCTAAACCCCATTTCTCTTATTATAAAGTACGTAAGTGTTACACCTTATTTTCTTATTCTTGTATAGTATTTTTATTCCTTAATTAAAGTTAATGTAGTGGAAGTTCATTATAAATATAATAAATGATTAAAAAAGTATAAGACAACAATTTGGAATGATTATTCCAGATTTTATAAAAACTTAAATTGTTCCACAATGGTGGATCATCAATTTGAACATCTTTAAGACTATTTGATGAAATTTTACAACATGTAAAATAGAAGGGAGTGAACCCCTTGAGGGGGAGAAAACATAAATAAGATTATATCAAGTTTTATTTCATGAATATATAGAAATTCATTCCATCTCTATAAAATTTGAAGATATTGGTTACTCAATTACAATTTTTTCCTTGTATTTATCATATAAAATATGTGCATCAAGGGGAGGTGTTGGTTGATGAGTAAGATCATATAATGAGGTGTAAAATATTCTTGCACTTGAAATTTTTGATGTTGTTTTTTAGAAAAATATGTGATAATAAAACCCATATATTAATTCTTTTCATTTATTTTTAATAAATGGGAGAAGGGACATTGAATTTAAAGAAATATTATTGACAACAAATCCAAAGTGGGTGAATAAAAAGACTACATGGATAGTTGATGAGTATGGTTGTATTTTTTTAATATATAAGAAGGAATAAAAATTCATTATATAATGAATTCCTATATGATTAGTGATCAATCATGGAAATATAAAGTTGAAAATATTTTGAGAAATATTCAAAAAGGTCGGTGATGATTCTTGAATAATTTTTATGGATTCCTTGCATCTCATTTATAAATAAAATTCTCCATGCTTGATGTGATGATGCTTAGAGAATTGTTATGGAATCATTGGTTCTTAGTTAGTAATGAAATTATCTATGATTGGTGATGATTCTTGGATAATTTTTATGGATTCATCTAATGGCATTTAAGGCCGTGCTTGGACAATTATCCTTTTATCTGTGATGATTGTTGAACTATTCTTAAGTTCAAATACATGTGCCAATTATACTAGGATATTTCACATTATTTTTAACATTTTATAAGGTTAATACCATGAAAATGTTTATTTTCATGAAGAGATTTTTCTTTTATAAGTTTTTGAAGGAAATTGTAAATATTAGTTTTATTGAATATTTGAAGAAGAGATTTTGAGGGCTTGAAATTTAGTGATGAAAATTGATTATGGTTGGAAGTCTATTTTCTACTTGGTATTTACTAAATATTTTTTTATAAGACTTTATAAAAAAGGGGTAAAACCATTGGAAAAATTTATCCAAGATTAAACTTAGGCATTGTGGGAACCAATGGTCAGCCACACTTAAGGGAGCATCCCAGTCTAGCCCGTGGGTGAAAGAGGGGCATGGGAAGGCATAATTACCACTTATTATTATAGGGCCTAGGTATAAGGCCCACAGGGAGTGATTTCCCGAAGTCATGTGCATGAGGATGGGTCGGTAGGCCCATTGGGGAAAAACCCACAGATCAGTGTGTGAGTGTATCTAAGATCTATCCCTCGTGTTGTGGGTTAGGGTGTGGCATCCATGGAATTGATTATTAACTATGCTTTAACCACACAGATATTCTATGTGGTACATGACCCTATGTCCATTATTCATCTTTTAAAAGGATACATAAATAATTATGGTCATCCGATCTATTTAATAGTGGTTTTTTATTGAAGCCTCCGATCATATTCAACCTATCATGGCCTTCAATGATGATCTCTTTAGGCAGTGAGCTCTAATCGAGCTCACAACAGCCAACAGTCATTTCTAGTGATCAAACTCTAAATAATAATTCATGATCGATCACTTGAGACCATTCATGTAACTTCATCTTTCATTCATGCGGTAAATTAAAAGAACAAGGTTTGGCTAAATGAAACAAAATTTCTAGAGGTTGTGTTGCACATCCATTATGTATGGATAAGTTTGAGGAATAAAATAGAAATAATTTATGATCAAATGCATGTGATTCACTTACTGTGAGGAGAATCCCATCACATTAAAAAATGTGACATTTTTTTCAACATCAAATAAACTACATAGAGATATTTTCAAACTTCCAAAATCATCAAGCTTTCAAAAATGGATTGAAACAATATTTTTAATAGGCATTAAAGATGGTGGAAGAATAATGAAGGTGGTTCTTGAGGTCTATAAATATCAATACCTTGAATGATATGAAACCACTACTGAGAGAGATATGGAGATATCTTGTTTTCATAGTAAAACAGAACATCCTCAAAATGTGTTTTCACAAATAAGTTCAGCCGCACAGAACCCTACTTGCATTAAGAAGAAAAGGGAAATCATGCTTGACATAGTCATGTAAAAGAGAATAAGATATTTCATACACACTGTTTAGAATGAATTATATCCATGGGAATTATATTTTTGAAAAGAACATTCATTGTTTTTTTGAATAATTTGTTCCGTGAAGCAAATCGGGAGAGTGTGGTACCCTTACACATAAACTCTCTCACTTGCATGAAGAAATTTGAGACGCCATGAGATAGTGTCACCCACCCAGTATTCCATGAAGGAGAATTATCATTACTTGAGTTCACGGTAGACAAAAATACAGTAAATGAATTGTTTCATGAATTATGTTATTACATAATATAGCCCATGCGCACAAAGATTTAGTTTGCATGAAAAAAATGTAACCACATACCTATTTAGGTGTGCATGAAGAGTGGACAGTTTGCATACTTGGTTTTCATGGTGCTCTTATTACGTGAAGTATTATCACACATTATGTGGTCATTATAGTTCATGATATATATATTTTTTATAAGTCCCCATGCATACATTAATGTGTGTAAAGAAAGGTGGGAAGTGCATTCCTACATGCACCCGTGATTGAGTAACCTAAAATAGCAAGATAGAACATAAAATAATATGTTCTACAATTTTAAAAAGATAATATATTTGGGTTTTGTATGTTTTATCTTACAAATAATAATAAAGAAGATAGTGTGTACATATCTTGTACATGACAGATTGAGGTAAAGAACTTTATTGATCAAAGGAATTATTCTCCTAAGTAGTTAATAATTGAGGAAGAAGATGAATTATAGTGTGTTGACAGATTCTTTAGTTGATCATTTTGAAAAGGTATTAATCTATAGTTGAAGTTTCATATTCTACTTATTAAAGAGTAGTGGGTAGAAGTGCATAAAATATTTTTGATTCAACATCAGTTGAATACCTAAATCAAAGGAATGATACTATTCAGTTGTTGTAAAGACATCTAGTGTAGTAGAGAAATATTATTCATAGTTCTTGTTGAAAATATTTTAAGTACTAGTGGTGATATTATAAAAAATAAATTGAATATTGGTGGAACTAGTATAAATAACACCTTAAAATCAAGAATATTTTTTGTTTTTTTTTTGAACATTGTATTCTAATTATAGGTGTTTTCAATCACTACAAAGTTATAGTGATAAGAGAAACTATAAAAAACTATAGGTTAATCACAACATTGAGTAGGTATTAGTACCAAACATTTTAAAAATATATTTGTGTTATTTTTTCATTAATTATTTGTATTTTATGTGTATAAAATTTTTGATAACACACAACAGATCCATTCCTCTTAATCGGGGTAGAGGTTTGAGGGTAAGAGGGGCTAATTGAAAAGAAAGTAAAACTTAGTAAAACTTGGGTACATCGATTCACCCCCCCCCCATCTTAGAATACCTACATAATCCATATAGGCTTTATAGATTCAAAATATATAGGTTTTATAAATTTATTTTAATATAAGTATGAAAAACTAATGAAAATGAGTTTTTATGAAAATTCACGATTTAAGCATAAAAAAATCACTTCACCTTGAAATCGAGTAAGAAGTTGATTTCCAAAAAAAATTAGGTTAAATAATAAAAAAAGGAAGGTTTTATACTTTTGTATCAATTTAAAACCAAATTTAACCTTCCAACCATACCATTAAATGCAAAGACCTAAAAATATTTTTTAATTTGGATAAAATATAATTTATGTTCATAAAAGGAAAGCATGGATTACAAATTCAAAATAATGTTTTAAAATACATTATTTAAGTCTTTAAACATATATTTAATCGAACGCCACTCATAAAATAGGTTATATGTAGGTTTTATAGAGATTTTAAATCCTTACCACATAGTTTTAACCCTATTTTACATGTTTTACCCTTACTAAGGTGACAAATCTTTACCATGGTTACTATTCAAAATAACCAAAAAAAAGTGGACTATTTAAGAAATTATAAAATTTTGATTCTAAGTATGGAATTATTTTTAAATATTAAATTTATATAATTATAAGAAATAAATTTTAATATAAATTCTTAAAACACAATGAAAAATAGTTTTTAGTAAAATGTATTTTTAAGCCCAAAAATAAAATTATACAAAAAATTATAATGATGATTAATGTGTAATTAATTAGATTATTTATAATTAAATAATACTTATTTTACTTTAATATTAAATTTAAAACATAATGGGACTTTTAAATTACTTGATTTAATGAAATTAAATGATATTTTTTCAAAAATTGGTATTTTCCACTATTCACTTAAAATCATTTTTTATAGAAAAATTGACAAAAAATCATCCTAGGACAATTATGGAATGATTATTTAAAAAAATTTATTTATTTACACAAATAAAATTTCTAAAAAATTATTAATTAATTATTAATACCTCGTATAAAAGGAAATAAAAAATATTTTTTAAGAAAACATATTTTTGAAGCATAAAATGACTTTACTAAAAATTGAGTACTTATTTATTATATAGTAATCATTGAATTTACCTTATATAAAACCTTTAGAATTATTTTTTTCATAATATGTTTATTCCTATTCATACCCATCAACCAAACTGTTTGGTTATAATAGTCACATTTAAAGAGAAATATTTTAATAGTACTTCATGTTTCATTTAAGCTCGGTGTTGCATCTGCTACACACTATCGAATATTGTATTCATTTTAAAACAAAATTTAAACTAAAATATTAGTTTATTATGAAAATAATTTATCTTGGTTATATATTTTAATTGTTAAAAGTTATACAATTCTATTTAAAATGTTTCAAATTAATTCTGAATCACATGAAAAAAGTCTATATTTAATTCTATTTTTATTATGTGTAGGTCGAAGATGGAAAAAAAATCAATAATAAGACTTAATCTACCATGAGACTAAAACTCAATCAACCTTAAAACTTTATCAACCATGAGTCAAAAAATTGACCAAATAATTTAAGTGTCTTCATATTAATACTTAATCTGTAGTTCCATCCAATCGACCATATGGAAATTATGCAAAGTACTGAAGTGACCACAAGTGAAAATCCAACTAACCATATGGAAGAAAATAAAATGTGTGTTGATAAAATTTTCCCCATGTGAATACCAACTATGTGAGTCTCAAGTTAATGTGTTATGTAGTAGTTTTACAACCACATAGTTCATCTAGGAATTAGCAAAAAATTTATCTCTTGGGATTAAAATACAAAAATTCAAAAAAAAGAAAAACTCTACCTAAAAAAAATTCACTGTTCTGAAAAATTATGAAGATTCTATCAAGCACCCACATGTAGAACATCCAATATGGAGAACAATATGGAGATCATGGGAGTATTTTGAGAAAGATTTGAAAGATTAAAGATCCATATCTTCATCAATCACAACCCTCAAGTTGGGAATGTGATGGTAATTGGAGAAGGAGTGAGGCATTGAATCTGAGGAATTTTTTGAAGGTGTTAAACCAAGAAAGGAACCAAAAACCACTTCTATAATAAGAGTAATGTTAACTCAAATAATTATGATATGAATAAAAATATTTGATTGATATGATCTACTATTGTATTATATTATTTTATTTTATTTATTAACTTATCTAGTAATGGAACACTAAGACATTAGTGGTTGAGTCAAGAAGATTCTCATTTACCCAGTTAATGAATTGGGTTTTTAATTGATAATTTTATCATTCTCATAGATCTATAATTGTTTCATTTTTAAACATTAGAATATTTCCTCTATTCTATATATTTATAATTCTACTTCCCTTCTTCACTGGTTCACACAAACAGGCCGCCTAATACTTCTTCTCTACTTGTAATAGTTAGTAATGGTATTGATTAGAGTTTTCCAATCAATAATTTGGGTAACAGTTTTGGATGTTGTGATTATTACATCTCACTTCTTAAGAAAAAATCACAAGCGGTAATCTTTTGATACTTCAATGAATTAGAGAGAGATCAAGGGAGTAAATTAGAATCATTATTTAACATGTAATAAAAGGGATATCCAAGGTTAGTCTACTTTTAATAATTAATCCAAAGCCAACTCAATTCCATCCTCAATTATATTCACTAACTATGTTCATACTCACTAAACCCTTAAAAAGAGAAAAACACGCCCATAACACTCTTTTATTCATATATAACCCAATTCTCACTATCATTACATTAAATTTGGGTTCATAAATTTGTTTTCTAAGGGGCCCATAACATACCTCTCATCATTATTCATTCAAGATTAGTGAACATACTATTTGATTATTTTTCTACACATTATTTCATATCATGAATGTTTAGTAAAACTATTTAAACACCGCCTCAAAACATGGAGGTTGAGTTATCAAGGAAAATAGAAAATAGGTAAATTATTTCATCTCAAGCATATAACTCCTCCCTAGTCAATATTTGTGGTTTGAATCTCCCATTAAAGTATTTTATACTCCCTTTAGTGGAATTCAATTATATATGAGGTATGGATTGGTTGTCCTTATATAGATACAACATAAACTGTAAGGATAATTAAATCACATTCTATATCCAAAATTATACTATGAATCTATAAAATTGTAATTAGGATGATGAATTTATAACTCCCTGAGATTTCAAAATATATTTTCCATTAAATAAACATTGTATTGATGAATTATTTTAGAAGAATCACAAGAATAAAATGATTTACGATAGATTAGATAATAAAATTGTAATAACAATAAAACCTAAAGTAGATAAAAATATAGTGATCAATTAGAAATACATAAAAAATATGATTAAGAAAACTTAAAGTTTTAAAGGGTATTTTTAAATAAAATTAGTTTTCCTTTATATATTTTATTTTTATTTAAATAATAAATTTATTATTTTAGTATTTGAATTAGAAAAAATTAATTTCATTTTCAGATTTAAAATGTAAATATTAGATCAGTATGAATTTTTTATATTTTTCTAAAATAATTAATTTTTGGGTGAATAGTGAAAATACCAATTTTGCTAAAAATTGTCACTTTTATGACATTATATTAACATAAGAATGGCTTAAAATTTTTAAAAATATTATAATATATATATATATGATAATTAATATAAATAATATAAAAATACTTTTTTGAATTTATAAAATCCATTTTCAATGTTTTGGAAACTTGAGAAATATTTTTACTCTATTTTTTTTCTTATATTAAAAATGAATTTTCATTAATTAAAGAAATTAATTCTAAAAAATTGATTTTATATTTTATATTATAATTATAATATTATTTAATAATTTCACTTTAATTTTTAGGCATAAAAATGAGATTAAAAAGATTAAAGTTAATTACTGTGATAATGGTGAAACTGCTATTTTTTTAAAATAATTATTTTATTAACATTATGTAACTTTTATCTAATCAAATTAATTAATATGTTTTAAATAATGAATATAATTTTATTTTTAAATTAATATATAATTATATTAATAAACATGTAATTGGTAATCAATGCTAAATAGGATTATGAACACATAACGGTTAAAACATTATTTTCTACAAAAAAACAGTTTATATATATATATAATTTTCTAATTTAAAAGTTAATTTTATATTATTTGTAATTTTATTTATATTAAATGGATATTAAATTTAGTATCATTATAACCAAAAAAAATAAGAGGGTTTATTTTATATTTTTAGTAAAACCTATGTTACTTGGGTAAAATCTAGTTACCTCGATAAAAACAAAAAAAAGGTAAAAGTAAAAATATAAGAGTAAATGACTTCAAACATGTATAAAAAATGTGTATAGACTATTTTTTTGATGAATTGTGGACCCAATATAATCACACAAACCATTATTTAAAACTTTTTGATTCATTGACCCTTTAATAGTGTGATGATATCATTGAAAAGTAAAGGGTATTCATAAAAGTTCCCTTTTCTTCACTTATAAAAGGGGATCACTTTTTCCCTCTAAAAATTTTCATATAAACTTATAAATTACCTTTAAAACTTTACCAATTTTAATATAATATAATTACCTTGAACAAACTAAATCCCCCATTCGATATAAGTTATCCTAAGGCCTTCATGTTAAAGGATACTTTTAAGGGAAAGTTCAAGGTCACAAAGTGAGTATTACTTAATCCTTAACCATTTCTTATTATTCTTTACCTTACAAACCTATCCTAAACATATTTATATAATCAAATAAGTATCATTATTATACTTAATTGTTGTCGTATCATGTAACAATTATTACTTATTCCTTTCCGTCCACTTAGAAAAACAAAATAATGTCGATCGTGAGTTCGTGTGAACTACTATAACCACAAAGCAACGTCTTCTATTTTCACCACTACCTCTATTCACTAGTTATAAGTATTGAATTTATGAATAAATTTGACATAGATAATAAAATTATGATTATGAATATAATAATTATAATCCACCTTTATTCCATCTCATTCTTTTAGAATTGAAAACATTAACCTGTGTTGTGTGGACTACTACCTCCACGAAGTGACATTTTTTCATGTTTATTTTCATTATTTATCCAAACCACTTAAAATATGATTAAACAACTAAAAAACTAAATAATATAAATATTATTGTATTATAATGATATTATACACTCCCTTAACCATACTCACCCATCAAGTTATAGTGTGCTCTTGTTTGGTTCGGTTTAACCACCTTCATGTACCACACTATAAAACTAATACATGGATGACTTTAAAAATGTATTTAAGGTAAAAAATGATTTTTATAAAAATATTAGCATTATAGAAAAATAATATTGGACATTATATAATTTATTTTAATAATAAATGATCATAGTAAACTTAACCACTTAAAATGAACATATCAGAGTACATTTCTTAATCTGAGTTCATTTTATAAAATCCTATATGACTATATAAATTTTATTATAATAGAATAATAAAGTAAATACACCAATATAAATATTTATATTATTAATTTATTATACAACACCTTTATCCATGGTCAACATACCAAAATAATTATATAGAAATTGACCGAACCACCTCAAATAACCAACATAAGAAAAAACTTTATAATAAATAAATAGAATATGATAATAAATAGTCCTTATTAAATGAAAAATAGATGAATAAGGTTCCTAATAAGGTATATAATAAACTTAATTTGATTATTCAGTAAGTTAGGCACATGTTCATAGAGAGTTGGGACCAAGGTAAGTGTTTTTTTCTAGCTCAATTTTCTTCTATTAAGTTACAAATTCTCTAATTAAACTATATGGTTTCAAGTTTGATTTATTCTACCTAAGGAATATTTTTATTTTATTTCACTGTTTTTTTTTGTTCTAAAATTCTTTCATATAACTTCATTATCAAATAATTATTTCCTCAAATATTATGTTATTTAAATGGTTTATTTTTCTCAATTCCTAGTTCTTGATTAATTCTTAGTGTTATACACCAATTTACTTTTATATGGTGTATATACTACCTATTTTTTATAGTATATCATGAATTATATTTTTTTCATAGTATTTTAAGTTCAATTTTAAGATATTTATCATTCAAGAGTTTTTTATTTAAATTATAAACAATTAGTAATAGATTTCTCTACTTAATTTTCTTCTCCTTGAGTCATAAGTTATCAACTCAGTTATGATATTATAAGCCCCATTTTTTCCTTTGATTTAATTTTTCCAATATTAATTTCTATTTTTATCTAGGTAAGTTACTTTATTTCATTTATATCTTCTTATTTTATGAAATACCTTCTCAAATAAAAGTTTTTTGTTTGTAAGAATAACTCTCATTCTTTCCAACAGATATTTCTCCTCTATGTCTATATTTTCCTTTCATCCAACATTTTCCTTTATTTTTGGGAACTCAAATGTGGATTAATTCATGTGAAGCTCTTTCTTCTCATCATGAATTTTTAGATGTAAATTTTATATCCATACTTAAGAATTGGGTTTTTAATTATGGTGTTTCAAAATATTAAAAGGATTTACATATCATGGATATATTTTTTATCTTTCACTCCATGTTTTCTCTATAAATACTTTATGTTTTTTCCATGAATATATTATTATAGATTTCATAAAATTAAATATTTTAATATATCTCAAAAATTTTCTTTCCAGCCTTTTTAAAAATAAATTTATAAAAGAAGTTTTTTAATTTTTTTCTTATACTTTATTTATAAAAATAAGAAAATAAAAAAAAATTAAAATGTTTTAAAAAGAACAGATTTTCAATCATTTTCAATTTTATTTCCCATGTTTCATGGTTTTATAGAGTAAATTATTTTACCATTATTCTATTATTTTTATTTAAAATGGTTTTCAAATAAAAAGGTTCATTTTTATCATGATTTCCAAATTAAAACTCTACTATTCTTTTAAAAGTATTCTTCATCTACTGATCGATTCATCACCTATGTTTTCACAAATAAGAAACATTAAATATCAATAATAGAAATGATTCATCGCTGATTTTTTTCCTATTAATCTTTGGTGTGTAACAATAATTTTTGTTCCAATGACTTTACTTTATGAATACCCTATTTTTTATTCCTTTAATTGAAGGGTGTTTACCTAGATATCATATATCAATTGATTGGGTAAATTATTCACTTAATTGTATACCATTTATCTATATGGTTTAAATATCAAATTCTTTATTATCTTTATTGAATGGTATTTACCTATAAATTTACTGAATATCATTAGATACCCATTTATTTTCCATGGGTTTACCATGTTATGATTAGTGATTAAATTGTGAATAATTTTTTTATGTGGTTCCATTTTAAAAGTATATGAAGGCAATTTTTTCCCATGGGTTTTCATGATATGTTTAATGATTGATATATTTTGGAACTCAAATATATGGATGATGATAGTTGGGTCCATATATCACCCTCCAATGCATTTTTCAAGGATTTATATCTCATGATAGATAAAAGTGTGAATATGATTGGTTTTTTTCACAAATTTATGGTTGTTATTATGTGTTCTCATATTTTTAAATCATGGATAAGATTGGTTTTGTTTACAAAGTAATGGTAATGGTTGTGTTTTCTCACAAAGTTTCCTATTCTTATGTTTGTTTCATAGTTTTATGCTTATTCTTATGATTATGTTATTCTCTCATGGATATTGTCTATTGAATCGTGTTACCACACTATTTTGATTCATTTATTGTGTTATGACATGCCTTATTCCATTATTTATGATCTATTATTTTTTTGATATAACTTTTTTAGGAAACCTTTTTATATTCATATACTCATATTATACTCACTTATGATATTTAATTTTTACAACTTATGCCTGAATAGCCCGAAGGCCTTCTTTTTTATTTATTTTTTGATAAGCCCCCCCCCCCTTTCAAGGGATGAGGGGGAACCCTTACAAGTCCCATAGGCTTAGAGATTACAAGTCTCATAGGCTTAGGATATTACATGACCAGAAGGTCTTAGGGAATTAAACTAGACTATCTATAAGGAACTGCCTCTCCCCATCATCTGTATTGTGATAGTAGCTCTCCACCTTCACATGGTCGTCTGGCTAGGCTTCCCGTGCAAGAACAGGCTGGTGAGTGCACCTACTCTAAATCCTCTTTTGGGGCTGATCCATTTTTGTAGAGTCTTTTTGGGGAAACTGCATGTGGCCCAAAGGCCTTGAAGTGGCCCAAAGGCCTTAAAGGTGGCCCGAAAGCCCTACTAACCCAAAGGCCTGGGTGGCCCAAAATCCTTAAGGACTCTAAGCCTAAACCGATGGCCCAAGGTGAATAGTTCCAACTGCTACAGTACCAAACAGTACCTGCTACAGTAACTACTACAGTGCCTATTCCAGTACTTTCATAGTGTACAATTATGCTATAGTGCCTGCACAGTGTACAGTCCTGCTACAATACTCGTACAGTGTACAATTCTGCTACAGTACCGCGTAGTGTATAGTACTGTTATAGTGCCTTCTACAGTACTGCTATAGTGCCCCCAGAAATATGCCTCTACCTGGTTTTGAACCTGGATCTTGTGGATGCACTTAAGGATACCTCACCAATTAGGATAAGGCTCATGTGTTTTTATCACTTATGATTAACCTTATTGATCATCTAATCTCACCCCTTTATTATATTTACATTTACCCATGTTATAAAGAAAAGTAATATATATGACATGTCTAAAAGAGTATCTTGTGTGGAGAATTTTTGGGATATGTTGAAGACTTTTTATAGATTAATCATTTGTTTATATAATGGGATAAATTTTCATTGGATGATAAATACATGGGATTTATTTGTTAAAGAGTTATCCTAATTCTCTAAGACTCTAAACCTAAAAGTTTCTAAGAATGTATTGTAATGAAATATTTTCTTTCTGTCATGTAATTGATATGACCACATCCATGGGGAATAATAGTCAGTATCATATAATGGTTTAAATAACTTTAAATATTAGGATTTTGGTTGATGAAAATTTAATGGATGATAAGTTAAGGTTGGTCATAATTTCAAACGTATAGATAACCCTTTAGGTTAGTTGAGGTGATATTGAATATTTATCGATTGGGATAAGATAAATTTAGTGAAAATACTAGGTATAAGTCTAAGGTATAAGTCTAAGTATAGGGTAACATCTTTAAGTATACTAAAAATTACATCCATGTATGGATATTAGTAAGTGGATGCAGTTATAGCACAAATACACCTAGGGATAATCACCCTAAAAGCATTGGTTGAGTATCAACTCAATCTTCACTCTGGTGTATAATAAGTGGGCCTCAGACTGAACACATGGCTAGATACACATGGGTATATTCTTTGGTTAATCACATTTTATTTATAATTCATTATAAATAATTTATTATGTTAAACAATTAGGTTAAGTAATATAAGATAACTTAAACTAAAGAAACCTAGATTAAACTAATAGTGATTTAGGTTGAACTAAAATAAAATATAATAATTAAAAAGAGTAATATATTTTGAGTTTGGATTTTTCATGTAATTATCTTATAATTATTTACTTATAGTGTTCACCACTCACAATTAACTCCTTTTAGTTTTAGCAATGGTTTAATCGTGAAGGATCAAAGTTAATAATGGATTCCATGGACAATACATAAATTATCCACACAAGAAACCTAAATGGATCAGAACTAAAGTAATAAAACTAGTTATTTTGATAAAATAGATATCAATAATTATGGTTAACAAAGTGAACATGGTTTAATTCCCAAAAAAACAATATAATTATGGAGTCTCGTGGAAGTTCGGATGATAAATATGATGAAGGAAAGAATGTTAAATTTTCTTTATGTCAATAATGTGAGAAGAGGAACAAAATAAAATTTCTTAAAGGAACTAGGAAATGTTTTATTTATGTAAAATTATAGAATAAAAAAATAATTTCTAAATAAAAGTGAAGTGATTAGTGGAAATGATAAATGGAAATAGTGTTCTTATAGAGGTTCCACTAATAGTTAAATGACTTAATATTGGGAACTTGGATATTATTCAAATAAATTCCCTAATAAAAGGGATAACAAGGGTGATAGGAACTAGAAATTTACAAGATAAGGGAAATCCTACAAAATCACAATGACAGATGTGGCATCCAAAAATGATATGGAATGAAAAACACTGATCACCAACTAAAGAACTATGAGTGTTTTATTTTTATCTTGTACAACCTACTCCTTTGTACCTAGAATGTTAACTAAAAACATAATGAATACATGTTATAAAAACTTATTGAGGTATTATTATTATATCCCAAGGATATAACGCATCTCTAATAAATTATTATAGGATTTTCCTTCATAAAAAATCATATTATCATTCTTTTAGTCAAATTTGATGTGATATTAGGCATGGATAAGCTCTCTTGACTATGATAATTTCCAAGATGATAAAATCACATATAAAAATAATCCCATGATCACATATTAATATAATGATGAATATAAACTCACTATAAAATTTAAATTCCATTTTTTTGGGGTATTTATCATATACGGTTAAAGAAAACCTCAGAATTTTTATATTCCTATTATGATTTAAAATATATCTTATCAATTCTTCCCTAAAATAAAAAGTTTTGTATCTCTTAGAAGCTATATCTTGATTCAATATTACCTTTAGATACCCTTGGGTATTACTATTATTAATTTATAATTAGAATTGAGCGGTTTCAATTTATTTAGCGGGGTGTAACACCCTGAGATTTTGGAATATATCCCCTTAAATAAAAATTGTATTGATAGCTTGTTTCATATGAAAAAAAATAACTAAAATGATCCATGACATATTAGATAAGAAAATTATAGCAATAAAAAACCTATAGTATATAAAAACATAGTAATGAATTATAAATTCATATAAAAAATTATTAATAACTCTTAAATATTTAAAATTCATTTAAAATTCTATATTGAATTTATAAAATCTATGTTTAACATTTTGGAAACTTGAGTACTATTTTACTCTAAAATTGTTTTTATTTTCCTATATTGAATTGGTTTTCATCACCTCTATAAATTAAATCTAAAAATGGATTTTACATTTTAGATCAGAATTTTTGTATTATATAATAATTTCTCATTAATTTTTAGACATAAAAATGAATTTAATGAGATTGAATTTAATTACCATGTTAGTGGTCAATTTGTTATTTTTTTAAAATAATTATTTTATTTACATTATGTAATTTTTAATTAATGATTCTATTTTTCCATGTATTACTTTAGAATATTATATGGTTTATTTTTGGATCTAGGTTTTAAGACGGCATGAGATTCTGAGTCTCAATGATCCCAGAATTGATATTTGAAAAGTATTAATGATATTAATATCACACGAGCATAGTTTTCCTGAAAAAGTGTAATACCTATTAAATTGGGGATTGGATCACAAATTTGTGTCTATTGTTGAGTTTAGAGAATGGGATTTACCATATTTTACGACTCTAGACACCATGAAATGTATTCCACGAACTTGTTCACAAAATGAATTAAAGCAGGCTCAAAACATTCGCGATACAAATCTGCATTCTTTATGGGTTTCAGGAAAGGTAGTGAAGGCACTGTCATAAAGGGCCGAGATCATAGTCTGGCACTGATCCCAAGTGGGGGTGCATGGGTGTAGCCCCTGCGGTATGGAGCAATTAATTTGGATAAGTCCCTGAAGCGGCACCCAAGGTACCTATGTGCAAATACTTGTATGCCACCATACTGAAGATGATTGAAGTAATAATTTTTTCTAAGTCTGCAAAGTGTCACCATAGACTAGCCAAAACACCATTGGTGCACAAGGTACTTACGTGCCATAATTTTGTGTGCAAGCCACTTGCGTGACCAAACTGATTTCACCCAGGGTCCTATTTTTTCCTATAAATAGACCCATGGGGCCTTCATTTGTATGGATGAATTTCCCTAAATCCCAATTGTTGCTCTGGTCTCCCTAGTGCTTCTCCCAAGTCCTCTGAAACTTTATAGGTAGTTATTTAACACCTAAAATGGATTAATTGAAAGAGGATCATAGGAATTAAGTCCTTTTAGTGTTTGAAATCCATAACACTTGTGCACCTAAAGCTCCCAACCTCCCAAAATCAGAAACACTTTCATGCCACCTATTCCTTTTATAGTAACTTGAGTTCCCCACTTTTGTGATCACTTGTAAATACTTCTAAAGGCTTGAGCCAGATTTCTCCCAAGTATTACCATACAGGTTGTTCATCTCTTAAGTGAATATCAGGTCGAGCAAGCCTACTTTCACGCCTATACTTGTGCGCCCTTACCTACTTGGGTGCCCCTCTTTGATTCACTTCATCTCCTCAGTCTACAAGCCATGAATCTCTCTTCAAATCCATCCATGGCAAGGCTTCTTCTTCACTAGATCCCTTGTTTGAAAGGGATTTTTTTGAGACCTCACCCAAAACTTCCTAACTTATCAAACCTTTGGGAAAGGCACATCAGTGTGTCTCCTATTTGGGTTTGTATATCCACAGTCATAGGTTTCCCACATTTGTTTCACAGTGGGGTTAGGATTCATGGAGTGCATGTGGGTCTGTATATCCACAGTCACATGGACCTTTCTCTCAGGAACAGTTCTAGGAAGTTCTCAGTTCTGAGAATAAGAGTTTGGGTCCTAACATCTCCCTTCTCAAAGATCCAAAACCTCAAATTTCTGGTAGGGAAGGTAAGTTTCAGGCTTACTTTTTCATGCAAGAAAAAGAAAAATCTCCCTACCCTACCAAGATCAATTTTAGGGCATCCATCCTGGTGTAATCCCCTAAACTTTGATCCCTTATTCCTTTCATTGGACCCTTGTTCAATATAAAGTGAATAGAGGGAAGTTTGGTTGCCTCTCCCTCTTCATGGGTCACCTTTCCCTCATCCACCATCTCCATTGTAGGATCGCCCTCCTCCACCATCGGAGGAATAAAAGTATGCATGTAATTGTTGAATCTTTTACATCCTCTTGTTTCTCACACCAAGCATGACTCGAGTGGGCTTAGAGATTCATGATGATTACAACATGTGAACAAACACTCATAGTTAATGTAATGCAAGAACTCTAATTCCCACCATAATAGGGATACGTAGGAAGCCTTCTTAGGGACTGTGCTTGCTGGATATTCTCTTCAGGAATCCAACTCTAATTTGTTTAATTTGGGCATCCTCTTTAGGGATAAGCCCCAAATTAAACCCACAAATCATCAAGGCATCCTTTTAAAGAAGTAAGCCCAAACTCATTTCTCTAAAAGAACTATACTCTACTATGAGGTTCATTGAACTACGTGGGATTTTATTCCCAACCAAATGGGATACATACGAAGCCTCCTTAAGGTTCAAACCCAACACTTAAAATCATCCATGTTATCCTTGGGCCATATTCCCAACAAGGTCTAATCTTACTTGGAAACTAATATTCTTTCCAACTTCTTTTGGTTTCTTAGGTATAAGTCCCACATTAAACTTTGACTAGTCACATTCTACTTATATGTCCTTACCAAATTACATTAAACTGTATGGTTGGGTCCTTATCACATGACCTTAAAAGGGTATGATGTGTCCCATCAAGTGGCACCGAACTATGAGGTTATGATTCCTTTCACACGGATACATTGGTAGCACATTTAATGGGTACAATCCTAATATCAAAACAAACTTTCATCTCCCTGGATGAAAATAAATTCTAGAGCACCCCACTGAGTGGTTTAAAAACTAGTATCATCATAACGATGATTAAAATAATCTTTAAATAGTATATGAGAGGATACCATTGATGGAGAACCTCGAATACATATGGATATCTCCATTAATGAAGAGCCTTGAATACATATTGATGATTTTAAATTTTACTCATGTTAATAAGTGATTGAAATTTCTAAGGGAAATTATGTTATACTTAGTGAATTAATAAGGATTCATGAAAATTCCTTAAATTTTAAAGAGAGTCCCAGAGTAGATAATAATTTCCCCCAAAAAAGTTTGTGATGAGTCTGGCATTCCATCCTCTCAACCAATAAATGTTCCTAAGTATTGTAAAGTTCAATCTTAACAAACACATACCTTTGGAAAGTAGGTCCCTTTTGGATAAATAACTATTGGAAGTTTCTGTTTCCATGAATAAATCCAATGGAAACATCCTGGAATTAGTGATTCTTAAAACTAGAACACACATTTCAAGGAACTACAAAACAAAAATGGTTAACTAGACGTGAATCCTTAACCAAGTTAATAATGTTAACCACATGTCAGGACTCTATCAATTTATAAAGGTCAGACAAAGGAATCAATCGCGTATGTATCCATCTAAAAGATGTCACTTTAATGGAGTTTATTTTTGTTTTCAAGTTTTTTCTCAGAACTCCCTTCAGTCCAAAATGACTTTCTTCAAGAAAACATCTATGAACTTCCTAACTGCTACTTAGGTTGGATCCTCATTCACGGGAAGGACGTTATCACCCACCTAGTGTTTTGAACGTTGGGTCTCAAATGTGTTGGTAAAGGAGTACCGTCATCATGGTACAATCCCAACTTTGGAGGCTACCCAACATGCCCTCTAGGTCAATAACAATCCTCAATCATCCCGCCAACAATGACCGATGATCAAGAAGCAAATACTGCCAACCACCATTTTCAACCATTTTAGGTCCTTATCCCTGAAACAAAACAATCATTCCCTCTTGTACTATAGGTAGGTGTATCAAGAGGTCACTCAGGGCCTCGATTCAAGGATGCAGGGGTCCTTCCTGAGGACTCCCACCAACAATCTTTTCCATTATAATTGTGTGGTAGTGAACCCCCAACATGATGGGGGTATTTCCTATAGACTTTTAACCAAGGTCTCTCAGACCTGGGCATTCAAGACAAACCATAGGGGACAATGTATGGTTAACAGGGAGAAATTTCTTACCTTTTTCCCACCTGGATAAGTCCATCAACCTAACTTGATGGAAAACAAAAAACTAGAACATACACCTTTCCATCCTAATTTTGTTGTCCAGAATACTCGTCTGGAAGAAACCCACCAATCCCACTAGATAAATTTGGTGGAGTACCATGAATAGGAACATACACCTGCTTACATTCTATCAACCAGTCAGTAGACTCGTCTGACTATATTTAAAAAATCCCACCAATCCAATGTAGTGGCAACTAGTAAACAAGAACACACACCTGCTTACAATCACCAATTCTTCTAGTAGTCTCTTCAGCCAGTATTGAAGGAATTCCATCAACTATACTTGATGGGAAACATCTAGAAGGAACATACACCTACCAATGTTCATCAATCCTGCCAACAATCTCGTTTGGCAGCACCTGGAGAAGTCAGTCGGAAAGATCCGATGACAAATCTGGGGAAGCCTCAACTCTCTACCCCTATACATGAGTACTCTCAATACCCATTGATAGGAAAAGAAGGAAAATATCAGCCACATACACCTACTCCTAATATGTAATGTATATATATTCTCTTTCTATCCACTAAATTCACCAAACATATCTTATTAATAGTGAAAGGGAAGACACAAATCCCTTCCCATATTCTAGAATCATGCCTGAATATTATAACAACTACTTCATTTGTACCAGAGGAATAAACACATAAATCTGTCCCCACACCTGGGATGACACATCAGCATGCCATCCCGGAGCAGATACACACCTTTGTTCCAGTCCAGGAGGGTCATGTGGCATACTCCCCCATATCATACGGACAATGGGATTGGGAACATATACCCTTTCCAATTGGATATAATTAGTATGTTCTTGTGACCACTCCAAGGTAGGCACATACACCTACCCATGATAACCACTTCTCCTAGAAAGTGTCCCCAACTAAGTTTAAGAGAACATCCAAGAAGAAGTCTTTCCAAACACAGTTGAAGAATCAAGATTCAAGCTACAATCTGACTCCTCTTAATGTTGGAGTTATTAAAGCTCTCAGACATTTATCTGTTGTAGCTCAGGATCCTACCCTCTCATTACCAAATTATGGGAGTGGTAGTAGTAATTCTAAAGTTCCCCGTCGGAAACTTCATCATAAAGTCTTGCTTCATGAAAATTTGGTCAATCCAGAGATCCTATCTCCAGATGAGAGCCACAGCAACCCTCTGTGTGGCCAGAAGACCAAGGAGTAATAGGATTTATCCCTTGATATAATATACCATGGTGGTTCTCCTCATGATGGCATTCACTACTAAAGTCCTCTTTACAGTAGTATTTCGCATTTTCAAGATAATTCTATAATTGACAATGTAGTGATGAGAAAGTCCTCCTATCTCGAGGCACTTGAAAACACAAGGCCAGTCATGTCTGATGCCTTTTCATTGATGGGTGAAACACTTTATCAACTAGAAAAAATATTAAGGGAACGTTTATTCTCCAAATATACCTTGGGTCATTTATCTTCTAACACAAAGCATCCACTTTGGTCAGACCAAGTGGATAAACCTCTAGTGAAAGATGATAAATATATGTTAAACATGAGAAAACAATTGGCTAAAGGATAAATACCAGTCATGTTCTGGACTTTGGTAAATTATCAATACAACATTCTAGAGTTTATGGAAGAATATTGCATTCATGATGTCTTCCTCAACTTATAGAAGACTCTTCGTCATTTGAAAACCAAAGTATTACCATATAATGAATATCAAAATCATGTAAAGGTAATATAAGGGTTGAAACGCCAAATTGACTTGGAATATTTATCAATTTCCCAACATCCAAAGGTTGAAAAAAAGCAGATAACCCTTCATTGTGCATGACTCAATGCTTTAAAGAGGCCAGGCCAATTAATTTTTGATTCCCTATCTGGTGTTCATATCAGATGATGAGGTGCACATGGAGCATTTAATTTCACTGCACTCCAAAATCAGAAAAACCTGCCAAAAGTGGTCTTATTTAATGTTATTTCCCATGGCTAGCTATAATCAACAGATTTTTTATGTAATCAAATTTGCGCTCAAGAACAAGCCTCAACTATCTCTCATCAAAGTTAGGCCCAAAGAAAACAAGTTGTTTAGTTACTTTTACATCAAGAATATGAGAATATTGAGTAGGCCTACCACTTAGAGAATGTTATCCATCAAATAAAACAAATGTCTGAAATAGAACAGTGATCTTCCAAAATAGATGATTTGAGTGGTTATCGGATAATGCATCCAGCTAATGTCTGAACCAAAATTTGCAAAATCAGAAGAGAAACTACATGAATCTCAACCATAGTAGTTCAAGAACCACCCCATCTTGTAGGTTTGGGGGATAATTTAAATAAACCTTCAAATTCATTAAAAAAATTCAAAGGTTTGAATAAGAATAATAGGAATATCCCCAACCTATAGGGCTGGGGGTTTTCACATCTACAATCCCCTCCTCAAAGGAAGTTAGTTTTCTCCCGATTAGGGAAGAAGCCACAAATATAGCGCGCAACTGAACTATCTGAGGATTCCCTTTAGGTTAATATCTTTTAAACAACTCTTGAGAATCCATCATATAGGAGAGTAGAGTCTTATATAAGATACATAGGGAGACGATCTTACAAAGATACTGACATAATTCCATCAATGCATTATGCATCAGTAAATGTCATTAACACCATTATAGAAGATCCTCCAAAAAATGAGTCTAGTTTAGGGGAATCAGAAGATGAAGTTCTTATCCATAATATGATACACACTGAATCAAATGAAGAAGGTGTACATACCTGAAATCAGAGGCTTACCCATAATCTAGGTATGCCTTCAAATAACCAACTCCCACCCCTCTGAAAGGCATATAACAAGGGGAAAGATAAAAGTAATATTTAATCTCACTTTTCCACTATATAAGGTCAATATCTTTCACTTGAAGAGATATTTTCATAGTAATAATAGTAGATGAAGGAGTTGAAAATACTCAATACATAGTTACTTCGAAGCAGAATTTCTTCTAGATGTACTTCCTAGGTAGATCCTCAACTTGCACATTCTGTAGGAGCTCCTCAGCAAAGAGGATTTTTGGTAACTACAGATGAGGATAATGAATTCCTTCCATTGGTTACAGAACCAGAGCAGGATTAGACACATACTTATAGGCATGTTCCCATGTTTTATCCAAGGAAAATATCAGCACCACCACCAGTGGTTTTTCTGATCGTTGTACTAGTTCAAGCTCTAATTGCTATACCTATATTGTTCCCAGCTCATCTAGATATTCCCCAAGTGATTATAAACACAATTGAGGCATTAACAACTCGATTGGAATCCATGGAGGAATTACATGCACCAGTTCAGCCGGAAAAGAAAGCTTACCCCAAGTGAGTGGACCTGATTCCTCCCCCCCCCCCCCAAATTTTGTGAATACCACATTTCCAATATTTAATGGTTCGAGAGATCTGGAACAACACTTAATGAATTTCGTCTCTCATTTTGATCTCATGATGGGAACTCCTAAAAATAAGAAGAAGTAAAGCTTAGGTGTTTTGTGCGATCATTACAAGGACTAGCTTCTATATGGTATAAAAGTTTTCAATCTTGATCAATTACTAGATGGGAAGATCTACATCATAAATTCCTTCTTCAATTAATCTCAACATTACTGAAGACAACATTTTTTATCTTATAAATTTCAAACAAAGATAGAATGAAAGAGTTTCAAATTTCATTGATCGATGGAAAGGATTAATGTATTCCTTAATTTTAGTACTCCCTCAAGAATATTTTCTACCAATTTTGTGTGACAAATCTGCATGATGAGTTACGCACACCATTTATCCCTGTAAAATTCATAGAAGGGTTTCGAGACCTCACTTTAATTTATGAACAAATAGAAGATTCTATTATAGAAACTAAGTCTAAAACTTGTGTAATTCCATTAGATCTGGGAAGGATAATAGGGAAGTCATAGGCTGCTACAGTTACACTCAAGCAAGAACCTGTACCTACTTCCACTTCAAAACCTTTATCATATCGAAGGGATATTTCTTCTAAGCATCAGTAGAAAAGACCACCTCATCAAGATGACAAAAGATATCAAAGGTGGAAATATATTGGGGAATTAAGAAACAAAGTTTATTATTTATGAAATGAACAAGTTTCCAGTTACTTCATCTCAGCTTTGGAAAACAATTTGGTTCAGTTTCCAAGGCTGAAGAAAACAAAAAAATAAGGAGATGAAGATCTTCCAAATTATTATCCCTTTCACCAGGTGTTGGGGCATCCCATTCAGAAGTGTTTTGTTTTCAAGGACCTCCTACAAAAAATGGTAGACTCTAGACAAGTGAAATTTAAAAGTTCATCAGCTCAAGTAGCATGTGTTACTACTACTAATCCATAGGAAGAAGGCTAATGGTAGGAAGCCAAAGTAAAAAATGTGAATAAATATGATGATTGGATGATCAGGAAAACAATCAACCAAACTCATGCTATTATACAAACCCAGTTGAAACAACTAATTGTGTCTTCCACCACTCTTTCCACAACAAAACCACCTTTATCAAAAGGTTAATCCTCAAATAAGAAATGTGATCAGAAGGATAAAGAGAAATCAGAAAAAGATGAACTCATGTCAAGACCAAAGTTGTATTTGAATCTAGAAGATTTCATGCCATCTATTTCAAAAGAACAGGCACCGCCCCACCAAACAGCGCAACCCGAACTAACCTTTCAAGAATAATCTTTATCAAATAAATAATTGATCTTTGGTTTTATCAATTTTATCCACTTAACGGGTCCTTATTCCAATGGTGAATCTGATTATAATGAGCTAGAGTTCCTCGTACCTAACTGGGGAACTAGAGGAAGAGGCCAAGTTTTAGGATACAGGGGAAGACGTGGGTATTCTAGAAGCCACTATTTTAACTCTACCCTTGATCAAACCATATATACAGCAAAAAATTGTGGAAGATCCCTTCAGTGAGCCCAACAAGAACAAGGAGATTCTTCTACGCAAGAGAGGTTTGGTCCTAACATGGTTATTTTAGAGGACTGATTAGAAGTCGCATCATCTTCCTCTCAGAAATTAAATAGACCTATTCAGTCTAATATACCAAATCTAGGAGTATTTCTAGCTTCTTCTCTGATACAGGGTACATCTACATCAGAAGCATAAACTTCCAAGGCACCTGAAAAACCAAATCTCCATGCTTGGAAACACAGACCTTTGGACCAAAAGTATGATGTCTTGAAACAATTGGCCCAAGTATCAGCCAATTTGTCAACTTTTTATTCCTTAAATCTGTCAAAAGATCTTCGAGAAGCACTTATTGAGGCTTTGTTAAGTCCTCAAGAGTTTGAAAGCAAAGTTGTTGTTGCTGAAGTTTACAGTATAGAGAATGATCTTGCAGAGAGTCATGCAGTTATATCCTTTACGGATGAAGATGAATATTATGTTGTAAATGGAAATATTAGACCCTTGTATCTATCTGGAAAGGTCAATGACATAGACATCCGATAATCCTTCATTGATAATGGATTTGGATTCAACCTCATTCTCGTTTGTACACTTCGTTGATTGGGCCTTAATGAATCTGACTTATCTCCTTCTACTTTAATGTTACAAGGATATGACAAGAATGAGTAAGAACCTCTAGGTGATATTACACTCAAAACTTAGTTTTGAGATCTTGTATCTATTTCATATTTCATGGTTGTTCATCAGGACACAACCTTCAACATTCTTCTTGGAATGCCTTGGCTATATCAACATGTGGCTATACCTTCGTCATACCATCAATGTCTCAAATACTGTTTCAATGGTCAAATTGGGACATTGTATGGTGACAAGGCTCTGTTCAAAACATGTGAATTTCAATACATTGAGGATGATTTTTATCATACAAAGGGAACAAGGTCCATGATAAAGGAGATAACCAGAATTAATGATTCGAATGGACTAGAAAAGATCCCAAAAAACCCATTCATACATTTGAGTATAGATTATGTGTTACCTATCAATAAAATTGAAATGGTAAATCCAAATTCAAGCATTCTTCCAATAACTTCCATAATGTTAATTGCTACAACTGATCCTGATAGCATGGGAGAAATTGTTGATTCACCAAGTAGTAATGGAAGCTTAAATGGATATGTTTTTATTTCATCTGTGGAACTACATAAAACCTCTACTTCTTCAATCAGAATAGAAGAATTTTTAGTAGTTCTAGAGGAAGATAAATATGTTGATTCCCAATCCATAATCTTCTCTTTATTACCCTAGAAAGACCCTTCATCATCATTAGGGTCAGAAATGGTGGCCTCTTCTTCAGGATGTTCAAATATTGACTCCTCCCCTAACTCTAGAAGTTTTGCTTCATCATCTACTATGAAAGTATAAATAGAAGAGGTAAAATTTAGTGAATAATAAGAGGAATATCTCAAGTATTCTCCTCCATCATTTTAAGAAGGTGTATCTACCACTACGGATGATCTCATAGAAATAATTATGGGTACATAAAAAGATCCATGCCCCACTCTAATTAGTGTGGCCATGAATTATGAAGAGAAAGAGGTGTACACTTCATTTCTAAAGAAACATAGATATATATTTTCTTGGAATTATATAGAAATTCTAGGACTTCATCCTGATGTAGCCACCCATAATTTGGGTTTTCCATAAGAACATCGCGGATTCAAGTAGGCAGCAAGAAGAACACACCCAACTCATGCCACTAAAATTGAAGCTAAAGTTGATAAACATATAAAGGCTAAATTTTTCAGGGAAGTTCAATATCTCAAATGTATTTCCAACATTGTCCCAATGAAAAATAAGGATGGTAAAATCAGAGTTTGTATTGATTTCAATGATCTTAACCGGAATTTTCCTAAAGATGACTTTCCAGTTCCGATCACAGAGTTTTTAATTGATGCAACAGATAGCTATGAAGCACTTTCCTTCATTGATGGATACTCTGGGTATAATAAAATATGTATGGCCCTATAGGATTAAGAATATAGATCCTTAAGATCCCCTCAAGGTGTGTTTTTCTATTGGGTAATACCCTTTGGATTAAAGAATATAGGTGAAACATATCAACATGCCGTGCACCATATCTTCAAACCCTTCTTAGGGAAATTTGTTGAATTTTATGAGGATGATTTGGTGGTCAAATACAAACAACATTCTAATCACTTTGTTGATCTAGAGACTATATTCAATAAACTTTAGCAAAACAGTTTGAAGATAAACCCCTTTAAATGTGATTTCGGGGTAACCTTAGGAAAGTTCCTTGGATTCGGTGTATTCCATTGTGGTATAAAAGTTGATCCCAAGAAAATAAAATCAATCCTTGGCATGTAAAATCCTCAAAATTTGAAATAATTAAGAGGACTCTAATCAAACTTGGCCTATATTCTGAAATTTATCACCAATTTGGAAGGTAAGTGTTTTCCCTTCACCAAATTAATGAATAAGGGAGTTACCTATCAATGGACTAAATACTGCCAAGAATCATTTGATACCCTCAAGAAATATCTTTTGATTCCACCATTATTAATGCCACCTATTGAAGGAAGACCACTTATTCTTTATGTGACAGCTTTAGAGAAATAATTGGGTGTCTTCCTTCCCCAAAGTAATGATGTTAGAAATGAAAACATCCTTTACTATCTTAGTTGAACTATGCTTGATGCAGAAACTTAGTATTCAAGTATTGAAAAATGTTGCCTAGTATTAATCTTTGCAGTTCGGAAATTGAGGCACTACCTATAACATCATTAGGTCCAATTGGTATCTATTAATAACCTATTCAAATTTATCCTCAGTTATCTTATGCTTAAAGGGAGTCTAGTATGGTGGGCAGTTATTTTGAAATAGTTTGATATCCATTTTGTGCCTCAGAAGGTAATAAAAGGCCAAGATCTGGCCGACTTCCTTGATGAACATCCATCTAAGGAAGAAATATCATTGAATAATGAACTTCCTAATGAATAGGTCTTCTATATTCAAGATAATCCCCAAAAATGGGAGATGTACTTTGATAGTGCCTCTAGAAGTCCAACAGGAAAGAGAATGGAAAACCCTAAAATAAACAAATTTTGGTTAGGAATTGTACTTTTCTCCCCAGAAAAGGCATTATTTCCTTATTCTTTCCTATTATCAGAAGGCGGTACCAAGAATGAATCATAATATCAAGATCTCATCATAGGCTTAGAATTGGCCCTTCACGTGCAAGTGAATCACTTTAAAGTGAAAGGTGATTCAGAATTGGTAATCAAATAGATTAATGGGTAATATTCTATCAGAAAAGAAGATTTAATCCCTTTGTGTGATTATGTTAGAGGTTTAATGGATGAATTTCCCTCATATATGACATTTTCTTATGTCCCACGATCACAAAATGCCTAAGATGATATACTGGCTAATGAAGTTATAGCCTTGGAAGATCCAAATTTGGATGAGACAGTCATCAGCATAGCCCATCATCATATGTTCTCACTATTTTTTCAAACCAGAATGGAGGAAATTAATGAAATTAGCCCTATTTCTGAGCCATATGGTCATACCATGGGATGTAGAATACCCATCATGGAATACCTTCAAAATGGAGTACTTCTTCCAGATAGGGCTGAAAAAGAACAAATCTGATGACGAGCATCCAATTTTACTCTTTATGATAGTCCAGATCACCAAAAAAACCTCTAAAAATGAGGATTTAATGGAATCCTCTTCAGATGTATCGATGGAGAAGAAATGGTAGCTTTTATGAAATAAGTACATACATGAGCTTGTGGTGCTCACCAGTCTGGGCATAGGCTTTCTAATCAAATCAGAAGGCTTGGATACTTTTGGCTTTCAATGACATAGGATTGCACAGATTTCACTAAGAAATGTCATCCTTTCCAAGTGCATTCCAACTTCATTCATCAATCCCCAGAGTGGCTACATATAGCTAAATACTCCTGGTCATTTTCCACATGGGAAATGGATGTAGTAGGGCCTTATCCTCCAACTACAACTAAGAAGTTCAAGTATATGCTTACTGCTACTGACTTCTTCTCTAAATGGGATGAGGAAATTCCTCTCAAAGAAGTCAGATCCAAAATCATTATTAGTTTTTTCAAAACTAACATCATCACTATATTTGGTATCCCTCGTACTATATCAACGGACAATGGCACCAATTTTTGTTCTGTTGAGGTAAAGAAGTTATATCAGGATCACAATATCAAATCCAACCACTCATCTTGTTATCATGTGGTGGATAATGGATAGATAGAGGCTTTAAATAAGAACCTATCAAATATACTCTAGAATATGGTGGATAAACATAAAAAATCCTGGTCTGATAAATTCTTTCATGCTTTATGGGCTTATCAGACTGCTACTTGTACTTCCACCCAGGCAACTCCTTATTCATTTTTATACAGAACAAAAGTAGTTTTTCCAATTGAAATGAAATTTCCTTCATTAGAGTTGCAATCTGTGATCAGTTGTCTATAGATGAGAGGTATCAGAAATGGTTTTATGAGCTAGAACGATTAGATGAGAAAAGATTGCATACTTTGCATCATTTAGAAGTCTATCAAAAAATAATAGTATGAGCCTTTAACAAGAAATTTTTCCTCTCTTTATTTATTCAAGTAGAATTGGTATTGGTCCTCAGGACTCCATTGATACTAGGAAAGAAACCTCCAAAGCTTGAGTCAAAGTGAGAAGGACCTTATTCCATACATTAGGTCTACTCAAATGAAGCTTATGCCTTAATTTCAATGGATAGAGAGCTTATTAAAACTCCAACCAATGCAAGATTCTTACAGAAATACTTTTTGTAATTGTCACCTTGTCCTCGCTATAATAATTAAAACTGCATATCTCCCTCATCCTCACCGCAATACTAAAAACTGCATAGCCCCCTCATCCTCACTATAAGACTGAAAATTACACAACCCCCTTGTCCTCAAAACAAGACTGAAAACTAAACAACTCCCTCGTCCTTGCTGCAAGACTTAAAACTACATAGCCCCATCATCCTCGCTACAAGACTTAAAAATAAATAGCCCCCTTGTCCTCACTGCAAGACCAAAAACTACACAACCCCCTCTTCCTTGCTGCAAGACTGAAAACTACACAGCCCCCTCATCCTCACTGCATGACTGAAAACTGCACAACCCCCTCGTCCTCACTGCAAGACTGAAAACTGCATATCCCCCTTGTCCTCACTGCAAGACTGAAAACTACACAGCCCCATCGTCCTCACTACAAGACTTAAACTTCACATCCCCCTCATTCTCACTACAAGACTGAAAACTTCACAGCTCCTCATCCTCACTGCAAGACTTAAAATTGAACAGCCCCCTCATCCTCTCTTCAAGACTTAAAACTACATGGTATAAATTCCTAGTTATAATACATTAAACTATATAACGACCATAGGCATCCATGTTGCATGACGTTAAAATGTATAGCATCTTTTTCCTTGTCGCGTGATGTTAAACCGCATGACACCATTTTTCCTCATTACACGACATTAAACAGTACGGTTAACATCTTCTCTACTT
Organism: Viscum album; assembly: GCA_963277665.1. Classification (NCBI taxonomy): domain Eukaryota; kingdom Viridiplantae; phylum Streptophyta; class Magnoliopsida; order Santalales; family Viscaceae; genus Viscum; species Viscum album. Next base: position 1,095,337,801 of record OY728156.1, on the reverse strand, counting down.
GACATTAGGAGCTTCTATATTCAATCATCATTGATAGCATTGCTACTCCTTAGTGGCACATGAGTCCTTTTCTTCCCTATGTCTGAATCATGTTTACATAGGGACCTCATTTCAAGAACTATGTGTTCCTTGATTCTCATCTATATGAGATACGTAGAGACACCTGGATCTCTAATCTCGGGCCCAGATGCAACCAAAAAAAATATTTTTATTTCTCTTTTTCTTCTCCTTTATATGAACTATATCTATACAGAGTGATATTTTAAGATACATGATTTGATTTTCATATCATCTTGTGTCTTAAATTTAATCATTCTTTTAGAATGTGTCAAAGCCCCCTGCCTCCCATGTCAAACTCGAATGGTGTGGGAAATGATTGTTTAAAGAATTATATACAGCTTGATTCTCATCTATATGAGATACATATAGATGCCTAGATATCCAATATTGAGCCCATCCATGGTATAAAAAACCCCTTTATTCCTTATATAAGAATCAAACCTGCATAGGGAATGTTTAAAGAACCACGTATGGCTTGATTCTTTCCCCCAGCAAGACACATAATGACACTTGGGTTTTATTCCTTAATCCAGCTATGATATGTCTTTCTTTTCACATCGGTTCATCTTCATCCTTACTGCAGGACGTTAGACTACATGGAAATCTAATACCCTTATTCTTCACTTGTGTCACCTTTGTGTTATAGAAGAAACCCTTATTGCTCCTTGTTTCTCACACTGAGCATAACTCATGTGGGCTTAGGAATTAGGTAAAAGGCTTCTCTATATAAATAAGGTTTCTTAATTTCTTATGAGGTTATCAATGTCCTTATTGCATGAATTTAAACTGCACATCACAATATTAATTCAAAGGAAACAAAGAAATTATCCATTTTACATATGAGTCAGATCTATGTAAAGGACGTCAAACTCATGGCCAATATTGATTCAAATATTTCTTGTGTGCATTAAGCATAACCCCCTTCTATATTTCGCACACTTAATCTTGAATATTTCCAGATCTTTATAATATTTCTTACAGTTTCTGGTGATAGAGTTTATAATACCAGAGATCTATTTTTCCTGACTATACAGCACATTCCCTTAGGTGGCCTTGCATAAGTTGCTTACATAACGGGATTGTCAGTCCGAAGATGCCACTATTTGGATATACATCATATACCCTAGTTGGCCCTACATAATACAGCCACCATGACGGGTTTTTCAAATAATGTTAATTTATTTCTTGGTTATAGTGACTTTGTCCCCTTCAAACTTTGATGAAAATATACAAGAATATATATTTCAAAATAGTCATTTTGGTATATTTGTCCCATTATATTTCTCTCTATTTGAAAGTATTCAAGACCATGGTTTAAAAATTTCCCTCTCCGTGTGTTCAAAGAAATATTAAATAACCTTGGAATCACTTGTACACATATAATATACTGTTTCCATTTTCATTCCTAGTTGTATGACCTAAAACTACAGACACCATACCTTCTACGTTTGGGTCAGACCTTCATAGAAGTATTATTCCTCCGATTATTTGGAAATCTTGGCTGGAAATACCCTCTCCATATTTAGGTACCTTTCTCCATAAACCAAACTCAGTGCTTTGGAAAATATGAATCCCCAAAAACTTTCTTCGGCTTTTAACAATAGAATGTCCGACTTCCGAGAGCTCTTTTTCCTGACTATGCAACATGTTCCCTTAGGTGGCCTTACAAAATTTGCCTACATAATGGGCCTATCAGTCAAAATATTCCACTATTTAGCTATGCAGTATATTCCCCAATTGTCCCTACATAACACAACCCCCATAATAGGTTTTTCAAGTAATGGTAACTTTGTTCTTGGAAAAAAAACTTACTCTAATGCCTTTAGCCCTTTTTCCATATCATTATTCAGATTTATAAATTCCCAAATCATAGTTTACAATTTTCCCTTCCATACCTGAATATGGTAGTATTTTTTCAAACAAATTATCAAGAAATTGGGAGAGTCCCATACCTTTGGTCAGAGCTAAAGACCTTAAATTAAAGAAAAACAATGTCCTCACTGCATGACTTAAAACTACACAGTATAATGTTCTCATTGCATGAATTAAAACTACATAGTATAATGTCCTCACTACATGACTTAAAACTGCACAGTATAATGTCCTCACTGCATGACTTAAAACTGTATAGTATAATGTCCTCACTGCATTAATTAAAACTACACAGTACAATGTCCTCACTACATGACTTAAAACTGCATGATATGATATCATAAATTCTCCTTTCTGAAAAATTTTAACCATTTATCATACACAAAATTTGTATATAAATGGTTTTCCTATTCATGACATATGTTAGCATAAAACAGCCTTTTCATTCTTAAAATTCCTTTCCTTTGGAAAAACCAACCACTTTGGTCTTGAGTCACCCAAATCATATTTTCCCTTGTCTATCATCAGTAAAATGTTGAATTCCTAAGAGCTCTTTCGCTTGAATATGAAGTACTTGACCTTAGGTGTCCTTTCATAAGATTTCTACATAATAGGCCTATTAGTCAAAAGATGTCACTATTTGGATATGTATCATGTGCCCTAGTTTTCCATGCATAACACAACTCCCGTAACAAGTTTTTCAAATAATGGTAACTTACTTCTTAGAGGAGACTCCCCTTATATTGATACAAGTTTTAAATTTGGTGACCATAAAAAAAATCATGGATCAAGATTCCCCTTAGAAATATTTAAAGAATATAAAGAAATTCTTAGCTACAGAGTCTTGTTTGGGATCTAATTTCAAATTTAGGGTCAAAGTTATTTGAATTTAAACACTATCCCTTTATAGTCCAACATGCATGACTCTAAACTATTAACTACAAGAGACATTGTACTCACTAGATTGATAACCCACAAAGGGAACTCTAAACAAAAGTCAAGTCCCAGCTCCCTAAACGTATATTTTGTATGATTTAGGTAATATTGAGCAATAAAAAGTCAAAATATACAAAGTTTGTGGGGTTTTTTATATAACCCTAGAAAAAATAAAACTATGATTGCTAGGATCCATGGCTTAGGTAAAAATAGAGCATCCTTCCCAACTTGAAGTAGCTCTAGATATTACCAAATGATGTTGGAATGAATCAAAGTGCCCTACTTTTACCTTAGAACAAGATTCTTTTCATTTTGAATGAATCAAATTCTAAGGGGGGGCTTTTTTAGACACCGTGAAATGTGTTCTATGCACCTATCCACAAAATGACCTAAAGCAGGCTCAAAAAGTTCGCGGTTTGAATCTTCATTTTTATGGGGTTCAGGGATGGTAGTGAAGGCACTGGCCTGAAGGGCCAGGATCGTAGCCTGGAACTGATCCCAAGCAGGGTTGTGTGGGCACAGCCCCCGTGGTATGGAGCAATTATTTTGGCTATGTCCCTAAAGTGGTTCCCAAGGTACCTACACGCAAATAACTGCACTCCACCATGCTAGAGATGGTTGAAGTAATATTTTTTTCTAAGTCCCCAAAGTTTTGAATTAGTCTAGCCAAAACAACATTGGTGCTTAAGGTACTTACACACCACAATTTAGCACACAAGCTACTTATGCGACCAAACTCATTTTTCCTAGAGTTCTATTTTTTCCTATAAATAGACCCATGGGGCCTTCATTTGTACGGACGAATTTCCCTAAATCCCAATTGAGGATATAGTCTCCCTAGTTCTTTTCCCAAGTCCTATGAAACATTAAAGGTAGTTATTTAACACCTAAAGCAGGGGAATTGAAGGAGGGTCATAGGTCTTAAGTCCTTTTAGTGTTTGAAATACATGACACTTGTGTGCCTAAAGCGCCTAACCTCAAAAAATCAGAAACACTTGCACACCACCTATTCCTTTCATAGGAACTTGAGCGCCCCACTTTTGGGATCACCTGTGAATACTTTTGAAGGATTGATCTAGGTCTCTCACAAGTATTACCATATAGTTTTTTCATCACTTAAGTGAATATCAGGTCACCCAAGCCTACTTGTGCGCCCATACTTGCGCGCCCTTACCTACTTGGGTGCCCCTCTTTGATTCACTTCCTCTCCTCATTCTATAAGCCATAAATCCCTCTAAAAATCCATCCATGTAAAGGATTATTCTTCATTGGATCCCTTGTTTTAAAGGGATTCTATTGAGACCTCCACCAAAACCTCCTGACTTATCAAACCTTTGGTAAAGGCAGATCAGTGTGTCTCCTATTTGGGTTTGTATATCCATAGTCATAGGTTTTCCACATTTGTTTCACAATTGGGTTAGGATTCAAGGAGTGTCTATGGGTTTATATATCCATAGTCACATGGACCTTTCTCAAAGGAACAGTGCTGGGAAGTTCCCGGTTCTAAGAATAAGGGTTTGGGTCCTGACCTCTTCCTTCTCAAAGATCTGAAACCTCAAGTTTCATGTAGGGAAGTTAAGGTTCACGCTTGCTTTTCCATGCAAGCAAAAGAAAAGTCTCCTTCCCCTAGCAGGATCAATTTTAGGGAATCCATCCTAGTGTAATCCCCTAAACCTTCATCCCTTATTCCTTTCATTGGACCCTTGTCCAATGTAAAGTGAATAGATGGAAGTTTGGTCGCCTCTCCCTCTTACCAGGTTGCCTTGCCCTCATCCACCATCTCCATCGTAGGCTCACCCTCATCCACCAGCGGAGGAGGAAAAGTGTGCATTTAATTGTTGAATATTTCACATCCTCTTATTTCTCACACCGAGCATGACTCACATGGTCATAGAGATTCATGATGATTATAACATGTGCAAAAACACTCACGGTTAACGAACTACAGGAACTCTGATTCCCACCATAATTAGGGTACGTAGGAAGCCTTCTCAGGGCCTGAGATCATGGGATATTTTCTTCAGGAATCAAACTCTAATTTGTTTAATCTGGGCATCCTCCTTAGGGATAAGCCCCAAATTAAACCCCCAAATTGTCAAGGAATCCTTTTCAGGAAGTAATCCTAAACTCATTTCTCTGAAAGGACTATACCCTTTTATGAGATTCATTGAACTGTGTAGGATTTTATTCCCATCCAAATGGGATACGTAGGTATCCCATTTTATGGGTATGATTCCAATATAAAAATAAACTTTCATCTCCCTAGATGATAATAAATTCCAGAGTTCCCCACTGAGTGGCTTAAAAACTAGAATCATCATAATGATGATTAAAATGATCTTTAAATAGTATATGAGAGGAGAGAATTGATGGAGAACCTTGAATACATATGAATATATCCATTAATTAAGAACCTTGAATACATACTGATGATTCTAAATTTTAAACATGTTAATAAGTGATTTCAAATTCCAAGGGAAACTTATGTTATACTTGGTGAATTAATAAGGATTCATGAAAATATCTTAAATTTTAAAGAGAGTCATGGAGTAGACAATAATTCAACCCAAAAAAGGGTGTGATGAGTCTGACCTCCCATCCTCTTGACCAATGCACATTCCTAAGTATTATAAAGTTCAAACTTGATGAATTCCTACCTTTGGAAAGCATGCCCCTTTTAGATAAAGAACTGTTGGAAGTTTCTTATTCCATGAATAAATCCAATGGAAACTACCTGTAAGCAGTGATTCTTAAAACTAGAACACATGTTTCAAGGAACTACGAAACAATGACATAATATTTTTCAATATTTTACATTTGGTTAAAATATTATACAACTATAAATAATAAAATTTATTTTTTTTATTTTTTTATTTTTTTATTTTTATTTTACACAGTAACCTAAAATAATCTATAAATACATGGTTATGATGAGATCTTAATTTTGGCTAATTAAAGCTATATATCTAGAGAATTGTTATAGGAGATAATTCTTAGAAAATTATTTCATATCAAATTGATATTGAGGATTGTTGCACCACAGGATTTTGTGGATCTCACCAACAACAACAATGAAGGATTGTTCTTTATTAGTGATCGATCCAAATAAAAACTATATTGTTTTATTTTTTTTGATTTACATACCATTATTTATTGTATTTTAATGTGGATCAATTCTATGAATAAGAATTAATTTGTGTATTGATGTTTGATTTATTTTGTGTTGATTATTTCCCTCTTCATTCATCTACTTATTCAATAATGGATCAAGATAGAAATGAAAAAAGGTTGAGTTTCATTCCTCACATGTTATGGTTTATGTATTTCTCCTTTTTTTCTTCTCATGATCATTTCAATAAATTTATTTGTCTCATGGTTTGATGAATATTAGGTATATGATCATTGAATGAAAGTTATTCAATAAAAAAAATTGATATAATGGGTATGGTTCACAATTGAGGATGTGATCGAGGTGCAATGATGATAGAGTATGATCATAGGTGGATCAAAATGGATTGATGGTTCTCATTCATCCCAATTCAACGAAGAATCTATAGATGACATGTGTCGGAATTTTCCAAGTAGTTTTGAAGGTCATATCTCAGTAATAAATTATGGAAGGGGTTGAATGACCCTAATTCTATGATTCCCCAACTATATTCATGACGGTGGTAGAGGTGGAGGTGATATAGAGAATATCTAAGGGTTTTGTAAAATCACTCATTACACAAAGTATAATTCAAAGATACACATCATTTGGGACCCTCTATGTAGCACTAGAGTTTCTACGGAGAAGGGAAAGATCACACACCATTTGAAATCTATCACATGTCATGTGAACCATGATAGAGTCTTGGCATGTATCTTAGTGGATAAATAGGCATGGGTAGGCCAAGATACATAAAAAACATACAAGTGTACACTGGTTGGTATGTAAGAAAGGCCAATAATACATGTGAATGGATAGATGGAATTGGAAGGGTGTTATAAGATATCTATATACTATTTATACTTACTTACATTCCATGTATATAGAGATTTACATTTCGTGTGAAGAATCACCACACGGGTAGACTAGGGGTTGGATAGAAAATCCATGTACCCCCAATACATGTCATGTACTCCCTTTTTAGGGTATTTAGATCCCTTTATTTCTTAAATTTTGGACCAGTATTGGTTGATTGTTCTCTCTTAGTCTATACTCTCAAGGGTATAGTGTGTCATTATGTCCATATCTCTGGATTTTTATCCCCTCTAAAGGATGAGTCTCGGATAGATTTTGTGGTGTCCCTCTATGAGACCAAAGTTTGATCCTCTATCATTATTTCTTATAACATATGTGGGGTTTATAGAATCATCATGAGCTCCATGCATAGGGGAGTTTATCCTACTTCTAGCAGGATAATTTAGTAGGGTTCACAATATCATATCATATGATACCCTACATAATGGGTTGAACCATATTAGGTTTATAGTGTCCCATAGCAGTCCTGGGTGTGATCCCCTATCGAAGTATTGAGGTCTTCAGAGACCAGTTAGTTTTCTTGGGTGGTTCCCAATGAACTTGACCTCTTGGAAGAGTGTCTATGATGATAGTAGAGATCATGGAGTGTGTTCTCCTAAAACTATAATTTCTTCAAGAAGGTATCTAGTCTTGATGTTTTTTTAGCATTTTCATGGTGTCCTACTAGGTATTGTTATACTCACACATGCATGGTATCTTACTATGCATGTAATGTCTTGTGTAGATGATAACTTATTTGATAGTTTCTTGGGTGGACAAGGAGATAGTAAGGGGTATCTTGAGCTAGACAGAATGATGTGTTTTCAAGGTGGTTTTATTGGATAGTGGTCCTCACCTTATGAGCAGGTTGTACTCTCTACATTTTTTGGATGGGCTTGTATTTGGACCCTTTATCTCTTTGAGTACTTTATTTTCATACTCTGATTGTGTAATTATATATTTATGCATGAATTAGTTTCATTTTTTTACATTTTATCATCATATGTTCTTGGATATGTTTGTGTGTACAAGTACATTAAGATAATTCCTCCCATGTGTGTGATATTCCTACTCAGTGGAAGTTTCAATCCCCTAACCTATTGGAGGTGGGATTGGGGTATTTTTTGTTCAATTCCTATTGGTATGGTTCATGAAAGAGTGGTATTAGAGGACTCAATTCTACCTTAGGACTAGAGTCTGTGATATTGGTTTTGGTTTTATGGAAATAATGTTAATTGTTTTGAGTTTGGGTTTCAGGCCTGGGATTCTAGTGTTGGTGTGGTGGTCGACATATCCATACATTGGTATTATGATCACCTTCCTTTCAACTTGGTATATTTAAGCATTTTTTGTAGGAAAAACATTGGTACATGCATCATATAAAAATTGTTTTTGGTTTTTATTTCCTTATTGAGTTAGCTCCCTAGATAAACTCTTTGATCATGGTACATCTTGTTTATTTTAGGATGTCATCATAGAGACAGCCATCCAAGATTCCACTATGTGATCACATTGATGATTTGTTGAGTGATAAGGCTTAAATACAAGTTCATATACTTGAGATAGTACCTTCGGGTGTTTTACCAACTATACCACCACCCATTGAGCAGCAGTTAGCACCGTCAGTGTCAACTAAGGATGCATGCAGGCTAAGTGCTCTGTATGAGTTCCATAGGTAGTTACCTTCTAGGTTTCAAGGTAATCTAGACCCCTAGGTGGTTGAGGACTGGTTAGAGGTAGTCAATAAAGTTTTCCACCTTGTGAGGATGTATTCAAACCAGATGGTAGTCCTAATGGATGGTGAATCAGTCGCATGATGAGATGGCTCTCTCCTGGTCAGACTCTAAGAATCTCTCCAAGGAGGGGTTTTATCTAGACACATTGTGATCAGCTCAAATCTAGGAGCATATACATCTACATTAGGATAGTGTGGCTATGGAAGAGTATTCATCAAGTTTTATTAATATCTTGCGGTGCTCCATGGATATGGTTCAGGATCCATTATTCAGGGAACAGACCTTTGAGAAAGTCTTACACTGAGATATTATGTATTTGGTAATATCTCTATAAATTCCCACCTATTGTGGGGTTTTTTAGTAGGAATTAGTGGTGGATAGATTCCCAAAATAGTAGGAACCAATGGTGGGTGATGGTAGTGGGAACCCAGGAGCTGTGACCTCTGAAACAAGTAGCCAATGGTAGTCGTAGGCATCCAGGCATGTTAGACACTTCATGAGATGATCCCAGGATAGAGGATAGATAGTAAAAAACTCTTGGTATGGCTTGAGTTAGCCAAGGGAGAGTCATTTTTTTAGTTTGAGGATTGGGGATATCTTGTATGGGATTTTCCAACTCATCATAAAGTTAATCAGGTGACAGCTGATGGACCACTAAGGTAGAGGTAGAGGTAGGAAAAGGGAGTTATGCAAGGATAAGGGGATAATATAGGGTTTAGTAGAGAAGTAAGATGTGGTTATAGGTTTCACCTATTTCCACCACCACCCCCATGTAGTCCATGCCAGGCTTAGAGATCTGGTGGTCATAGGCAGGGAAAGTTGCAAGCCATAAAGGCATATGACCCCGAGTCTCCAAATATGATATGAGGTATGATTTGTGTCTTTTCTACCTTATTTATAGTACTAATATATATAGGTGTGATCCATTCCTTTCATTACACTTCTCCGATTTTGGACTTGGATATTCTGGTTGAGTCTTTGGCTCAACCCTTGTATTTGGAGACTCCAATAGGAGGTGACTTAGTTATTGAAAACTTATTTCAATAGTGTGATGTGATGATTGGATGTGAGAACTTCATATGGGATCTCTTTATAGCAGTGATGAGACCTTATGATATCATATTAGTTATGGATAGGATATCCATAGTTCATGCCTAGATTAACTATTTTAGGTAGAGGATGTGGTGTTTCCATAATGATAGGATGAGGTTTTCATTTGCGGGTGAAAAAGGAAACCCTGGAAGAGAAAGATGGGGTCAATCATAGGATAGTGTAGATAATTACTCACTAGTTGTCTAGAATGAATCTTGGATCAATGGATGTTATGTGCTGCCAGTTCCCTATGGTTTTGGTGGAGTATGTGGATGTATTTTATGAGGATGTTCTAGTCTTACCTCCTCATCAAGAGATAGAATTATACATTGAAATACACAGTGGGATGGACCTGATATCTACTCCAATATATTGAATGGATCCCTCATAACTTCATGAGTTAAGGGTGAAGTTAGAGGACTTATAGGAGAAGGGATTCATGGGACTCAGTGTTTCCCCCTAGGTATCCCCAATGTTGTTCACTAAGAAGGAAGATGGGATCTTGAGTTTATGTGTGGATTATAGATGCATGAACTAGGTGATAATAAAGAATAAGTATCCACTATTGAGGATTGATGGTTTATTTGATTAGTTTAGAGGGGTGTGATGGTTCTTAGAGATTGACCTCGGATCAGGTTATCACCGGCTGTGAGTAAGGGATGATTATATACCAAAGAAGGAATTTAGATGTCACTATAGTCACTATGAGTACTTAGTAATGAATTTTAGTATAATGAATGCCCCGAAATTTCTCATGGGACTCATTAATTGGATCTTTCATCCTTTCTTAGATAGGTTTGTGGTGGTCTTCATCGTTGATATCCTAGTGTACTCAGTGTTCAAGGAGGAGCATGAAAGACACTTAAGGATGGTCTTGGACACACTTTGAGAGAACCAAATTTATGGGAATCTCTCAAAGTGTCGGTTTTAGATTCAATAGGTTTACTTATTGGGACACATCATCTCAAAGGTAGGGTGGTATTGGACCCAGTAAAGGTTGAGGTAGTGCTAGCTTGGGAGCCACCCAATAGTGTTATCGAGTTGTTGAGTTTCCTTGGGTTGGTAGGGTAACATTGGAGTTTTGTACCTAATTTATCCAGATCGGTAGCACCCTTGATAGATTTGACCCAAAAGGGGAAGCCTTTAATGTGTACAGAAAGGTGATGGTAGTGTTTTCAAGAGTTGAGGTAGAGGTTAGCAAGCACCCTCATCTTGAGATTTTTGGAGGAGGGTATTGAGTATGTAGTGTTTTGTGATGCCTTGAGGACTGGACCTGGTTGTTTCCTAATAAAGAGGCATAAAGTGATTACCTATGGGTCCCAACAGTTGAGATTGAATGAGCAGAACTACATGACCCATGATCTTGAGCTAGAAATGGTAGTATTCTCCCTGAATATGTGTCGACACTACCTGATGGGTGAGCAGTTTATCATCTACTCTAACCAAAATAGTCTCAAGTATATATTCTCTCAAAATGATCTTAACTTGAGACATAGGATATGGGTATATTTCATCCAAGACTATTACTTTGAGATTTTCTATACTCCTAGGAAGGATAATGTGGTGGAGGATTATCTCAAAATAATATCTTATTCTTAGTTATTGGATGAGGCATCAGATTAGATGGCCTCATTGTAGTTTTCCTTAGTGGAAAAGGATGGTGATTTATATCTTTAGTTGATGGATTTTACCCCATTTCTTTTATATAATTTTAGGTATTACTAGGATGAAGATACCTATTGTGACACCCTACATGCTCAAATATCCACTATACGTTCTCTTGGTAGACTTTCTAAAGGTGGGGAGAATATCATATTTTTTAGAGGATGCACAATGGTACCAGTGAATTTGTGGGAGGAGGTTATAAGGGAGTTTCATACAACCCATTTAGTAGTACATCCTAGCGTGTAAAATGTGTACCAAGATCTAAGATGTCAATTTTGTTTTCCATCAATGAAGATATGTATTGAAAATTTAGTCTTTTGATGCCTCACTTATCAGTAAGAGAAGGTTGAGAACCAAGTCCAAATAGGTTTATCTTAATCCCTTGAGGTTCTAGAGTGGAATTGGTATGGGATATCCATGGAATTTATGATGGTATTACCACATATGTGAAAAGGAAAAAATACCATCTAGGTGACCATAGACCAACTCACCAAGTCAGATCACTTCCTAACTATTGGATAGAAGAGTTCAGTACATAGCTTGGGGTGCTTATATAAATAGAAGATGGTATGGATCTATGTATTTCCATAAAAAATCATTTTAGACCATGATTATCTCTTTACGTCATGATTATATATAGGATTAAAGGAGGCATTTGGGACTCAGTTTCATTTGAGCATAGTGTTTCACCCTAAACTGATGTCTAGACTGAGTATACCACTCAAGTATTGGATGACATGTTGTAGGATTACATGTTGGATTTTTTCTATAGTTTTGAGGATTTCCTACCCTTGGTGGAGTTTTCGTACAACAATAGTTATCATTACACCATCGATATGGAACCATATGAGAACTTTTATGGGAAACCCTGCAAGTCACCACTTTTTTGGACTAATCCAGGAGAGTAAACACTTATGGGCCCAAAGTTAGTATGAGATATGATAGATAAGGTGAAAATAATCTAGGATCAGATGAATACTGCACATAGTTATCAGAAGTCCTATGCAGACTAACGACGGAGGCCTCTAGAGTTCAAAGAGGGATACCATGTGTTTCTGAGGGTCTCACAATGATGTGGATTAGATAGATTTTTTAAGGATGTAAATATGTCTTTTAGATTCATTATCCCTTTCCAGATACTATGTAGAGTTGGAAAGGTAAAATTCCCTTAGTTCTACCACTATAGTTAGACCGGGTACATGAATTATTCCACATGTCATAGCTAAGGAGATATGTGCATGAACCATCACACGTTATCGAATAGGGAGAGTTGGACATCAAGGATGGGGCTACCTTTGATAAGTACCTAGTGAAAATTGAGGATTGACAGTAGAGGATACTTCATGGTAAATTTATTCCCCCAGTGCATGTCTGGTGGAAATAAAATAATCTTTAAGAGATCACCTAGGAGTGGGAGTCCCATATGATATCCCAATACCCTCATCTTTTTGAGTAGTTTTTATCTTTTAAGGAATAAACTCCCTAAGGTGGGGAAAATTTAATGACTTTTTTTCATGCATTAATTTATAATATTATATGCATTATTTTATGGATCTATATGCTGAGAAAACATGATATTTCAAGGAATAGAGAGTCTGAGATTGATATTTGAAAAATATTAATAATATTAATATCACATGTACAGAATTTTATAGAAAAATTTCAATAACTCTTAAACAGAGGATTGAATCAGAAATATGATGCCACCATTGACTTATGAGCATGGCCTTTACCCTAGGAACAACATAATATTTTTGAAAGTCACGCATTTGGTTAAAATAATTTATGGGTGCAAATAATAAAATAAATTAATTTAATATTTATTTTATTTGTTTTGATTAAGAGAACTAAAATCCTCTATAAATACATGTTTATGATGATATATTAGGTTTAGATTTATAAACCTAGATATTTAGAGGATCATTGGAGGAGATCATTCTTGGAGAACAACATCGGATCAAATCAAGATCGAGGATAGTTGTGCCAAAATAGTTCATAGATCTCACCAATGATGGAAACACAGGACCATTACTCATCAGAAATAAATCAAAACTCTAGGTGGGATGTTTTATTTTTTATTTCCATCTAGTTATTTATCTTGTTCAAACATAAATCAATTCCATAAACAAAAACTTATTCTTGCATTGATGATTGATTTTATTTATAGTTTATTTATTGTGGTTTGATTGTTTCCCTCTTAGTTTGTCTAATTATTTGAAAATTTATCAAGGATAAAATAACAAAAAAAACCTAGGTTCATTCCTCACATATTATAGTTCATTTATTTCTCCACTATTTCTTCACACGATCATCATAAAAAATTTCTTTGGCCCTCGGTTCAACAAATACTAGATATATGATCGTTCAGCTCCCGTTCTTCAACACAATAGATGAATACCAAAGTGTATGGTTCATGATCAAGGATTAGATAGAGTTGTGATGATGATGAAGTATGATTAGAGGTAGATTATAATGGATCGATGATTCCCACTCATCCCAATTCAATGTCACAACTATGGACGGCACATGTGGGCATTTTCTGAGCATTTTTTAAGGAAAAACCCCAATAATTGATGATGTAAAGGGTTGGATTACCCCCAATACATGATTCCCCATCTATAGTTATTATAGAAATAGAATTTGTGGTGAAGTGAAGAATATCTATGGGTTCTAGAAAATCCCACGTTACACAAATTGTAATTCAGAGATTCATGCTATGTGGGACTATTTGTGGAACGCTAGGGTTTCCATAGAGAAGAAAAATATCACACACTATGTGATCCATGCCTGTGTTTTTATGTGTATCTCAGAGGATACATAGGCATGGGAAGTCCATGATAAATTGATATGGCCTGGTGTACATTGGTTGGTACACGGGCATGGCCAGTAGTACATGAGCATGGTTAGACGGAATGGGAAGGGTGCTGGAATACACCTCAGTCAGTCTATCTCAAGATATGATCCACCATATTCAAGTGGTTGAATTTAACTATATTCCTCCCATGTGTGTGATATTCCTACTTAGTATTGGTCACCATCCCCTGGCCTATTGGATGTGGGCTTGGGGTAGTCGCGGTTCGAGTTCTATCAGGCCAGGTCATGACATTTTATCTAATAAATTAAATTAATATATTTTAAATAATGACTCAAATTTGATGTTTAAAAATATATATAATTAAATTAACACAAATATAATTTGAAATCAATTCTAAATAAGATTAAGAACACATAATGGTTAAAACATCATTTTTTCTACAAAAAAATATTATATATATATAATGTTTTAATTTAAAAGTTAATTTTTTCTTATTTAGAATTTGAATTAGTTTATATGGATATTAAATTTAGTTTCATAACACACAAATTTTTTAATAGGGGATATTTTATATTTTTATTAAAACATAATTTACTTGGGTAAAAACTAGTTATCCCATTAAAAATAAAAACAAAAAGGTAAAATTAAAAATATAAGAGTGAATGACTTAAAAATGTTTAAAAACATGTGTATAAATTCTTGGTTGAGGATTTTTAGACCCAATATCACTCAAAACTCCATTATTTCAAACTTGTGGTGTAGAGACCTGAGTTTTTCTGAGTTATTAAATTTGAGAATAAATTTAAATTTTTGTTCTTAGGTGCTCATAAGGGGTAAAATGGTCATTTTACCTAGAAATATGGTTTTGGATAATTTTTTTGACCACTTCATTGGTCTTGGAATGTGGAATTTACCCTAGTAAAAGAGTTTGGTGGAATTCTGAGAAACGTGAATTTTGGTAGAATATTTAATATTTAATTAATTAAATATTAAATTATTCATGTGGTTTTGGATGTAAGTATCTTTTTAATGGAGCATCAGATCAATATTTTGATGCCTCATTTGATTCTGAAATGGGGTATTTTTTCTAGGAAAGGTATAAAATCTCATTGGGTTCTAGGACTCGGGACTGATATTAAAATGGTGATTAATTAATTAATTAATTAATTAATTAAAAGTATTCCCTCTGCCCATTTTTGGCTCCCACATACAGTAGGGAAGGGGTATAGGGTTATCCCTTATGTGACTCCTAGACCAAGGGGAGGATTCGGAGGGGATATTCCACTAGAATTCATCCTCAACATAGATCGGGACCGGATTGAGGTGCAACAGCTTCCGGGAGCTTATTTGGACCCGAAGCTTCGGCGTTTACACCATGAGGTAGGATGGTTTTTTAGTTTTATTCCCCAATCTCTGTAGATTAGTTTTTCTATTTTAAATCCTTATTATAACTTCTAAGGAACCCATGGGGGTCAATCTGGTCTTATTTGGGGAAAATTTGGGGTTTTGGGATGTTTGTAGGGGTTTCCCATTCAAAAACCCTGACTACACGGCATGTGGTTCTAAGAACACATACCATGTGATCTCCCCATTTGGTGAGGATTTTATTTTAATAAGTAAATTACATTTACTTTATATACACACCATGTATTAGTACATGTCCATGTTCCTGACCATGAAAAAAATATACAGACAGACGATGTTTGGAAAGTACATATCGTGCACTTTGGGTACACACTGTGTAGTAGTACACAAGAAAAAACCATTTTTATCTGACCATTTAAACGTAAATTTCTAGGTGGAGTGTTGATATTACTTTTCATGTACTCAAAATTACATTCCCTATACTTTTTCAAACTTGGAGTTTTTGGGTGTTTTGTACCCTGGAAGTCAAAATTTGATTTTTGAGTAGTCTATTCTAAGTGTTTTTCACATAGATCATGATGGTGAGATCCTTTAGAAATATAGAGGTCATATGGATGGTTTTTTAGAAAAAATTATTTTAGCAAGAGGATTTCCTTGAGGTTTAGATTCAAAATCATCTAGTGGGTTAGGTTTTGAACTAGGAGACTTGGGTGAGGGTTGTGAGTTCAGTGTTCGTTCTATCCTGAGCATTCCATGGTGTTTTTCTTGAGGTTTCTTAGATTAATCCTAGAATATGGTATTTGAGTAGTATATTTAGGAAGATCTTTGTTTTCCATTTGTATTAAGACTAGTGGTTCTAGGTTAGAGTAGTTGAGGTTTAGATCCTACATTTAAGGATCAGGGTGGAGGAGCCTTTGGGGATTGGTTGACACCATAGGATGGTGTTTATAGCTAAATTCCATTATTGTGTTGATTTTAGTCTAATTTAATCTTAAGAATTCCCATGGTGGGATGGTTTTTGATTAAGTGATCATTGGATGTCATGGTTGGCTGATGAGATTACCTGTGTGGCATGGGTTTTCTTGTGGATTTCCTTATTGGCATGTTGTTGATCAAGAATCAGTTAGAGTCCATTAAGTTACTCTTGAGGATGTTTCTTATGATAGGGATTGGATCGAGTGTTTATTTTTTACCAGGTTTTGGAGAGGATACCTCTACTTGAGTGCTAGTTCTGAGGATCCAAGGAGGGATGATTATGTTTATGTGTGGATCAAGAGGGTCAAGTGTGGGCCTAATTGAAATTAAAACCCTGAGAAGGTGTGTGTGCCTATGTAGTTTGATTATGGGTGTTCCTTGGGACCCAGGATGGTGTATGTGCCAATGGGGATGATATATTTATGCCTGAGATGTATGAATATCCAGCCCTTATTATGTTTCAGTTCATTGAGGTTGAGACTTGGATTACACCCATAGGGAGATTTTATATGGTTGGGTTTTCACATTCTGGAACCCGGTTTAATGGTAAGAGTTTTGATAGTTAAGAGAGTTAGATAGAATATCCATAGGTATCATTCTGAACATACATGATTAAGATTTTTGGACATGAGGCTCTAGGTATGGTTAGTATAATACGGATTAGGTATCAGAATGAGGCTCTAAATATAAATTGTATACTTTGTTACTTATGTTCTAGAATGATTTTATGAGAATTAATGGTATATTAGTTGGATGGACGGTGGACCGATACTCCACATACATGGTTTGAGTGCTGGATCGAGGTTTAGATCATTTTTTTATACTATTAAGTATAGTGAATGTGATGTCACATGTATGTGGTATGGTGTTGGATATGAGGTTCCAGACATAGGAGGTATACTACTAAGATGATGTTAGACTTAGGCTCTGGAAACTAATAGTATACTTCATGGTTAGAGTGAAGACTGAGGCTATGGGTAAATATGGAATTACTTGTGAAATAGTATGTTAGACTAATGCTCTTTCTCCTTAGGCTAGGCCAGAATGATGTTCTGGGCACTATTGATGTTATGTATAGATGGTTGTTGGACAGAAGTTATGGGATCTACCTTTATATTTTGTGATGGGTTTGATAGGTCTGATATTCTATAATGATACTGGTGGTTTTTATATATGGTATTGGTATTAGACTGATGTTATAGGCATTTTTGGTTATAATACACAAGATAGATGTCAGACTGAGGGTCTGGGATTGGTAGTACATTTTTAGTAACTAGGACAGATGCGTCGAGGTGCCAAGTATGAGTCAATGTTTGGATCATGAGGAAATGGTATGGGATGACTTAGATTAGTACCCCAATGATAGGAATTTCATAGGATGGGTATGTGGTTTTGATAGGGTTTGGTTTTGTCTTCCTTGGGTATGAATCCTATTGGTTGTTTAGGATGCATGGTCCTTGATACATTCTTAGAGGCATTCAGGCATTAGCTGAAGTAGGTTTCGTCGATTGAGGTATCAAACCTATGAATCAATATTTTTTTTGTTTTTATTTATTTTTTTAGTTGTATATCGACTAGGCTAAGAATATTTCATGAGTACTCACTTATGGAAGCATTTTATAGTTTTTTCATTGGGGGTTTTCTACTGAGATTTATTTGTCACCCCATGTACATGCACTTAAATGTGTGTACAAACATTCTATCAGCTTTCAGTTTGAACATGGATGCACGATGGATCAGGATGAGGAATCAGGTTGCATGGATGAGCAGGATGTTCGTGTGGAGTCTAAAAGTTGGTGCGGAGCAGCTTGACAGGGTATTAGAGACTGGGTGTGTGTTACGAATTGGAGTTGGCAGTGGATCATATTTTATTTACTTTTAAGTTATTTATTATTTATGTGTGATTGGACTAGTGGGAGATCATTATTGTATATATTACACGGATATTTCGTTCCTTTCTATATTTCATTTTATTAGATCATATTTCTGTTTTAGTTTATTTATTCTTTTTCATCACTCTGGTGTGTATAGTGTTTGGTTATTTACTTCCAATTGTGCACTCTGATATGGGTGTATAGTCTGCTCACAGATCCACCTTATACCCCCACTACTAGTTGGTAGCCTTTTGTATATGAGGAGGCAAGCTTTAGGTATTTTGGAGAACCGTCTCAGAGCACTGGTTTAGTGGCTATTGGGATGGTATGTTTCATTTGGATTCATTGACCCTTGAATAGTGCAACGACATTATTGATAAGTAAATAGTATTCAAAAAAGTGAAATTTTCTTCACTTATAAAATTTGATCACTTCCATCCTATCAAAGTTACACATCCATATAAAAAATTTCCTTGAAACCCTACCTAATTTTCCTCTCATATAAGTCCCTTTCATGACCAAAATCCCCTAGTCACCATAAGTTATCCTAATCCCTTAATTTCCAAGGATACTTTTAAGAGAAATTCTATGGTCCTAAAGTGAGTATTACTTAATCCATAATCATTTTTATTTTTATTTTTTACATAAAAAATATAATAAACACAATTATATAATTATCTTAGTACCATTATTATGTTTAATTGTTATTATATTATGTAGCCATCATTATTTTTGCCTTTCTATCCACTTAGAAAAATAAAACAACACTGATTGTGCATTTGTATGGACTACCGCCCCTACAAATCAATATATTACATTATTCACTACCACCTATCTTCACTAATTATAAGGATGAAATTGTAATGTCTTGGAATTTCTGTGTAATTTTTTTTATTTATATAGAATTATTTTGAGATCGTGAAATTCGACATCACATGATTCTGAGGTCCTGAGAGCCCGGAACAGAATTTTAAATTTTTTTAAGGTGCGTTCAATAAACGTGCGAGTGGGATTTTATATTTTTTGAACCATTTCTCAGATCAAAAATATGAGGTCACCGTTAAATTCAGAACACTTGAATTCATCTAGAAATGACTTAACTTAGCCTGGAAAGGGCTGAGCGGAAAAGTTATTTTTCATAATTTTTTGAGAAAAATAATAAAATAATTTAAAATAATTATTATATTTTATTTTTCTCTTTTGAGTGGCGGACGAAAACATTGTGGGACAGAAACAGGGTGGTGACGATGCGCATCAATGAGTCTCATTAATGTCTCATTAAACTCGCAGCATAATGACGCATAATAGCGACGTTGTTTCTTAAATAAAACAGTGTAATGACGTGACATCGCATCATAATGGGAATACTGTGATGTGCTCCTATTTATAGTTTGACCCATTGGGGAAAGTATGGATTAAAAATTTGGAGGATTCTCTGGAGAACCTTTGACGGACTTCCACCCTAGTGAAGAATGAATAATGCTAGAGGAACTTCATCTTCTTCATCACACCTTTCAAAGATTGGAGCTGAGAAGCGATGCCAACATATTAACCCCTCGAGGAAGAACGTATGGAAAAAAACTTCAAAGAGGTAAGGGTTTTTGATTTGTTTTTATTCCCCATCATTTTCTAGAAACGATGAACATGGGTCAACCCACAAACAGGTTGACTCGTGATTTGTACGTTTATTGGGGAGGGTGTTTCATTCTCGGGGTTTTATTTTTAGGGTTCAAATCTTGGAATGTAACAATTGAACAAAGACTCCCCAAACATCCCCCATCTTTAAACCTTCTAATGTAGAGGGTGCAGGCTGACACGAACAAATTCCCAGACCCCTCCATTTGTTCACACCTAGTGAATGATTTTTTCTGAAGTGATGGAAAGGTGACTTTGAAAGCTTCGCGGTAAAGAGGATGCTCTCCGTAGGATGTAGGCACAGGCACTGTGAAGAACAGACCACTAGAGCACGTTCGGTGGTCCGTCAAATGATCTTCCAGCGCACCAATGCCGACAGTGGTAGCACCCGGTGGTGGCGGAGGCACACTCCAACCGCGTGTCGGACGGTAGGAGCAGGCCACCGGCTGTGTCGGACGGTAGGAGCAAGCCACCAGCCGTACCGGCGGCCAGGTGGAGCGGCACACCGGTGCAGCCAATCGGGCCGTGAGGCTGGAGACCCACGGCGCCAATATGGCACTGCATTGACCGGGGTCAACCCGTGGACTCATTCCATGGGTGACGTGGAGGGCATCCATTTGTCACCGGCCATGGGCGCGTGAAGGAGTGGCCCACTCCTTGCAGACCATGCTCAGACAGGGAGGGGCGCGGTGGTCTGTCACATCCCAAGCGCACCCCACTGGCCGTTAATGTATCCGGTTTTCAGACCAGCGGGTCATACCCCCCAACGGGCCAAACCTAAGCATATCGGGCCGGGCCAAACTAGACCGGGTCACCGTGCGACCCGACGGGCTAGACCCTCGACCAAATCGGGCTGGGTTCAGCAAGGGTTATTAGGCCTGGCTCATTGGGAAGGCTGAACCAGACCTACCTCGACCCATATGAGGTCGGTTTGAGTCCGTATAAATAAACTAGGGTATGTGGAACCCCTGGGCCAGGTTGGTTGGTTTGGTCCGACCGGGTCAGATCGGGCCCCATCGCAACTGGTCCCCTGGTTATTAAAACACCTGTATCTTGAAAACCGCATGTCTGATTGACAATCAGTTTGTGGCGTTGGGACCCTAAAGAGGAGGAGGATATTTTTTCATGCTTTGTGTGACTTTAATGGACATAGAGATGTAAAAAAGGGATTGATTATTGATTCTCCCAAGAACACTACATACAGAACCTTGCGGTTGGTTGAGACCTGAAGACTGATCGACGATGGCCCAGTGGGAAGCAGCTCTGTGTGACCCAGAAGGACCGTGGTGGGGAGAGGCTCTGTGTGACCTGGTAGACCCATGGTACTTGACAGGAGGAGTACCTTAGTTCGTCCAAGGTGGGATGCGGCTCTAGGTGACCCAGCAGGCCCACGGTGGAGAGCGTCTCTCTATGACCCTGCATACCTAGGGTACTAATTAGGTATAAGTACCACAGCTGTCCAAGGTTAGTGGGAAATGGATCTGTGTGACCCAGTAGGACCACTATACTTGATAGAGGAGGAGTCCTCCAATGGACAAGGAGTTCGATGTTTGTGACTGACGATGCTACTATTACTACCCTATAATATACCTGGTGTGAGTTGGCTTGTGTTTCATGCTTTACTTTGAGGAATTGTTGTGTGGTATTTCCTTTTTGTTTTGGGGTCCCTACTGATTACTATGTTACTCACCCTTTCATGGTCTTTGCCAACACGTGTTCTGTCTGGTGTAGATGACTGATGTTTCGACAGGGGTGCTTAGGGAGACAGAATTGACGGACAATTCGATGGTGGACTTGGTGTCCTAGGATCAGGTGGGGCCCAATAGGACTGGGCAGATAGAACATACTAATTCGGCTTCTAGTAGCTTCACTACTCTCATGATCATATGGATTTTACTGCAGATGGCCATCATAGTTTCCTTTTTTGTACTTGCTATTTTCAATTCCTTATTGGGTTTGTATTTTGGCCCACTTACATTCAGTTGTACTTGCACTCAGATTTATTTTAGTGGTACTTTGTTCCACTTTTTAGTGTGTTGGTATGTGTTTGGGTGTGTGTGTGTGCATACAGATACTTAGTAAAATACCTCCCACTTGCAGTTTGATGCCTTTAGCGCTAGTCGCCAGCCTCTGGCCTTTGGGAGGCGGGCTTAGGGTAGTCACGGCATGGGCCCCGGGGGATGGGTTGTGACAAAGTGGTATCTGAGGTTGGTCGGTTCCCCCTCAAAGATTGGGAGTGTGATATTTTGTTTTGGGGCAATAGTTTTAAGTTTTGTGAGTTTGACTTTGAAATTCAGAGAGTCCAGTTTTGGTGTGGTGGCCGACGTATCCATGCACCAGGACCTTGAATTTTGTTTTCGGCTCAATACATGAAAACACTGGTTGTATAAGTGTCTCATTATTTTTTAATAAGATTCATCTCACCAAGTATAAACTTCTAACTGTGGTACATATTGATCTATCTTAGGATTCCTTCACGTGGATGACCAATCAAGATCCCGATACGTGGTCGTGAGGATAGCCCGCCAAGCGATGAGGCGTCCGTTCAGGGACCAGTTCTAAAGATGGTCCCACCAGGTGATTCACCAGTGCTACCACCACCTGATGGTCAGCATCTACTATCGTTGGTTCCGGTAGAGGAAGTTCATAGGCTCAGTGCCTTACATGAGTTTCAGAGACAGAGACCTCCTAGTTTTAGGGGAGAGACAGATCCTCAGGTTGCTGAGGACTGGCTGGAGGTTGTGATGCATGTCTTCCTCTTAGTGAGGACACCACCTGACCAAATAGCGATCTTGGTGGCGATCCTTCTATAGGAATCAATAGGGAGATGGTGGAGCTTGACCATCCATACTTATGATGAGGCCACCCTCACTTGGGTTGACTTTGAGAGGCTTTTCCGAGAAGAGTTTATTCCCATGAAATTGCATTCTATGCGCATTCAGAAGTTGCTTCACCTACATCAGGGAATCATGATAGTGGTCGAGTACTCGACAAGGTTCATGGATCTTTCCTGCTACTCCACAGACATGGTGTGATATCCTTTCTTCAGGGCTCGAGCCTTTGAGCAGGGACTCAGGTGGGAGATCAGAGCATTAGTGTTTTCTCTCAGCATCCCTACCCAGGATGGGGTGCTAGAGTGAGACCTTCTTGTGGAGATCTTCTTGTTAGAGCAAGCATAGACAGCTAGAGCCATCAGTAGACCCCAGGTGGCAGAGTCTTTTTTAGGCAGCAGACAGCAGACACGTGGGCCCAAGCGGACCAGGTCTTTCAGAGGACGACCCCAGGACTCAGGGTCAGTAGTGTGGGGCTCCCAGTCTAGAGGGATTCGGCATGGAGTCATGCAGTGCTATGCGTATGGAGGGTAGTGACACATGGCATGTGACTACCTGACCTACCGTATAGATTACTGACAGACAATCGTGGGGCTGTCGAGGCAGTAGCAGTGGTTCAAGAGAGGATGTTCATAGGGTAGTGGATGTGGCAAGGGAGCTAGCTATGCAGCAGGCAGTGGGTAATGATTTGAGATATTACTACCACCACCCTCAGGTGGTCCACCCTGACCTCAAGGAGCAGGTGGATAGGGGAGATCTCTACTCCAGGAAGCAAAGTCTTATGACCACGGTGCTCCAGAGATGATTGGAGGTACGATATGTGTCTTCTCTAACCTAGATACAGTACTTATAGACATAAGTTCTAGTCACTCCTTCCATTCCATGGATCTCTTTTGGATCTTGTAGATTCTGGTGGATCCATTGGCTCAATCCTTATATCTAGAGATTCCTACGAGAGATGATTTGATGATTACACATTGGTGCCAGTAGTGTGAGCTTACTCTAGGAGGTGAGAGCTTCAGCTGGTATCTCCTAATAGCAGCGTCAAGTCCTTACAATGTCATATTAGGTATGGACTGTTTGTCCATAGTCCATGCTTGGATCGACTGTTTTAGGCATACGGTGTAGTGTGTCCAGACAGATAGGACTAGTTTTTTTTCACTAGTGAAAAGAAAACTCTTTCAATATAGGATGGAATCTCTTTGAGGAGGGTGTAGCCGATCACTCACCAGTTGGCTAGCCTCACCCTCATTGTAGTGGAGAAGAGGAGTCCAAGTTTTCCTGTAGTGGTGGACGAGTAGGAGGATGTTTTTTCTGATGAGGTTCCAGGACTACCTCCTCATAAATAGGTAGACTTCTGTATCGACCTATACCCCAGAAAGACACTGATATCCACACTGGCATATCGAATGGCCCCCGCAGAGCTTCGCGAGCTGAGGGTACAACTGGAGGACTTTCCGGATAAGGGGTTCGTAAGACCCAATGTTTTACCATGGGCAGCCAGCCTCAGTGATTTTTACTAAGAAGAAATATGGGAGTTTGAGGTTGTACGTGGACTTCTGATGCCTAAACCAGGAGACCATGAAGAACAAGTGCCCACTATTGAGAATTGATGACCTCTTCGACCAGATGAAGGGGGAGAAGTGGTTCTCAAAGATAAACCTCAGATCAGGCTACCACCATCTTTGGTTACGGTACAAGGATGTACTGAATACATACTTAAAGTACTGTTACGGCCACTATGAGTTCTTAGTGATTCCTTTAGGCATGAAAAAACTCCCCAGTAGTTTTCATGGGCCTCATGAATAGTATCTTATAGCCCTACCTTGACCAATTTTTCATGGTCTTCATTGATGACATCTTAGTGTATTCAGATTTGGAGGAGTAGCATGCTACACACCTATGGATAGTCCTAGATACACTCCAAGAGCAACAACTTTATGGTAAGATCTCAAAGTGTCAGTTTTGGATACAAGAGGTCCATATTCTGGGACACGTCATCTTGGAGGCTGGAGTTGTAGTAGATCCGGTGAAGATAGAAGTGGTGCTTGCTTGGGAGCTTCCCAGGAGCATGACTGAGGTGAGGAGATTCTTGGGGTTGGCTGGTTACTATCGGAGGTCCGTGCCCAACTTCTCTAGATTATAAGCACCCTTGTCATCTTTTACATGGAAGATACAACCCTTCATGTGAATGTATAAATGTCATCAGAGTTTCTAGGAGCCAAGGCAGAGACTGACTACTGCCCCCATCTTGAGACTACCCGAGGACGGCATGGGGTATGTAGTTTACTAATACGCATCAGGGAATGGACTAGGTTGTGTCCTAATGTATGAGTGAGTGTTGATTGCCTACGTCTCACAACAGTTGAGGCAGCATGATCATAACTACAAGACCCAATACCTAGAGTTAGAAGCAGTGGTCTTTGCCTTGAAGATATGGTGTCACTACTAGATGGGTGAGCGGTTCACCATTTACTCCGACCATAAGATTCTTAGGTATATCTTCTCCTAAAAGGACCTAAACCTAAGACATAGGTAATTTCTAGAGTTCCTCTAGGAATATGATTTTGAGATAGTCTATACTTCTGGAAAGGGGTACATGGTGGCAGATGCGCTCAGCAGGAGGACTGGGTTGCAGCTACTGAGTGAGGCGACATAGTAGTTAGTTGTGATGTGGATATCCTTCATGGAGGATGGTGATGTTTTTTACCTCCAGTCGATGGTTTTTTCTCCCCCACTCGTATATTGAGTCAGGGAGGCACATCTAGGGGATGTTGACTGTGAGGCCTGACATGCACAGATACCCTCAGGACGGGATCCTGATGGATTTTTGATAGGTGGGAAGCATTTCATCCTTTTTAGAGGGCACTCCTTAGTACCAGTGGAGTTGTGGGTGGAGGTGTTGAGGTAGTTCCATAATTCCCCTCTAGTGGTACATCCTGGAGTGGGAAAGATGTACTAGGACCTCCGGTGTTAGTACTAGTGGATAGGGATTTAGAAAGTAGTGGTCGAGTTCGTTTCACGATGCCTCACTTGTTAGCAAGTGAAGGCCGACCACCAAGTTCCAGTAGGCTTGACTCATCCACTTGAGGTACCAGAGTGGAAATGGGATGGTATCTTGATGGACTTCATGAAGGGGTTACCACGTACGTCTAGAGGTCATGACTCTATTTGGGTGATCATTGAATGACTCACCAAGTCATCTCACTTCCTACCCATCCGAGAGTAGGGAACGGTATAGGGATTGGGACGCCTCTACCTTCAGGAGATAGTGCGACTTCACGAGGTTCCATCAATGATCATCTCAGATCACAATGTCTTCTTTACATCCTAGTTGTGTAAGGGATTATAGGAGGCGTTCGGGATGCAGCTGCGTTTGAGCACAGATTTTCATCCCCAATCTAATGGTCAAACAGAGAAAACCATATATACCTTGGAGTACATGCTTCGTGATTTCATCCTTGACTTTAGTCATAGTTGGGATGACCACCTTCCATGGGTGGAGTTTTCATACAATAATAGTTATCATTCCACCATTGGCATGGCGCCGTTTGAGGCCTTGTACGGGCGGCCTTGCAGATCACCCATATGCTGGACACACCCAGCGGAGTCAGCACTCATGGGTCCAGAGTTGGTATAGGTTACCACCAAGAAGGTACAGATCATCCAGGAGAAGATTAGGACTACAAAGAGCAGGCATAAGTCTTATGCCGATAGGAGACGAAGACCCTTGGAGTTCGAGGAGAGAGATAATGTGTTCCTTTGGTTCTCACCCTAGTGAGGATTGTAGAGATTTGTCCAGGGTGGTAAGCTATCTCCGAGGTTCATTGTTCATTTTCAGATCATGAGCAGAGTTGGTGAGGTGGCGTACCTCCTAGCTCTTCCCCCCATAGATGCATCAGGTGCATGATTTTTTCCATGTGTCGAAGCTGATGAGGTACTTGCATGATCCATCGAACATCATCGACTGGGGCGAGCTGGACATTGATGATGGGACAACATTTACAGATTTCCCAGTTGAGATATAGGATTGATAAAATCGGTTCCTACATGTATATTCGATTCTTTTAGTGTGTGTCTAATGGAAACACAGAAATCTCCAAGAGAGGGCATGGGAGCATGGGGCTCAGATTCATGCTTAGTACCCCCATATTTTTGTTTAGTTGTTGTTTTGGATTTTAGGGACGTAAATCTATAAGGTGGGGAGAATTTAACATCTCTAAATTTCCATGTAATTATTTTTTATTTATATGGCATTATTTTGAGACTAAAAAATTTTACAGCACGTGATTCTGAGGTCCTGAGAGCCCAGAATGGAATTTTGAACTTTTTTTAAGGTGCATTCAGTAAACGTGTGAGAGGGATTTTCTATCTTTTGAACCATCGCACAGATCAAAAATCCAAGGGCACCATTAAATTGAGAACACCAGGATTCTCTAAGAAATGAATTAACTTTGGCCGGAAATGTTTGAGAAGAAAAGTTATTTTCTGAATTTTTGGAGAAAAATAATAAAATAATTTAAAAGAATTATTTTATTTTTTTCTCACTTTTGAGTGGCGGACGGTGATGCTGTGGGGAGACAACAAGGTGGAAACGGTGAGCATCAATGAGTCTCATTAATGGCTCTTTAAACTCACATCATAACTATTATTTAATGACACATAACAGCGACGTTGTTTCCTAAATAAAATAGTGTAACGACGCGATGTCGTATCATAATGGGAACGCTGTGACATGCTCCTATTTATAGTTCGACGCACTAGGGAAAGTATGGATTAAAAATTTATAGGATCTCTGGAGAACCTCTGATGGAATTCCACCCCAATGAAGAATGAATAATTCATGTGGAACTTCATCTTATTCTTCACGCCTTTCGAAGATCGGATCCCAGAAGGGACACTGACATCTTAACCCCTCAAGGAAGAACGTATGAAAACAAACTTCAAAGAGGTGGGGGTTTTTGATTTTTTTTTTATTCCCCGTCCTTTTCTAGAAATGAAGAACATGGGTCAAACCACGAATAGGTTGACTTGTGATTCATGTGTTTATGCGGGAGGGTGTTTCATTCTCGGGGTTTTATTTACGGGGTTCAAATATTGGCATGTAACGATTGAACAGAGACCCCCCAAACCTCCCCCATCATTAAACCTTCTAACACGAAGTGTGTAGGCTGACATGAATAAAGGCCCGAACCCCTCTACCTATGAGAACTTGGTGAATTATTTGTCTGAAGTGATGTCAAGGTGGCATTGAAGGTGTCGTGGTAAAGAGGATACTCCCTAGAGGCTATAGGCGCATGCGGCGTGAAGAACGAACCACGAGAGCACGTCTAGTGGTCTTCTTAAGGATCTGTCGGTATATCAGTGCTAACAGCAGTAGCATGATGCTGCGGTGGTGGCATGCATCAACCACGTGTCAGATGGCAGTAGTAGGTCATCGGCTATGTCGGCTGCCAGGTGGAGCGGAGCGCCTCAACAGCATGCCGATGCGGCGGAAGCCACGACTGATCGGGTCGCGGTGTTGGAGACATGTGGCACCATCATAGCACCACGTTAACCGAGGTCAACCTGTGGACTGAGTCTGCAGGTGATATAGAGGGTGGTCAGTTGTCACCGGTCGTGGGTGCATGAAGGAGTGGCTCGCTCCTTGCAGGATGCGCTCAGACATGGAGGGACATGGTGGTCCACCGCATCCCAGGCACACCCCATCGGCCGCTAATGCGGCTGGTCTTCAAACCAGCGGTTTGCGCCCCCTAGAGGGAAGCACCCCTTCGGGTCGGGCCGGGCCTGCTACCCTACGAGCCAGACCCAAGCCCAATGGGCCGGACCCGTGCCGGCAGGCCAGACCCGTGCCGGTGGGCCAGACCCACATCGGCGGGCAGGACCCACACCAGTGGTCTGGACCCATGCCATAAGGCCAGACTAGACCGGGTCACCGGGAAACCCATCAGGCTGGACCCTCGGCCAAATCAGGTCGGGTCCAGCAATACATATTGGGCCTGGCTCACTGGTCATGCCAAACCATATCGACCTCGACCCATACTAGGTCATGTCGAGTCTATCTAAATGAACCAGGGTATATGGAACCCCCAGTACATGTTGTTCGGGTCGGTCCGACCGGGTTGGTCGGGTCGGTCCAACCGGGTTGGACCGAGCCTCATCTCAACCGGTCCCCTGGTTATTAAAACACATGTGTCTTGCAAACTGCGTGTCCGATTTACAAGCTGTTTGCGGCGTTGGGACCCTCTCAAGGAGGTGGATCTTTTGGCATGTGTTTTGGTGACTTTAATGGATGTTGATATGCGACAAATGTCTTGAGGAGTGGTTCTCCCAAAAACGCTACTTATGGAACCTTGTGGTTGGCTGAGACCTAAAGACTGCTCAACGATGACCTAGTGGGAAGCAGCTCTGTGTGACCCAGTAGTCATATGGTGGGGAGCGGCTTTGTTTGACCTGGCAGACCCATGGTACTTGATAGGAGGAGTACCTCAGTTCGGCGAAGGTGGGAAGCCTCTCTTTGTGACCCGTTAAGCCCATGGTGGGGAGTAGATCTTTGTGACCCAGCATACCCACGGTACTAATCATGTATAAGTACCACAGCAATCCAAGGTTGGTGGGAAGCGGCTCTATGTGACCCAGCAGGCCCACTCTACTCGATAGAGGAGGAGACCTCTAGTGGGTGGGGAGTTCGACGTCTGTGACTAATGATGCTACTGTTACTACCTTAGAATATACCTGGTGTGAGTTCTCTTGTGTTTTGTGCTTTACTTTGAGGA
Organism: Viscum album; assembly: GCA_963277665.1. Classification (NCBI taxonomy): domain Eukaryota; kingdom Viridiplantae; phylum Streptophyta; class Magnoliopsida; order Santalales; family Viscaceae; genus Viscum; species Viscum album. The sequence goes on along the minus strand of OY728156.1, from coordinate 1,095,308,166 downwards.
ATTTATGTGTGTTCTTTCCTTTTTTTTGGGTCCCTACTGAGTGTTGTGTTACTCACCCATGCACGGGCTTCACCCACACGTGTTGTGTCTGGTGCAGACGACTGACGTTTTGATAGTGGTGCTCAGGGAGACGGGACTGAAGGATAATTTGATGGTGGACTTGGTGGACTAGGACTAGGCGGGGCCTAGTAGGACCAAGTAGACATGATATACCACTTTATCTTCTAGTAGCTTCACTACTCTCACTATCAGGTGGGATTTACTATAGATTTTCATCAGATTCTCCTTTCTATATTTTCTATTTTCAATTCCTTATTGGGTTTGTATTATGCCCCACTTACTTTCAGTTGTACATGCACTCAGCTTTGTTTTACTGGTACTTTTTCCCCCTTTTAGTGTGTTGGGATGTGGTAGGGTGTGTGCGTGTGTGTACAGGTACTTAGGAAAATTCCTCTCACTTGCAGGTTGATGCTTTCAGCGCTAGTCTCTAGCCCTTGGCCTTCGAGAGGTGGGATTGGAGTAGTAACGGCACAGGCCCTGAGGCACGGGTCATGATATAAATTGTATAATAAATGTTTTATATATAATATAATTATTATTATGAATAGAAAAATTATAATATGCCTTTATTCCCTCTCATTCATTGAGAAATGAAAACGTTAACAGTGTGTTGTGCGAACTACCACCTACATGAAGTAACATTTTTCATTTTTCATCTTGATTTTCATTATTTATCCAAAAAAAATCAAATATGATTCACAAAATTAAAAAATATATAATTATTCTTAAGTTATAATGATATTATAAACTTCCTTAACTGTACTCACCCATCAAGTTATAGTGTGTTCTTATTTGGGTTGGTTTAACCACATGCATGAATTATTCTATAAAACTCTAACATGGATGAATTTAAAATTTTATTTTATTTAAACTAATTATATTTATAATTATATAAATATTATATAAAGATAATATTGTACATTATGTAAGTTATATTAATAATAAATGGTTATAGTAAACTTAACCACCTAAAATGAACATATTGGAGCACCTTTCTTAATCTAAGTTCATTTTATAAAAACCTATATATATATATAAATTTTATGATAATAGAATAATAAAGGAAATAAATCCCTAAAATTATGGATATTATTGATTGATTCTATAACACCTTTAACTATAGTCAACATACCAAAAGTATTACATAGAAATTGACCAAACCGCCTCAAATGACCAACAAAAGAAAAAAATTATAATAAATAAATATCATATGATAATAAATGGTTATTAGTAAATAAAATGTAGATTAAAATTTACCTAATAATGTATATAATAAAGTTAATTTTATTATTCATGCATTTAGGCACATGCGTATAGTGAATCAAGACCATGGTAAGGGTTTTTTCTAACTCAATTTTCTTCTATTGTGTTACAAATAATCTTATTGAACTCTATAGTTACAAATTGGATTTATACTACCTAGTGAATATTAAATATTATATTTCCTCTTAATTTTAAATGGTTTTAAAATTCTTCCTTATAATATCATTATCAAATTATTCTTACCTCAAAGATCGTGTTACTTAAAAGGATTTCTTGGTCTAAATTCATATTTCTTGATACATACTTCTTTTTAGGAACCAATTTACTTTTATATAGTGTTAATACTACCTACTTTTTATATTATATCATTAATTATCTCTTTTTATAGAATTTTAAGTTCAATTTCAAGCTATTTCTCATTTAATGGGACTCAATCTAAATGGTAATCAAGTCATAACAGATTTCCCAACTCAATTTATTTCTCTTCGGGTTAAAATTTATATACTTGGTTATGATCTTCTAAGCCCTATTTTATCCTTATATTTCCTTTTTCCAATGTTAATTTCTATTTACTTCCATGGGAATTACTTTTTTTCATCATTATCATCTTATTTAAATAAATTCCTTCTCAAGTAAATGTTTTATACTGGTAATAATAACTCTTCTTTCCAATGGATATTTCTCCAACATGTATATATTTTCCTTCCCAACAATGTTTTAATATCTTTATAGGAACTAAAATATAGATTAATCCATGTGATAATCTTACTTATCATCACCAATTTTTAGATGGAAATTTTATTTTCCTATTTACAATGTGGGTTTTCAACAATGGTGTTTCAAAATATTAAAAGTTTTTATGTATCATGGAAATATTTCTTATATTACACTCCACGTTTTCTCTATAAAACATTTATATATTTTTTAATATTAGAAACTTTTTTTTTAAATGTTTTCACAATAAAATATTTCCCACAATTTTTTAATATTGTTTCCCATGTTTCATGGTTTTAAAAATTAAATTATTTTACTATTATTATATGATTTTTATTTAAAAGTGTTTTCATATAAAATATTCATTTTCATCATGATTCTCAAAGTAAAATTATATCAATCTTCTAAAAATTATTCTTCATCTACCAGTTGATTCTTGACCTACTTTTTTACAAAACATTAAACCTCTATAAGAGAAATGATTAATCAATTCTTTTTCCTTGTCTAATTATATTCAATGTATAGCCATAATTTTTCTTCTAATGCATTTCCTTTGTAAATACCCTATTTTTTATTTCATTGATTTAAGGGTGTTCACTTAGATTTCATAGATTGATTGATTACAGAAATTATTTACTTAGTTTTATACCTTTTATCTATACTATGCAAATCCCATATGCTTTATTATCATGATTAAAGGTTATTTACTTATAAATTTTCTAAATATCTTTACAAACCCATTTATTTCACATAGAATTATCATATTATGATTATTTATGGAATTTTAAATAATTTATTTTATGTGATTACATTTAAAAAGAATATGAAATCCTTTTTCTCCCTTGGTTTTAATGATATGTTGAACCATTGATATCTTTTAGCAATCATATGTATGTATGATGATGGGTGGGGTCTTATATCACCCTATAATGTATTGGTTAAGGATTTATATATCATGATATAGAAAAGAATGAAGATGATTGGGTTTATTTACAAAGTTGTGGGCATGACTTTGTTTAGTCACATTTTTAAAGTGTGTACATGATTGGGTTTGTTAACAAAGGTTTGATCGTAATTTTGTTTACTCACAAAGTTTTCTATTATTATGTTTGTTCCATAGTTTTATGATTATTCTTATTACTGTATTATGCTCTCAAGACTTGTGTTTATTGAATCATGTTACCATGCACTTTTGATTCATTTTTTGCAGTGTTCTATTCCTTATGATATGATTTATGATCTATGATATTTTGGGTATAAATTTATTATGAAACTTGATTATAATCATATTTTCATCATATGATCACTTATGATCTTTTATTTTTATCACTTATGATCAACCTTACTAAGAATATGATCTCTCACCTTTCTTATGTTTCCATTTACCTATGTTATGATGAAAATTAATAAGTATGATGTGTCTAGAAGAGCTTCTTGTATGGATAATTCATGGGATATATTGAAGACTTGTTATAGATTAAGAATTATTTTATATACTGGGATAAATTTCCATTGGATGAGAAAGACATGAGCTTTATTAGTTAAAGATTTATCCTAATTCTATAAAAATATAAACCTAAAAGATTATGGGAATATATTATAATGCAATATTTTCTTTATTTCATTTAATAAAGACAGCCATGTTCATGGGGAATCATAGAATATCCTTTTAAAACATCTTCTTAAGAATGGATATTATCACCTCATGGGTAATAATATCTAGCTCAAATGATTTACATAAAGGATAGGATCGTCTTTTAAGAAATTCATGTTATGGGGAAATACAATGATGTATTCCTTGGAGAGTTTCCTATTCATCCTCCTAATTTAGAGGTTTAATTATCAATTAAATTACACTTAGATATCTAACCATATTGAAAACTTCCTATATAATTTCCCCCATTGAACTAGAATAATTTAAGAATCAACAACAAAAGAATCTAGATAAGGGTTTCATATGCCTAATTACTTCACCATATGGTGCACTCGTCCAATTTTTAAAGAATAAGGATGGGTCAATGTGACTCTACATTGATTATAATGAACTCAAAAAGTCATTATAAATAACAAGTATCTCGTATTGTGGATTGATGACTTTTTTGATCAGCTATATGGGGCCTAGTACTTCTCTAAAGTGGATATTCATTCAGGATGTCATCAATTGAAATATAATAAGGATGATATTCTCAAGACTACCTTTTGAAAAAGTTATATACACTATGAGTTCATAGTTATTCCATTTAGACTCACAAATTCTTCTACAATGTTCATGGATTTGATGAATACTATCTTTATATATTACCTAAAAAAATAGTAGTCATTATATATGATATTCTTATATTGTAAGAACTCGGATCTTCATTTTAGGTATGGATCTTGATTTTAGGTTTTTTTAGAAAAAGGAAGAAAAGTTTTTTTCTAAGTACATATCGTTTACTTCTGAGTACATGCCATGTACCTATCTTGCCACATACCTCCATGCTCTGGTCGTGTAATGGCTGAATACATGGTTGTGTGGTGACCTAGAAAACCTCTTAATTCGAGGGCCAGTTAAGGCCACTACACAGTGTATAAATTTGAATAACACATCGTGTAATTTTCTTTTTATTTTATATATAGGAGCAGGTTCATGTCTAATGTCTGGATATGTCTTTTTCTCCTCATGGTTCATACAGGAGAGCGATGGAATAGCTGATGAGCTTTGAACCCCTCCTGACTCTCCGTCTGAGCTCCGATTGAGACACTATCAGGTGCGTTAGAATCCCACCAGTGTGTTCTCAAAACCCCTAGATACTTTTTTCCTGATTCTTAATCTCTTGTGAGTTATTCAAGGTTGGGTGTTTTTCACCATTTGTAGATCTATGCTGATCTAGGTCAATTCAAGGGATGGTGCTCAACTATATTGATCATAAGAAATTTAGGTAGGTGGTTTGTGCCTTTCGTTGTTCGTATTTGGATTATATATGATAAAATTGTTGCATACCCATGATTTGGGTATTTCTTGATTTGGAATTTAACTATATTTATCACCTGTTATGGTTTATTAAATTGATAAAGTGTATTTGCTTATGTGTAAGGTTAGATACCTTTTTTATGGGACACCTTGTGGGTGTGTTTCCCTTGATTGATTGTTATGGTTGTTTGTCCTACGATGTCTGTTAGTCTTTCCTTGTTTTCCATGCCATGGTTGATTATAATGGAGTTTGATTGATTATATGAAATGCATGTGATATTCTAGTGAATGATTAGACATATAATAGTTTTAGATTACATAAGCTACTTTGATATTATATATGCACTATTTTTACATAGGACCTTGAGAACCTTGGTGTAAATTTTGACCAAGGGGTATTGACTATGTGAGCTACCCAGGAGGTCATTTATAATTTATTAATGTTGTGCTGACCCAAGGGTATTGACCATGATAAATTCCCAAGTGTTCATTTGTAAATGATTAGTTCTATGTTATACCAAAGGGTTTAGACCGTGAGAGCTTCCCAAAGGTTCATTATTTAATGAATTGGTGTTATGTTAAACTGAAGGGGTTATACTGTGAGATCTTTCCCATGGGGTTGTTTATGCATGATTGAATGATTATGATGAGTATTCCAATCCAAAGAACAAGCTTAGACTCGGTCTTACTTGATTGTTTAGATGATCTTTTGAGACATCTATTTTATCACCTTACATAGGGGGATATAGAGCTTAGTCTAGATCTCAAGATTACATGATTCAAAGTATTAATAATAAATGTAGATGAATGTAATTAAAAATTGAAGGATTGTTTACTTTTGAGTACTTCCTAGTTTATTGCTTCATTTCTATATATTACCTGCTATATATATTCACTGACAGTTAGGCACAGATATTTTGGTGGTTGCCTACTAGGATTCATCTCACACCCTATTTGGGTCATGTTTTGGACCCAAAAAGATTATATTATTGCAGGTATAGATAGGTTCAACTTCCCTTCTTCATTAGGTACTTGATTTCTATTAGAGCTAGAGAGTATGGGACCAAGCTGAGGCTTGTGATGCTATTGGAGTTTACTTGTTTTTCTATTCTTTGGTTTTTGTATTCTATTTCCAGCATTTTGACTTGTGTGGATGCTTTCCTAGACACATGTGACATGCATCATTTATATATTTCTCCAATTGTTTATTTACTATCATTCTTCCAATGTTTACTTTTATTGTATGGTATCACTTCTTTTTCTATTTTTAATATTTGTTTTCCACTGAGTATACTTTTCCAATTAGGGAATATTTTCCCCATTATCACACCTTGGCCCTTGATGCTAGTCGGAAGCCTATGGCATTTGGGGAAATGCGCTTAAGGTTATGTAATGAACCGGGTTCGGGGAATTTTTGGGTGGCACCCAGCTCTAGGACATTACAAAGTGGTATCAGAGGATTTTATTTCCTATTTTTCCTTACTATTTGGAGCCAATATATTGGGATAGGAAGGAATATGTAGTTGTTAATAAGTTGTTCTTGGGAGTAGATAACCTGTGTATAGGGAAAATCCAAGTTACCTCAAATGTTGTAATTTTTCTGGTTTTTCAATTGTTACAGTTGATTTGATTTCACCATTGGATGATTCACTTGTTTTTTGTTGTTATGATTAATATCATTGAGGTTATATTTCTATTGAAACATAATTATATGAGGGTATGCCATCTCATGCATCATATAGGAACTTTCTAGAGATCACATGTCATGCATTATTGTCATGCCATTTAGGGTTCATTACTGATTTCATGTTGTTGTGATATATTTTGTGCTAGTTATGAATGGTGTTATGATAGATTTAGTGATAGAAATACCTATTATTTTGATAGGGTATTGGTATATGTAAAATTTCATTGGGATGGACACCAAACTTTGGTCCTTGAGGTGTTATGGTCCCTCTCAGGTCATAATTTGGCAGATCATGTTTGAAATTTAATTTAATTATGTCAAGTTATGATATGAATAAGGATGAAAAAATTTTATTCACAAGGAGTATAAGCTCTCATGGATCAGAACATGTCATGCCTTGGACAAAATTTTAAGATTTTGGGGGTTTTGGAGAAGTTTTAGAGGCTTACAGTCCAGAAACCCAGATAACACAGTGTGTGATGTTATGAACACACGCCATGTGTTCTTATGTTCTGGAAGAACTGACTTTTCTTAAGTACATGTCATGTACTATATGTACATGTCGTGTATTTATTGACCATGTGACTGATTGTATGATAAAATACATGGGGTTTGGTAAACTTTGGTAGAACACACTATATACTGGGAATACACATCATTCTACAGTCGACCATGTATCTGACCGTGTGACTAACGATACGGGTGGATAAAACATTATGAGTACACATTGTGTCTAGGGTGAACATGTCATGTAGTGTTACACTAGTAGAATTGTGTAGTTCTAGCTATGTATAAGTACTTGTTCGGGAGGGGATATTCAAGTACATGCCATATCTCATGAAGAACATGTCGTGTGTATGGGGTGTTACACAACCAGGTTGACATAGGTACACGCCCATGTTAAGGCTTAAGGGAACATGTCATGTAGTGTTTTTACATGTCGTGTAACCCTATTTTATATAACTTAAATGCTTTCCTTCACCTGTTCTATTCTAGCACTTCTAAGTTTTTTTCCTTGATAATATTGAACTGAGGTGTTCACTTGACCTTGAAGAGTCATGCCACCAAGACGTCCTCTAGTTTTACACCAGGTGTAGGGCGATGATCAAACACCAGAAATGGTAGATCAAGGACTACCATCATATCCTCATGTCGTGCCCATATTGGCACCAGCTGTTGTACCAGATGCAGGTGTTGATGCATAATTCTGTGAAGGCTTTATGAGGATGATGTAGAATTTTCAGAGAACACCACATCCTGCCCCAACTATGGTAGAGTTGATGCGGGTGTTCCAGTAGTATCATCCTCCCACTTTTTCAAGGGATAGAGGACCACAGGCTACAGATTCATGGTTGGAGGCCATTCTTTGTATCTTTTAGCATCTGCAGATGCCTCTTGAGAGGAGGGTGAAGCTCAGAACTTACATGCTACGTGATTCCTCCAAGAGATGGTGGGATGTTATCTCATAGGTGGGAAATCATTGGTATATGGTTTGGGAAGAGTTTTAGATAACCTTCTATGATTACTTATACCCCAATACATTGAGGTCCAACTGATCTTGGGAGTTCATATATTTGGATCAGGTAGCTCTTTCAGTGATGGAGTATTCTTCTCTCTTTACAAAGCTTCATCACTTCGCACTTGTTCTAGGGGGTGACGAGTTATCATTGGCTAGGAGATCTGAGTATGGTCTCAAGTATGACATATGATCATAGGTGAATGTTTTTAGGTTGACTTAGATGAATGCTATAGTAAACTAGGAGCTGATTATCAAGCACAATCTGAGAGAATTTGAAGCTGTGAGCCAGGGTAGTTCAGCATCTAGGGCTGATACTCCTTTAACTGATAGTAGGAAGTGCTACAGGGAGTTTACATGCAGTGGTTCTTCCAGTAGTAGGGATGTTTCTTCAGGTAGACAAGTGGTGTGCTACCAATGTAGGAAGAATGTGAATACAAGACTGTAGTTCCGGAGAGACCCAGTTGAGTTCAAATATTACAGTAAGATGGTTCATCATCAACATTTTTCAGGATGTTCTCACCTACATAGAGTGATAAGGGATCTATTATAACTCCACATTCAGAAGTAGGACCACCATTTTCACATTAGTCAGGGAACTAGAGTTTGTCAGGACATTCAGGATGAGGAGGTTTTTTTGGCCATGGTATCCAGACAATAGTTTTTTAGAAATAGTAGAGTGGATCAGCTCAGGATAGCCAAGCAAGTTTGTAGGGCTACAGTACAAGTCAGAATTTTGCGATGGAATAGACCCAGTGGGAGCAGGATCCCAAACACTCTATGGTTAGAGGTACGATTCCATTTGCCTCAGTTTTATCTTCTTCTCTTTTTGATATAGGGTATTCCCATAGTTTTATATTTGTTTCCATTTTGGAGAGACTTGGGCTCTGTATCTTTACTACTGATGATGTTATGACGCTAGACACTCTGTTGGGGATTAGGACGGCTAGTGTATGTCAGTGTAAGGAGTTCCCTCTTGAGGTTGGTGGGTCAAAACACCTGAGTCACATGAAATTTCATATGAGTATTGGTATAAATTTGATTCTTTAACACACTGGTCACTCTACTTGGAGATGACCTGAGACCATATTCAATAGGACGAGTGATTTATTTCAGAATTGAATTTCCCCATATGACCATTATCCTTGGCTCTACATGTTGGAAGAACCGAGAAATAACCTAAGTAAATCCATCACTATGGGAGCTCTCATGGTCAATCCCCCATCTCTAGTTGTTAAGATCTCACATTCTTCCCTCCCAAGGGCTCTCACGGTCCCTTGTCTCTACATGCCTATATGGAATAATCAGTTATAATGTATAATGCATGAGGCATTAACCTTTTATGAATCTCATTAGCCCATTTAATTTAAATATAAGTAGGAATGTTCACATTTATAATTAAGTAAAAATATCTCGATCATTTCAATTAAAACATTATCATAGGCTTGGTCACATTTACAATTAGGTTCATGAGGCAAAGACCTCTCATGCATGTCATTTACCAAACCCATGTAAGGGTGTTTCCATGTCCATAATTCAATCCATGAGGAAGTAACTATCATTATTTTCATTTATATAACCCATTAAAACCATAATTTACATTTATAATATAATGCATAAGGAAATACCTCTTATGAATTTCAAAATCCATGTTCAATTCCAATTCAAGGAATCCATTTCATTTGAATTCTTTAAAAAATTCCATTGATTAAACAAACAAGGAACTTTATTTACCAAGGTTCAAGAGACACTTAGAAGGTGTCATTGACGAATGGTAATTTACCTACTTGGGTAATCACATTTACTAAACAATCTATTCCATTTATAAAATGGTCCAAGTACTTAAAAGGTGTCTTTATTCATTTAACATTTATATTCAAGTGGGTGACTCCATTGAATTACATACTTATGGGTTATGTTCCAAACATGACATATTCCAACAATGATATCAAACATAAGGAGCTACTAAGAAATATGGATAAGAAGGCTAGAAATCACAAATCATCACTATGAGTTTTCAAAGACAATGCACCTACGTTGGAGGGGTTTTATTATAAAACCATGACTTTGTTTATCAAACAAATCATTTATCAAAACTAAGAATTTCATTCATGACTCACAATTTAATTTATCAAAGAATAATTTAATAGGGAACTATTGCATTTAAAATTAAAAAGGTAAATAAAGATATCATACCTCAAAAGTCGACCAATACAAAAACTTAGCACTTGATGACTTGATGATAGAACTCAAATTCGCTTCACCCTTGAACACACATGTGTTCCTATATATATATATAACCTTTAATATAATGAACATATTCCCCTCACTATTAGGGAATATGTACAAGTAATATATATATGTGTGTGTGTGTGTACATATTCATATGAGGGAAAGTATTCATAGAGTCTTCAAATGCTCTAAAAACAAAAACAGGTTCTCAAAAACACCGCGGAAAGGACCACGCACCCAAGGAAATTTACCAAAACCTCAAAAATTATGAAATCCCAAATTATAAATTGATTGTTAATGAGGAGCGATGGAAACCTTTACCCCAAAATTATGGAAGTGGACTAAAATGAACCAATCTGCTTTGCCTTTGGTGTAAGATTCCGAAATAAAAACAAGGGAGTCCCGAGAAGCCTTTCGCACACCCTAAAACTGGAAGAAAACTGAAAATAGGATTAACCCTTAACCTAGGGTTTTGGATGAATTAAAAAGGGTAATAGGGAGACCAAAAATCATCCCAAGTAAGGAGAAGGAGGTATCCATGAGTCATACCTTGAAGTATCAAAAAGAAAATTTGAATAAATCTGTTGGAACTAATGATCGGAGAGGGAGTAGGGTGGTGACATCATATGCGCCTGGAGGGAGAGGGGGTGGGTGTCATGCGAGTGAGAGGGAGAAAGGAAGGATAGGGTTTTTAATTCTATTTTATTTTAGTTTTAATTAATAAATTTTAATTTTTAAAATAGGGTATCATACGTGGTTTGGTTCGCACAATTTCGAAAACTGTGTGCCAACCGTGCACCCTCTACTAGGAACCTGGGCACCCCGCATGGTTTTTATCACACAATTTGTCTAACCATGTAGTGAATAGTGATTAGGTACTGCCTCTTTCCAATAAACATCTGGGCTAGGTTCACAATTTGGTAAATCATGCATATCCCATGTGACTGCCTCTGTCCACCTATATAAGAGATCACTATATCATGTTGTGGGCCACGCGGTTTCAGAAAAACCGTGTGCCCTCTCCAGGTCCTTCAAAACTTTATTTTATGGGTATAACACTCCCAAAAGTCCTCGAGACACTCGGGAAACTTCTTGATCCTTTAACCAAGTCCAAAAACATTACATTGAATCATTCTAACTCTCATAATTCTATTTCAAAACTCGGTTTTAAAAATGACCCATCCAGTAAAAAAAATCAAAATTCCTCTGGATTTCTATCTAGTTCAAAACATGAATTGTTACAATAATTAATTAATTTGGATGTTTTTTCCTAATATAGGGAATTGTGATGATGGGTGAAGGCTATTTGGATTGGGATGAGCCTAGGTGAGAGATTCCTGAGTCTAATTAAAAGATAGTGGCTCCATAATTGAGGTAGGTGGTCCCTTGATCATACTCATTTTGGTTTATAAATTTAATATGGAATGATATATGTGGTCTCACTACTAAGGGTGATAAACCCTTTTAAATTTAAAAAAAATTAATAAAAAATTAGTGTTCATTGATGAACAGATTGAGTTTTAAGGGCCATGAAGGACCCTTGAGATTTTTCTTAGTACCCTAGTCGTCAATGGTTGAGGTATTATTTGTAATTGTAATACTTGAGGCACTAATACCTTATAGGGGTGTGAATAATCTATATAACCATAGTGTCCCTTAGTATAGTAACTTTATAAGCCTCTGAGTAAACCATTAAATGACTGTGATATTCCTTAGATCATTTGGGATAAATGAGAGGATAATATGGTAGTGTTCCTTACCACATGGATTATGAGTACTTGGGTGGGAATTTCCTAGGTAGATTATGTATAGGTTGGGTTATATGACCGACCTATGGTGAATTGGTATATGAGATGGAAATTATAAAATTTTCCAAGAGTTAAAATGGTATTTTTTATCCTATGAAGCTAGTAAAACTGAAAGATGATTATGATAATGTTGAGGGATGTTATGACCTTTGAATTATATGATTGGACTAAGAGATTTATATTGAGATTTAGGATCCCAAGAGGGGTGCTCATGTTATGATGTGACCTAGGGGAACTAGGAGGGTTCCCTATTGATATGTAGGCCCTAAAGAGGGTGTATATGGTGATGAGTGTCATGGGATTTGGGTATCACTTTAGAACCCAAATCGGTGATGTGGGAATGGCATGGAGTTGGTGGTGATGTTAGGTCATTCACTTGAGAGATTTTCCTTTATTATGTGATATGAGTTTGGAAAATGACCAACCCATGTTATTATTATTGTGATAAGATATTTATGAGGTAATCCTATCCATATAGACTTTAAGTAGAATTCCCATGCGGTTACATGGGATCCACCCATTTCATTTAAATGGAATTCTTAGGTATGGTCACCTAAGATTTGGTCATTATGCCATATTTTATTGGATTCTTAGGAATTTAACCTAGGATCCAACCATTAATATTTATGTTATATGAATTACTTAGTAAATCCCATTGGATTCAAATTTTAGGTCTACATGGAAATGCCCTAGGCACTAGGATTCAGCCTTCAGGTCTATATAATTGCCTAGGGTCATCCCCTTAGGAATTGAATTTATGCCTAATGTTGCTACTAGATTGTCTAGGGTCATCCCCCTAGGAATTAGTTGTATACCTAATACTATTGGATTTACTAGGGTCATCACCCTAGGAATCGGTGTTTGAACCTACTATTATATGGTCATTGGGATTGGTATGGATTATCATGGTTATGTGACATTCTTAGAGACACTCCTGCATTGGATGAAGCAAGTACAGCTGATCCCAGGTGTCACCTTAGAACCCCAAGGATCTATGGTATTTATTTTTTATACACTTCTATAATGTATTTATTTATTCATTTGAGCATGATCATACATTGATTTTACTATTTATATATGGAACCATGTTGTTGGTTCCCTACTAAGTTGTACTTACACCCTGCTCAGGTGGCCATGACACTTGGGTACCTGAGTAAACTTCTTTGTTTGCAGGTTTATATTGGGAAGATGCCCAGTGTTGCATGATTGAGAGATATAGCTAGGATGGTATTTAGATTCAAATTGAGGTGAGGCTTATGGATTTTAGTATAACCTCTCTAGTATTTTACTTCCTTTATTTACCTTTTATATATTATCGGCCTGATGGGTAATCATTCATTATATGAGAATGAACATGAGTCTATATGACTACCTATTATATTTAATTTGCTTTTTCATTTCATTATTATCGATTCATGTTTTATTTATTCTGTATACTATGATGTATGTTTATCTATTATGAATGATGTTATGTTATTTTTATAATATTACACTCTGATATGGTGGTATAATCTCCTCATGGTAACACCTTAGATCCCCCACTTCTAGTTAGTATCCTTTAGTATATATAGAGGCGCAACTGAGGCCCTAGTATCTCTATGACCAAGGCTTCACTCAGTGTCCTGGGGTTGGGGAATTACAAATTCATATCAGATCTTTTATTTTTTTTCAATTTGGGGTATGGTATACATGGATTAGAAATTTTTTAGTGCATATAATGGACCTTGGATTGGTGTGTCATGAACACTTTTTTTATAGTAAGTTCAAGTTACCAAGGATATGGGATTTTTTTTTATTTTTTTTATGTTATGGTTTTCTGATTTCACCTAGTGTTATTTACATGAGTTTTTGGATGTATGATTTAATAAATTTTATTTTTTTCATTGGAAATATACCGGTGTACATGCATCATTTTGGCATGTAAGATTCACATGATATACGCATGCATGTGAGTAATTGATATCACTGATAATGAGGGTATATTTGTTTAAAGTTTCTACAAAAAATTATATGGTGTTTTCTTATATAACTTATTAGAGGAATTATACTTATTTAAACCATAGTATATTTCTTATGATGATAGGACATTTGGATTCTATGGATGGATTCCCCTTGAAGATTCCAATGTAGTACCTCAATGTAAGGGATATATAATAGACCTAGTAGGTTGATATAGGATTTCTATTCCTTAGTGATAAATATCATGTGGGTGATTAGGGTAATATATTTGAAAAGAAAATGGGTTTGGTTATTTAAAGTTACAACAACAACCTATATGGTGTTTTCACATATAGATTCTTAGTGACATTATACATAACCAAACCATATAACTACGGATTATTCGACATGGATCATAATGGTAATATTTCATTATATGTGTGTGTATGTTTCCCTCTGGAATGGAGGATGACCTCATTGATTTAAGGTTCAAAAATTCCAATCAGTTTCTAACGGGTTTGTTCGTAGAACCGGAAACATCCAATGATTCTATATCCATTTGGACCTACTTTCCAAAGGTAGGTGCTCATTATTTGTGGACTGATGAGGCTTAGGAACTTGCATTGGTCGAGAGGATGGGAGGTCAGACTCATCACACATTTTTTAGGGGAATTATTGTCTACTCTTGGACTCTATTTATATATTTAAGTTATGTTCTTGAATCCTTATTACATTACCAATTATAAAATGATATTTCCTTTAGTCTGACAATTAATGATTGATATGTAAGAAATTCAGAGAATCTTTTATATGTATTTGAGGTTCTTCATCGATGAAGAATCATCTGTATTTGTTAGAGATTCTTAGTTGATGGTATCCTTAAAATACATAAAATTATCTTGGTCATTATGATGACCATACTGGTTTTAAAGCCACTCAGTGGGGCACTTGAATTTTATTGTCATTCAGGAGGACATGGATTATTTCAGAGTTGGGATCATACCCGTAGATGGGCTACCAACGTATCCTTTGTTTTGGAAAAGGAATCAGAACCCACGTAGTTCGAATAAGGGAGTATGATGCTTATACATGATTGATGGCTCAAAGAAGTCATGATTACTTTTATAGTCTAAGCGCACGTGAGTCATGCTCGGTGTGAGAAACAAGAGGTATTGGTGAAACCAGAAAATTGTTCCATGAAAGATGCAATGATGTGGGGCTTATGTGTTTATGACTACCCAAATAGATGAGGATTAAGATTTACTTCAGGGAAGAAATCCATGAACAGGGTCCATAAAGGTATATGTGCTTCATGGAGATTTAGATACTCTAATCTTGGGGCTTACTTCTAAGGAAGATTCCCAAGTTAGGAGGGGACTTATGATTGGGTTTTACTCTTGAGAAGTAAGCCCAGATCAAAAGGAATTATGACTGGTTAAGAGAAATTAAGGCTGGGGCTTATTCCTAAGGAGGATGCTTAGATTAGAGGACTTGGGGCTTACTCCTAAAGAGGATGCCCACAGTAATGAGAATTTAGACTGGGGCTTACTTTTGAAAAGGAGGCCCATATTTGAGACTGGGGCTTACTCTTGATGAGGATGCCCATAATTTGGGGAATTATGATTAGGGCTTACTTCTGAAAAGGAAGCCCAGGTTAATGGATCTGGGGCTTACTCCTGAAAATGAGGCCCATATTTGAGAATTATGACTGGGGCTTATTCCTAAAAAGGAGGCCCATATTTGATACTTATGACTAGGGATTATTCCTGAAAAGGAGGCCTAGGTTAAAGATTCTCTCATCTTAAAGGATGAGGTTGAATGAATGAAATCTCAATCATTAGTGACATAAAGATGTATAAATCACTATATTTTGAGATATGTTCCACGGAGTTCCTTTTAGATAAGGAATCCAAATCAAGAAATCATGCCATAAATGGATTTAAAGAGTGTCTTGAAGACTGAATCTTGAATAAGAGAGGTGAAATGACATAAGAGGGGTGAAATGGGAAAGAAAGGCACCCAAAAAGGTAGGGGCGCGCAAGTCCTGGCAGGCGCGCAGGTACTGCGTGGGTGTGCAAGTCCTGGTCGCGTAGGTTTACCTGTGCGGCACATGGGTACTTGCGCAATTTTCATCCCTTAGAGTAATATTTGGGCGAGACTTGTCTCAAACCCTTGGTATTATCCCTAGAGGATTTCCAAAAGATGGCTCGCAAGTTCTGGTGAAGAATTAGGGTGGCACGCAAGTGTGTTCATTTCCCTTAAGGTTAAAACACTTAGGCACGCAAGTGTTAGTGAATTCTAACACTTAGTCCTTACTCCTCTTATTTAGACCTTCCATTCTAGGTAAAGAATTACCTTAGAAGAGTTTGGAAGACCTGAAGAAGAGACTTGGGCGTTCAGAGCTCTGTATGTGAATTCTGGAAAAATTCCTCCCAAAATGGGGGGCCCACCGGGGGTATTTATAGGCTGGAGAAGACCCCGAGTGGTTATCCTTTAGGGCGCGCAAGTCACTTGGGCGACCATTAGGTGGCGCGCAAGTATACTTGCGTGACAATGAGGGAACTTGCGCGACCCTTGTGCTTTTGAATCCTTGTTCATGCCTTTGTCGATTTTTGATGATTTCTTCAAAGGATGAATCAATTTGTGCTAATTCATTTCCCTTTCTATTCTTTTAGAAAAATGTGACGAAAAGGAGAATCAAAAAAAGTCCCCCTCAGAGTTGGATCCGAAAGAAATGAGGATGTGACTCTGAGGAAAAGAAGAAAACTAAAGGAAAGGTAGTGCGCAAGTGTTCAGTGCGCAACACTTGGCGCACAGGTTCGAGTCGCGCAGGGCTGGAGCACGCTGGATGGAGCACGCTGGGTGTAGGCGCGCAGGTGGGCCTCCTGGCCTATAAATATGCGGTCATTTTCTAGGCATAGCATCTAATTTTGGGATTTTTGAACTCTCGTCGTGCAGGTCCCCTTCGCCGCGCAATTCACTCGTTTTCCGTTGTTTCTTCGCTTTCGCACTGTTGTTAAGGTAATAGGAATTTCGCGGTGATACTTTCACGCCAAAAACTTTCACGGCACATTAACACTTGCGCGATACATCCATACTTGCGCACCAAGTTTTAGACTTTCACGCCTTAATGCCTTTTCCATTTTTTTTTTTGAAATTACTTCACATATTTTATGAAAAATCAACTTACTTAAAATTTAATTTATTTAACTTTTGTGCAGAATCAATGGATCTTAGAACCGGAATAGCTGATGAACTATCTAGAAAGAGTATTGATGATATGATGAACATTTTTAGCCATGATTACTATGATATCTGCGACAGCACTTTCCCAGATTTGGCTAAATACTTGAAGAAATATCATCTTAATTTCACACAGAGCATCTACTTACCTATGTGTGGTCATGTTCATCTGCAAGGAGTCAATGTTCCAGATGAAAAGAACTATATGCTTGAGATGCATCTACACCACTACTCCTCTATTTCGGTTATGTTGTGCATTAAGAGCAACAACATTGGTGTGAACTTTCAAATTTTTCTTCCATGTCATTTCCTTGCAGATATGAAAATGGAAAACCCACGGGATGAAATGTTTTCCGCTGCTGGTTGGTGGAGAGAAGACAAACATGGCATTAGAGCAATATTTGAAAAGAGTACTCTCTCCAAATGGATCTTTACTTCCAATGCTCCATTCTCAAATCCATGTATCCATCTTCCAAGTCTCTTGGACAGAAACAGAGTCATTGTTTGATCAGCAGAAAATTTTCTCAAACCGCACTCAAGAACATCCTTTTACAATTGTTCCAAGAAGAGATAGTATCACCGCATCCCTTATTGTATCCAGCTGAATGAATGAATTCCAGTTGGTTGCTGATGAAGCTCAGGATGTCGTAAATCAAATGAAGAGTTATGTTGAAAGCCTCTTGTAATTCTTAAAAAAGAGAAGAGACTCTAGTCTGTGGATGTCCTTATATCTCCTGTGTATCAATGAAAAACACTTTCATCTTCAATCATTTGTACCTGCATTCTTTTTCTACATGCTTTAAATTTTACCTAATCCAATGGTCCTAGTAAGCATAGTTAGATTTTTACTAGTATTAATGTAAATAACCCTAAAAACTTTGAATCTTTTAATTTCTCAATATTACCTAAATCATACAAAATGTATATTCAGTGAGATGGAACTTGACTTTTATTCAGAGTTCCTTTGTATTTTGTGGGTAGTTTAAATTCATGCACGTCGGACATACAGAGGTTAATGTTTAAGGTTGAAATAGCTTTGACCTAATGAATTAGAATTGACTCAATTCCTTGAAAATTTATCTGAAAACACATTACCACACTCAAGTATGAGGGAAAAAGTATGTAAACTATGACTTAAGAATATTTGAATCTGAGGAATGATATGAAAAAGAGCTAAAAGGCATTAGAAGAAGTATTTTCCAAGAATTAAGTTACCATTATTTAATAAACCTGTTAGGGGGTTGAATTATGCAGGGCCACCTAAGGGCATTGGCTGCATAGTCAAATAAATAGCATTTTTGGCTAACAAGTCTGTTATATAGATTGTTTATGAAAGGCCTCCTAAGGGCACATGCTGCATATTCAGGCAAAAGAACTCTCAGAAATTTACTTTTCTATTGCTAAAAAGCCATTGAAAGTTTATGAAGATTCAAATTTTCCAAAGTATAGAGTTTTTTGTTTGGAAAGAGGTACTTGAATATGGATAAGATATTTCCAAACAAGATTATCGAAGAACTGGATGAATATTACTCCTATGAAGGTCTGACCCAAATGTAAGGAAGGAGAATATAAACCATAGAATTGAATACTTTCAGATCACGAGAAAGGATATGGGAGAAGTATGTTAAGTATGGCTATTTTTACGGATCCCTACATATTTTCATTAAGACAAATAATGACAAAAGAGATTTTCCTCCCAAGAATGAAGTTACCACTATTTAACAAACCTGTTAGGGGGTCGAATTATGTAGGTCCACCTAAGGGCATTGGCTGCATAGTCAAATAATAGCATCTTTTGGCTGACAGGTCCGTTATGTAGACTGTTTATGTAAGGCCACCTAAGGGCACGTGCTGCATGGTCAAGCAAAAGAACTCTCAAAATTTCAAACCTTTTTGTGACTAGAAGTTAAGAAAAGGGTTATGAAGATCTGAAAATATTTAAGGTTAGGATTATGACACATAAATATAGGTATTGTCCAATGTATGCAGAGATACACAGATCAATGCTAACCATAATCATGTTGTGGCTGGGTCCTGAATGGAAATGTTGGACTTCACTACGTATCCCATAAGGATGGGAATCAAGCCATACGTAGTTCTTAAACTACAGTTTAACGTCGTGTGAGACAAAAGGATTGGAGATCTTAGTTTAGGGTCATAGAGCTTGGACCATTATAAGAAATACAGAGTGTGTGTTTTCATGGGGACTTTTCAGCCAAGGGACTGAAAGTGGAATTTGGGGTTAGGCCCAAAAGACTTGGGGCTGGATTCGAGGGACACTCGAATGTTCCTACATATCCCATAAGGATGGGAATCAAGCCCATGTATTTCTAGAACTACCCTCTATACAAATTTGGTTCGTACATGTGAAGGGTGAAAGGGGGATTTAGTGCAATGATGGTTTAAACCCAGATAAAAGGTTTGGGCATTTCCATGTATGCACGTAGACTTTGGAATGAAACATGATTGAAAAATCAATGTAAATAATGGTTCCCTCTCAGGTGAGGGTATCAAAGAATATTGTAGTTTATTGTCATATTGGACAAAAGTGTTGTATAGTTTAACATCGTATATCAAGGACGAAAGTGAACCAATGTAAAGATATTGATTCTAGGGGTGGTTTCAAGAATCAACATCATATGAGATGGAGGTGAACCAATGTGAAGAGATTGATTTTGGGCTTGAACCTTGGGAGGTTGCCTACGTACCCAGCCTGGAATGCAAGGATCAAATTTCACGTAGTTCAATTAAAGAATGAATTAATGATCAAGTTGTTTTTGGGGACAACGACCTAAAAAATGATGTTGTTGGGACTTACACATGGTTAGTAGCCCAGAGAGAGTGTTATGTTTGAGGTTTTCTCTAATCTCATGTGAGTCATACTCAGTGTGAGAAACAAGAGGTAACAACAACCTTAACGATGCACAGTTTAATGTCATGTAGGACATATAAAGGGACTATGCAGTTTAAAGTCTTGTAGTTAGGACTATTGGTGTTGCACAGTTTGGTGTCATGTAGCAGGGAAAAAGTACAGTTTAATGTCATGTAGGACGTATCAAGGACTTTCTGTACAGTTTAGCGTCATGTAGTTAGGACTATGGGGACAATATAGTTTAACGTCATGTTGGAAGAACGGGGGACTGTGCAGTTTAATGTCATGCAGTGAGGACAAAAGATTACACTATTTAACATCATGTTGGGTGAATTAGGGAACCTTTTCACAGTTTAACATCATGTTGGACGAATTAGGGAACTTTTTCATAGTTTAATGTCGTGTGGGATGAAAGTAACACAAATAGTTTAAGGTCATATGTATGGACCGTGGATGATGCAGTTTAACGTCATGCTGGACGTAAAGGACGTGCAAATAGTTTAAGGTCGTATGCATGGACCGTTGGTTATGTAGTTTAACGTCTTTCCAGACGTAAAGGAATTTTATACAGTTTAGCGTCATGTAATTAGGATTTCACAGTTTAACGTCATGTGAGATGAAAGCAATACAAATAGTTTAAGGTCATATGTATGGACCGTTGCTGTATAGTTTAACGTCATATAGCAAGGACGATGAAGGGGACACAGTTTAACGTCATTTTGGACGTATGTGCAAATAGTTTAGGGTCATATGCATGGACCGTTGGTTATGCAGTTTAACGTCTTGCTGGACGGTGGTGCAGTTTAAGGTCATACCGGACCATGATGATATATTTTTTGTTTATACAAAATACTTCTTCAAAAATCTGGCATTGGTTGGAGTAGTGATTAGTTCTCCATCCATCGAGATTAATGAATAAGCTCCATTGGAGTAGACCCTATGTATTGAGTAAGGTCCTTCCCATTTTGGCTCAAGCTTGGGAGGTTTCTTTCCTGGTATCATTGGAGTTCTGAGAACTAATACCAATTCTCCCTGAGTGAATGAATGAAGACGAACTTTTTTGTTAAAAGATCATGCTATTCGATTCTGATAGACTTCCAAGTGGTGCAAAGTGCACAATCTTTTCTCATCTAACTGTTCCAATTCATTCAATCGCTTTTGAGATTGTTCATTTGTAGATAACTGATCACAAATGGAAACTCTGAGAGAGGGTAGTTGAACTTCAATTGTCAAGACTGCTTCTGTTCCATATACCAATGAATATGGTGTTGACTGCGTTGCAGTGCGGGTGGTAGTCCGATAAGCCCATAAAGCATGGAAGAGTTTATCAGGCCATGATTTCTTATCTTTATCCACCATCTTTTGTAGTATATTTGAAAGAGTCTTATTGAAGGATTATATCTGTCCATTGGCCACTGCATGATACCGAGATGAATGGTTGGATTTGATGTTGTATTCTTGATACAATTTATTCACCTCGGATGAACAGAAGTTGGTGCCATCGTCTGTCAATATGGTATGAGGGACACCAAATATGGTAATGATGTTAGACTTTATGAATCTAACAATTCATTTAGAACTGACTTCCTTGAGAGGTATTTCCTCTGCCCATTTGGAAAAGAAATTAGTAGCAGTAAGAATATACTTAAACTGTTTGGTCATAGCTGAAGGGTAAGGTCCCACCACATCCATTCCCCATGTGGCAAATGGCCACGAGTATTTAGCTGTATGAAGAAACTCTGGAGGTTGATGAATGAAGTTGGCATGTACTTGGCATGAATGACACTTCTTTTTGAAATCAACACATTCTTGTATCATTGAAGGCCAAAAGTATCCAAGCCTTCAAATCTGATCAGACATTCTATGTCCAAACTGGTGGGCACCACAGACTCCTACATGCACTTCTTTCATGATATCCATTGTCTCTTCACCATCAATGTATCTGAAGATAATTCCATCAAAACCATGTTTGTAGAGAATTTTCTCAAGGTGATCTGGGCTATCATAAAGAGTAAAATTGACCACACATCACCGGATTTTTTATTTCTCAACTCTATCAGGTGGAAGTGTTCCATTTTGAAGGTATTCCCTGATAGGTGACATCCATCCTGTAGTATAACCATACGGTTCAGGAATGGGAATAATTTTATTAATTTCCTCTGTTATGATTTGAACATAAGGTGAAATTTCACGATGGTGGGCAACACGGATGGTTGTCTCATCCTGATTTGGATCTTCCAGAGCTGTGGCTATATTATCCAGTGCATCAGCTTGAGCATTTTGTGATCGCGGGACATAAGAAAATGTTAGTTCCGAAGGGAATTTCTCTATTAACTCTCTGACATAATCATACAAAGGGATGAATTCTTCTTTTCTGATGGCATAATCCCCATTTACTTGTTTGATTACCAGGTCTGAATCACCTTTCACCTTTAAGTGATTCACTTGTGCTTGAAGTGCCGACTCCAAGCCTGCGATTAGAGCTTGGTATTCTACTTCATTATTGGTACCACCTTCCCACAATAAGAAGGAATAAGGTAACACCACTTTTTCTGGAGAAATGAGCACAATTCCTAAGCCAAATTTGTTGAATTTAGGATTTTCCATTTTCCTCCCTGTTGGGCTTCTGGAAGCACCATCAAAATACATTTCCCATGCATGAGGACTTTCTTGAATAGAGAAGAATTCCTCATCAGGGAGTTCAATATCTGAAGATGTGTCTTCCACTGAAGGGTGTTTAGCTAGGAAATCATCCAGAGCTTGGCCCTTTATTGCCTTTTGAGACACATATTGAATATCGAATTGCTGCAAAATAACTGCCCACCTTGCCAGACGTCCTGTAAGCATTGGACGACTAATGATGAATTTGAGCGGGTTATTGCGAGATACCAATTGGACCTTGTGATGTTGCAGGTAGTGTCTCAACTTCTGAACTGCAAAGATTAATGCCAGGAAGCACTTCTTAATACTTGAATATCAGGTTTCTGCTTCAAGCATAGTCCAATTGAGGTAGTAGAGGCTGTTTTCATTCCCAGCATCATTCTTCTGAGCAATAAAGGCACCCAATGATCGCTCTAAATCTATCACGTAGAGGATAAGTGTTCTTCCTTCAATAGGTGGCATGAGTACCGGTGGACTCAATAGGTATTTCTTCATAATATTGAATGCTTCTTGACATTCTTCAGTCCACTGGTAAGTGACTCCCTTCTTCATCAATTTGGTGAAGGGTAAACTTTTGCCTGCCAAATTTGCGATGAAACTCCGAATATAGGCTAAGTTTACTTGAAGTCCTCTTAATTATTTCAAATTTTGAGGAGGTGACATACCAAGGATTGACTTTTTCTTCTCAGGATTGACTTCAATACCAAGATGGCGTACAACAAAGCCGAGAAATTTTCCTTAGGATACCCCAAAAGTGCATTTTAAGGGGTTCATCTTCAAATTATGTTGTCGAAGCTTGCGGAATATGACTTCCAAATCAGCCAAGTGATTAGAACGTTGTTTGGATTTAACCACCAAATCGTCTACATATAATTCAACAAACTTCCCTAGAAAGGGTTTGAAGATGCGATGCATGGCACGCTGATATGTTGCGCCAGCATTCTTTAAGTCAAAGGGCATTACCCGGTAGCAAAACACACCCTGAGGGGCTCTGAAGGCTGTGGATTCCTCGTCTTCTGGGGCCATTCGGATTTGATTATATCCAGAATATCCATCCATGAAGGAAAGTGCTTCATATCCATTTTTTGCATCAATTAAAAGTTTTGTAATCGGAACTGGGAAATCATCCTTAGGACAATGTCGATTAAGATCTATGAAATTGATGCAAACTCTAATTTGTCTGTTCTTCTTCTTTACAGGGATAATATTAGCCAACCACTTGGGATATTGAACTTCTCTGATGAAGTTAGCTTTGATAATATTATCCACTTTAGCTTCAATTTTGGAAGCATAAGTTGGGTGTTTTCTTCTCGCGGCTTGCTTAAATCCTCGATGTTCTTCTGGTAAACCCAAATGATGAGTAGCAACATCAGGATCAAGCCTGGTCATCTCTGTATAGTTCCAAGAAAATATGTCTCAATTTTTCTTTAAAAAGGAAATATACATCTCTTATTCTACAAGATTCATGGTCGCACTGATTAAATTGGGGCATGGATCTTCTTTTGTACCCATATTTATTTCTCTAAGTTCATCCACGGTAGTAGAGATACCCTCTTCAAATGCTGGAGGAGCGTCTCTGAGATCTTCCTCTTCTTCTTCAACATGTGTTATTTTTTCCGTTTCTACTTGCATAGTAGATGATGAAGAATAATTTTCATGATCATAAGAGATGTCAAAATTTGCACATTTTGAAGAAGAAGATTCCATTTCCGACCTGATTGATGATGAAGGGTCCTCCTTGGGAAATAAAGAGAAGATGATGGATTGAGAATCGACATCATTGTTCACCTCTGATGTTGCTATAACTTCTTCTGGCCTGATTGGCGAAGTATAGACTTGTTGTATTTCAGCAGATGAAATGAAGATTTCACCATTTGGGCTTTCATCATTGCCTGGAGGATCACCAATTTCTCCCATGTTGTCTGGCTCGATTTTCATAATTGACATTATGGATCTTTCCATAAGAGTATTTTGATTTGGGTCTATCCTATCAATTTGACTGATAGACAATACATAATATGTACTCACATGCGCAAATGGATTTACTGGAATCTTCTCCAAACCATACGGAGCATTAACTTTGGTAATCTCCTTTGTTGTGGATTTCTCCCTTCCCTTCATGTGATAGAATTCTGCCTCAATGTATTGAGACTCACATGTCTTGAATGGGGCCTTATCACCATATAATGTCCCAACTTGATGATCGAAATAATATTTGAGACATTGATGGTATGATGAAGGGATAGCCGCATGTTGATGTAGCCAGGGTCTCCCAAGCAAGATGTTGAAGGCTGAGTCTTGATCAACAACCATGAAATCTGAATTGGATACAAGATCTCCAAACTAAGTTCTGAGTGTAACTTCGCCCAGTGGTTCTTGTTCATTTTTATCATATCCTTGTAACATCATGGTAGAAGGAGATAAATCAGATTCCATAAGGCCTAATCGATGAAGTGTACGAATGGGCATGAGGTTGACTCCTGAACCATTGTCAATGAAAGCTCTTCAGACGTCTACGCCATTGACCTTGCCAGATAAGTACAAAGGTCTAATATTCCCATGCACGACATCATCTTCATATTCATCAGTAAAAGATATTATTGCATGGCATTCTGTAGGATTATTCTCTATGTGATAGACTTCAACTGCAGAAATTTCAGTTTCAAACTCCTGAGGACTTGAAAAAGCCTCGATGAGTGCCTCCCGAAGATCCTTTAACATATTCAAAGCATCCAGAATTGATAACTTGGATGGTACTTGGGCCAAGTGTTTCAATACATCATACTTTTGATCCAGAGGTCTGCGTTTCCCAATAGGAACATGTGGTTTAGCAGGTGACTTGGAAGCAGATGCTTTGGAAGTTGATGCATCTTGTATTGGGATAGGAGTTGGAAATATTTCTGGTTTTGGAAGATTCGACTGATTAGATCCATTCACTTGCTGAGAGAAAGAAGATGGAACCTCCAACCGGTCTTCCAGAATAACTATGCCAGAACTAAATTTTCTATTGGTAGAAGAACTTTCTTGTTCTTTCTGAGCTCGCTGAAGGGCTCTACCACGAGTTTTTGTTGCGTACATAGTTCTAGCAGGGGTATAATTGGAATAGTGGCTTCTGAAGGATCCACGTCTTCCCCTGTATCCTGAGCCTCTGGAACTTCCTCTGATTCATCTGTTTGATACAGGGAATTCGGGCTCATTGAAATCGAAACTGCGACTGGAATATGGATCTGTTAATTGAATCATATTAACAGAACCAAAAATCAACTCTTCATCTGATGAGGATTATGCCTAACTAGTTAATTTAGGCTATGTCGTTTGGCGGGGCGGTGCCCGTTGATTCGAAGTAGATGGCATGAAGTCTGCCAGAGTCAAAGACAACTTAGGCTTTGACACATACTCATCTTCTTCTGATTCTTTCTCTTTCTTGGAATTATGCCGCCCTTTTGAGTATTTTTCCTCTGAAGAGTATTTTGTTGCAACATTCATGGTAGGAGGCACAATTGGTTTCTTCAATTATGTTCACAAAATAGCATGAGTTCGGTTGATCATCTTTATGAATATCCAATCATCATATTTTTGTGCATTTTTTCTTTTGAATTATTTCCACTCACCTTCCTCCTCTGGAACTGTAGTAATAACACATGCTACCTGAGCTGAAGAACCTTTTAATTTGACTTGTCCCGAGTCGACCATCTTTTGTAGGAGGTCTTTGAAGACAAAACACTCCTGAATTGGATGCCCCAACATTTGATGAAAGGGGCAATAATTGAGATGGTCTTCATCTCCTTCCTTGTTTGGCCTTTTGGGCCTTGGCAGCTGAACCAAATTATTCTCCAGAGCCAAAATGAAGTAACCAGGAACTTGTTAATTTCGGAAAGAGTGTGTTCTTCTCTTCATATCCTCAAATTGTTTTCATCTTTGATCTCTTTGATTGTCTTGACAAAACAGCCTTTGTTTTTTGCGCTCAGGAGGTGGATCCCTTTGAAAAGATGAAGGTTTTGAGGTAGAATCAGGTATAGGTGCTTGTTTAAGCATAATTGTAGCAGTTTCTGCTTTACCCATTCTCCTTCCTAAAGCTGATGGAATTACATGAGATTTAGCCTTAGTCTGTATATGAGAATCTTTAATCTGTTGAGTGATTGAAGTAAGGTCTCGAAACCCTCCTGTGTATTTCACAGGGATCAGTGGTGTGCATAATTTGTCACACATATTTGCCACACAAATTAGCAATAGTTACTCTTGAGGGAGTGCTAAGATGAGGGAATATGTTAATCCCTTCCAATGAGCAATGAAATCAGAGACTCTTTCATTCTCACTTTGCTTATAGTTTTTAAGATCGAAAACTATTGTCTTTGGAAAAGTTGAGATGAATTGAAGAAGAAATTGTTGACGGAGATCTTCCCATCTGGTAATTGACCAGGATTTCAAGATTGTATACCAGACAAAAGCTGGTCCTTGCAAGGTTTGCATGAAGCATCTGAGTTTCACTGTTTCTTGCTGCTCTGGAGTTCCCATCATAGGATCTCAACAAGATACATAATGCGTCAAATGTTGTTCAGGGTCACCTGGTCCATTGAAAATAGGGAATACAGGGTTCCCAAAATTTGATGGGGGGGAGATTGAATCTACCCATTCAGGGTAAACTTTCTTTTCTGGTTGAACCTGCGCATTCTTCCCTTCCATAGTCTCTAACCAAGTTGTTAATGACTCAATGGTAGTTATTAACTTTTGAGAAACATCCAGTTGAACTTGGACTTGGGCAGGTATAATAACTGGAGTCTGGACAGGTATGGAAGCTGGTACTTCAACTGATGGAAGCACTGCCAATTGTTGTTGCACTTGACCCGTAGTATTAGACCTATCATGGTGTACTGATAAAGGAGGATATTCTTGATCCATCTCAGTAGCTGCAACAAACTCTCTTGGCTGAATAACTCCAGCACGCTTAGGAGGAAGACTACCCTGAAGTATTTATGCATTCATCCTCCTCAATTCTTTCATTTCTTCCTCTTGTTGCGCAAATCTTTGCTCTAGTGAGAGCGATTGGCCTTCTCCATAGGAAGTATATGTAACCTGATTCTTTCCCTTCCCCTTGTTTGATCCCTTTCATAGAGGGGTAAGTAGGTTATTTAAAGGAACACCCAGATTCTGGGTAAACCTTTGATTTCGTGTATGCACACCTTCTTCGTTTGTGTCTGTGCGTACAACTTCTTGAGAAGGAACCTCTTCATCCGAGTCCCCTGAGTGAACCTCATGTTCTGGAGGATCAGCAACAATAGCATTGATGACATTGATTGATGCATAATGCATCACATCCCTTCTATCAACATTTCTATGATATTGTCTTCTTCCATGTCTTTGATGAGACATTGCCTTTTTTTGATTCAATCCCTCAAGAACTTCTTGAAGAACTGTAATTTGGAGGGAATATCCTGATAATTTGGCTCTTCATTCCTCTTGAGGCTTCTTCCCTAATCGATAAAAGACCGACTTTCTCTGAGGAGGGGATTGATTATATGAAAAAGTCCCCAGTCTGGTGGACTGGGGCTATTCCTGTTGTTCTCACTCAACTCCTCGAATCCTATTTCTTGATTTTAAGGGTTGGTTTAAAAGAGTCCCCAGTATGGCGAGCTGGGGTGGCTCTTGATATGCTATGTCTGAGACTTTCTTAAAAGCTCTCCTGATCTTATGGACCTTAGTCCGGAAATTAGCTAGATGCATCAACCTGTATCCACTTTTATCACCCGGTTCAAAAGACCGTTGGAAGATTTCTGGCACTTCTGTCACTTGATGATGTGCTTGCTCCATACGAGAGGCCTGTTCAATATTCTTGTTTTCTTGATGAGTGGTTAATTCAACAACGTGTTCTCTGTATTATTGATTTTTAGAAGAACTAGTTGAGGCCTGTTCTTGGGAAAGTTTTTGATTACAAACAAAACCCATTGACTGTGGTCGGCCACAGGCAATAACATTGCATGAGACCATTTTTGGAGGGCTTTGCTGACTGGAGAGCACAGTGAAATGTAGTGCTCCATGAACACCCCATTCTCTGACATGAATACCAGATGGGGCATTGGCAATTAATTGGCGCAATCTTCTTAGTGCACCAAGGCATGAATGTTGAAGGGCTCTCTGCTGCTTTTCAGCCTTAGGATATCGAGAGACTGATAGTGATTCCAAATCAATCTGACATTGTAACCCTTCTATTATCTTAAGATGATTTTCATATTCATCATAAGATAATACTTTCTTTTTCAACTGACAAAGAGTTTTCCATATGTTGAGACGAATATCATGAATTCCATCTTCCGTCAACATCTCTGGAATATCATACTGAGAGTCAGCCAGAGGCCAAAACATGACTGGCACTTCACCCTTCACCAGTTGTTTACTCATGTTCAGCATTTTCTCTTTATCATTCAATGAATATTCTTCTACCTGATTTGACCAGAGTTGGTGCTTCCTTGTTGCTTTAACGGATTCAACAAGATTGGTATAGAAATCACTGATCAAACTAGAAGATGCATGACATAGGGGTGGTTCGGAGAATGACCTACACCCTGGGCTATCTTTCGATTGAGAAAGTATTTCACCTGCTAGAGATGAAGCATCAGACATGACTGGTTTCTCATTTGCAAGTGCCTCAAGATAGTAGGTCTTTCTCGGCACTACATTTTACACTGGAGCATTTTCTGGGCAATGTGCATCACTACTGCGGAGAGGAATTTCACAGCGAAATTCATCATCATGGGGAGGACCACCATGGTGGGTTACAGCAAAAGATGATATCTCTTGCTCCTTGGTCTTCTGACCACATAGAGGGTTCTTATTGCTCTCATCTGAAGATAAAACTTTGAGATCGACTGAATTGTCATGAAGCAAGCCTTCATGAGGAAGTGTCTATTGAAGACCTTCTGAATTAATGTTTCCACTATTGGGAAATGAGGGAGTAGAATCTTGGATTCCAACAGATAATTGTCTGAGGGCTTCAAGAACTCCAGCATCGAGCAAGGCCTTGTTATCAATTGGATCTTGATTTCTTGACTGTGGTGGGCGGGTCTTCTTCTTATACGCCTTCTTAATCACCTTGGAAACCACTTGTTGACGAAAGTGGCTGCTCTGAGCAGGTGTATGTGCCTGGTCAGGAGATATGGCCAGGTTAGGCTAATGATCTCTACTCAAATCAGGTGTATGTGCCTAACTTGGTTGTCCGTATGATATGGGGGAGTATGCCCCACAACCCTCTTGGACTGGAACAGATGTGTGTGTCTGTTCTGGAGTAAACTGTTGATGTGTCACTCCACTGGTAGGGATAGATTTATCTGTCTTTCCCTAAGATGCTACTGAAGCTATTATAATATCTTGGCAAGCATCCAGAATATGGGCAGGGATTTGCTTCTTCTCTTTCACCATTGATAGAATATGCTTGGTGACTTCATCTACCGGAACGGGGATATATGTTCATTTTGTGCTTGGAGTAGGTGTATGTGCCTGCTCATGTCCTCATTTTCCTGTCAGTGAATCTGGACAGTACTCAAGTGTGGGGGCAGAAAGTTGAGTCTGCCTCCTGTTTGTCGCCGGAGCTTTCTGACTGACTTCTCCATGTACTACCAAGTGAGAACATTGGTAGTCTTGATTAATACTAGAACGTGTATATGTCTGCTGATTACACTTCACTGAATGTGGTTGATGAGATCCATCATATGTAGTCATACGAGCCTTCTGACTAGCTGATGATGTATAAACAGGTGTATGTTCCTGCCTATAGTACTCCGCTGGAATTACCTGGCTGGATTGATGTGATGCTGCCAGACGAGTCTTCTGTACAGCGAAATTAAAACGGGCAGGTGTATGTACCCGCTCGTTTCTTGCCACCAAGTTAGGTTGGTGGACTTCTCCGGAGATGGAAGAGATGAGAACCTGCTCACTGTTAACCGGATTTCTCCTCTGGCGATTCGTCTTGCCTGCTCGGGTTCGAGGAACCTAAGCCGAACACCTAGAGTCAGTACCCTCATCATGTTGAGGGCGTACTGTCACACGATTCTGGTGGAAATTTTTTATAGTAGTTCTCAGGAAGGACTCATGCTTCTTTGAATTAAGGCCCTGAGGGACCTGCTCATTCACCTCCCCGGAATATGGGAGTGAATGGTGATTGCGTTCCAGGGATAACGACCCAAAACGGTTGGAAACGATGGTTAGCACCGCCTACTTCTTGATCACTGATCGTCGCTGTCTGGATGACCAGGGTGAATTGTTCACTAAAGGGCTTGTCAGGAAGCCTCCAGAGTTGGAATAGTACTATTTTGACGGTACTCCTTAACCAGTGTGTTTGATACCCGGCGTTGAAGACATTGAGTAGGTGATGTCGTCCTTAGAGCAGACGATGATCCAGCAGGAGTAGCAGCAGTAGCATTCGCAGTAGAGGTTTTCACAGCAGATGTATTCACAGATGTGAACTTAAGAGAAGCCATTATGGAAATGCAAAAGATCTTGGAAAAGAGTGCATGTTTGATATAACAGACGTAATCAAGATAAAATCATCCACTACATATTTTGGATGAGCACATATGTCAATGATTTTTTTTGTTGGCCCTCTCATTGAGTTTTAAATAGGGGCCTAACAAATAAGTAAAACATCATTTTAAATTGGCTAAGGATTCATGTCGGGTTCACCATTTTTTTCCCTCTGGAATGGGGGATGACCTCTTTGATTGAAGGTTCAAACATTCCAATCGGTTTCTAATGGGTTTGTTTGTAGAACCAGAAACATCCAATGATTCCATATCCATTTGGACCTACTTTCCAAAGGTAGGTGCTCATTAGTTGTGGACTGATGAGGCTTAGTAACTTGCATTGGTCGATAGGATGGGAGGTCGGACTCATCACACCTTTTTTAAGGGAATTATTGTCTACTCCAGGACTCTCTTTATAGATTTAAGTTATGTTCATGAATCCTTATTACATTACCAAGTATAAAATGATCTTTCCTTTAGTCTTACAATCAATGATTGATATGTAAGAAATTTAGAGAATCTTTTATATGTATTCTAGGTTCTTCATCGATGAAGAATCATCTGTATTTTTTAGAGATTCTTAGTTGATGGTATCCTTAAAATACATAAAAGTCTCTTGGTCATTATGATGACCATACTAATTTTAAATCCACTCAGTGGGGCACTTGGAGTTTATTGTCATTCAGGAGGACATGGATTATTTCAGAGTTGGGATCGTACCCGTTGATGGGCTACCTACGTATCCTTTGTTTTGGAAAAGGAATCAGAACCCACATAGTTTGATTAAGGGAGTATGATGCTTATACATGATTGATGTCTCAAAGAAGTCATGATTACTTTTACACTCTAAGCTCACGTGAGTCATGCTCGGTGTGAGAAATAAGAGGTATTGGTGAAACCAGACAATTGTGCCATGAAAGATGCAATGATGTGGGGCTTATGTGTTTATGACTGCCCAAATAGATAAGGATTAAGATTTACTTCAGGGAAGAAATACATGAACAGGTTCCATTAATGTATATGTGCTTCATGGAGATTTGGATACTCTAATCTTGGGGCTTACTCCTAAGGAAGATACCCAAGTTAGGAGGGGACTTATGATTGGGTTTTACTCTTGAGAAGGAAGCCCGGATCAAAAGGAATTATGACTGGTTAAGAGAAATTAAGGCTGGGGCTTATTCCTAAGGAGGATGCCCAGATTAGAGGACTTGGGGCTTACTCCTAAAGAGGATGCCCACAGTAATGAGAATTTGGACTGGGGCTTACTCCTGAAAAGGAGGCCCATATTTAAGACTGGGGCTTACTCCTGAAAAGGAGGCCCAAGTTAAGGGAATTATGATTGGGGCTTACTCCTGAGGAGGATTCCCATAATTTGAGGAATTATGACTGGGGCTTACTCCTGAAAAGGAATCCTAGGTTAGGGGATCTGGGGCTTACTCCTAAAAAGGAGGCCCATATTTGAGAATTATGACTCGGGCTTATTCCTGAAAAGGAGGCCCATATTTGAGACTTATGACTGGGGCTTATTACTGAAAAGGAGGCCCAGGTTAAAGATTCTCTCATCTTAAAGAATGAGTTTGAATGAATTAAGTCTCAATCCTTAGTGACATAAAGATGTATAAATCACTAGATTTTGAGAGATGTTCCACAGAGTTCCTTTCATATAAGGAATCCAAATCAAGAAATCATGCCATAAATGGATTTTAAGAGTGTCTTGAAGACTGAATATTGAATAGTAGAGGTGAAATGACATAAGAGGGGTGAAATGGGAAAGAAAGGCACCCAAAAAGGTAGGGGCGCGCAAGTCCTGGCAGGTGCGCAGGTACTGCGTGGGTGCGCAAGTCCTGGTCACGCAGGTATACCTGCGCGGCACATGGGTACTTGTGTGATTTTCATCCCTTAGAGTAATATTTGGGTGAGACTTGGAACAAACCCTTGGTATTATCCCTAGAGTCTTTCCAGAAGATGGCATGCAAGTTCTGGTAAAGAATTTGGGCGGCACACAAGTGTGTTCATTTCCCTTAAGGGTAAAACACTTAGGCGTGCAAGTGTTAGTGAATTATAACACTTAGACCTTACTCCTCCTGTTTAGACCTTCCATTCTAGGTAAAGAATTACCTTAGAAGAGTTCGGAAGACCTGAAGAAGAGACTTGGGCGTTCAGAGCTCTGTATGTGAATTCTGGAAAAAATCCTCCCGAAATGGGGGGCCCTCTAGGGGTATTTATAGGCTGGAGAAAACCCCGAGTGGTTATCCTTTAGGGAGCGCAAGTAACTTGCGTGACCATTAGGTGGTGCGCAAGTATACTTGCACGACAGTGAGGGAACTTGTGCGACCCTTGTGCTTTTGAAGCCTTGTTCATGCCTTTGTCGATTTTTGATGATTTCTTCAAAGGATGAATCAATTTGTGCTAAGTCATTTACCTTTTCGTTCTTTTAGAAAAATGTGATGAAAAGGAGCATCAGCAATGTACATGGATGATATTTTAGTCCTTGAGGGAGTAGTCTCATATGCATATTCTCAATGAGGATCAATTCCTTGGTAGGTTAATGACTTGGCATATGATGCCCGATGTGTGTATAGATATGAGAACCCTAGAGGGGGTGTTGAAACATGAATTGTTATTTGATATTTAAGATAGAGATATATATATGTTTCCCATGAACTTTGACCTATGTGAGAATTGATTTATGGTCTAAGTGGGAAATCCTAGTGCCCTTGACATGCATCTTAGGATACTGGTGAGTCAAGTAATGTGTGTGCGGGTAACCTGAGTGAGGGGTTATTCAGGCTTGTGAGTGACTTGGATATATAATTTTGGTGTTTTCTTTAGATTATGAGTTTGATGCATGGGTAGTACTACTTGATATATGATATAGTCATGTTGATTCCTTCTTATTTTGACATGTAAATCACTTAGAGTGATTTTGGTATCAAGGTTAGTTTTTGGAGGGTTGGACTAGTCAAGTGCCTAACCTAGTTGATTATGGATATTCTTTAGGGATCATGGTGGTAGTATGGGTAGATGCTTGTGATTTTGAGAATGGTGATCAAGTGGTGGGTGTTCATGTAGTTATCCTCAACATGTGTGAGATTTAATTATTGTTTGAAAGAAATCACATAGGTTTTTCTAACTATATGAGATTTAAATTTTGTGAGCATGGTTGGTATTTAGGTATGTAATCGTAGATTTAATGAAATGTGACACATGGGAGTGTGATTAGGGTTCTAATATTGGGTTTAATGGGAGATTAAGTCTATTGGGTTTCAGTTTAGATCGATTTATCATGCACATTGGTTACATGTGGTGCCATTTGAGATGTGAATTAGTGATAAATCGTGTGTGGGATGAGGATTGATGGTTTTTATGGAACACTTGTGGGATTTGGGGTATGGGTTGTTTGATGTCAATGTGAGGTGTTACCACTATAATGATGATGACATCATGTATGGTTTGGTGTTTAGATTTTATGGGATGGATGATCTTGGCTTGGGATGAGCAACACATGTATGATGATTGAGCCTATTAAGGTTGTGCTCAAGGAGAAGTAAAAATAAATGCATATGGTGGGGAGTGAACCATTTTTCATTAGAGAGTGTGACCCTGATTATAGTTGGAATTTAAGAAATGTCAAGGATGAAATTCCTAGTGAGTCAGTAATGGTTGGCATTTGACACTTTGGGTTAGTTGTCAGGTATTATAGGTATGGTCATGTCCAGTCATTATTTGTAGTAATGGATGGAACATGGTCCATGGAGGAACAAACCTTATTTTAGTAGGGTCATGGGTGGGATGATACCAGTCATTATATGATTGATGTTTATTTTGTATTTATATGAGAAAGTGAATCTAATTTATCTAGTCCCATGACAAATACTAGATTAGGATATGGATTTTATCATGACCTGACCCACCAGGTCCTCACCTAGATTGGAAGTAAGCTGAGTGTGATAACCCAAGCCCTTGTCCAATAGTCTAGGGGCTAGTAACTAGAATAAATTAGGTATATGTCACAATGGGATGTCTTAACCTAATGAATCTATAAACATGCACACCTCTAAGTACATCACAGCCATATGGGATAAAACATTGTATTAACCCAAGAGGAAACAAATGAATGTAATAAAATATAAAACAACTAGAGTGTGTCAATTAAATATAACCAAGGTGTGAATGGGAAAAAATACACACTAAATCAGAAATAAAGGGATCCCCAACATAACAACTAATGAGAAAAAATTTCCTACTCGTGATCTATTATTCTAATCACCAACCTTCAATCACCATCACTAAAAACTACTAAGTTCCTACTACACTAGGCCCAATAAAGTCAGCATTTAACTACCAATCATCTTCATAAGACACAACACATGTGGGAAAATCCCATATAGGGGTGAGTATATACATACCTAGTAGGATTCCTAGAAAACCAAAAAGTGGAAACAAAATAAAGAAACACTTATATCAATCCATAAAATAAAGAGGGAAGAAGAAATCCAACATATAGATATTCTCATAAAGAATATCTAGTCGAACAGAGAGGAAACTCAATATTCATATCCAGTTAGGAATAATGATTCTATTCAAAATTCTAAGAGATAATGATTTATTAATTCTAGTATCCTAGCATAACCTTTCTAGATCTTTAGTAGGGTACCCATACCTCATTATAGGCACGTCATGACCAAGGAGGTATCAACCCTAGTGTAAGAACCATGCATCATCAGAGCTTAGAATAGGAGGTACCGACTCTATAGATAGAATACCCACACCCCAATTGGGTACAAGTGGGTATTTATCCTACCTAAAATAAGGATTTGGGGTACCCATTCCCTAACATATACGTGTATTTAGGGGGTTTTCAACCTTGATTTCACTCCAAATATCACACTCAAGTCTCAACGTCATCCAAAAAAAAGAATATCATCTTGCTCTATGTGGAAAATCACTCTAAATTAACTACCCATAGGCCCAAATATGAGCCCCAAATAAGTATATACCATAGGTATAATATTAAAAGGGAGGTAAATAGAATTTCCCTTGGGTTATGCAGGGTGTATTTATGGGTTATAGCCTAGTCGTGCCCCTCTTATGCACTCAGTGTGTGGAAATCCAACTACATGAAATGTCACCTAAATAATACAGTGTGTGGGACCACCTAACACCTAAGGTGTGTATTCCCTATACACAAATAATCTGACCAAGTAGTTCCACATGATGTGTGAGTTTTTCTACTTAGCATGTGATATTTAACTCAGTCTGGAAAGCCTATCTTCCGCAGAAGGTGGACTACTCGGTGTGTGTTACTTCAAAAGACATAGAATATAGTCATGTTTTTTTATAAAAAAGTAAGTATTTATTCTTATATCTTAATGTATCCACAAATATTATCATGAATCTTAAATAAAATACCTCTTGATGTGTCGATCATGGATCCATCGTCACCGGAGGTTATCCCTGACCCTCGCTTCACAGAAATAGAAATCACCACCTTATATTATCATTAATGCTTGCAAAAAATCAAGAAATACCATCATAATTAATTATATAAATTAAATTTATATCATATTTTATCAATTATCCAAGCACCATGATCATCAGTTTCCTCTACCCACACATCAAAATGAATTCTAGGGTGTGATCGCGAGTTGAACTAGACCATAAATAGTCAAATTGCCTCACAAAATGGGGTTAATGGAGAAGAATGTTAATAATAGTAAACAAAGAAAAATCTAAGTGAAAATATTTTTTAATGATATGGATATAACCAATATTCTTCATTGTGTAAATCAAATAATGGAGAAGCGACTCTATTCTCAAAAATAATTCCAACCTGAAAAAGAAATTATAAATTGATAGGGTCATGAAATTTGGGAATAATTTCAGGAAATCAAATAAGATAACTATATACATCCTATAAAAAATAAAATAAAATAGAAATAATCCATAGGTAATAAATCCCTACCTCATAGTTTGATCAATCACTAATTAAGAATGGTTTTACGGATTCTGTGTTGATGTTGATGATGAGTTCTAATGAAATCAATCATAAATCATAAATCCTCATACATTTATTCATCAAATATCCTCTAAAATATTCCTCTACCAATATCTAAGGTTATGTGGATAACTATATATAATTTCCATATAAGGGATTAAATAGAGAGTCTATGAGTTACGAAATTAATTTAAAAAAATAAATTTATTTATTTATTTATTTTATTTAGTTCATATAACATCCCCCAACACCTACGCATCGACCAAAGGTTAGATGAAAAAATTATTATATTAGGCCTAGGGTATAACCCACATTATGAAACAAGTGGTGATCTCATATTTTCCATCCAATACTCTGGTCAAGAGGAAACTATTATTTACAAAAAGATGCATGTGTGTGGTTTAATATTTTTAATATTTTTAATATATTGATTTTGGGGTCCTTCAACACCCATAACACCATTCCAACTCTGAGGAAAAACCAAATATATATATATATATATAAACGGTCAAAACATAAAAATCTAATTCATTATAGATGTGGAATTAGATGGAGTCTTTATATTGGCATTGGGATTGGTGTGATTTTGATGTGATTCAAGGATAAGTCAGATCGGTGGTGCATAAGTGCATGGGGTGAGAGAATGAAGGATAAATTTTTTGTTTGAGGATCCAACCATGGAACTACACTATAAGTAGGGTTTGAACTTTGTTTTCAGTGTTTGTAAAAACTCAAGATGTATTTGGGAGTAAAGGCATCGGGATCAGGGGATGTGATAGTTCATTGAAGGGTGTAGCTGAGAATTTTTAAGAATGGTTTGCTAGGGGAGGTCTAAATAGTGTTTTTATGTGTGTTTTAGTGTATTGAAATAGAAATAACATTTATTTTTCATTGTACCAATTATAATGTGACTCGGTTGGTGATTTCAATAGTGGGGGGGCACCATGACTCGGAATCAACCTTTACGAGAAGAGACTTATGGTTGGGAGCACCATGATTATCAAGATGAATTTATGGATGAAACCTTAGTTTCTTGGGTTATATAGGT
Source organism: Viscum album (assembly GCA_963277665.1). NCBI lineage: Eukaryota > Viridiplantae > Streptophyta > Magnoliopsida > Santalales > Viscaceae > Viscum > Viscum album. Next base: position 1,095,269,660 of record OY728156.1, on the reverse strand, counting down.
GTTATGTAGAACCATATCAGTGTTTTAGTGATGGTTATGAGCAATGTCTTGAGTTTTTAATGTTTAGTGCACCATGTGTTTAGAGTTTCATAAAAGAAAATTGATTGTCATTTTGGGGATAGAATATGATGATTTGGTTAAGAATTAGTGACCAATATAGGTTTATATTGATGGTTAAAGATATTTTATACTTATCAAGCATGATAAGTGTTGTGGTGGGGAGGTTTCAAAGACCCATGTATTCCAAGTTGTGAAAATTTAAAATGAATTTAAATTTTTAATGTTGGTGTGGGGTTTGTTTTGTGAACCGAAACTTGGATTGAGATTATAAGATTTAGAACATATCAAGGAGTTTTTTGTATGTGGTTTTGGGGTAAGAAGGTTTTTTGAGTGCTCGGGTGGGTATAAAAGTAATTTTGGGTGGACCTACAATTGATTTTAGTCATAGGTTCTCTAAAACGGTGAGCAAAACAACTTACATATAACCATGGTAGATGGTATCCATGCCTGGGTGAGAAAGGTGCATGAGTGTTTTGTGCTTAGCTAATTATGGTTCTTGGGATAATCACCTATTGTAAATGGGGAGCACCATGGTGTAGAGCTCATTGTGGTGGAGTATGAAAAATCAAATGGGTGTTTTTCCTAGGGCTAGGTGTGGTGCTTGAGGAGTTTCCCAAAAGTAAATTCTAAGGGATTCCATTCCATGGCCTTGAGTGTTTTGGTGAGTGACAAGGCTAAAACATTTGACATTTTAGGTGATCATGGAAGGTATCCTTGTGCATTTTATCCAATGGGCTTCCACTAATGTAAATTCTCACACCTAATATGTTATGGTCCACCCATTGTGGGAATTTTGATGGACCATGTAACATTCCAGGTAATTATAGTATAAGAATTTTTCATATTTATTAATATTTATGAATTATATTTTACCTTAAATGGGATCTATGTTCAATAGCGTACTCAACATGCAACAATGGGTATCTCAGAAATCTTACATTTCACACAATACTGAGTTATACCAAAAAATAATATATTATTAATATTATTATTTAATATGGTAGTTATCATTTAGCCATTATAATGGAGGGAATGAATAGTGTTAACTGATTTATGAAAATATGGTTTACACATGTGTATATAATGATTCATTGGTTACCAAATTAACTTTAAATTAAACTAAAAACCAATTAAATATAAAGGATATATTTTTATGAAAAACTATTTAAATGTGAAAATTTATGTTTATAAAATAATCAAATCACTCTTGTTATATTATATTAATGAAATATAAATTAAATATAATTATTAAAATTCATCTTATTTATTTTCTAGGTATAATATAATAACAAATTCAATTTTATGGATAAAATGAGTATTTTTCTAAAAAACTGGTTTTATCGCCTTTTGATGGAAAACCCATTTTAAATAAAGTTTTTGATACTTTTATAAGTTCTATTTGAAAAAATAAAATTATTATTTGGAATTGGGATATCAAATTTTACTTTGGTTGAAATTTTGGTATTTTTATAATTAAATTCATATTTTAATGATTAGTGAAAAATACTACATTTTAATTCAAAACTGTCTTTTTATCTAATTTATTTATATAGGTAAATTATTCTTTTAATTAGTTTTAAAGTATAATTAAATAATTTTTTTTATCATTTAATACAATTTTGGTCATTTTAATCAATTTCAAAATGAAATTTAATATAAAAACTGTGTAAACTTTTGAACATTTTACTTAAAAAACAGTTTTCTTATTAAGTCAACGAAATTAATTTTTAATTAATTTATGCCAATTCTATGTTTTGAATTTGGAAAAATTGATTCCATATTTGGAATCATAAGGTACAAATTATTTAAATAGGTCCCTTTTATTTTTGGATATTATGAATAGTAACTTTATTAATTATTTTTATTACCACGATTAAAGGTAAATCAGGTAATTAAAGGCAAAAATAATATTATAATATTATAAAAAACCCCTAAAACTTGCCCTAATTTAATTGAATGAGTTTACTCTAACAATTATCATTCTTTGGTAAATTTTAGGAGCAATTTGAGCCACTTGGATGACTTTAATGCATTTATAATATTATATTCAATGAATAGTCATTTTTGTTACACTTTTATTTTTTAAAAAGTAAAGTATTTTAATATGGATTTATACTAGGGATATATTTAACTAAAAATAGTATTTATAAATATAAAAATATTTCCTAAATCATGGTAATTTATTTATATTTTTTTGGAATTAAATAATTAAATTTAATTATGACACAAAGATGATGTAGTAACAAATTTATTAAATAAAGAATTAAATAAATGATATTAATAATATTAAATAAATAAAATTTAAAATATTTTATGCCATATACGAATTTTTTAGATAAATATGACATGTTATAATTGATTTAATGTAGTTTTTTTTAAGGAATCAAGTTTTTATGATATTTTTAAAAAGTCAGGTAATGAATAGTGTCAAAATTGACATAATTCATACTTTAAAATATAAAATATTTAATTAAATGATATAAAATTTATAAAAATCTAATATTTAGTAAAAAAGTTTATATAAATCTAAAAATTTCACTATTTACTCATGATTTAATAATTATTTTAACCCACAAAGTGTAAATAACATGATATCATGTTAAGATTGAAAAGGGTAAAATAAGGGTTAAAAAAGATAAGGGTTAAAAAATATTCAAAACTTGTATAATTTTAATTGGATTATTTTTATTCAACCCAAAATTATATTATATTCTAAATAAACCATTTTAGGACCATTTGGAATCGAAATTGAATTTATATTAATTTAATACTTTAAATCATTCCAAGAGTGCCCCTCCCCTCTCCTATAAAAAGGCACAAATTCCTCTCTATTAATCACACTTTCAAAAACATTTGGTTCAGCCAATATTTACCCCAAAACCTTTCTATAATACATCCCCACATTTTTTAGGCCTTTTATTAGGCATAACACCCTTATTAAAGGTGTTAAGGTGTTAAGAAAGGTGATCATCTGAAGGAAAGGTAATGTTTTTATTTAAGTGTTTTTATTTTATTTCTTATTACACTACCTTTAAATATTCTTCACCCATGATGAAATAATAACTCTAATATACTAAATATAAGGATATTTTATTATTTTAATATCATCACCTAAATCCATCTCCACTTCCATTAAATGGGAAAGGAATTAATCGTTCGTGTGTACGTGTGAACTATCACCTCCACGAACCGATCTAATTAATTTTCCATAACTGTATCTAAAGATAGGTCATAATAATGGAATTAATGTTTTTATATTATTTTCATGATATATTTATCATTATAAGAGAATAATATATCAATTAAGTTCTTACTTTTCATGCACGTGAAAATGATAATGTCGTTTATGCGTACATGTGAACTATCACCTCCACGAAGCGATGTGATTCATTTTTAATCACCAAATCACTTGGATAGTATATATAATTATATTTAAATTATTAATATTATATTAATTATTTTATGATAATTCTTTAAATATAAACTAATTATTACCATATTTTCATAATGATCAATGAAAAATGGAAACGTTGCTCATGCGTATGTATGGCCTACCGTCTCTATGATTATAACATTGTTCATTTTTCATACCATAAATTAATGTTTTGATTTAAAAAGTATAATTGGTGTATAAAATTTATCATTATTTCATGAATTTTATTATGGATATTATGGACTTATGACCACATGGACTATTGATATCAATCTAAGTTCATTTTCGACTCAAGTACTGAATATTGACTGAACCTCTGATATGAACTTAAATAATTATGTAATTATTATAACATGGTAATAACTTATATAAAAGGAATAATAAACTTGAAAAGGGTTCTCAAGAAATTATAAATGAACCTAAGTTTATTATTCAGGAATATAAAGATTGTATGTGATGAGTCGGACTCGTGGTAAGGGACTTCATCTCAATCTCCTTTCATTGAGGTATTTCCTGATAATATGCACCTTAATTATTTTATAAGGTGTATATACAGCCACTAAAATATTTATTATCCATATTTTATCTATAATAATGTTATTTAACATTTTGTTAAATGTATTAATTCATGGATATTAATATTTAAATGTTCAAAGAGGTATGGGACACCTTGAATGTTTAAGAATTTAATTATCAAATCTTTTTCATCATGATATTAATTTACATATTTATTTATATGAATATTAATGGATTATATAGGAAATTTTATTTCTAAATTAAATCTCATTAAAAAAATTCGAAAAGGAATCTTTTTATATGAAGTATTTTACTTTCTTTACAAAATGATAAAAAGAATGTTTTTCTTGTATACGGAGACAAAGACTTCTCCGCTACCATAACCATTATTTGATATTTATATTCCTCTACAAGACTTAATGTATTTTAAAAGGAAAATAATCCCTTATTCTCTTTTTTTGGGTATCTTGGTATTGAAAATGGGTTCTTAAATTAAAATTCTATTTTTTATGTGAAATTTTTTTCATATGGGATTAGAATAGCTTTTTAAAAGGGTTCTATAATGAACGTGTTCTATTCATGAAATAGTACTCGAGAATTATATGAAATGGGTGATCCTGGTATAGTTTATACGAAGGTTTGATCCCCATTATAGCCCATTGGTGATCCCTACATAGATTATATGAAGGTTTTAGCCCCATTATAGCTCACGGGTGATCTTGTTATAGCTTATATGAAGGGATGGGCACCATTATAGCTCACGATGGAGCCCAATATAGCTTATACAAAGTGTGATCCCTGTTCTAGATCTCTAATTCATTAGGTAATAATAATATTTTAAGTCATATATATGATTATTCTAATTGAAAGGGGTTTTAAAGATTTTTATGTATATGATGCTCTAAGTTAGCTAAAGGAGTTTTAATTGATTTCTATTGGTTTTAGTGTTTTATTTGAGAAAAAGGTATGATTTTTATTCTTGTTAAAATGTTTTGTTTCATCCGATCAAAGAAGATTAAATGGGTTACCGTGTTTTAACTAAACTAATGGGTTTCTTTATTTTTATGTCCCTTGATGATATTCGTTGTGCTCAACCCAAGTTTTTAAATTTTTTCATAGGATTTAAGGGATAATAGAGTCAAGGATGGAATCAAGGAAAATCTATAATGATTAAACATAAAAAGAAACAATGTTTCTTTTTAAAAAATTTGTGTTATGGAAGAAATGGATATTGTTTGAAGTTTACACTTTATATTTCTATGGTTTTTTATTTAATATTTAAGGCCTAATTCTCTAAAGCTATAAACCTAAAAAGATCATTAATGTGAATTTTTTTAATTAACTCAAAATTATGTCATTTTTTAGGTTTTGGCCTTATAGTTCGTATCAAAGGTTGGTTTAGATAACTTTAGAGGTTAGGATGGTGATAATTTCCTTCATTTAGAGGATTTTACTTTATGGTTAAGTTGAAATGATGTAGCATTTTAATATTACCTTATTTATTCATATAAACTATGTTTGTTAAGAGTGGTTTTACATATAGGAAATAGGAAAGTTGTAATAGGAAGGCATTGAGAGGAAAACAACCTTTCAAATCAACATCATGAGGTGGTTGGAATCGGAACTGAAAAGTTTTTTATATTGATGGCGCAATTGACTTAGGTAATAAATGGTGGTGGTATTCATGCATGAGATCATCTAGATCAACCACAAAGTAATATGTCAATAGTATAACATTTTATGAGGAAACATCCCCCATCATTCAATGTAACATCTGACCCATTGGTAGCTAAAGGATGGATCAAAACCCTGGATAAGATATTTGAATTCATGGGATGTTTGGAACATCAAAAGGTAACTCTTTACATCTATTGGTTTGAAGGAAAATTTGATTGATGGTGGTCATTGGTTAATAATACTATAGAGAAAAATGATCGTGATACCATGTAATGGGATGAATTTAAGGATATTTTCCTTGATAAATATTTCCCTAAGGTTTTTCATCTTAGTATAGAGAAACAACTATTAGAATTAAAGAAAAAGGATGATGATCCAGTTGCCGCATATGAAGCAAACTTCACAAGATTTTCCAAGTATGTTTTGGATTTTATTTGATAAATTTATAGTAAAATTAATAGATTTTACTCGTGATTGAAACTAGGTATATGAAGAGCTCTATCCTCCTGAGGACTTAAAAGTTATGAAAACATGGTTCGTTGTGCTGAGAAAGTTGAAATGGAGTTTTCTGACACTTACATGCCACGAGATTATAAGAGTAAGAAATAGTCAGGGTGGCAAGAAATGGAGAAGAAACCAACTAATAATTCTAGATGTAAGACTAAAACTTATTCCAAGTGTGGTTAAATACATTTTGGGGAATGTATGTTAGGATCTGGAAAGTGTTACCAGTGTGGTAAGTTTGGTCACAAGTTTTGTTACTACAAGTAAAAGGGTCTTGAACAATCCAAAAATGAGATAAAAAATAGCCATTATATAGTAAGATGATTTAGATTCAATGATTTGGTACATTATACTAATAAGTGTTTGAATTTAATTACATAGGGAGGAAATCATTATGATCGGAAACAAAAAGGTTCAAGAAAATCTTTTGTTACCACTAAAATTGATGTTGAGACATCTGGTGAAGTGATGGAAGCTCCTGAGAGCCCAGTATTTTTTAAAGGATAGACATAAGTTCAAGGTTTAAGACACACCTTATGAGGTTTTATGTGATGTGATAATCAGTTATTAAGGACCTTTCTAGGAGATTTTTTATGGGGTTATGTTTATGTAAGGCTTTTATTTAATGTGGAAGTATGCCTTTACTTTTGGACCTCATTTTTAAGATATTTATATCTTTTATGGTTTGTGTGATCTTTGATGCTTAAGGTTATCCTTAGGTAATTACATCATAGTTTTGGGAATATTATGAGGATGAAATCATGCTTATAAAATATAAATATATCAAGTAATTATGTTTCCTTATGTTCTTATTCTAGGAAGTAAATTAATTCCTCAACTCTATCAAAAGAATATTAAAACAGAAACATTATCTATTTACTTTTCTCAATGTTATTTTGACCCATCACATATTTGTTGTTTTTTTATGGATAACATTCCAATGACTATATTCTATATCACTCTCTATTAGTCTTTGAGAGTTAGTATTATCATCCATGTCCATGTTTTCCTACATGGAACCCAAGTATATGATATCTCGAGTGACCTTTGTACTTTACTTTATTTATTTTAAAGTATAGGTTTCATTAACTCTTTTTCCAATGTGGTATTTCAATGAAGTAATTTTGAAAAGTAAAACCTTAGTTACCAAGCCCAGATTTAAAATTGAGAGGATGCAATTTCTAAAATGGAGGAAGGATGTAACATCCCATGTAATTATAGAATAATACTTTTTCATATTTATTAATATTTATGAATTATATTTTACCTTAAAGGGACTCTATGTTCGATAGCATACCCAACATGTACCAATGGGTTTCTCTAAAATCTTATGTTGTACACAAGATTGAGTTATACCAAAAAATAATATATTATTAATATTATTATTTAATATGGTAGTTATCTCCTAGTAATTATAATGGAGGGAATGAATAGTGTTAACTAAATTATGAAAATATGGTTTACATGTGTTTATATAATGATTCATTGGTTACCAAATTAACTCGAAATGAAACTAAAAACCAATTGAATATAAATGATGTATTTTTATGAAAAACTATTTAAATATGAATAATTGTGTGTATAAAATAATCAAATCACTCTTTTTGGATTATATTAATGAAATATAAATTCAATATAATGTTTAAAATTCAACCTATTTATTTTCTAGACATGATATAAGAACAAATTCAATTTTACAGATAAATGGAGTATTTTTCTAAAAATGCAGTTTTACCACCTTTTGATGGAAAAACCATTTTAAATAAATTTTTTGACACTTTTATAAGTTATATTTGAAAAAATAAAATTCTTCTTTGAAATTAGGACATAAAAATATACTTTGGTTGAAATTTTGGTATTTTTTTGATAAAATTCATATTTTAATTAATAGTGAAAAATACTGCATTTTAATTCAAAACTATCTTTTCATCTAAGTTATTGGTATATTTTTATTATCCTTTTAATTTTTTTTAAAGTATAATTAAAAAAATTATAATTTAATACAATTTTTTTCATTGTAATCAATTTCATAATGAATTGAATATAAAAAAACTATGTGAACTTTTGATTGTTTTATTTAAAAAACTCATTTTCTTATTCTGTCAACAGGATTAATTTTTAATTAATTTCTACAAATTATATGTTTTCAATTTGGAAAAATGGATTCCATATTTGAAATCAGAAGTTCCAAATTATGTAAATAGGTCCCTTTTATTTTTGGACATTATGAATAGTAACTTTAGTAATTATTTTTATTACCACAATTAAAGGTAAATCGGGTAATTAAATGTAAAAATAATATTATTATAATATAAAACTATCCTAACACTTGTATTGATTTAATTAGATGATTTTATTCCGACCATGATCATCCTTGGGTCGATTTTAGGACCACTTGGAGTCACTTGGATGACTTTAATGCATTTATAATATTATATTCAATAAATAGTCATTTTTGTTAGACTTTTTTTAAAAAAAGTAAAGTATTTTAATATGAAGTTATACATGGGATATCTTCAACTAAAAATAGTATTTAGAAAGCTAAAAATATTAATCATGGTAATTTGTTTATAATTTTTAGGAAATAAATAATTAAATTTAATTATGACAAAAAGATGATGTAGTAATAGATTTATTAAAGAAAGAATCAAATAAATGATATTAATAATATTAAATAAATATAATTTGAAATATATGATTTCATACATTAATTTTTTGTATGACTATGGAATGTAATTATTGATTTAATATAGTTATTTTTTTGAAGGAATCAAGTTGTTAGGATATTTTAAAAAAGTCATGTAATGAATAGTGTCAAAATTGATATAATTCATACTTTAAAATATAAAATATTTAATTAAATGATATAAAATTTATAAAAATATAATATTTGGCCAAAAAGTTTAGATAAATCTAAAAATTTCATTAATTACTCATTCATTGGTCGTTTGGAATGATTTAGTAATTATTTTAACCCATAAATTGTAAATAACATGATATCACGGTAGGATTAAAAAGGGTAAAATAATGGTTAAAAAATATAAGGATTAAAAAATATTCAAAACTTGTCTAATTTTAATTTTATTATGTTTATTAACCCCAAACTAATATTATATTCTAAATAAATTAGTTTGGGACCAATTATAATTGAAATTGAATTTATATTAATTTAATACTTTTAATAATTCTAAGGGTACCCCTCCCCTCTCATATAAAAAGCCACCCATTCCTCTATATTAATAACACTTTAAAAACCATTTGGTTCATCCAATATCTTCCCAAAACCCTTACTATAATCCCTACCCACATTATTTAGGCCTTAGATTAGGCAGAACACCCTTCTTAGAGGTGTTAAGGTGTTAAGAAAGGTGATCATCCGAAATAAAGGTAATATTTTTATTTAAGTGTTTCTATTTTATTTCTTCTTCCACTACCATAAAATATTATTCACCCATAATGAAATAATAACTCCAGTATACTAAATATACTTAGATGTTATTATTTTAATATCATCACCTAAATTCATGTCCATTTCCATTAAATGGGAAAGGAATTAATTGTCCGTGCGTACGTGTGAACTATCACCTCCACGAACCGACCTAATTCGTTTTCCATAACCGTCTCTAAAGACTGGTCATAATGATGAAATTAATGTTTTTATATGATTTTAATGACATATTTACCATTATAATAGAATAATATATCAATTACATTCTTACTTTTCATGCACATAAAAATGATAATGTTGTTCGTGTGTACGTGTAAACTATCACCTCCACGAAGCGATATAATTCATTTTTAATCACCACATCACTTCGATAATATATATATAAGTATATTTAAATTATTAATATTATATTAATTATTTTATTATCATTATATAAATATAAACTAAGTCTTACCTTATTTCTATAATGATTAATGAAAAATGGAAATGTTACTCATGCGTACATATGGCCTATTGTCTCCATGATTATAATGTTGTTCATTTTTCATACCATAAATGAATGGTTTGATTTAAAAAGTATAATTGGTTTATAAAATTGATTATTATTTCGTGAATTTAATTCCAAATATGATGTACTTATGACCATATGGACTATTGACATCAATCCAAGTTCATTTTCAACTCAAGTACTAAATATCGACTGAACGTTCGATATGAACTTAAATGATTATGTAATTCTTATAACATGGTAATAACTGATATAAAAGCAATAATAAACTTGAAAAATTTTCTCAAGCAAGTATAAATTAACTTAATTTTATTATTCAATAATATAAATATTTTACGTGATGAGTCAGACTCACGGTAAGGGACTTCATCTCAATCGCCTTTCATTGAGGCATTTCTTGATAATATGCACCTTAATTATTTTATAAGGTGTATATATAGACACTAAGACATTTATTATCCATATTTTATCTATAATAATTTTATTTAACATTTTGGTAAATGTATTAATTCATGTATATTAATATTTAAATGTTCAAAGTGATATAGGACACCTTGAATGTTTAAGGATTTAATTATCAAATATTTTTCATCATGATATTAACTTAAATATTTATTTATATGTGTATAAAAGGTTTATATAGGAAATTTTATATCTATATTAAATTTAATTCAAAGTTCTTAAAAGTAATATTTTTATATGAACCGTTTTAATTTCTTTACAAAATGACAAAAAGAATGTTTTTCTTGTGTACGGTGACAATGACTTCTCCACCACCATAATTTTTATTTTATATTTGGCTTCCTTTATAAGCCTTAATGTATTTTAAAAGGAAAATAATCCATTATTCCCTTTTTTGGGTATATTGGTTTTGAAAATGGGTTTTTAAATGAAAATATTATTTTTTTATATGAAAATTTTTTTCATATGGGATTAGAAGAGCTTTTCAAAAGGGTTTTATGATGAACGTATTTTATTTATGAAATGGTACTTGAGCATTATATAAAATAGGTGATCCCTATATAGCTTATAAAAAGGGTTGATCCCCATTATAGCTCATGGGTGAGCCCAACACATCTTATACAAAGGGTTGATCCCCATTATAGCTCATAGGTGAGCCTGTTATAACTTATATAAAGGGATGATCCCCATTATAGTTCACAGGTGAGCCTGATATAGCTTATACAAAGGGTGATCCCCATTATAGATATCCAATTCATTGGTTAATAATAATATTGGAAGTAGTACATAGGTTTATTCTAATTGAAAGGGGTTTGAAATGGTTTTATTTATATGATCCTCGTGTAAAGGATTTTTAATTGCTTGCTATTGGTTTTAGTGTTTTTATTTGAGAAAAAATTATGAGTGTTATTCATGTGAAAATGTTTTGTTTCATCTGCTCAAAGAACATTAAATTGGTTACCATGTTTTAAAAATATTAATGGTTTTATTTATTTTTATGTCCCTTAATAATCATTTTGTGCTCATCCTAAGTTTTTAAATGTTTTCATAGGATTTAAGGGAGAATAGAGTCAAGTATGGAATCAAGGAAAAGTTATGATGATTAAACATAAAAAGAAACTATGTTTATTTTTAAAAAAATTTGTGCTATGGAAGAAATGGATATTATTTTAAGTTTCCACTTTTTATTTCTATGGTTTTGTTATGTAATAGTTAAGGCCTAATTCTATAAATCTCTAAACCTAAAAACATCCTTAATGTGAATTCTTGAATTAACTCAAGATTATGTAATGTTTAAGACTGGAGCCTTATAGACCATGGGAAGAAACATGTCATGGTCCATGTCATGATCTGAGGGGGGATCCCCTATGTGAAATTGTGATATTTAGGATCCCTTTGTATGGTCCTCAATGTGTCAGGGCCTCACAGGTCTCCTAGGATAATTCCTTCACACTATGGTCCAAGGCACCTCATCATGGAGGGACATTTCACATTTTTTTTTAAAAAGGTGGGATTACCATCATTCTTATTAAATCAACCTCCTCGTATTTTATTCTCCCTCGTATGAGGCTAATCCAAGGGTATCTCCCCCACCACCACCACCACAACTACTCTCTCAATCCCCCATGTATTGGGATGTTTTTTATGTTATTTGTTCAGTGTTTTGAGGTGAAATATACCTCCCTCTTCTACCTTGTTTACTTTCTCTTAATCTCCCTATGATATTAGGTGACTCGGATTAGGGTTTTGTTGATGATTCCACTAGATCATGGTGGAATCATCCCGATGTGGTGGGGATTTTTTCTCTGCATGTCTAGAGGATTTCTATAGATGATGATCACATGTCTTCATGCATTGTTTGTTTATAGGTATATCACCATATGGATTTTTCAAGGTTTTAAATTAAAAATTGATTAAATTAAATTAAATGGGTGATTTAATTGGTTATGATTGTTTTGAATTTTCCTTGGGATGTTTTTAAATATATGACATAGACCTTCCATGAGTAGTTGTTCATCATTTCAGTGTGATGAGGTCATTTAGTGAGTTATTCGATGATTAATCCTAATCTATTAAAATTTTAAAATTAATTTTAATTATTTAATTAATTATAATTTTATTTTAATTAATTAATTGTTATTTTTTTGGGTGATATGGGTCCTTGTGATGGTGGTCAATGGCTAGTTGTATTGGGATGAGCATGGGAAAGAACTGTTGGATTGTTATTAAAAGGAAGTGGCTTTACAATTATGGTAGGTGGTCCCTTGAGCATGACCTTTTGGGTTTATTAATTCAATATGACATGTGATATGAGGTCTTTCCATTAGGGAACATAGAACTTTATTAGTATAAAAGTAAATTTCACATCAGTATTTTCACATCGGTTGTTATAATAACCAACTTGAAAACCCTATCGGTGGGGTTTTTCATGTTGGTTATCATAGTAATTGATGTAGAAACCTTAATTGATGTTGTTCACATATAGGTTTTTATAATAACCAACCTAAAATCCCATGTAGATAGATTTTTCACATCAAATATTATAATAAATGATATAAAAATTTTTGTTTTAACATCAATTATTATAATAACTGATGTTAAAATATTTAAAAAAAATAAATATGTGTGACTTTAAACTCCCAAATTTCATTTTTTTTCAAACCCAAAACACTCGAACACTAATTTATGTGACCCACAAACACCCTACCTTCACTTTATTCATTCATATTCTATATTTTTTTTGTGTTTTATCCCTTGATTTTTCAATTTTTCACCTATATCATTCTCGTTTCACTAGACTTTATCATAATTTGAGATCTAGGATGTGTTCTATAGTTGTACTTCAAGTTCCACAATCCTTGTCACTAATTTTTTTTTAATCATCCTCCCACCTAATTACAATCCATATGAGGTTTTTTTACTGTTATTTTATCTCTGTTAATCACTAATATACTCTCCACATCTATACTTTTATGATTAATTTTTTATTTTCTTTGTTTAAATATTTATTATATATTTATTATTTAAAATTTAATCATTTATTTTTTATTGGTTGTGTTATCAATTAATTTCATGTAATATGAATTTTTGTATTTTTTTTCTCTATTTGTCGTAGATATATTGTCAACATCTAAAATTTTTGTCTTTTAAATTTTTATTTTCTTTGTTTAGAAAATTTGTTAAATGTTTATTATTAATTAATTGTATTTATTTATTTATTATTATTATTGATTTTATATTAAATTATTATATCATTTTTTATGTTTATCATATTAATTTTTATATCACATAATTATTATTATTTTGATTAAATTTTTATGAATAAATGGTTTTGATTGCATATTTTTTAATTAATAGTGAGTTCATTTATTATATTGTATTTATTTATTTATTATATTAATGTTTATTTTTTATCATTGTTTTTTTTTATTAAATTTTTATAAATAAATGGTTAATTGATTGTTTTTTATTATATATTTTAAATATGTATATATATAATTTAAATCTATATGTTTTAAATTTATCTATTTTTATATACAAATATAAATATATGTTTATATTTTTTATATTTTTAAATATATTAATATATAATATTGTAATTTTATGTAATTAATGGATCTTAATTGGATAAATAAATGAAGAACTAGTGGAAAATGTGAGAAAGGGGTGGACTTTTTTTGGAATTTTCAAAACAAAATATTGAAAACAGATATCTAAATTTTTTTCCATGTGTGAAGTGTTTGAATATGAGAAAATTAGGGTATAGAGAAATCAAATAATATCTAATTCTTTGTGGTTTTAATCATATTTATGCACACTGTATGTTTCATGGTTAAATAAAAAAGAAACTAAGATCTAATATTTTTGAATATTTTCAGCATGATACAGAGGATCATCTTGAAGAATTAATTCATGGTATAGGTATTTAAACCATTAAAAAACAAGTTTTGAATGATTGTATGAAGATTCTAAGAAACCTTTATTTCTAGGTTGCACTAAATTTATAATATTATCAATATTGATGATATTGATTAACTTGAAAGAAAAAAATGGTTGGAGCGACAAAAGTTTCACTAGACTACTTGAACTTTTAAGAGAGTTACTTCTATAAGGCAATGGGATTCCATATTTAAATTATGATGCAAAAAAAATATTATATCTAATAGGATTGAGGTAAAAGAAAATACATGTTGTGACCAATGACCGTGTGTTGTATATAAAGGAATATGAAATTTTATTAAAATTTCCAAAATGTGGGATATCATGATATAAAATGGATGATAAATCTAACTGTGATTCATTCTCAAGAACATGCATCTAACCTATCACTAAATAAATCTAGTATCTTCTAGTAATTTCTTTTTTAAATCATTAATTTGAAAATTCAATCGATACGAAGAGGATAAAATGTCATATAGGTGATTGTGTCTTTGATGGAAACCTATATCATCCTACTAATTCACCATAATAGAAGAGATTTGATAAAAATTTCCTAATTTTGTAAATGGAGTCAAAAATATCATAATATAACTGTGCACAGATAGAATCCATATGTATCCTCATTAGTAGGCATAGTTTATGACCTGTTATGTTTGTAGTGCATAACTTTTTCCCACGTATATGCATGAATAAAAAATATGTTATGATGAGATTGATTATTTATGAACCAAAATAGCCTAGAAATAATATTGATGTTTATATATCACCATTGATTGATGATTTAAAATTTATATGGGAAGCATGTGTTATATTTTTTGATATATACAAGAAAGATTATTTTCTATTACATGTTATGGTAATGTTCACAATAAATGAATTTATTTTATATGAAAACTTATCATGATATAGTGTTAAGGTTTATAAATATTTTCCAATTTTCAAATAAGGTAATTCATATCATAGATTTTAGAATGTAATAAAGGAAGCGTTTATGGGACCTCAAATATTTTTGAAAATGGTTCATCCTTATCGAGGATTAAAAAAGGAATTTAATGGTTTATAAGAGTATGATATTTCCCCACAACCATTTTCACCTAAAAAAAATTATTAAAAGTTAAAAAAACATCGATGTCACATTTGTAAATAAATGAAATTATGGTTATCAAACAAATACATGGAGGAAACAGTCCATATTTTTTGTGCTACCTTATTGGAAATATTTTAAGGTAAAATATAAAATTAATGTTATGCATATTGAAAAAAATATATGTGATAGTTTAATTGAAAAATTTTTAAATATAAAAAGGAAATAAGAAAGATGAATTGAATAAAATATTGAGATTAATATCTATGGGAATACGTTTGGAGTAATCTCCCACTATGAAATGAAACAGAACATATTTTCCATCATCTTATCACACATTCAAAAAGAGTGTAAAGATAAAATTTTTTCAATGTCTTCATGATATTAAATTACCTTGTGGGTTTTCTTAAAATGTGAAAAAAAATTTGCCATTGAAGGATTTAAGGTTAATAAGTATGAAATCTCATGATGATCATGCATTGATGCAATGGATTCTACTAGTTTCATTGCATGGAATAGTGTTAATACCTATTAGAAACCTTCATAAAATTGTGTTACATTTTCAATTTTATTTTTAAAAAAGTTACATATCTAAATTTTTTGGATGTGTTGAAGATTAAATATATCCTTATACTTTTTCAATTAGAAATGTATTTTCCACCATATTTTTTTATATAATGGTTCATACGATGATTCAATTTTTGTAATAGATAAGAATATGTGGGCCTATTTATTTACATTAGATTCATCCTTTTGAAATATATATGAAAATTTTAAAGGGGTATTTTAAAATATTCATTAACCATAGGAATCTATTGCTCAAGAATATATATCAGAAGAGGTGATTGGGTTATGTACTAATTATTTGTATAAATTAGAGAATATTGGTCTCCATATATATTGACATTTGACATTTGATAGTGAAGGTAAAGGGATTTTTTGTTTAAAGGTAAAGTTAATTCCAGGGGATGAAGTTATGAAAACACATTTATATATTTTGAACAACATAGATGAGGTTCAACCACATATATCATCACATATTACTAGATTGAAGGTATAATTTCCAAAATAAATGAAAATTGATTAATGAATGAATATAAAAATACATTTTTTCATGGTTTTAGGATAAATTAAACGCTAATTTATCTACATAAAAAACATTGAAAGGTTTTTTAGGGGGGGAAATTGTTAATATGGTCATATGGTCTGGTTTTGATAATAATGGTTAAACATTTTACATAAAAAAATTAGGATGGTAAGATTACTATTCAAAATAGTAGAGTACAGATCATTTTTTAACAGTAAATTTTTTAATTTCCAAAGATAAAAACCCAAATTCTATATCAAATGCATGTTTTAGAGTTTTTTAGGATATATGGGATATTGATTATACTAAATTTTTAGTATCAGTGTTTTAGTGTAACTGGGTTGATAATAATAGTTGTATGAATCATGATGAGTATGAATTTACACTTATTGATTTTCAAAATATTTAGTTTCAAAGAGGAATGATTTATCATGGTGATTCATGAAAAATAAATATTTTATGTTGTTGACCCATTGAATGATCAATGGCATGTCATTTTACAAGGGAAAAAGTTCATTTTGGTGATGAGAATGTTAATGATATTGAGTACTAATATGATATTTCTTTATATATTACATGATTATATAAGGATAATAATGACTATGATATCGATATAGTCCATGAAATAGGAAATGATCACATAAAAGGGATATTAGAAAAAACTTTATAACTCTCTTAATTATTTAGTTAGATATCTATTTTTAATATTTTTTTTGAAAATTGTACATGTAAAAACTCTATCATGGATATTCAAATCTATAACTATTGATCATTTTTGTCATTTTTATAGTAAATGTTATATCCATCGGTTTTAGTTAAACATTTTTTTGGTTAAAAAACCTTACATCATTATTTTTTTATGAAACATACACATATAAAAACAATTTTCTTAACCTGGATAGTTAAATCTGAAAATTTTGATCATTTCTTCCATTTTTTAATTACTTTTTATATTCATGATTTTATTTACATATTATTTGGTTAAATATTACCTAATATCACTAATTTTTATTGAAACATACACCTTTAATTAATGATGCTGTTTTTTTAACTTGGATATTTAAATTTATAAATTTTGACTATTTATGAATTTTTTATATTAATTTATATATTCATTAATTTAAGTTACACATTTTATGGTTACAAAATCATGATGTCGTTATTTTTTTATGACTATTTATTTATATTTATCATTTTCATATATTTATTTTTTTCAACTTTATTAGTTAACATAATAGATATAATTTTTTTCTATTATTAAAAATAAAAAAAATCTTTTATGAATCATTTAATTCTAATAAAATATAGGTACATAGAATTTTGTTGTAATTATTTATTTAAATGACAGACACAAAGTAAAGGGAACATTTACAGAGGTATGTGTATATTTTTTCATACTAATATATCTATAATAATTAAATTAGTTAATGAAATTAATTTTGTGTTTGTCAAATTTATTTACAGCACTAATGTTGAGCCTCTCATAGAAGAGTATTCTTCTTCTCTAGAGAAGATTATATCAAGAGTTGGTAGATGTGGAATTAAAAATTTACCAAAACATTCACATACTTGTGGGTAGCATAGGTTGAGAAATGAATTTGATGATGATGATGATCCAAATGTCTCAAATGCAAAGTATTTTTAGAGTTATATGGTCATCCAAATCCATTTTAGGATTAATATTTTATATCCTCATTAGAATAGTTCCAATAAGATCATGAAAGATCAGTTATGGAAATTCATAATGGTAAAATTTCTCATCTGGATTATTTTTTCCAATTATTTATATTCCATGACTAATATTTAATTTATTCAATTATAGATTTAATTTGACTTTCAATGTATGAATGAAATTAAAAAAAAAGTTTCTATCTTTTTCATCAGTTATATGGAGAGATTTTAAAATAATATTGACTTTACATTATATTTTCAGGAAACAACCGAATGAAAACACATGCCTCAAATATGGGTTTGTAGACATAGATATCTGGGAGAATTTTATCACTAATCAGTGGGATAAATCATTTCTAATATAATAATTATTGATTATAAAATCAATTTATAAAATTATTTTTCAATTGGATGAAAACTTATTCATGTATTCTTATATAATAAGCCTCTAGGAGATCTCATCAAGAGATATAGTCTTAAAATGTATACCCTTATAATTTTCCATGTGAAGTGTATCTATTACTGGGGGATAAAATGATTACTAAAAATTTTGATGAATTAAGTGCTAAATTCAATAGTGGCTCGAAAGTAGTTTAATTTGGCCCTCCATCTCCCCTCACTCTCCATGAAAAATAGAAAAAGGTAAAGGATGAGAAAAAGGGAAATTTTCTTATGGATCCATCAATAGAAATAACTGATAAGATTATAAGAATATAATTATAATTTTTATTAAATATTGATGATTTATGAATTCATTTAACAAATATAATATTTTCATATATTACTTTAGGATTCCCATCATGAGTAATTGAAATAGGGGCCCTTTATCCCTGAGGGAAGGATATACATTCTGGGTACTATTTTAGGTAATCAAGAACACTCAGGTCATTTAAGGGTATATGAGGCATGTATTTTTATTATAAAAGTTTTTGGTTTTCCTAGTAAAACATCGAGGGAGATAGAAAACAGGGGATAAATGGATTCCTTGAAGGCTGGTATATGAGAGATGAATCAGTCCATATATGATCAAATTTAAACTTTTATGTAGTCTGTGATTATAGAAATGAAAAGACAGACATATCCTCCCCAGCCTACCTATCCTACCTATCCTAGTCCCCCACCTCCCCATTCAAACATGGTTGTATATTGTGAGTTGCGTGTTTTGGATCCCCATTTATATATTTTAGCATACATAATCATACATAATTTGTGGTATTTCATACATAATCATTTTATATAGTCACATAAAATAAGATTAGTGGTGCGTGATATAATTTATCTAATTGCTTTAATGATGATGTATGTTGAGGAGGTGGACACGGTTGCATAGAGTATGGGTTATTTTTTTCTCTAAAAATATAGTCTTTTCCATTAGTTGACATATGAGATATGTTTTGTTTCTTCAATTTTTATTTACTTTTAATTTTATAATACTTGTATTTTTTCTTATATTTTTCTTATATAAGAGTATCTAAAATCTAAGAATTCATTGAAAAATAAAAAAAAGTTTCAAGAACCCATGACTTCATATACTTATCATATTTCTACAAGTATAACACAATTAATAAATAATTATTTTATATTGGAGAGTTATTATGAGTTTTTAATGACTGTAGAAATATGTGGGAGGGGATATGCATTAAAAATATTTAAAAAAATATAACATGGATTTTCTTATCGATTATGAGCTCTCTGTAACTGTGGTGAATTTATTTTCCATGTAAGTAAATTTCAATTTCAATTTTCATTTATTTAAATAAATATAACTTATAGTGATTTAATTTATCAGTTCTTTAATTAAGTATCTACACGATCTTTACCTAAAATATGATAACACTTCCATTTATAGATTTATAGATCCATAACTTATTTTGATAGTTGTGCAATACATAAGAAAAAATATTAGAGTAAAATATATATACAAAGGATTGGAAAACATATATATTAAGTATAGTTTCCTTCCATTCCTTGATGAGTAAGAAAGATTATTTAATTATTAACTACTATTCATTATAATATCATTCATGATGAACTTTTTATATTTTATTAGACATTGGATATTATTCATATCTTTCCCACATGAATGAATATCATATTTTTTATGCTCTTTTTTGGGTGAAGGTTGTGAAACTTTTTAAGAATTGTTGAATTCATAAGTTTTATACTATTTTATAAGTATTTTAATCTAAAAAAATTCTAAGTGGGTACTTTTATACATATAACATAAAAATCCTCATTCAAGTTCATTTTTTCAAACTTTCAATGTTAGTTTCAATTATAACCAATATGGAAAGAGGCTTTCAAAGTTGGTTATAATAATAACCGATGCTATAAATATTTTTCGAGTTACTTTTTTCAGACTTTCCATGTTAGTTATTCATAAAAATGACATTTAAATAACTATTCAACATTATTTTTTTATAACCACTATGGAAACATTAATTTTAATTCTGGATACAATGAAAATTCTTTTTAAGTGATGTTAATGATTAAAAATAAAAAATGTTAAAATTTATTTTCCATATAGTGATTTTTAAATTTAAATAATTTTTTAAATTAAAAATGAATTCTCATGGATGAATGGATGGAGTTTAAATGGTCACAACAAAACCTTGATATTTGGATTGGTGCCTTAGTTATCATTATATAGGGTCTTATTTGTAATTGTAAACCTTGAGGTACATAGACCCTAGAGGGATGTAAATGATCTATGTAAGAGTAATGTACCTTAGTATAGAATCCTTGATAACCTCTGAGTAGAAGACTATGAAGAGTTGGGAATATTTCCTTGAGTAGGCCATGATATGACTATGATATTCCTTAGAGGCTTTAAGATAAATGAGATGATAATGGGGTAGTGTTCCTTCCCCCTTGGCTTGTGAGTACCCAGGTGGGAATTCCATGGTTAAATTATGTATAGGTTGGGTGAGAGGACCATCCTAGGATGACTTGGGATGTGAGATGTTAATTATTCCATCTTCTAGGAGTGAATCCAATTGGTATTATCCTATAAGTCTAGTGAGACTATAATATGATTATGATGACACTAAGGAATATTATGCCCTTTGAGTAATGGGTTTGGCCTGACAAATTCCAACCCTTATTATTTGAGAAAAAATTTATATATGACCAATCCACATTATTATTATTTTGAGAAGATATTTAGGAAGGATTCACTACCCTTAATAATTTAAGTGTAATTCCCATTTGGTTACCTGGGATTCAATTGTTTAGTTTAAATAGAATGCCTAGGATTGGTCACTTGGGATTCAGTCATTGAGCTTAATGTTATTGGCTGCCTAAGACGTGCTCCTAGGATTAGACTATTGATCTTGATATTGTGTGAATTCCTTGTAAAATACTTTTGTATTTGACCTTTGGGTCTATATAGAACTCCCAAGATGTTTGGATTCTTCCTTCAAGTTTATATGATTTCCTAGGTTCATTACCCTAAGAATCAGTTGTATGCTTAATGTTACTATTTGATTGTTCATGGTCATCACCCTAGGAATCGGTTGTATTTTTTATTCTATTATATGAATTAGGGTTATCCCCTAGTAATTGGTGATTAAAACTTCTTTTATATGTCCATTGATCCAGGTATAGGTTTCCATAGTTATGTGACATGCTCAAAGACACTTTAGCACCAGTCAAACTGGGTATAGTTGATATCGGGTGTCACCTTAAAACTATATGATTAATGGTGTTTATTTATTTATGATTCTTCACTATATTTGTTTATTTATTTGAGTATATCACATTCAAATACACTAATTTTACTATTTATTTATGGTACCAAATTGGTGGTGTCCAACTGAGTTATACTCACACCCTACTCAAGCGGCCATGACACTTGGGTACCCGAGCAAACTTCACTATTCATAATTTTAGCTTGGGCAGAGGCACAACATTCTATGATCAAATGGGATAGGTTAGAAAAGATCTAGATACATGATAGTGTGAGGATCAAGGATATTATTAAATCCACTCTTTCATTTTATTTCCTTTATTTACCATGTATATATGATCAACCCAGTGGGTGATCATTCATTATATGCCGGCATGACCGTGAGTCTGTATAACTTCCTACTACATTCCATTTTATTCTACATTTAATTATTATTAATTCCTATTTTATTTATCATAAGTAATCTGATGGATTTTCATCTATTATATATTATCTTTGTTTGTTTGTATGGTATTTCACACTCTGATGTGGGGGTATAGTCTCCCCATGATAACACCCTAGACCCTCATTGCTAGTCAGAAGACTCTGATGTGTGAAGAGGAAAGCCTAAGGTCCTGGTAGTTCTATGTTTAGGGAACTAATCAATGGATCAGGGTTAGAGCATTGCATAGAACTCCCATGTGTTGGGATGAAATTGGTGAACACAAGCTACTGGGTCCTGAATTGGTTGAATAAATAACAAGTAAGGTCAAAGTCATCTACAATACATCCAGATAGCTCAAAGTTGACTGAATAGATATGATGATAATCATCAATGAGATATGCATTTTGAGTTTAGAGGTAAATTCTTCCTTTTTTTATCTCCAGGGTAGAGCATCATGAGGTTTGGGAAGAAGGTAAATATAAGTCCCATATACATTGGACCCTTTGAGATTATTGATTACATCATAGAAGTGGACAATCAACTAGAATTCCTACCAAACCTATCTCAGGTGCATGAAATTTTCCATATATCCCTCTTGAGTAAGTAAATATTGGATCCCTCGCATATACTAAATCCATATGCAGTATAGTTGGAGCATGATCTCACTTACTAAGAGCAGACAGTGAAGATCCTGGATTGTAGAGAGAAAATTCTACACAATAAGACAACTCACCTTGTCAAAGTAATTTGGTAGAACTATAAGAATGAATAAGAAACATGGGAACCTAAAGAATCAATGAAATAAAAATACCCCTATATGTTTTCATCTTAGTGTTTGTAATGAAATTTCAAGGGTGAAATTTCTTAATGGGAGAGAATGTAATGACCCAAATTGTTATGAATAAAATTTCACCTTTTGAGTATATATCTATCACATTTGGTAATATAGTATAATATAAAATACATGCACCACATAGTGAAGATAAACACGAATTTATTATATTAATTTAAAATTTACATTTAGAGAATAAATATAGCCATAAAAATTGAAAGTGATACAATGGGATAATATACATAGAAAATAAAATATCTATAATTAGAAAATATGAATCACTCTAGTCCCCTAGAAATCACACCTATGAATAATAAAAAATATAAATAAAATTAGTAACTCGAATGATATTTTTGAAAATAAAGAATTTGTAACCATATGAGGAATTGGAGTGAATGATGAAGGATATAAATTGGATGGATTTACAGGAAGAAGAAAACCAATATGGTCATTGGAATAATAATCTGAAAGTTATGAATAGTAACTTTACCATTAGAATAATAACTGGGCTGATAGAATAATAAAATAATATATTTTTTTATATTTGGAAAAAAATTAAAGGATTTTATATCATAATAAAATTAAATAAAATTTTTAAATATGATAAAATAAATGTTTGATACAATGAAATTGTAATTATATTTTTTGGAAGAATATATATGTTTTTATTCATGAAAATAAATTTTTATGATAAATTTAAAAGTTTTAAATAAAATTTCATTTTAATAAAATGGTTTCATGAAGAAATATATATTTTTATAAATATAATGAAACCATATGTAATTTTCCTAAGTGTCATAAATTTGATCATGTCATGAAACTGTTTTTTCAAAAAAATGATTTTATTTAAATATTAAGTTTCCTATATTTAGAAAATTATTTTGATAAAATTGATGTTATTTTTGGAATCATCACATTGAAAAATAGTTAGGGTGAAGTTTTTTTATTTTTCATAAAAAATAAAATACATAGGTGGGATAGTAAAATAGCATATAAGTACTGTATTTTTTAATAGTATAAATGAATGTATTTTTTAGGTTTCTAAAATTTATATGGATATTTTATTGGACCCTTTACTATATAATAAAAATACCCTTACTATTGAGTCACAATATGTGCTACTTTTTTAAGAAATAATACTTTATTTTGATATTTAATTTTAAAACACCATCATCCTCCCCTTAAAAATACCACCCTCCACCACCCCACTTCTACACACGTTATTAGCCCCTTACCTCACCAAAAATCTACCAAAATATATCCCCAAATATATTCCCACATACTAGGAATGTTGGTCTCACCAAAATACCAAACTAATAATCCTTAAGGTGTGTCCTAAGAGCGAAAATTTAAAGGAAGAGGTAATATTCTCAACCAAATTCTCTTAAAAAAATTTCTTCTTATTCTTCATTAAATATATTCTATCCATTCTAGTATAATTAAATAATTATTATTAATATACTGAAATTTAATTATATTAATGTAATATCCCTTATCAAACCTCATCTCATTCTATTCTAAAATGAAATCATTGTTCATATTATAATCAGTTCACCGCCTCCATGAACAATGTATTTTATTTTCCATCACCGCATTCATGGATGATTTTAATACACATATTATGGTTAAAAATGATCTAAATAAGTATATTATATATTTTTTTAATATTTTAGAATGGATAAATAGTCATAAGGTTAAATAAAACCAAATAAGTTCACCATAGTCATAAAAATCTCCTAAATGAACTAATTGTATAATGATAACATTTATAATAAATAAAGCATCCACATGTCAGAAAATATATGGATATTTGGGACCATATAAACACATGGAATGACATGAAAATCATTTTTTTACACTTATAGTGTTATGGTCTCATTATAAAATAAGTTTTATAATTACTGATAAAATAATGAAACCTTAGAACCGTGTGGCAAACATATGTGGGAAGGTGAACATAATCATAATATCATAATAAAATGATTATAAAAAACAAAAAAGAATAATAATAAATGAAATATACCTGAAAATTTACTTAATAAAGTATTTAATAAACTTAATTTTATATTTTATAAGGTTAGACGTATGTTCTGAACAAATCAAGGATGGTAAGGGATCTTCTGAAACACCCTCGTTACTTTTAGGTGACAGATTCTCTTTATTTTTTTTTTCTCTTTCCCTCTATCCAATTCTCATTTAATTATTCCATATTCTATATATATGTTCCTTACATATATACCTAGTTAACAATAACTTTCTTTGTTGGGGATAATACATGTTCTTTAAGTTCTCTTCTCAATTCCTTCTTCTAAGCAGACTCTTTTAAAGGGAACTTGTTTATTTCTTATCTATTTTCATGTACCACTCCATTTAATGATTTTAAACTTATATGGTTTCTAAAAACTCATTTTTTTTATGTAAAACCATTTGGTTTCATATTTGGTTTTAAGGAAATCATTATGATTTTACCCTCTTTAAATACTCTTTACCCTTTTTCTTAAAACCGCACTTAAGAGGTTCATTTCCAAATGTACTTCTAAAATTTTGTTATGTATTCACTTCACTTGAACTTAATTTTAATGAAATATTCTTATTTATTCATTTATGAATGTCTAGGAATTATTTAATATCTTCTTTTATGGGAATATTTATGTTATACCATTTGTTTATACTCTAAGAAATGATTGTGTAACCCATTTCCTTTTCATGGGTTTTTCTTATACTTATTCCCTATGTATGATTTCCTTATGTGTCACACATATGCATGTACATGTTATGAATGTGATAGGTGGAACCAAAATTATACAGTGTAACATTCGAGTCCAAAGGCCACTCGATTGGTGTCTTGTCCTAGTTCATCACATGACCTCAATCATGCCACCCCATACGCCAGAGGCTCCTAAATAGAATTGGGTGTACATATAGGAATGTCGTAGGGAGACTATACCCACTATATCAGAGTGCACAATAAAAATATAAAAAACCAAGCATCATACACATCAGAATTCACAAAAATAATAAATACACAGAACATATAGTAATATATGGAAAGTAGTAATACAATCATGAAAGATCGATCACCCGTTGGGATGATCAAATATTTAGAAAATCAAAAGAAATAAAACACCAATGAGGCCCTACTCCCAATTCCAGGACTCACCTCATCCAAATATCCAAGTATGTGTTGAGTGATCTCACTCGATCAATCTATGACATCTTTACCGACACACCCCCAAACCCATCTCGAGTCAAAGCCTAAACCTACACCACTAATCCAATAAACAATTTAATTAAAACCCTAGAAAAAACATAAGAAAATCTATATGCGGATATATCTTGTTGAATTTCCAAGAAACTGAGTGCAGATGGTGTCTTGGAACACCCTCATCCTAGGATTCATGAAATCCCCTTGATGCTCGGCCGATTCCACTAGATCTATTGTAATCATTATTAAATCCATAACAGGGGAAATCAAAATCAAGAGAAAAATGAGGGAAAACAAGAACATAGTATAATGGAGTTAGATACTCACCTTAAGCGATAAGGAATTATATCCAAAAACCCTCAAATATAAGGAAAATCAAAGGATGGAGAAGAAGGAAGGTGTTTAGGTGTGTTCATGAAGGAGAGGGAAGAAAATAGGGGTGGGTTTATAAGGTTGGAGGGGGAATAGTAATTTTTACACTTTTAATTAGCTACGTAGTTGGTCAAAACATGTTCCAACCATGTGGAAGGCTCTATCCCCAAATCATACACCTCACATGGTTTGGCCACACATTTTACCAAACCATGAACAAAATGTACAAGTGGCTCTGCAACTTCTCTAAAATCTCTACACAGTTTTCTCTATAAATATTTACACCTTTATCTTAAATTTTTTCTATCCATGTGATCAAACCATGATCCATATAAATTGAAATGTAAACGCCCTTATCTTCAAGGTGCTACATGGTTTCCCTTCAACCGTACACCCTAAACTGTGTGCACTGGTGGAATTCTCCAAAATTAATCAAAATTTACTTGAAAACCTCAAGACTCACTCGATCACTTGAGCTACCTTTTGAGCCTCATTCAATGTCTAAAAAATCTCTTTAAGACAGTCCAAATCTTAGGATTTCTTTTTGGGTATCCAATAAAAATTCAACCTATCCAGTAATCAGAAATTCAAATTCCCTCTATAATTTTCAACCCGTACGAACACATGTTCTTATAATATTTTCATCATAACACTTATCATCCCTGGTAATTCTTTTCAATAATTCCATCACCAGTCCAAACCTACCTAGGCTACCAATTACCATTCAAATAGATTCATTTTATCCCCAAGTTCCAAACATTCTTCTTAAGTGCCACTCCAAACCATGGTGCTTAAATCACTAAACCGAGCCAATTCTCATTTTCACTGTCGAAACACTGAGACAGGGCTTACCTGATGATCATCAATCCCAAAACACCCTCTTGACATCATCCACATGATCACTAAACCTATTGTGCTCCCCCTCTATAGAATTTATCTCATAATGGCCAATTTTGATGCTACAACAAACCCACTATCATAATTTCCTACCAAAACACCGTATATGTGTTCTAATAATATAAACAGAGCAATTTCCAAACTTATCACACCTGTAGTACCTAAAAACTTCGTTCAATCATAGATTCCCATTCCCATTTCCAAATTCCAAGTCAAAATAGACATACCTCCATCATTCATTCACAACACTAGCACATAAAATTTTCTATGAAAATCCTCATCTAATGCTTGAAACCTGCCTATCATATACAAAATGATGCACCTGATGCAATTTCCAAATCACCACATCCAACTTCATGAAAAACACCAGTCAGTCCTCCTCTGTCCAACTCTTCTCTAAAAATGGTTGGTCTCAACTATCAATGCACTAACCATTCATTCGATAATGGTTCCATAAATCCTTGAGGTACCACAAGATCATCCTCATACATCCACTAAAATCTCAGCCCAAAGTTTGGTGTGATTCCATGGTCAAAACATCAATTGAACAACCCCACTGATTTTCTCCACATATAAGCATTGGGGCATTCCTGGTCCTATCACACTCGGACCATATAGATCATTCCAAGCCCAAATCCAATGCTCAAAATATATCTAACATCATGTTTTGATTCACCTTAGGCATTCTCCCATTAATATGATTAAATTCAGTCTCCTAGATCACTTGCATCAAATATTTAAGAGTGTTCACATAACAATCAGTATCATCCTGATACCATGACCCCACCTACATGGGCGTCTTATTTCTTGTGACTGATGTCACGCTCCCAACCATAAGAGTGACCTTGTAGTTGTATCACTGGATAAATATTTTTATTATCATAGTTGATGTCTCATCTATCACCGAACATAACAACTAGCATGGCCAATCTTGCTCATTCCTGAGTACCACCACACCTGATCCATTTCTAGTGTCTCCTTTATCATTGAGGGACATTTCAAACTACCATTGAAACTTGGGAACTTAATCCCACAAGAACCTCAGGCACCTAATCCCACAAGTTCCCCATCAAATCTATCAACCATTAGCTTTCCCATATCCATAACTGATTCCAAATCATGAGCATATACCCATGCTCTCACGTGTGAAAATAGGAATTTATCAACAATGGGGTCAGGCACCTGAACGGACCTTCCCTTCAGAGCTAGTCTCAATTCCACAACACTCCAAGTGCCTCTCATTCCAAGAATTAGCACTTAAGGTTCTTTACATAAACTGGAGGTATCTTTATGCCTAATGTAAAAAATCACGAGCACCTCTTGTACATAGGTTCCAAAAGCTAACAAGTACCCATGATTTATATATTTAAGGAAATAAGAAGCATGGGCCAACCACCCTCATAGGTTTCCCTCGATCACACAAGTCACCAACTCACTAAAGTCTGAGTCGTATCTCAAAGGTGACTAGGGTCTCCCACCTAGTCTATACACTAGGTCTCATGTATAGGCCACAACTCATGGGATAGTACTTATTACACCCATCTCAACACCATATGGCATCTCACATTCCAAATCATCAGCCCTCTGGGTATTGATTCTCACCAAGAATCCACCTATAGGACTAATTCCTCAAGAATTACAGTCTTATCTGCTAGGGTCTATATATATAATTGTGCCATTATAGATGGTCCATATTAAGGGATTTATGGTCACTGGCTTGGTTAAATAGAATTTCACTCCAAGCTATATGGAAAAATTCCATATAGGTTGTTACTAACACTTTAAGAAACCGAATGGGAATACTAATGACCCATAAGGGGTTTATCACAAAGGCATCAAATGCATGCATTAACCTAATAAGGTCACTCAATGTACCATACACTGAGGGATCGTATCATCATCATCAACAAGCATATCACCATAGATCCATATTACCTACCATTAAAAGGAATAATATATATATATATATATATATATATATATATATATTTGGTGGTTCAACTGAGTAGAATTTCACGAAGTATGTATACGGGAAAATTTTGTATGAGTAATTATTGACATTTTAAATAGTTAATCCACAATCATTTTCAAAACCATTCTAGTTGGTCCCTATATATCATGTTAATCCTATGTGTCAAATGATGATGCATGTATACACCTATTGCCTCTACAAGCCAAGATTAAAATCAAAAATTGGACCCTTACCAATGGGATAAAAGCCAAGAATCCCATATAAATCATAAAATCATCACACATCCCTATAACCCACTCAAGGTGAAAATCATATATAACTATAACATCACGAACCAAGAATGGAAATCTTGAACCCCTGGTAACCTAGACTTACTACCAGTGAAGGTGTTCATAATGCCCTAGCCCGGTATCCATAACACACTTTGACACATTTCTATACCTCCTAACAAACATATCCCAAATAGTAAGACAAAAGAGAAATAAATCTTTGATACGACTTTGTAACATCCCAGTCTAGAGGCCACTCAAATGGTACCCTAGGTGTGCCTTCCCGTACACCAGAGGCTTCCAACTAACAGCGAGGGTATATAGAAATATTTTGGGGAGACTATAACCACTATATCAGAGTTCATAATAATAATATAGACAACCAATAATCATACACATTAGAGTACCCAGAAATAATAAATACACATAATATGTAGTAACAGATGGAAAGTAGTCTTATAGGCATATAAGATTGATCGCTCTCTAGGTTGATCACATATATAGAAGATCATAATAATTAAAACACTAATGATTCCCTACTCCCAATTCCAAGGCCCACCTCATACCAAGATCTAAGTATACATTGAGTGATCATTCTTAATCAATCTCGAACATCTTTCCAACTTGTATCTGCAACCTAGTGAGAGTATCCTCAGGTACCCTAGTGTAATGGCGGGCCAAGCAGGATGTGAGTATAGAACTCGGTAGGTAACCACTAGTGTGGTCTCATACTATACCAGCAATGCAGTGATATGTTCATGTGACATGCTTAGTAGAAATCAATAAATAAACTTCAATAAATAAATAAACCATTATCAATCCTCAGGCCCAAGACCCCGATCGAACATGCCAGCCTTGGCCAATGATGTGGTGTCTTTGAGAAAATCATGATGAACATGCCTCCATATAAATACAAGATACCAAGGGAATAATTTCGGCATCCCTAATGAATAGGTTCAAAAAAATAACAACTCATCATGAACGACATCACAGACCCTAAGGGTATACCTCGGGCTAACATCTGATGGCCACTCAGTATCTTCAATCACAATTATCCTCTAAGGCTGACATCTGATGCCTAGAGGACATCCCGTCCCTCAGCATCACCAAAACCATCTCACGGCTTCCCAGTCCTCAGGGGTATGCTTTATAGGAAACCTACAAAAGTGATGTCCTATATCCCATCTCAAATTCTTGGGTCCCTCAAGGTTGTTCAATCACCCAACCCAAGGTCATACTACAACCCACTAGGGCCAATATCAACTCATTAACTTCCTCCACAAGGAAGGACCAAGTATCCTACATTGGGTCCTCTAAACTAACACTCATTTAATTTTATTTTATTTCACCCCTCTTAAGGGGTTTCAATATTCTAGGGTAATCAATAGACAAGGCCTTAGCTATTGAAGTATAAGGAATAAGGCTAGAGAACAAGGCCCGGTGTGGTATCGACACTTCATTCTATCTAGGGAAAGACAATTTAATTGAAAAATTAATTAATCATTAAAAAATTTAATTTAATTAATTTAATTAATTATTAAATAATTTAAATTTAATAAGTTAGTTCCCTCAGGGCATGACTACACATCCCATGCATCATAAGAAAAATACATAAAATACATAAGGCTAGTACAAGGACTAACTACCTATTTAGAATCCTTTTCTCCTTTATTTCATAGCCCAAAAACTCCCACCAAGGCTCATCCATGACCGTTCCAACACCACCGGTCACTACCCAAATTCTCAGGAACCTAACTCATGCCAAACAGGCCATATTAACTAATTATAATCACACTATAATTGATTAAATTATTTATAATTAAAACCCAAATTAATTTAATTTGGAATAATTGTCAAAATCTCACCATGTGTCCGATGATCTCTAAATTCTCAAGCAATGGGGTGTCATCCACCCCCAACACACCCCAAAATCCATACATGGAAAAATCCCCAACCTACACTACCAATACCATAAATAATTTAATTGAAAAATTGGGAAAAAATGGAAGAAAAAACATACGGAGATGTACCTTTTTGAATTACCAAGAAACTAAGTGTAGATGGAATCTTGGGATGCCCTCATCCTAGGATGAATGAAAGGCCCTTGATTCTCGGTCGATTACACTATGTTTCAGTGGAATCAGCATTAAATACCTAACGTGATAAATTGAAATCAAGAGAAAAACGAGGTAAAATAAGAATGGAGGTTAATGGAGGTATAGACTCACCTTAAACACCAAGGAATCGCATCAAAAACCCTCAAATCAAAGGATAATCAAAGGAGGGAGAGGAAGGAAGGAGGTTGGGCATGAACACAAGGGGGAGGGAGGAAAATAGGGGTTTAAGTTAAAAAGTTCGTAGGGGGGAATGGTAATTTTTACACTTGTAATGAGTCATGTAGTTTGACCGCATAGTTGGCCAAAATGTGCATCAACTATGCAGATGGATCTTCCCCCCCAATCCATCTACCTAGAATGGTTTACTAAACTGTGTGCCAACCATGTAGGTGGATCTGTAACTCCTCTAAAATTTATAGATGGTTTCCTATGAAACTCCACACAGTTTTCCCTTAATTGTGCTCTTTTTGTGTGATCAAACCAAGCTCCATATAAAATGAACTGGAAACGCCCTCATCTTTAGGGTGTTGCATAGTTTCCCTTCAACCGTGTGCCCTAGAATAATTCTCCAAAACTACTTGAACTTCACTTCAAACTCCTGAGGCTAACCTAAACACTCGAGCTAACTTCTAAGCCACAATCCATGTCTAAGAACATCTCTTTAAGACATTATAACTCCCAAAATTCCATTCTGGATCTCTAGTCAAAATTTGACCCATCCAGTGACTGAAAATTCAAATTCCCTCTAGAATTTTCAACCTGTACAAACACTGGGTCTTACATACAGCCCCCCCAATGCACTAGGTAATATTTTCATCTCATGAGATACCATGTATGGTACACAGTTAGTAATACTAGCACACTATGTTATGTTTTCTTGGTAGTGAGCTTTGATTTATTCTTATAATGTCATGATTCATGTTATTATTGAATTCATATAATGTCATTATCCTATGTTATCATCTTCTTCATTCCATGATTTCATGTGAACATATATGATCTTTCTCTTTTACATTATCATGATATGCCTCTCTTTTTTTATGTATTATTTTTCATCATGATTTACTCTAATTATTATCTTACTATGATTAATAGCTCACCCTCTTTCTTTATGTATTTCCGATAATATCTTATACAGTAAAATAAGTTCAATGGGTTTTAATATTACTTTATGGAAGTCAAAATAAATATGGTGTGGATTATATTTATGTTATTGTGTTATGTTTCTAATATCCCAAGGGCACTAGAACTCTGTATTTTTAGGTTGTATTTTATGGAACTTTATGTTAAAAATCATGAAATAAAATGTCTAAGAGACTCAGGGTGCTATATTTAAAACCACCATCATGAAAACCATTGGCTTAACTAGGTTAAATACCCTAAGAGAGGGGTTAATAAGGGTATGATATATTAAAACTTTCCCCTATTTGGATCATGCTTCATCATTAAAAAAACAATATTCTTTCCCCTTCTCATATAAATGTAGAGGAAAAAATAAAAATATGCATGAGACGCAACAATTTTACTTGGTTTTTCCACACTAGACTGCATCCAAGGAGTACACACCAATATTTTGTCAATGTGATAAAATCCTCTAATACTCACTAGTCTTATGGATATAATGTTTTATCTATGGTCACTTAATTCCAGGATCACTGCCTTTATAAGATTTAGGGTTGTCTCACTACCACCCAAGGCTCACTAACTTCTTCCTCCTCCTTTGCTCACTATGCTGGGTAGGACTTCAGGAGCTTACTGCTCTCTCAACTAAATCATATTTTCTACTTCTTCAGAAGATTTTTTTATTGATCAATTGAATCAATGTTTCTTACACCACATTTAGTGTATCATGAACCTCAACTTTCATACACTTGATGGAAAAAAACTTACCGTAGAATTTATAGGAAATTATTTATAGGTTCATGTAACTTTCACCTTCATGCAACATTTGCACAACTTAGGCGTAACTTCCCCAAATTTCACTCAAATTTTATGTTTTGACGTGAAACTCCAACTTTAGCGCAACTTTTCAGGTGGTCATGGAACTCTAGAATTTCATGCAAGTTTCAATATTTTCATGGAACTCTCAAATTCTATGAAACTAATAATATTGATAGAGAACTCACTTTCATGGAACTTTGATCCACTACTTTGTGCAAAAAATACTTCATGAAACTCTTACATGATTCAGAGCCCTAAAATTATTTAAGGGTTGGGATACTCAAATGAGGGGGGTAGCGGCTTATTTAGAGATGTGGTCGACCCTTCACGCAACTTCTTTTCATGCACTAACATAGTGCGCAACTTTCCTTACTCACTGAACTCCAATGATTTAATATTTTCTTTAGCATGAAACTCACCACTATCGCACAAATCAATTTATATTTTGTAGATTCATGCAAATCTGTCTACATCGCATAACTCTGACTTGCGCACAACTTTAGAACTTTTGTGAAACACTTTCTTTAGTCATAATTTGATGAGACAGACTTGAATCTTCACTTGTGCACAAATTCACAAAACTCATTCGCTCCTTCACACAACTTTTTCATTTGCATGAAAATATTTCCTTTTACAAAAACAACTTTTCCCTTCCTCCAAATTTTGGACTCCAAAAATTTGGAAAACACTAGGAAGCATCACCACCTTATATGAAAAACTTTCTAAACCACTTATAGATATTCCATAGCACTGTCTTAGAGATTTTTCAATGTACCTTGTCAATAATCATACTGGAACTTCACAACTAATCTTTCATACCTGCTTCATCAAAAAACACAACCAAACCAAAAAACTGTGAAGTCTCTTTGAGAAATTTTTTCCCAACAATATCCTCATTTATATTTGTTTACAACTCTTCACCTTTTTATACTAATGTAATCCTTCTATTTACAGCTTATTGAAAACACTTTTTACTCTTTTTTCTTATAACAAAACTTCACTTCTTACAACTCAAGATAGCGATCAAATGTTTACTCAACACATATTTTAATCCCACATGATTCATGTTCATCATGAGAAATAAGAGTAGCATGCAAATATCATCAATTAATCACTTCGTTCTCGAAATACCCCTTCATGGAACTCTTCATTTACAGCAGAAGAATTGTATCATTTTTTAGGAGAATGAGAACGCTCGATAAGACCACTCCATCATCCCTACTGGGTAACTATTGTCATCACGAACTCCTTTTATGATTTATCTTCATTGAATAAACTACTTAGCATCATCATATTTAAAAATTCACACTCCCCCTATTTTTTTTCTCCCCCAATCAGTATATCCCCCCTTTTATTGAACACAAATTCTACCCCATTATCAACAAACCCAAAGGTCTCTCCTTTTTGTTCTACAAAAAGGTAAAGAATGCATATTAACACATAAGGAATAACACAACATACCTTAGGGAGAGGGGGATCTACTTACACACTTATTCAGATGTGGGGAGTTGACTGAACTCCAGTATCCAATTGATGACGTTCAAACACTTCTTTAGGTAACGTCATCATCAAAATATTTGCAACCTGAAGTTCTGTAAGCACATACTCCAACTTCACAAGATCATGACTCACCTTCTTCTTGATAAAATGATACTTGATCTCAATTTGTTTTGTGTGTGAGTGATGGAATGAATTTTTTCTAATATTTATAACACTTGAATTATCACAATGTATTTTGATCAGATACTTCACTTAAAATCTCATATCTTCAAGTTGCTGCTTCATTGATAATAATTATGTGTAGGATTGAGTGGTCAAAACATATTCAACTTCTGTGGTGGTAAAAAAAATTAATCTTATTTCTTAATTATTCAAGAAATACACAATCCTGTAAGATAGAATACGCCATTTGATGATGATTTTTTTCATCTATTGAACCAGCCCAATCTGTATCTGTATAACCCAATAAATTTTGATGATATTTTTTATTATACAGAAAACTGAAATCCACCATACCCTAAATAAACTAAAATATTATTTTCACTACAAGTAAATTGATTTCCTTGGGATTAATTTGATATTGCACTTCTTGGCATGTGGAAAAAATAATATCAGGTCATGTCATTGTTAATAACAATAGGTTATCAATGATCTACCTATATTTTGTGACATTCACTACTTTGCCTTCATTATCTCATGATATCTTCATCCAAGTTGAAACTAGAATTATCATCTCCATGGAATTCTCCATTTCAAATCATCATAGAACCTCCTTGGCATATTTATATTAAGAGATAAAAATTACATGCATTTCCTTGTGTCACTTGTAAATCGTTAAAAAATTTCAAATCACCAATCATTGATATTTTGAACTAACTTTTCATGAATTTTATAAACTATTTGAACTACTCTCTATTTGATCCCCCGAAGATTATTTCATTGACATAAAATAGCATCACCATCCTTCAATTACTCTCATCTTTGATATAGAGATTGTAAAAAACTCTACCACATTGGGAACCAAGCTTCTTAAAATACTAATCAAGACTTGAATACCATGCTCTCAGTGCCTACTTAAATCTATATAAATCCTTCTTTAACTGATAAATATTGTTCTCATCTTTATGGACAAGAAATTCATCTGGTTGTTTAATGTACACCTCTTCCTCTAAAACGTCATTCAGAAATGAAATTTTGAAATCAATCTGGAAAATTTTGAATTTATTTTGAACTAGTATGAAAAATAATAGTCTAATTATCTCCAACCATGCAATAGGTGAAAATGTCTCATCAGTATTGATTCCCTCAATATGGGAGTATCCCTTGCACACTAGTCTTTCTTTGTTTCAAATTGTCATGTATTCATTTAGTTTGTTCTGGAAGACCCATTTTTTCTTAATGATATTCTTACATGCTGGGCTCAACACAATCTCTCATGTTTGGTTCTTTTTGATTTGGTCAAGCTCTTCATTAATAGAATGAACCCAATTTTAATCCCTAGTTTCTTCTTCAGAACATCTCGTCTCTACCTAAGATAGAAAGAATGTTTGTTGTATAGCCTTCATTCTTTTTGTTTGAATTGACACTGCCTGATCATTGATGATGTTTTTTCTATCAATTTTAATTCGACTCTTCAACTTCCATGAAGATAAAGGTCTGAAACCATCCTACTCATCATCATTATCTTCTTTTGAATCAACATTTTTCACTTCTTCTCCCCCTAAATCACTTTCCTCTTCATCGCTATTATCAGGAAAGTTTTCACTGTGTTGTTGAAGATTCTATTCATTTTCAATTATGGTGACATCATTGCCTTAAATTGCCTTTCCTATCCTCTTTTTGAAGCATTTATATGATTTTATTTTTCCCAAGTATCCAAGGAATATCCCCTCATATCCATGGGATTTAAACTTCTTGTAATTATCCTTATTGAGAATAAAACACTTATTTCCAAAGATTCAAAAGTATTTCAATGTTGGCTTCCTTCCATACCACAACTCATACAAATTGTTTTATTATTTTGGACACAAAAAGGATATATTGGAAATTTAAACTTATTTCAAGAATAATTCCAAAATTTATATGATATGTCCTTTTCAATAACCATCATTCTAGTTATGTTTTTTATAATCTGATTTCTCCTCTCAACCACTCCATTTTTCTAAGGATTTCTTACTGCTAAAACTTGGTGTCATATCTCGTGTTTCTTGAGATAATCCTTCACTTGTATATATGTGAATTATGTACCATTATTGTTTCATAACTTCAGAATATTCTATCCAAGCATCCTTTCAGCTTCCCTATAATATTTTGTTTTACAACTAAACACCTCACACTTATGGGAAATGAAAAATATTCGTGTCATCCTATTGAAATAATAAATGAAAATAATATAATACATGTTCCTATCAATGGATCATGGTGATATAGGTCCACACACATCTGCATAAACTAGTTCAAGAACTCTTGTTGACTTTTGTTCTTTGGCCTTGTGCGCCTTTCGAATGATCTTCCCTTGTTGACAAGCATCGCATGTGTGATTATGATCATCATTATAACCTAGGGAGATCTCGAGTTGCGTCACATTTCACCAGATCTTACAAGCATGGTTGGCACAAATAGTCAATCCTTTTATGAAAAAACCTACTTTCTTCCCCCTTTGATAGAAATCACATATCTTCTTCTCTACTTACAAGGTAAAGAATCCCCTTCATTCACTTTCCCTATAAAATAACTGCATCGACTTTTCCCTGGATGATACAAAACTTCATGATAAATCTTATAGAATTCCTCAAATCACATATTTAATTGACACTTAACAAGTTGTGACTAAAACTTTCAACAACCAAGACATCAGTACATCTTATATATTTTCCTCCAAACTTGGCTTTTCCTGATCCAATAATCTTCAGGACTTCATCATTTCCAAATATAATGACGTATTAATTTTCATACATGATTCTTGTCATGGGATTTTTTATTTCCCATCATATGGGAGGTGAATCCACTATTAATGATCCATATTCCAGTATGATCTGATACTTTGAAGGCAATTTTTGTAACCATTTTCTGCTCAACTTTTTTCTTTTTGATCCATGTATTTGACTTTATACTTCAAGTTGAATGGTATTCTTGATATTCCTTAGAGTATGATGGATCAAAATCATATTGCAAATCTACAAATTGATTTTTCATTTTCATCGCTTTCGATGATTACTTGAGACACTGCTTACAACCACTTTGTGTCTACTTTTCTATATTCCTCTGCATTGTTGATGGGAAATATATGGTCATGTGTTTGAATCCTCTACACCAGAAATAGTGACCATAAAAATCAGTCTTGTAATATTGAGCTTTGTGCGACCACCTTTTGGCTATAGAACATACATTTTGAGAATTTCTCATCTATCCACAACAATAACACCTGATACGAGGTGCATTCATGTGTGTCGTTGTTGCAGGACTGGTTTTTCTTTGGATTCTCCAAACCTTATGATTTTGATTTGTACCTAAATCAGTTTTCAACTTTAGAGTAGATGTTTGTGGTCTAACATAAATCATCACATCTTTTTGTTTGCAATAAATCTTCATACCAACCATGTCATTCAGATATGATTGTTGCTTCTTTTTTACTAAACATATGTACTCGACTTCCACCTTCTCTATCATCTGAATGATCTACTTTCCTGATGTCATACCAGGAGTCAAAAGCCTATCATGAAAAATTAATTTTCTTTGCAATCTGACAACTTCCTCTTCAAGTTCTCCAATGCATTTGATTTGATATTTCCTTGCGTTAGTCAAACCATTGATAACTCTAGTCTATTATTCAACTTTGATCATGTACTCAATGACCTTTTCTAAGTTATCTAGCATTTAAGACATAATATTTTCAATTTCTTCCTTCAGCTTAGGATTATCTTCTTCATGTTGTTGCGTATAGAGTTTGGTATCATCAACCACTCTTGTTGGATCCTTAGTGAGATATTTGTTTTAATAATCACAACTCATGCCACTTTACAAATCATGATAATTCAAACATTATGTTTTAAGTAATGTTAATCATGTAAATGAATATTTATATATGAATAACTTATGTCACATTGTATAATACATTACAATAAGTCAATAAATTATGGATATTTATGTTTCAATATATTTACAAGTGTATATTTACATGTAATTATAAATTTCACTCAATCTGGTATTGTTTGTATAAGATAGACACTTTGTAAGTTTTTCAAAGTCTCTGACACTGATAGTTCAAAGGACTCACCATTGGTTGACTCACCAATGAGGACTCGCTAATCGAAGAAGACACCAATGCATGACTCACCAATAGAACAAACGATACACCGATGGACAAGTCACCGATGATCGATCACACCGATAGTTCAAAGGACTTACTGATGGACAAGTAACCGATGGACGACTCACCATTAGTTCAAAGGACTTACCGATGGATGATTCACCGATGGGCAATGCACCGATGTTTCAAAATGATTCACTAATGATGACTCACCGATGCCCGGACAGACCGACAGTACAAATGACTCATTGATGCTCAGAATCACCAATACCAATGGGAAGGTCTCACCGATATAGAGAGTCACTGATACCGATATCGATGCTAATGACTCATCGATACAGAGAGTCACCGATGCTGACAAAAAGATGCTAACAGACCATTTCAAATGACTCACTGATACTTATGACTCACCGATAGTCATAAAAACTATTTTAAATTTATTAATTCAAATTTATACCTAACGATCATATTTAGACAAATTAATGTTTCTGACATTATTTAATGTTTTCTGTAGGATATTCAGAGGATAGTATGAGGTACATGTACGTGGGAAGATCATTGTGTCTTTTGGACCGTGAAGTATAAAATAATAACAAGTTAGATCATTCAAAAAAAGAGAAAGTACGCAATAAATAAAGCAAGTGAAATAGTGCAGAAGAACTACTGCAATTCTCGAACATACTTCAAAAACCCAATAACTCAAAGGAAGAATATACAGAGAGATCAATAAGTGAAGCAAAACCTACTAAGCTATTCTGAACATCTTTCTAACAAGAAGCTAAAAATTTCACCTCCTAGAAGCCAGACCACAGAGGATACAACACTATTTTGGAGTCAACTTCCACAAGAGGACTGGAACTTCAACTCCACTACATCAAACGAGTCCAGAGCTACATTGCATAACACACAGAGACTTATAAACCTTACACTACATTTTTAGCTCTATTGTGTTTATTTATTTACATTTATAAGTGGTGTGTGTATTTGTCTGTTACACACACACTAACTCTTATGCATAACTGGAGGATACTTGGTATCCTCAAACTCACTCTCTATTTATCCTTTTGTATCCCATATAGAATTTTGGAAGAGTTCAAGTGTGACCCGTTCGTTTTTTTTTTCATGAAGAACTGTGGTAGAGGTTAAGTGTGACCTAGACAGCCTTGTGTGCTGTTGTGAACCCTGATCCAAGGTGTGGATCAAACTGTTCATTAATTTAAATTTCTTAGTGGAAAGTGATTACCAAGTGGAGAGGATTAAGTCTCTGCTTGAGACTAAACCTCTTTTTTTATTTTTTATGTGTTTTTTCCTTTTAGTTTTACTCTATTTTTATCACATATTTTATAAAACTAAATTAAACTCTAATAGTTAGTTTAACAAGTATTTATAATTTTTTTGAACCAGTAGGTTAGTTTTAAAAGTTATATTAATCTTTAGATTAGTATATATGAGAACTAGTCAATCTTTTGAGAAATTAATTAAACATTTATAACTCTTATAAATTCACTACAAACTAGCTTAGATTATATTTTTAATTTGGGGAATTTTTAAAGAACCAGTCGCATTTATGCCTGTAAAACTACTCATGAGATTTGGGACACTTTAGTTATTTCCCATGAGGGAACATCTAATGTAAAATAGATGAGATTAAATACTTATACTATTAAATATGACAATTTTATAATGAATCCTGATGAGTCTATTTATGATATGTATCTTAGGTTTAATGAAATTGTGAACACCATGATTTCTTTAGGAAGAGATGTAACAGAAAAGGAACTGATCATGAGGATTCTACGATGCTTACCAGAGAGATGGTGAGGTACATCAGTATCCATAAGAGAATCATGAGACATTGATAAAATTACAATGAAGGAACTAATTAGAAAATTAATGATGTATGAAGAGGAACTAAAAGTTAATCAAGAGGAGGAAGAGCCAAAGATAAAATTTGTAGCCTTCAAGACTACCACTTCCAAGAGAAAAGACAAAGAGAAAGTTCAAGCTGCTATTGAGAGCACAAGTAGTGAAGAATCATCTTTAGATAGTGATGAAAAAATGGCCTAGTTGGCTAGGAGATTTAGAAAATTTTATAGAAATAAAAATTTCTTCAAGAGACCAAAATTTAAAGGAAAATATGACAACAAAGGAAATTGGAAAAAGGATTTGAATAAACCTAACAAATTATAGGAGATTACCTTCTATGAATTCAAGAGGAGAGGACATTTCAAAGTTAATTGTCCAAAGTTAAAATACAAAAAGAAGTATGAAAAAAAAGACAAGAAGTATAAGATCTCTATGATGGCCACTTGGAGTGCCTCTCAGGATAGCTCCAGTGAATCAGCATCATCTCATGATGATAAAGATGACATGGAAAATATGTTTTTATGACAAACACATCTGTGGTAATCTTAGACCCACCTGCACACAATTATTAGTATTCTGAAAATGAAAGTGAGTCTGAAAATATGACAAATGATGAATTTTTTTAGTATTGTAATATGATAGAAGAGACTTGTAATGAACTAAAGTATAAGTATAAATCATTAAATAAATAGAATTATCTTACTATAACTATTAAGTCTGAACTTACTACTGAAAAGAAAAATAATTCTCAACTTCTTAAGGAAAACAATGAATCAAAAATGTCTAATGAGAAATTGAAGAAGGATTTAGAAAATTTTACCAATGGAAAAAAATACTCTTACTCAAATTCTTGGTAAACTGATAGCTCCTAAGTACACTTCTAGTATTGAATATTAACCTGGACAAAGAATTTATCAAAAACACATTTTATGACTAAATATATAAAATCTACTTCTTTTTCCAAAAATCACGATTTTACTACAAGTTCTAGTTCTAAAAAATCTTTTACTGCATAAAATTTTTCTAGACTAAATAAATTTTATTTTTCAGATGCCTTATATTCTACATATAGGAAACCCATAAGACATTTTTGGGTTCCAAAATATTTTATTACTAATGTTTTGGGACCCAGAAAAATATGGGTACCAAAATCGTTTCTTGGATAAATTGTTTTATAGGTAAGCTGCCTTAAGAGTTCCTGTAGAAATATTTGGTACTTGTATAGTGGATGTTCAAGACACATAACAGGTGATTACTCAAGCTTCAATAATCCCATCAAGATTGATGGAGGAAATGTTACATTCGGTGACAATGGTAAAGGAAAAAACATCGGCTTAGGCCAGATTGGTAACCCTAACTCTATTCCAATTTCCAAAGTACATTATGTTGATGGATTAAAATATAACTTGCTTAGAATATCTCAATTGTGTGATGATGTATTTAATGTAAAATTTAAAAATGATTCATTCCATGTTTTTTATGCCAAAAACAACTTAGTATTTACTTATCTTTGAAATTACAATGTATATGATGTAAATTTAGACACACTAGCCTCATAGAATGTTTCTGGCCTAGGTTCCTTTCACTAAGAGTCTTGGATCTAGCACAGAAGACTAGGACATTTTAATGTACACTACCTTAATGAATTAACCAGAAAAGGTTTAGTTAAGAACCTTACCAAACTAGAGTTTTCAGATAATAGAGTGTGCACTCCTTGACAAAAGGGAAAGCAACACAAAATCTCTTTCAAACCAAAGAAAGAAGTTACAACTTCTCAAACTCTCGAGTTGGTTCACATGGAATTGTTTGGACCATCTAGAGTTTCAAGTCTCAATGGGAAGCACTATGTTTATTCTCTTGTATATGACTTCTCTAGGTATACTTGGACCTTTTTCTTAGCTCACAAAAGTAAAGCTTACTCTCATTTTACCAAGTATGCTAGGACTGTAGAAAATCTTAGTGGACTTAAAATTAAATCTTTAAGAAGTGACCATGGATGTGAATTTGAAAATCAAGACTTTGAATCTTTTTTCTCACAAAATGGTTATAGGCATAACTTCTCTACCCCTATGACACCTCAACAGAATGGTGTAGTAGATAGAAGAAATATAACCCTATAAGAAATTTCCCAAACTATGCTCAATGAATATGACCTACAGATTTATTTTTGGGTTGAAGCTATTAATAAAGCTTGTTATATAATAAATAGAGTCTTAATCATACTTATCCTTAAGAAAACTCCTTATGAGTTGTGGAATAATAGGAAACCCAAGGTGAATTATTTTAAAGTGTCTGGGTGTAAAGTTTATATTCTTAACACTAAAGATAATCTAGATAAATTGTCCTCAAAGAGTGATTAAGGAATATTCCTTGGATATTCTAAATAAAGAAAATATTATAGGTTTTTTAATAAAAGAACCAAATATGTGGAAGAATATGTACATGTCAAGTTTGATAAAACAGATCCACATGAACCTAAGGCCTCAATAGGGAATCTTGAAGAGGATATTTCAAATCTTAACATTAATGCTAAACCTTCTAACCATCCTATAAAGGAATCTATTAAAACTTCTAGTTCTAGAAATTATCCATATTCTAGCCATAAAA
This sequence comes from Viscum album, assembly GCA_963277665.1. Taxonomy (NCBI): domain Eukaryota; kingdom Viridiplantae; phylum Streptophyta; class Magnoliopsida; order Santalales; family Viscaceae; genus Viscum; species Viscum album. The sequence continues at coordinate 1,095,225,272 of OY728156.1, read as the reverse complement.
AACCAGAACCAATTGATGAACCTGAAATAACTAGACCTACTTTTACTAGACCAACTAGAACTCTTAAAAATCATCCCTTAGATGTCGTAGTTGGAGATTTAGACAGAGGAAAACAAACTAGAACTTTCTTGAGAAATCAGGTTGAACATCAATCATTATTTTCACAACTTGAACCTAAAAATATCAATGATTCAATCAATGGTGAATTCCGGGTGATGTCTATGTAAGAAGATCTTAATTAGTTTGAGAGAAATAAAGTCTGGAAGCTTGTTGATAGAATAAAAGATACCTTGACCATTAGAACTAAATGGGTTTTTAGGAATAAAGAAGATGAAGATGGAAATATAATTAGAAACAAAGCTAGATTGGTTTCACAAGGCTATAATCAAGAAGATGGAATTGATAATGAGGAGACTTTTTCACCAATATCTAGACTTGAAGCCATTAGAATCTTACTTGTCTATGTAACACACTTGGATTTCAAACTTTATCAAATGGATGTAAAAAAGTAAATTCTTAAATGGTTGTATAATTGAGGATTTTTTTGTTGAAAAACCCCCAGATTTTACAAATCCACATTTTCCAAATCATGTTTTCAAATTAACTAAAGCATTATATAGTTTGAAACAAACTCCAAGAGCTTAGTGTGATGGGTTAAGTAACTTTCTTATTTCTAAAGGTTTTACAAAAGGAGTTGAAAATCCAAATTTATTTATAAAAATAATTTCTAAAGATGTTTTAATAGATCAAATATATGTATATGATATTATCTTTGGATTTTTAAAAATTATTTATGCAATGATTTTTCAAAAATGATGCAAAGTGAATTTTAAATGAGTTTGATGGGTGAACTTAAATATTTTCTTGGATTTCAAATATTTCAAAACAAAGAAGGTATTATTATAAATCAAAGTAAATATACTAAAGATATTTTGAAAATATATGGATTTGATGGCATTAAGAGTAGTGAAACACCTATGAGTTCTACATGTAAGCTGGATCTTGATGAAAATGGGAAATCAGTTGATCAAACTGCTTACAGAGGAATAATTGGGATTTTGATTTACTTAACTTCTAGTAGACCAGAAATCATGTTTAGTGTATGTATGTGTGTAGTATTTCAAGAAAACCTAAAAGATTCACATTTAAATATTGTTAAAAGGGTTTTCAAATACCTCAAATATACAACTAATTTAGGATTGTTCTACTCTTGAGGAAAACCTCTTGATATGGTTAGTTATTCTGATGCTGACTTTGGTGGATGTAATTTAGATAGAAATAGCACCTCTAGAACATGTCACTTTTTGGGAAAGTCTCTAATTTCATGGTGTAGTAAAAAATCAGAATTTTTTTTCATTATCAACTTCTGAAGAAGAGTACATTACTATTGGTAGTTGTTGTGCACAAATTTTGTGGATGAAACACACTTTATTAGATTATGGATTTTAATTCAGACATATCCCCCATAAATTGTGACAATACAAGTGCTATTAACATTTCTAAGAATCTAATTTCTCATTCCAGAACAAAACATATTGATGTAAGACATCACTTTTTGAGAGATCGCTATCAAAAAGGTGATATAACTCTTGAGTTTATTGGGATAGAGCATCAACTTGCTGACATTTTTACCAAACCCTTAATCTCTGAGTGAATGAGCTACATCAAACATGTACTGGGAATTATAAATTTGTAAAGACTATTTGACCTTATCCCCTTAGAAAAATATGTTTGCATGTGACACTGATCACTGTCACATCGATCAAGTGAAACTGATCGGTGAAACCAATCAGTGAAACCGATCAGGTGAAACCGATTAGTGAAACTGATCAGTGTAACCGATCAGTGAAATCGTTCGAGTGAATCTGATCACATAAATTCAATCATGTAATACCGATTAGGTGAGACTAATACCATTAGGATGAAATTGATACTGATGGGGACCTTTTGGTAAATTTTTCTGTCTGTATGTCTAAAATAAAATGACACAGTTCCATTCCTTTTATTTTACTATTATTCTATTTTGTGTTTTTACGAAGTAAAATTCCTAAATGATAAAATTAATTCGATCCATGCTATTTCTACCCTTGGATCCTTCACTACCCTCACTCTACCTTTGAGCCTTCGACCTTTCGACTCCCTTCGAACTTGAACCTTCAGAATGGAAAGTATGAAGCACGTGATAGAAGGACCAAGTGAATCACCATCAACCAAGCATCAGAAATGAGAATAAAGTAGTGAAGCCGATTCTATGAAGCTAGGATTAGGAAGCTGTGTGGTAATTCCTAAGAAGTAAGTGTCTGCCGAGTGGTTTTTATCAATAAATTATCTCTTGCTGAGAGTTTTGGAATCTCGAGGGTGGATCATCTGGTTTGCAAACAATGAGAGATTGTTTTATCCCAAGCTAGTACACGAGTTTTATCTCAATTTTAAAGTGTATTTGGAAGAAGATGAGGAGGCTCAGATGAAGTATGTGGTGAAGGGAAAATAAATTTCATTTTATTAAAAGGAGTGGGCCAAATTCTTAGAGATGCCACATAAGGGAATATATGCTGACTATGAGGGTAATATTCCACCAACCTTAGATTTTTTTTTCTTATGAAAATAATTTAAAGGAATTGACTGGAAATGAGGAGTCAAGGAGAGATACAGCTGAATAATTATATGGAGAGGCTATACTGCTTTTAAAGTTCATTCAACACCAAATCTTCCCAAGGTGGGGATATTTTGCTTCCTTGAAGTATCAGGATGTATTCTTGATTTATTTATTGAAAATGGGGTAAAAGCAAACTTGTGTAGGTACATTATGGTACACATTGGTGATATTATAAAACCCTCCAATAAAGCAACATGTTTATACTACCCAAGTATGATCTCTGCAATGATGAAGAGACTAGGATGTGTGGAGGATGGATAAGAAGTGATTACTGCATGTAGTGGATTTTTCCTGCATAAGGACATATGTAAAAGAATGAAAATCTTTTGGAACCCATAGAGGAGAATGTGGGTAGGAGATGAGGATAGATTATATGAAGATTATAATCCCATTGATCATCCTACCAGACCAAGGTATCAAGCTGATCTAGGTCTTAAACCTGGTGAGCAGATTGTATATTTAGATAAAGAACAAGGTGAGATTGAGTTTCCAAGAGTAGAGGGGTATCCTATAGATGATAGGAGTGGCCTAGATATTACTGAAATTCCTAAATACATGTAATATGGACCTATTAGTCCACCTTTGGAATTACATTCTCCAAAACCTTTGTTGGGTGATGAAGATGAGGAAGAGATTGAAGTCTCTAGAGTTTAAGGATATGTGAGCAAGACTGATGGTGATGATGATGATGATGATGAGGAGGAGGAGGAGGAGGAGGATGATGATGATGATGATTATGATGAGGATGAGAATGATGAAGGTTATCATGTGAGTGACTCACTAAAAGTAGGTCAAGAATATGTTAGTTGTGGTGGGGAATCTGTACATAGAGATGATGATGAGGCTGATAGACAGGATGATGCTGATCCTGTTGGACTGAATGTTTCTGATCATGATGGTCATGCTTTTAGAGATTTTGGTTGTGAGGACAAATATGACCACCCTGATGATGATCAAGGCATCATTCATAAGCTTAATGAAATTATGGCTGGAGGTCAAGAGGAAGTGGCAGAACCTCAAATTGCACATATGCCTCAGAATGAGGAAGAGCCTCAAGTGTCTCAAGTGGCTGGAGTTCAAGTAGAACCTCAAGTTCAGTTAGTACCAGTGCCTCAGAATGTTGTTTTGGCTGGATATCTAGAATAAGAAGAAGATGAATCACAATTTGAGGATGATCCTTAAGGAATAAGAGTAAGAATTGATACTTTGGAGCCTAGAGATTGGACTTGTTCTGGGGAGTGGAATAGAAATCCATGTTATATTCTGTTTGGGATGGATTATGACTCAAATGAGGAGATGGTAACTCCTCCTACTCCACGAGCTGAAGTGGAACCGATTTCTCCAAATTCACCTATAGTACCTAATACTGATGATTCGGTTGTAAAGACAGTTCCTAGTGACTATGTCACCAAGGAAAACCTTGAATAATTCAAAGCTGATATATGTGAATCTATGAGATCATCTATTGGAGTTAGAAATGAAGCTTATACTTATATGAGTATTTTAGAGTTCGATGTTGTTAGGATTGAAAGAATGGTGATTTAGGAGATTCATCCTAAGCTAATCACTACAACTGAGACCATTATTAGAAATAATACAATGCTGAGAGAAGAAGTGAAGAGAATGAGTAATGAATCGGCATCTCTGAAAAATGATTTCAAGACCACACTTGGTGGTGTTATAGAAGTTCTTAGGAACCTTGTTACACATCTACTGAGTATAGATTTGAAAAAGTTGAAAAAGGATCTTGGCAAAATGATTTATGGTGCATCCAGTTCTAAAAGTACCAAGCCTACTGCTGATATGGAGTCCCTTAGGACTATGATGAAAGAAGATTTGAGGTCTATTCAGACTGACTGACAAAGAGACCATTGCCAAAGTTCACAGGAACACTGACCTTGTTTATAACATGGTAAGACAGTGTACAATTGAAGCTGATGCTGCTCAAAAGGATATTAGAGAAAAAGTGGACAAGTATTTTGACAAAATATACACCAAGCATGATCTGAATAACAAATTTAATTACTTGGATGAGAATCTTAAGATTCCACCAGTGATAGAGGCTTTCAAAAGTCAAGTTATCTGGTTGAAGGAGTTTACACCCACTTTGGAAAAGTTTATGGAGAACAATGACAATTTTGAAAAGTCAATGTAGTATGGGGGTGAAATTATAAATGATTTTATCAAGCTTTTTAAGCCCTACCTGCATGTGCAAGATGAAGCTATAGTGGTCCTTGCAGCTGCTTCCATTGGACCTAGTTCACTGCCTCCTGCTTAGATGACAGTATCTCAAGCCTTATCCCAGATCAGGCCAGTGATCCAAGAGTAGCCTCAAATTTGTGTTCTATCATAGAGGAGACCAAGCCTTGTAGAAAATGTTCCTACAAGTATTGCCTTACCTGGTATTTCCATTTGATCATCCCTTCCTACATCCACAACAACACCTCCTGAACCCACTCTTGACCCTTTAGATAAAGGGAAATCTCCTCAAAATCCCAATCCTTAGTTGTGGATCATTCTTTTATAGGGCTCTATACTTGTATTTTTTATGAGTGACTTTTTCTGATTGTACTCTTTATACTTTAATGAATATCAATTTGACTTCCATATGTTTCAAATTTTCTTTGTGTTCTTTTTATTTATCCTTTATATTTCTTTTCACCTTTTTGGTAATCCCAAAAGGAGAAGAAATATATGAATGGTATAATCTATTACCCTAAGGGGGGCCACACTATGTCATAGGAAAGATGGCATGTAATCAACAGACTGTATGAATATCCCACCTCTAATATCAATCTCTAAGACTGCTCTAATACAACTTACTAAGGGGGGGCATGAAAGTGCTCTGATATAACTCTCTTAAAAGGAACCTTCTATATATATCCTCTAATACAATAATTGAGGGGAGCTTAAAAAGAAAGACCTTATAGTTATATTGAGAATTCACATTCACTGTTGGTATGCTAAGTCAAGTAATTCTTATTCCTTAACATCTTATATAACTCATTAATGCCATGATTTGTGATTATCAAAAAAGGGGGATTGTTGGATCCTTTGTGAGATAGTTTTTTTAATAATCACAACTCATTCCACTTTATAAATCATGATAATTCATACATTATGTTTTAAGTAATGTCAATCATGTCAATGAATATCTATATATGAATAACTTATGTCACATTGTATAATACATTTCAATAAGTCCATAAATTATGGATATTTATATTTCAATATATTTATAAGTGTATATTTACATGTAATTATGAATTTCACTTAATTTTTTATTATTCTATATAATACATACACTTTGTAGGTTTTTCAAAGTCTCTGACACCGATAGTTCAAAGGATTCATCGTTGGCTGACTCACCAATGAGGACTCACTGATCGAAGAAGACATCGATGCATGACTAATGTTATTAATATTTTCATAACTTTTTATATACTCCCTTTACTAATTTTATATGAAATGTTAATAATTTGTGTGAAATATTAATGTTTAAATATTAATTATAATTTTTTAGCACTATTTGAATTCATCCAGATTCAAGTATGTTTAATTTTTTAATAAAAAATCTCACCCTACTTATCCAAATTGAATTATTCTTGTTTTTCAGGGTTCCTTACTCGAATTACAACATTTAATTATAAGGAACATTTGGCCAAATCATCCATTTGGAGGGTCATATGGTCTACACAAGAAGACCCAAAGAAACTGTGAAGAAACTTGACCGTCCATGATGATTGAGTTACTGGTCTAACTTCCGAAACCCAAATTTTATGAAACTCCACTATATGTTCGTGATTATATAAAATAATCATGGATAAAAATTTTAAGGTCTAACAACATGAACAAGGGTCCTAACTGATGCTTTTAAGTCCATCCCACCATTCTGGATGGAAATTAAAATCCAGACACTATTCATGACATATCTCATGATGTAATCATAAAATCAATCTGAGATTTTTCAGTGTGAAAGAGAATATATAAGCGGAAGACTTTGTTGAATAAAGTGTTCGGATTTGAAGTCATATTCCTATTTATAAACCCATTCACATTTCGGCCTTCTAAAAAGTATAGATTCAAATGGACATATTAACATTGTTTAATCAAACGGCCATAACTTTGGTTCCATAAGTCCAAATGCCTCAAAATTTTGAGATTATTCGTCCAACATTATTATATAAAACTTTGAAGAAGTAGATATCTCAAGATTCAATTGTATGGATGTTAAAATAGTCAATCCAAGTGGAGGGATAGTTTTGGAATGCAAACAGTCCACCACATTGGGCTATAAATACATCCCCTCCTCTCCTTTCAAAAGGGTTGGCATTTCAGAAGAGAGTAGAATCAATTGTCATGAAAAAATACTTTCCAAAGTATTGGGAGGACCTTCCATATTAAATTTTTCACTTGAGAGACCCTTCCTCCTCTCTTTGTTTTCATTTACTTTTGTGTTCTTCATTGTTGTAATCTTGTAAGTCTTTTTTTTGTAATTTTGTTTTAATGAAAGTTTCTTATTCAATATCTCTTATTCTCATCCTCGTTATGTAGTTTAATATTAATGTTATTAAAATATTTTAAATCAAGTTAAAACACCTTCCCTTCTTTTTATTCCTCATTCAATCGAGAGTCTGTTTTTAATTCTCATTATCGTTTGTGTGTGTGTTCGACACACCACTCTTTTCTTATCCCTTTATTTTTATTATATTATTAATTTATCATCATAATCATTATAACCAGATTATCATTTCAATGGATGAGTAAATCTCTCATTGGGGTGAGTTATAATTTAGGGATGTTAAGTGATTGAAAGCTTTTGCTTGATAAGTATTCTTTGAATTAACATTGTGTATGTTGGACTTAACATGTCATGGATTAATGATTTGTTTTGTTTAATGAGTGGTTTCCATAGGTTATTGGAACCATAAATACACTACCATAAACAAGATATGATTAATATTAGAACCTTAATTTAAGTTAAGGCTTGGATTAAAGCCTTAACACTTGGTAATTCCAATCAACGTCAACTTGTGACATGGGTGTTGATTTAATGCAATATAAAGCAAGGCTCAAGGATATCACAAGCTTGACTACCTAATGATGAACTCACCCCAATATTTATCAATTTGTTAAATCAATCTTAATCAATCAATCATTTCATAAGATCTGCAAACAACCCCCCCCCCCAAATCAGAATACAATCAACTAAAAACAATCGACTATTAAAAAGTATCATCACCGAGGATTCGACCCGAGTGCTTCTATACACATTAACATAGCACTGGAACCTTGATCGGTCGATAGGCAACAATCGGCCACGCTTTCAAATGGCGTTGTTTCCGGGGATGGTTCTTTATGTATTAATTAGTTTCTAGTTATTGTAAAAAAACCAAAAAAACAAAATTTAAAAAAATTGAAAAAAAACACAAAGAAAAACCCGCCTTCTCATAAAAATCATAAACTGAAAAAACAAAAAGAAAAACATGTCTTCCTCTTTATTCCAAAATCTCTCTGAATTCCCCATATCCTCCCAAACAATCCCTCAGATTTGTTTGACCCTTAAATTGAGCGAACTCTTCTCCAACTTAAGAGGAACATTAGGGATAATTAAATAATTCAAGAACTAGTCATTGTCCAACCAGTTGAATTAAAAATGGACAATCCTAGGGAACAAACACTTAAAGAACTTTTTGCCCCTGATATGAATTACCAAACCCTTGGTATTCAATATCCAAACATAGAGGCTAACTTTGAACTCAAATCAGGTTTTATTCATCTTATTCCTCATTTCCACGGGCTAGCCGGTGAGGATCCACATCTCCACCTTAAAGAGTTCCAAGTGGTGTGCTCTACCATGAAGCCTCAAGGGGTTTTTGAGGAACAAATAAAACTTCAAGCATTCCATTTCTCCCTATATAACTCTTCTAAGTCATGGATTTACTACCTCCCTCCTGGTTCCATAACCACATGGAATGACATACAGCGACTCTTTTTAGAGAAATTCTTTCCTGTTTCTCGTACTGCTTCTATCTGAAAGGAAATAAGTGGTATCTGTCAATTCCCAAATGAATCACTCCATGAGTATAGGGAGATGTTCAAAAATCTTGTTACAACCTACCCACACCACCAAATACCTAGCCAACTCTTGATCCAATACTTCTATGAGGGGTTATTGTCTATGGAGAGAACTCTCATTGATGTCGCAAGTAGCGGTGCTCTTGTTGATAAAACTCCCACAGCTGAAAGAGATATCATAAGAAACATGGATGAAAACACACAACAATTCCATACTCAAGTACATGATCAAGTCAAACAAGTCCAAGAGAATCAATCCATAGAGTCGAATAAGATGACTGAGTGGATGAGTGAACTTACAGGTCTTGTGCAACAACTAGTTGTGGCGGCCAAAGCCCCAACCTCATCTTCTCCACAATCTCTATTCCCTGGACCTATCAAGAACTGTGGAATCTGTAGCTCCCCATCTCATCCAACTGACACATGTCCACAACTTCAAGAGGATCCCTCTAATTTATCCAGACCAATGGAGCTCAATGCAGCATATGCTCAGCGGAATCCCAACCCTCAACAATCCGATCAGTTTGTTAGAAACTTCAACCAGCCCCATTCTGAGCCCTTCTCTTCTATATATAACCCTAACTTGAGATATGGGAATCCCAATTCTCATCCCCCTAAATAACCTCATCAAAACCCAAACTAATTCCAATATGGTCAAGGTGTTGGTAACTTCCAACAACCTTACCCTTTTGTTCCTCAACCTCAAAGGATCAATCCTCCTCTTCCTCCTCCTGGATTCCACTATCTTAGTGAGCCTTCCCAATTCCCAAACCAATAAAATGACTTTCCCAAGAACCAAAATCAAAGTAATCCCAATTCGGGACAAGCCTTTTCTTCTAAGAAACCATGGGAAAGTGCAGTACAAGATCTTACCTCCTTCACCCATTCTAGCCTCAAAAACATTGAAACCCAAATTGGTCAACTTGTATCCCACCTGATCCAACAACAACAATCAAATTCTTCCCAACTCCTAGATCAACAATTACCCAACCCCAAGGGTAATGTAAGTGCAATTGCACTTAGATCGGGAAAGAAAATTGTTATGCCTCAAGATAAGTCCTCCAACCCTCCTTTGAATGTTGACCTAGAAAATGAAAAGAAAAGGAAACATGAAAAGGAATTTGAACTCATTCTCTCACCTCCTTCCATTCCACTTAGGAACCCAATTCCTTTTCCTCAAGCCATTTCTAAGCCAAAGAAGTCCTTTGAACCAGATCCTGAAATGCTCGACATGTTTATACATATTGAAGTAAACATTCCCCTCTTGGATGCCATAAAAAAATCCCTAAGTATGACAAGTTTTTTAAGGAATTGTGCACCCACAAGAGGCAACTTAGGACCTTCGAAAATGTTTCCACCCAAAAGTATCTCCCATAAAGTGCAAAGATCCAGGGACTTTTATGGTTCCATGCCAAATTGGAAGTTCAAACTTTGATGATGCACTCATAGACCTAGGAGCCTCAATTAATGTCATGCCCAAATCTATATTCTCCAACCTTGGTCTAGGTACCTTACATCCAATGGGTGTTGTCATTCAATTGGACAACCAAAACACTGCTAGTCCTAAGGGTATAATCAAGGATGTCCTTGTTCGTGTCAATGATCTTATCTTCCCAGCCGATTTCTATGTCCTTGACATGGAAGGTGAGACGAACTCTTCTCAATCTCCCCTAATTCTAGGAAGACCATTCCTCATGACTACTATAACCAAGATTGATGTCCATTCAGGCATCTTATCCATGGAATTTGGTGACCAACTGTTCAAGTTCAACATTTTCCAAGCCATGCGATACCCATATGAGGATCACTATGCATTCTCAATCCATGCTTCTGAGGACACTTATGAGAGTCAATTGAACCTCGTTCCATCATGTTCATAATGTTCTAATGAGAGAGAATCTTGTGAAATCTGCACTATGATTAACCAAGTTATAAATGGTGAAGTTGATGTTGACCTCTCATTCATAGACTTCATCAATCTAGAGGAACTTGAAAACTCTCTTGAATCCCACATCAACTCTGATCTCTACTGCTCCACCTTGGACAGTATTAAGGAAAATTAATCTGATGCAACTGAAGTCCCTTACTCTATTCCTGATTTGCCTAACCCAAAAATGAAAGATGAGACTGATCTAAAACCTCTTCCTACACACTTGAAATATGCATTACTTTTCCATGATCACTCTTATCTTGTCATTATCTCTGCTTCACTTATCGAAACTGAGGAGTCCAAACTTGTTCAAGTGTTAGAGGAAAACAAAAAAGCCTTAGGTTGGACCCTAGATGACATACCAGGAATCAACCCTGCCCTTTGCATGCATCACATCCATCTTGAGGAATCATCAAAACCAATTAGACAACCACAAAGAAGACTCAATACACTCATACTTGAGGTAGTTAGGAAATAGATCACCAAGATTCTTCAAGATGATATTATCTACCCAATTTCTGATAGTGAATGGGTTAGTCCAATTCAAGTTATACCTAAAAAGGGTGGGGTAACTGTTGTCACAAATGAACATGGAGAGTTATTCACAACTTGAGTGAAGAACAAATGGCGTGTGTGCATTGATTACCAAAAATTGAATGTTGAAATAGGGAAAGATCACTACCCTCTTCCATTCCTTGATCAAATGTTGGAACGATTAGCCGGAAAGTCACACTATTGCTTTCTTGATGGATACACCGGCTACTTCCAAATCCTAATCACACCTCAAGACCAAGAAAAGACTACTTTCACTTGCACCTTTGTAACATATGCATATAGGATAATGCCTTTTGGACTTTGCAATACTCTTACAACATTCCATAGGTGTATGATGAGTATCTTTTCTGAATTCATTGAACATTGCATAGAAGTATTCATGGATGACTTTACCATTTATGGTGATTCTTTTGAATCGTGCTTACATTCACTCTCTCTAGTCCTTCAAAAGTGTGTCATGTGTAACCTTGTGTTAAATTTTGAAAAATGTCATTTCATGGTTGCAAATGGGATTGTTCTAGGTCACATAGTTTCAAAAGATGGTATTGAAGTCGATCCTACCAAAATTGAAGTGATCCAATCACTTCCTGAACCCACCTCTGTTCAAGACATCTATTCATTCCTCGGTCATGCTGGTTTCTATCGTCAATTCATCCATAACTTCAATAGGATTTCCCTCCCACTCACTTGGTTGCTCCAAAATGATGTCACTTTCCATTTCGATGAGGTTTGCAAGAGATCCTTTGTTTAACTAAAAACTTCTCTTACATCTGCCCCGATAATCTAACCCCCAGATTGGTCCTTACCCTTTGAGTTGATGTGTGATGCTTCTGATAGGGCCATTGGGGTCGTTCTTGGTCAAAGAAGAGAAAAAAGTCCTCATGTCATCTACTATGCCTCAAAAACATTGGATGAAACTCAATCTCACTACACTGTCACTGAAAAGGAACTTTTAGATGTGGTTTTTTCCTTAGATAAATTTTAGCCCTATCTATTAGGTGTCAAGATCATCATCTTCACAGACCATTCAACTATAAAGTTCTTACTCAAGAAAAGTGATTCCAAATAGAGGCTAATAAGATGGATCCTAATGCTCCAAGAGTTTGACCTTGAAATAAAATATAGACCAGGAAAAGAAAACCATGTGGTTGATCAATTGAGTAGAATTTTTAATTCTTCTCATTCTGAAATAATTGATCCAGAATTTCCAACTGAGCACATTTCATCTCTCACTCCAAAAATACCATGGTATGCCCCAATTGTAAATTACTTGGTTTCTGGTGTTTTTCCTGAAAATTTTTCAAAAGAACAAAAAATGAAGTTGAAAAGTGATTCAAAATACTATTTTTGGGAAGAAAATAAACTTTGTAAAATTAGGGCAGACATGGTAATTCAGAGATGTGTTGACGAAAATGAACATTCTTCCATCTTAGAATTCAGTCACTCAATGCCTAGTGGTGGCCACTTTGGACCACAAAGGACCTCCTGAAAGGTCCTAGACTCATGATTCTTCTGGACTTCACTCTTCAAGGACTCACATGAGTTCTATCAATCATGTCCCACTTGACAAAAGTTTGGCACAATTTCAAAGAGAAATAAAATGCCCCAAAATCCTTTAATTTTCTGTGAGATCTTCGATGGTTGGGGCATTGATTTCATGAGACCATTCCCCCATTCCAATAGATTCTCATACATTCCTCTTGTGATTGATTATGTTTCTAGGTGGGTCGAGGCTAAACCCACTAGAAAGGATGATTCACATACTGTTAGTGAGTTCCTAAAGACGCACATCTTCCACCGATTTGGCACACCACATGCCTTGATAAGTGACTTAGGAACCCATTTTTGTAATAAAACCATGGAATAAATTTTGAAAAAGAATAGTGTTGTACATAAAACTTCAACTGCATATCACCCTCAAACAAATAGCATGGCTAAACTTTCTAATAGAGAAGTGAAAATAGTGCTTGAGAGAATTGTAAAACCCACCAGAAAATACTAGCCTGAAAGACTTGGTGAAGCACTTTGGACTTATCAAACTGCCTATAAAACACCCATTGGGATGTCTCCTTTTAGGATAGTTTTTAGTAAAGCATGTCATTTTCCAGTTGAAATCCAACATAAGTCATTTTGGGCTGTGAAAACCTGTAATTTTGATTGTGAAAAATTTAGTGAAGAAAGATTGTTGCAATTGGCTGAACTGGAGGAGCTTTGACTTGAATCCTATGAGAATTACAATTTGTACAAAGAAAAGGCTAAGGTACTCCATGACAAACAAATCCTGAGAAAGGTATTTCATGAAGGTGAAAAGGTATTGATTTTCAACTCTTGATTTCAGCTTCACCCAGGTAAGCTTAATTCTCATTGGGAAGGTCCTTTTATTGTTTCTCATTTTTACCCATTTGGTGCAGTGCAAGTCCAAGACCCGTCTTCCAAAAGGACATTCACGGTTAATGGACATCGGTTAAAGCATCACCATGAGAGGACACACAATCCTGTAACAACATCAATTTCCACTGGATCCCCAACTTCTGCATTTGACCCACCATTAGATGGAGATGGAAACCCACTAAATCCAAACCAAGGGCACCTCTTTCCTTTTAACTCCTCTTTTCGCTCTCTCTCTCTCTTTCTTCTTATTCCTCCCTCATTCTCATTTTGTTTTTTTTACCACTTTCCTCATCACATTTTTTTTATTTATTTATTATTTACTCTTTCTCTTTTGTGTGGGTGTATAGTTTAAAAACACTAAAAAACTAAAAAAATAAAAAAAATGCAAAAAAAACCAAACGAGTCATACTTACCCACCATCCAGCTTTGACATTTTTTCCAACCATTTTGGGGAGTCAAAAGACATGGTTTCATCTAAAAAATCTTGTGTTTTCATCATATATTTGGATAAATAATATTGTGTCAAACCTAACAAATTTTGAATGCTCAATTTTTGATTTGGAAACTGATTTTCCCCACCCATGAGGAACACTATTTACTTTCATGCCAAGGCCACCTATGGCCATTTTTTCACAATGTGTGTTTTTCACCCCCATTTGTGAATCTTGAGTTTGTGGACCTTCGAGATAAATTTCCTACTTTAGTGTGCATTAATATGATAGAGGAATTTTCTGAGCCATATGAGAATTATAATAGCCAAATAGCCTCCCATTAACCATACATTAATCCTCCTTTTGAAAGCCCCTTCGAGCCTATGAAAACCTTTTCTTTGATAGCCACATTACAAGCCCAATACCTTTTCCACCCAATATCAATATGGATTTTCATTGCATAATTTTTTTGAAATTTAAGTGTGGGGGGGAATGGATTTCATTTTGGGTACCCTTTGTTGATTTCACCATATTATCCTATACTTGAGGGCAAGCATCCATTTCAGTGTGGGGGATATGTTGTCATTCAGTATGTTTTGGGGAATGTAATGTACTTTAATTTATGTAATTTTTTAAATGTTATTGACAAGTGTTCAAAAAATCAATCAAAAAAAAGAACAAAAAAAATGAGTTGTTTCTTAGCTAGGTCAAAAATCACTCTTCCTCAACCTTTGATCTTTTTATAACTATTAAAATTAGTGTTGTGAGGAGATCAATCATGGGTTGGGATATGAGAGTGAGATCTTTTTCAAGTTCAACTTTCTAAATAAAATAAAATAAAATAAAAACAAGAACACTTATGTCATTGGGAGAATTTTTGTGTTTTGTAAATATTTCATCTTCTCATCCCCTTCAAATTTTCTTCCTCTCTTGTTTCTTTCTTCACACAATCATTCCCTTATAAATATTTATTTTCATTTCCTTCCATGTTTAATTTCAAAAAAAAATGTGCATTGTTTTACCCATGTTGGTGTTTTACCCCTCTTATTCTCTCTCTTGGACATTAAATTCCTACCGTCTCATAGCCACAGAAAACCCCTTAAAAATACCTCTTGATTCTTGTTCACTTTAGGATAGGGATTGGAAGCTGAGAGATCTTACAAACTCTAAGATTTTCACTTTTGGTATCTTGAGAGGAGTAAGTTTTGTGTGCCACCATTTTCCATTTCTAAATTTGAGAATGAAAAAATGACTTGTTTTTGGAACATTGTTTCTGTAACAAATTGTGGTGGAATTCAATATGGATGAGTGAAATTTTCTAAACCTCCCCTTAGTGGGGAAAACAAAATTTTAATATTTGTTAGCGAGTGAAAATGATTTTGTAATGTTTTTTATATTTTTTGCACATGAGGACATGCACAAGACTAAGTGTGGGTGAGTTTATGTTATTAATATTTTCATAACTTTTTATATACTCCATTTACTGATTTTATATGAAATTTTCATAATTTTTGTGAAATATTAATGTTTAAATATTAATTATAATTTTTTAGCACTATTTGAATTCATCTAGATTCAAGTCTATTTAATGTTTTAATAATAAATATCACCATACTTATAAAATTGCATGATTATTGTTTTTTAGGGTTCTTTACTCAAATTCAAACATTTCATTAGAATGAATCTTTGGCCAAATCGTCTATTTGGAGGGTCATATGGTCCACACAAAAAGACCCAAAGAAACTGTGAAGAAACTGAACCAGCCATGACGATTGAGTTACTGGTCTAAATCCCAAAGCCCAAATTTTATGAAACTCCACCATATGTTCTTTATTGTCCAAAAGAATCATGGATAAAAATTTTAAGGTCCAACTACACGAAAAATGGTCCCAACTGATGCTTTGAAGTCCAGACCACCATTCTGGCTGGAAATTAAAATCCGGACGCTATTCATGACATAGATCATGGTGTAATCATCAAATCAAGCTGATATTTTGCAGTGTGAAAGAGGAGATATATTCGGTAGACTTTTTTGAAGAAATTGTTCGGATTTGAAGGCATATTCCTATTGATAAACCCATTCACATTTCAGCTTTCTAAAAAGTATGGATTGAAATGGACAGATTAACATTATTTAATCAAACGGACATAACTTTGGCTCCATAAGTCCAAATGCCTCCAAATTTTGATATTATTTGGAAAATTTTATTATATACAACTTTGAAGAATGATATATCTTAGTATTCAGCTTTCTGGATGTCCAAATAGTCGATCCAAGTTGAGGGGTAGTTTTGGAATGCAAACAGTCCACCACCTTGGGCTATAAATACATCCCCCCTCTCCTTTCAAAAGGGTTGGCATTTCAAAAGAGAGGAGCATCAATTGGAACGACCAAATCCTTTCTAAAGGTTTGATAGGACCTTCCATACTCAATTTTTCACTTGAAATATCCTTCCTCCTCTCTTTTTTTCATTTACTTTTGTGTTCTTCATTGTTGTAATCTTGTAAGTCTTTTTTTTTTTGTAATTCTGTTTTAATGCAAGTTTCTTCTTCAATATCTCTTATTCTCATCCACCTTCTGTAGTTTAATATTAATGTTCTTAAAATATTCCAAATCAAGTTAAAACCCCTTCCCTTCTTTTTTTTCCTCATTCAATCAAGAGTCTGTTTTTAATTCTCATTATCATTTGTGTGTGTGTTCGACGCACCACTCTTTTCTTATCCCTTTCTTTTTCTTCTCTTATTAATTTATCATCATAATCATTATAACCAGATTATTAATCATTTCAATGGATGAGTAAATCTCTCATTGGGGTGAGTTATAATTTAGGGATGTTAAGTGATTGAGAGCTTTTACTCGATGAGTATTCTTTGAATTAACATTGTGTATATTGGACTTAACATGTCATGGATTAATGACTTGTTTTGTTTAACGAGTGGTTTTCATGAATTATTGGAACCATAAATACACTACCATAAACAAGATATTATTAAGATTAGAATCTTAAGTTAAGTTAAGGCTTGGATTAAAGCCTTAACACTTGGGAATTACAATCAACGTCAACTTGTGACATGGGTGTTAATTTAATGCAATATAAAGCAAGGCTCGAGGATATCACAAGCTTAACTACCTAATGATGAACTCACCCCAATCTTTATCAATTTTTTAAATTAATATTAATCAATCAATCATTTCATAAGCTCTGCAACCCCCCCCCCCCCCAATCAGAATACAATCAACTAAAAACAATCGACTATTAAAAAGTATCATCGCTGATGATTCAACCTGAGTGTTGTTATACACATTAGCAGAGCATCGAAACCTTGACCAGTCGATAGGTGACAATCGGTCGCGCTTTCAATGACTCGCTGATAGAACAAACGACACACTGATGGACAAGTCATCGATGATCGGTCACACCGATAGTTCAAAGGACTTACCGATGGACGACTCACCGATGGACAACTCATCGTTAGTTCAAAGGACTTACCGATGGATGAGTCACCGATGGGTGACGCACCGATAGTTCAAAATGAGTCACTGGTGATGACTCACCGATTCCCGAACAGACTGACAGTACAAATGACTCACTGATGCTCAGAATCATCGATACCGATGGGAAGGACTCACCGATACAGAGATTCACTGATGCCGATATCGATGCTAATAACTCACCGATACTGAGATTTGCTGATGCTGACAGACCGTTGCTAAAAGACTGTTGCAAATGACTCACTGATACTTATGACTAATCAATAGTCATAAAAACTGTTTTTAATTTATTAATTCAAATTTATATCGAATGGTCATATTTAGACAAATTAATGTTTCTAACATTATTTAATGTTGTCTGTAGGATATTTATAGGACAGTACAAGGTACATGCACGTGGGATGATCATTGTGTCTGCTGGACCTCAAAGTATAAAAGAATTACAAGCTGGATCATTCAAAAAAAGAGAAAGTGCGCAATAGAGAAAGCAAGTGAAATGGTGTGGAAGAACTATTGCAACTCTCAAACATACTTCAAAAACCCAAGAACTCAAAGGAAGAACATACGGGGAGATCAAGAAGTGAAGCAAAACTTGTTGAGCTACTCTAAACATCTTTAGAACAAGAAGCTAAACATTTCACCTCCTGGAAGCCAGACCACAGAGGATACAACACTCTGTTTTGGAGTCAACTTCTAGAAGAGGACTGGAACTTCAACTCCACTACATCAAACAAGTCCAGAGCTGCACTGCATAACACACAGAGATTTCTAAACCTTACACTACATCTTTAACTCTGTTGTGTTTATTTATTTACATTTCTGAGCAGTGTGTGTATCTGTCTGTTACACACACACACTGACTCCTATGCATAACTAGAGGATACTTGATATCCTCAAACTCGCTCTCTATTTATCCTTTTGTATCCTGCATAAAAATGTAGAAGAGGTCAAGTGTGATTTTTTTGTTGTTTTCCCCACAAAAAACTATGGTAGAGGTCAAGTGTGACCCGGACAACCTTGTGTGATGTTGTGAACCCCGATCCAGGGTGTGGATCAAACTGTTCATTAATTTAAACTGGTTGGTGGCAGGTGATCACCAAGTGGATAGGATTAAGTCTCTGCTTGAGATTGAACCTCTTGTTTTATTTCCACTGTGTTTTTTCCTTTTAGTTTTACTCTATTTTTATCACATATTTCATAAAACTAAATTGAACTATGATAGTTAGTTTAACAAGTGTTTATAATTGTTGTAAACCAATAGGTTAGTTTCAAAAGTTATATTAATCTTTAGATTAGTATAGCTAAGAATTAATCAATATTTTGAGAAATTAATTGAACATTCAGGACTCTTATAAATTCACTACAAACTGGCTTACATTATATTTTTAATTGGGGGAAATTTTCAAAAAACCAATCTTTAAACATAAATTTTTATAGATACTCAATTCACTCCCCTCTTGAGTATTCTACTCAGGCCAACAACTTTGTTGGATTTCTTCGATTTGGCTCTCCAAACATCTATCTCTTCAAGAGCCGCTTCTAATTCATCCTGGAGATCAACTCTTCCTTGCACGTCACCTTCTTCATTGTCACTCTCTTCCCTTGTCTGAGAATTGACCGCAACTGCCACCATAGCATTTTCCTTATGGTCTTTACAGTCATTAATTTCTTCTACCTTGGTCTCTTTGAAACTTTCATTCTCTTACGAAAGAAGGTTCTTCTTCTTGAAAAAAAAATCACTTAACGTTTTTCCTACCTTTCACATTGGTTGAAGACTTCTTCATGTGAATTTCATCTTCACCCTCATCATTATCTTAAAACTTCTTTGGGAACCTCATTGCAAGATGTCTAACCTTTCTGCATCGAAAGCATGCAAGTGGAAGTTTCCTTTTAAACTTTCCTTTTCCCCTTTGCGATTTTAGGAAGGGACTTCTATAGTGAGATTCTTTATGACATTGAATGTCACCTCTTTGGATTTTCCTTTTTACACAACCTCATTATCATCATTTCACATCTTGTACGTGACAAAATATGCAATGTCAACTCCTTTGGATTCTTGTCTTCCAATATAGAGACTTTTGGATTGAACTGAGGTGACAGTCTTCTCAGGATGCGCTTGATGATCTTAACATCATCAAGGATTTCTTTGAGACCGCACATATCCTCCACAAAAACATTCACCCAGTCAAAGAATGCATCAACTGACTCATTATGATGCATTCTTAGGTCCTTATACTTATTCCATGGAACTTGAAACTTAGCTTTTTGAACTTTTGAATCACCCTCATAGATATTTAGTAACTTTTCCCACATGACATGCAATGACTTACATGACATCACCCTTGTGCAGATTGTGTTGGATAAGGCTCCCCCTAAAACATTGATTCATCTAGTGTCAACATCCAATTCTCTTCGGTCTGCTTTTGATAAAGCCTTGTTGTTTATACTGGCCGAAATACCATGCATCGCAGCTATAAAGACATTCATACCTAATGATCAGAAGTAGTGATGCATCTGATTCTTCCATAATTGAAAATTATTTTCATCGATGATCGGAATCCCTTTGTGATTAACAAACCTTCATTGCATCCACTGAGAGAGAAAATGAATGTTTTCTCTCTGATACCAGTTGTTGACTCAACCAGATCAAATACCCTGACAAGAGGGTAAATCAGGGTATGACAGATTAAAATCTTCCCCTATTTGGATTTTATTTCATCGTTAAACAAAACACTCTTTTCTCCCCCAAGAAATAAAAACATGCATGAGACATAGCCAAAAATATGTGATGATTGATGTCATACCACAAAGTTGTTTACACCTCATTTACTGTGTTATGAAGCTCAGCTTTCATTCACTTGATGAAAACCACTTTACTGTAGGATTTCTGAGCAATTCTTTATAGGTTCGTGCAACTTTCACCATCACGCAACATTTGCACGACTTGGGCGCAACTTTCCCAACTTTCGCGCAACTTTTATGGTTTGTCGTGGAACACCACCTTTCGCACAAGTTTTCAATTCATCATGGAACTCTCAACTTTCGCGCAACTTTCAAGATTATCATGAAACTCTCAACTTCCGCTCAACTTTCAAGATTGTCACGGAACTCACTTTCACGTAACTTTTAGTCGCTACTTCATGTAAGAAACAACTTCACTCAACTCTTACACGATTCAAAACCCTAAAATTCTCTAAGGGTTGGGCTACTCAAATGAGGGGGTAGTTGTCTATTCATAGACATCGTCGACCCTTCGCGCAACTGTTTTGCGCGCACCAACACGACGCTCAACTTTCCTTGGTCACTGAACTCCAACGATTTGACATCATCTTTAGTGCACAACTCACCACTGTCACACAACTCCATCTGTATTTCACTGATTCACGCAACTCTATCTGTGTCGCACAACTTTGATTTGGGCGCAACATTAGAACTTTTGTGAAATACTTTCCTTAGCCATAATTTGATGAAATGGGCTCGAATCTTCACTTGCGCGCAACTTCGCAAAGCTCATTCACACTTTCGCGCAACATTTGCATTTGCATGAAAATATTTCTTTTTCCAAATTTGACGCACTGAGAAACATCGTCACCATATACGCGCAACTTTCTAAATCATTTTCAAATCTTTCACATCTTTGTCTTAAAACTTTGTCAACATACCTTATCAACCTGATTTGTCAACAAACACAACCAACCCAAAAAAACTGCAAAGTTGCTTAGGAAGATTTTTACCCAATAAAAACTTTCCCGAATTGCTTCAAAATTTGAATAACTTCTCAAGCTATAATTGTCAATCAAAACACTTATAATTTAAATAAAACTCATTCTTAAAAATTACACTCTAAATCATTTAGGTGCAACAAATAAATCACATGGGGGGGTTTCAAAACCGCTCTTAAAAACTTTATTTCCCAAAACAAAAATATTAAAGATAGATTCAACCTTCACCACTAATATTAATCCCTTTTATCAAACCAATTTCATTGAAATTTCAAAACATCATCAAAACATTTAAATCCCAAAATACATTTTACAATCAACCCCAAAATCATCAAATTTATGTAAATATGGCATGTTTATCAAAATACAACATATCAAAATATATTCAATATACTTATAAACTTAAAAACATTCGGAAGTCCATTGTTTTCCCAAAGAAAAACATAGAAAAAATCATTCTGTTGGGATATAACCATTTTATTTCATGCAGGAAATTTCAAATAAAAACATCTAAAAATATCATGAAACCAAAAACATGTTTATTAAAAGATTCCAACATTTAAATTTTCATCACCCAAGACAAGGATAAAAATAGATGATCTAATTCTTTCCAAAACTTCATAATAAAACATATTACAAACGGTCAGAGAAGGAGGACTGCAAAACTACAAAGAAAACACGCAAGTACACGCATTCAGGAAGCCAGAAAGGCTCGAATTCGAGACCTCCCCGACACCCCACTAAACCCTTTGTCACTAGGCTAAGCCTGAGGGGCAACTTCATAATAAAACATCGTTTCAAAACAAAATACATAGAACCTACCTTGATTAAACACATAACTCATAAAGTATACCAACAACACGCAATCAACTACGTCGCCACCAAAACGAACCATTTGACCATAATTATACAACTCTTCAGTGACTTTTAAATTGGACCAATGCCCATCCCATTTTACAAAGTCCTACCATCAATCGCAAAGTCTCAATAGTAATGATAACACTAATTCATAAACAATATAAAAACTATCAGCCAAGGGATATCAAATTCAAAACAATTTGTATCATTAATCAATCCTAATCAAATAAGTTGAGTACGCTTAAGGAAAATTATCGTCAGGAATAAATTTCATAACCCAACCAATTTCAACCATTATAAACCAACTTTAAGCATAACATTTTAATAATGACTAAAATCATTGAAATTTCACTTAAGACATCACCCTTCTCCACTTAAAAACTAGAAATACCATTTAAACAATTTCAACTATAATTTTTAAAACCCGCTTACTTAAATTTTGATAGAACATAAATTTTCATTTTTCAAAGAATTCCATCAAAATACTAAATTCATGATTGATCGGTTAAAATTATCATTCACCCAAAAAAACTTCATTGTGGCCTCCATTTGAAACCCATTTTTATATGAATAATCATTCCCATAATCACATGCATTCAAACATATATCATGCATTTTTTGTATAACACTAAATGATGCATGAAATGCAATGCTTGTCTTTGTTATTCATGGTCAAAACGTTTCATTGAGGCAAACATGAAATAAAATGATTCAAAAACAGGACCAACTAATACCTCACATTCTAGTAACTCGAGTTTCCCTATAAAGATGAAGATTAGTCATTTTTATACGTATCTCACATCAATTGATCATCATATCCCCATGTTTACTATTGACTCACTTCCCAAAATATGTTCAATACGATTTGTAATGACCTGACCTACCCAAATCATGAACCTTACTATCTGTGTCCCATGAGTTTCACGTAATACCTTGATTTTTTTCTTAACCAACCGCATGTTATTACCTTTTGGGGTCACTTATCATACAAACTATAGCTACAAGACAATAGATGTTCTTTCGGTGTGTTAAATCTCACGCACTCACCCTCCTAAGTAAACTTATCATAAGATCACTCATCCGGACATTAATTTGAATCAAACATGCTCAACTATTAAGTACTTCATATAAGGAATAGTTTTGAAAAGAAATGAATGTCATATTGACATGAGTAATACCAATTAGTCTTTTTAAGTTTCCCTTTTTCCAAAGATATTACAAGTTTCATGTTTTGCACGACAAAGTAGTCATATGAATCATTGATCATTTTGTTAATTCATGACATGGTTGCAAAGTTCCATGTTTATTGGTAAATATAAAAGTACGAACATATACCAAAACATGAGCCTTGTATTTAAAAACAAAACAAAGCACATACTTTATTACAAAAAAAAAATGCAACTTCAGAGAAAAATATATGCTCACGACATTAAATAACAGTACATATTAAAAAGCAATAATAGATATATTATAAAATTAACAAAAAAAATGTAAAATAACACAATAAAGCTTACACTAACAAAAAAAACATATATACAAAATCGTACCACATGTTTTGATTCAAACTATTAAAAAACACAAAGAATAAATAAAATAAAACAAAAAACGTTTTAATAAAACGAAAAAGATGGGCTTCTTAATAAAATGAAAAGAATACAACTAAAGGTGTTGTAAATGCTTGATGGCATGAAAAAAATATTCTTGATTAATATAAAAAGCCAACAAAATTAAAACAATACTCCGAAGGATAGAAATACCTGATGGATTGAACCCAACCGAATTGAAAGGCTTGATTAAAATAAGTCAAAAAAATTAAAATACTTAAAATGATAGAATTACCTGATGGATTGAACCAGTCTCATATCCGAACTTTACAAACCACACTAACCAAAGGAATTGGATGGTCATTTGAATTTCACATGCAATTAGAGGGTACTCACATTTCCCATTCTGCCCCTGCTTGCCAATCCAGTTGAACCGAACCGGTACAAAGCTTCACATAATCATCCCAACCCGATCCGACCTGGCCTAACAGCCCCTATACTTTGTCATCGTGAAACCACCACCTCGTCTCCTTCGGAGACTTGCCGTTTCTGCAATTCTTCACGTACCTATCATTATCTGCCGGGCATTGCTGCAGAGGATCACCGGAACCATGAACACAATTAACACAAATTCCGAGGGGGGGAATGTATGGGATGATGTTTGTTCAGTTTATAACCTTAGCGGTGGAGCTGGACAGCATGGACAGAATGCTGATGCAGATAGAACTTACAGTCATGGCCGGCGACCATGAATCATATAAAATGTCTGCAAAACATAAAAGCAACAATATTTTACATCACGAGGAAGATGATAGAGCATCCAGGCCAAGGGTGTAAATTGGGCCTGGGCCTAACAGCCCAACCCGGCCCGAAAAGGGTCAGGGCCCTTTCACTAAAAAATAATTTTTTGAATAAAATCTAACATAAGATTTTTTTCAAGTTAAGAGAACGCTTGAAAGGAAACTCGCATGCTTCCTTGACTTCCTCCTACTCTCCAAAACATTTTATAGAACATCGTTTTTTAAAAGAAAACATGTACCGAACACAGGAACCATTGTGTTGTGTTTGTTTTTTGGAAAACATTTCTTGTTTTCATTTCATAAGAATATAATAGAAAATGTATTATATCGTGTAAATGAAAAACAGTTTTATAGAAACTGGAACTGAAAATGACTGATTATGGGAAAACAAATATAAAAAACTTGTTTTCGGGTTTCAAGAAAATGAAAAGTATGCAACTCCTATGCTTTCATGATTTGATTCCACTTTTCAAAACATTTTATAGCATATGCATGTTTAGAAAATGAAAACAAAAAATGTTTTCCACAACCAAACGCAACCTTAGTTTTCCAAAATTATGCATTTTAAAATTCAAAAGCTCACACAGCCGAAACTTTGTTAGGCCTCTCAAACCACCAGCCCTCAATTGAGGTCGACTCCTTTGTATCAAGTGTAACCAGAATCAGAATTATAGCACATGCATGTTTAGAAAATGAAAACAAAAGAAAGTTTTCCACAACCAAGCGCATCCTTAGTTTTCCGAAATTATGCATTTTAAAATTCAAAAGCTCACAGCCGAAACTTTGTTAGGCCTCTCAAACCACCAGCCCTCAATTGAGATCGGCTCCTTTGTGTCAAGTGTAACCAGAATCCGAATTACAGTAAGCGCAGGAAAAAGAAATAGAATCCGAATTACAGTAAGCGCGCGAAAAAGAAATAGAAACAGATTCCCTGCTTCCCTCTCCCCCCATGGGGCCCAGCAAGTCCAAATGGCCTAACAACCTGCTCCTCTCCTGGATGGAAACTCTTGCCCCTCCTGGAATATACCTTCCAGCTCATGGGTAAATCACGGGCTCTACTACTCGCCACCTCTTGAGAATCAGTCTTGCCCTCGAGACTGAAAAGCGGAAATTGATTACAAAGAATGAATTTGTCTTCCCAGGTAGCATCTTCCGGTGGACGGCCCTGCCATTTAATCAGGCACCGTGGTTGAACAAGTCCCTCCTGTTGCTGACAACATCAGGCCAAAATTTCCTCCAGCACCATGGAATCAGTCACATCGCCCTCCAGGTCGGGAGGAAGAGTGGGCTCGACAGAGTGTTGGCCCACCATTTTTTTGAGTTGAGACATGAAAAATAGGGTGGATGCGAGCCAAAGGGGGTAAATTTGACTGATACACCACACAGTCCGATCTGTTTCAGAATCTGAAATGGGCCAAAAAAACAAGGTAAAAGTTTCTGATTAATGTGTTGTGCTAAGGATTGTTGTTTATGAGGACGGAGACGCAAATATAAGTAGTCCCCTTTCTGGAAAGTAACCGGGCGTCTGCTGCTTCATGATGTTCTGGGACCGAGACAAATGATATTTGAGCTGGCGTAAAGCATCCTGACGGTCTAACAGGGCTTGTGTTGCGGGTGGCACTTTGTCTTCAGATGGCGAGAAATTGAATACAGTGGGCAGAGGCCTACCATAAACTGCCTCAAAAGGTGTAGTGTTGATAGAGGCATGCCATGTGGTGTTGTGAGAGAATTCTGCCCATGGAAACCAATAGGACCACTGTTTGGGTTGCTCCCAGACAAAACAGCATAGATCGGTCTCGACACATCTATTAACCACTTCGGTTTGGCCATCAATCTGCAGGTGGTATGCAGAGCTGAGCTTTAAGAGAGTTCCTTGTAGACAGAATAATTCAATCCAAAAATAACTGATGAAAACGGGGTCGCGTTCATTAATGATGGACGCTGGAATACCATGGAGGCGAATGATCTCCCGGGAAAAAACCTCAGCGACGCTTTTTGTTGTATAAGGATGCTTCAGGGGTATGAAACAGCCATATTTGGAGAGGTGATCAACGACAACAAAAGGCACATTATAGCCGTGGGATTTAGGCAGTGCGGTGATAAAATCCGTAGAGAGATCAGCCCAAATAGGGTGTGGAATTTCCAGTGGCTGCAGCAACCCGAATGAAGAAAGGGTAAAATATTTGTTGCGTTGACAAACAGGACATTCTCGGACGAAATTTTGAATCTGTATTTTCATAGATCTAATATATATTGGCTGTCAATTTGCGATAGGTGCGGTAGAAACCTGAATGCCCCCCCTTGTGAAGTAGAATTAATTCACCAAGTAATTTTGGCACCCAAGGGGGGCGATTGGGGGAGAACCATTCAGCCCTTATAGCGAAGCATCCCATGCCAATACGAGTAAGCAAGATAAGTCTCCTCTTTGAATGGCAGCGACAATTTTGCTAAGACAAGGATCCTCTAGAACACCCTCAAAAAAATGGAGTTAGTTTCCCAAACTGGAGAGGAGTGAAGTAGCTGGAGTTCAGCCGGATCGTCCCTCCAAGAAAGATCTCAAACTGATACTCAAGCAATTTCGCTATCCAACATTGTTGGTTAGTTGTGGCTATGCGCTGGTGGAGGAGGTGTTTAAGGCTCCGATAATCAGAATAAACAATAAATGGTCTGCCAATAAGATAGGGCCGCCAATGTTGATACTAAAGCCGTCACCTCCTTCTCATAAGTGGACTTAACTAAATTCGTCGTTGTCAAAGCTTTGCTAAAATAAGATATGGATTGGCAGTTTTGCATGAGGACCGCCCCAACCCCACACCCGGAGGCATCACACTCCAATAAAAAGCCCGTGGAAAAATTGGGTAAAGCCAGTGTCATCGTGATGCATTGCTTGAGGGAATGGAAGGCCTGAATGGCTGCAGGGGTCCAAGAAAAATTATTTTTCTTCATTAGAGCTATAAGGGGTTGAGCAACCTTACCATAATCCCTGACAAATTTCCTGTAATAACCTGTGAGGCCAAGGAATCCCCGGATGCCCTTAACTTGGAGTGGGCCAATCCAACACTGCCTGGACCTTGGCGCTGTCCATAGAGACCCCGGATTCAGAAATTACATGGCCCAAGTAAGACACGCTGAGCAAAGGAACATTTCCCAAGGTTTGCGAAAAAACTGGGCCGACAAGGTTTTGTAAAATAGTTTTCATATGTCCCAAATGGGTAGCCCAATCGCAGCTGTAAACTAAGATATCATCGAAAAAAATGAGCACAAACTTACGGAGGATGGACCAGAAAAGATCATTCATTGTTGCTTGGAAGGTGGACGGGGCATTGGTAAGGCCAGAAGGCATTACCAAGTACTCATAATGGTCATTGTGAGTACGAAAAGCAGTTTTTTCAATGTCTTCTTCCGTTATCCTGATTTGATGATAGCCCGATCGAAGGTCGAGCTTAGAATAAAATTCGGCCCGATGAAATTCATCTAATAATTCTTCAACAATGAGAATGGGAAATTTAATAGGGACAGTGGCTTTGTTGAGTGCTCTATAGTCAACGCATAAGCACCAAGTCTGATCATTCTTTTTAATTAATAGCACTGGGCTGGAATATGCGCTAGCACTAGTGCAGACAATCCCTGGAAGTGACATGTCTTGTACTTGCATTTCGATTTCAGTTTTTTGAAAATGCGAGTAACGATAGGGCCTAACAGGAACTAGCCCATGCCCTGGCAAAAGCCGAAAAGCATGAGTACATCGGCAAAGAGGAGGAAGGCCCTTCGGTTTGTCGAACAAATTGGTAAAATGGCCAAGTGGTGCAATTCCTAGTGTTGAAAGGCAACTAGAGAGAGCGTTGCACCCCCAGAAACAGAGCCAACCAGAACTAATTGGCTACTAACTTTGCCTGATATTGTAACGTCGTTCTATAAAGCAGAATCTAGCACGCAAAGTTTGGTGGTGCCACGAAGAACATATTTTGTCTGCACCACAATAAAGCACATTGTCGTCATCTTCTGGTTGATGTGCATCTCCGCCGGTGTGCGCAACCAAGCGATTCCCAAAATGAGATCGAGACCTCCAATGTCCATGACATGAGCATCAATGAAACAAACGTAATCTCCCAGTCGTAACTGCAGGTTATGACTTACTCCATGTGTTGGTGTAAGGAATGTGTAGGGGGGGGGTTTGGTGTGGGGCTGGTTGGGGCGTGTGGGCATTAGCAGTCTAGGGGCAATATTGGATTTTCCCCTTTTATTAGTTTGTTACGGCCAGCTGTAGCAGGTGGGGGCAGGTGGGGGCAGGTGGGGAATTATATGGGGATTGGTTCATAGGGAAGAGGAGGATTGTTCCTTGGGGATTTCTTCTACAGCTTGGCAGGTGGGAAGTACGGCCGGTGGTCACGGCTTAATCTCTAGAGGAAGTGGTCTTCTCCTAGAAATTCTCCTCCATCAACTCTTTCTTCTACTTTTTCTGTTGTAATTCTTCTTCTGGAACTGTTCAACAACAAATATACAGAGTTTCCGGCTGCTGGTTTTCTACTCTCTCTCGCAAAATTGTTCCTATCATTTGGCGACTCCGCTGGGGAAGCTCGTGGGAGAGACGATCAAAGAGACAGCTCACAGGCGGAACTGATTTCTGCGACTCTTTCCTGGAGGCGTTGTTTGGTGGGTACATGCGACTTTGTCCTCTCTCTACCACCTCATTTCTGTTGGACGCAACCGCTGGGGAGCCGACGTTGGTTCGCCTTCGAAGCTATTTTTTGGAACAGTTGTGAGTCCGAAGCAGGAAGCGTGGGAGTGCCAAGGAACGGTGAAAAATGTCACACCTTCTACTCTGAGTGTTGAGGAAAATCTCATCACTAAACCTGCTGCTCTAGGTTTTCGAATTCTGGAGAAACAAATTACTGCATGTGAGGAAGGTCGACCTTGCAGCACTGCTGAATGTTCAGTGGAGCCAGGCGTGGTGGCAGTGCATCCAACACCTGTACGAGCATCACAAGGGCTACAACCGACTGTTTTGGGCATCAGGAATAGACATCATTCTAGTTCGAAAATTGAAGAACAAAATGAAGAAGAAAAGGATCACGTTGCGAGGGTAAGAAACAGTAGTCAGGGCCTCAAGGAAAATGTGGTTGTTGAGATAGGAAACAAGGGATCGCGAGCATTACAACCAGCAGCAGTTGGGAGCTGCGGACGACTCCTAACAAAAACTGCAGATGTAGAGGGCCGAAAAGGAGGCTTGGAGGATCAAACACCACTATATCAAAAGGTCTATCAATATAGACCAGATGCTTTAGCTATGGAATAGGTGTCTACTGCTGCAGCCATATATGGCGTGGATCTGGGAAAATATTTAGCACCAGTTTTTGGTGACAATCATGGAGACCTTGAAGATATTGTTCTGGCAATTGAAACGGTAGGCAAAATAAAGGAAAAATCTCATCATTTGGAAGCTGTCATGGCTGAAGATGATACTGGACAGGATGTCACATCTGTAGTAGAGGTTCCAATATTTGGTGGGAACCCAAATTCAAGGCATATGGAACTTTTAGTGATCGAATTTGGAACATGTGTTCTGGTCACCTGGTTTCTAGGTTATTTCATCCATTCCGGTTCACTAGCGTTACTGGAAGGGGGAGGATCAGTGTTCAGCTATGAAAGGGCCACTGGAAAATGTGATTTGAAAACAACTATGAGAGTACTCAACCCACACTTTTCTTGGAAGGTGGATATATTGGCAGTCTTAGGCCAAGCAAATGCCAATGTTAAAGGAGCTTTAACAAATGCTCACAAAGTAACATCGGCTCACAGTTTCATGATTCTTGGCACAAGGCAGTGACCTTACCCAAAACTGGATCGAACCAGAAAAAGAGTGGGCTAATAGCTATTATTAGAAACTTTAGACAACTTTTATCCCATGGGTTTTCCATCTTGCCTGCAGATTTTGTGGGCATCCGGCGAGCTGAGGTGATTTCAACTTGCAGCATCAGTGGAAAGAGGGAAACTGAATCTAAGCTGATCGCTATGGTTGGGCCGGATAATTTTCAGTTTGGTCTGTTTGGAATTAGAGCACGGTCCAGTGTAAGCTGTAGAATGAGTCACGCTGGAAGTATTGATGGGTTGCGGGCTGCTGGTACCGAAATGGGTAGCAAACGTTACTCATCCTGCTTAAATTCACCCAGGATACCTGATTGGATCTGAAGAGAAACCAAACCAAATTTGAAGGAGGCTATTCTATCGTGGGACCCAACCCAACTTGGTTGGGCTGTTCAACGATCACGGTCCACAGCCCATCTAGGTTTGTCCAAATCAGGAAACAAGTTGAGGCATGGGATCTCATACAAAGGGCTGATAAGATCTTTGCAGCAAGATGAGTTTGTTGATTTGCAATTTGAGGCAGCTTGGAGGGCAAGAAATCGGGTTTACTTATATTTCCTTATGTGCAAAAAAACTCTTCTGCTTGCCGCAATTGGCTGGGAATGATGTGGGTGTTGGATCAGGTGTGCTACCGTCTTCAAAGGGGGCCTACCGTTCCAGTGCTGAAGAGGTCGAGTTGTATTTTGACGGTCCACCTTGAGGACAAGGTGGTTTTTCAAGCGGAGGGTAAATGTTAGGAATGTGGGGGGGGGGGGGGGGGCTGGTTTGGTATGGGGCTGGTTGGGGCGTGTGGGCATTAGCAATCTATGGGCAGTATTGTATTTTCCCCTTTTATTAGTTTGTTACTGCCAGCTGTAACAGGTGGGGGCAGGTGGAGAATTACATGGGGGTTGATTCGTAGGGGAGAGGAGGATTATTCTTTGGGGATTTCTTCTCCAGCCGGAAGTACGGCCGGTGGTCACGGCATAATCTCTACGGGAAGTGGTCTTCTCCTAGAGATTCTCCTCCCATCAACTCTTTCTTCTACCTTTTTTTGTTGTAATTCTTCTTCTGGAACTGTTCGACAAAAAATATACAAAGTTTCCGGTGGCTAATTTTCTACTCTCTCTCGCAAAATTGTTCCCAACAGTTGGCATTTTATGCCCATCCCTCAATTTGACATCAAGTTTATGCGAGGCACGGACCGACGAGCAACTTTAACTAGCTTGGGGGTAATGAAATTGTGGGTTGCCCCACCATCCAAGAGAACAAGAATTGGGAAATCCGCCAGGCACCCTTCCACTTTCATAGAGTTCATAGCCCCACAAGGAGGCTGGGACACAAATAAAAAGTTGTCCAAGTTTGGTATTCCACAAATTTGCACTCAACTTCTTCTGGAACAAGTGTCAATTCATGTTCAACCCCCCACCCCTCAATAGTTTGTACCACACGTTTATTAAGACGATTATAAGGTAAGGCGCAGCGAAAATAGAGCCCTCATTTTTGTCTATCTTCCCATTCCTAGTTCGTCGGCTGACGAATACCCCAACTGGTATGCAAGGGAGGTCGAGTTGGTTCGCGACCAAGTCCCGCTTGAGTACCACCTCCACGTTTGGTCAGCGGCATTACAAGAGTAAAAGGGTGTGGCAGCCAATTGCGCAGTCCTGGCGGAACAGGTTCAGCTACACATGCGATACTGAACTGGCGTGCTTACCCCCCATGAAATTGGGGGGTCAATGCCTTTGCAGAATGCAATTTCAACATGACGAGCGTGGCGCATGGCATGTAGTATTGTGTCCGGATTGTGGATTCATACCCAACTGCGAATTTTATCTCACAATCCATGCACAAAATAGTCAACATACTGCGGCTCTGGATGTCGCGGAATTAAGGAAGCAAGATATTCAAATTGCTCAATGTAGTCATGGACTGCCCCGGTCTGTTGAAGAGAGGCCAGCTCCTCGTAGGGATTAAAGACTTCGAGACCACTAAAACGTTTGAGTAACTCCTTAAGAATAGGCCAAGACAAATTGTCATGAACTTCCATGATGATTGTGAACCAATGTATGACAACCCCTTCCATACTAACTTTGGCCAATGGAAACTTTCGAATCTTTTGATGTTTGTTGGAGGCGGAAAAATTGTTAAGCTTGTGTTATCCATCCATGAGGGTCCAAAGGGATCAGGTCACGCAGTGGGGTAACAAAAGGAGGTGGCCAAACAAAATCTCAATCCTACGCTGTCGGGGCAGCGATCCCACCGGAGTGACTGCCGAATCATCGACCTGTGAGAGCTTGTCTGCTCATTTTAAAGCAATCGTGACAAATTTACAGAACTCTACCTACGTTGTTGCTTCCTGATCTTAGCGTTGTTGGCGTTGGGTGAAAACATCGACCGATATAGCAATCGCGCCCATTGAAGATTTGAGCTCCGTCGGAGCTGAGTTGAAGTGGGCCATACGTTGCACCAGACAATCAAGGCAAGTCTGATTCCTGGTTGCGTGAGTTTGGTCGGCAGGTCAGACCAAGTGATGGGCCTCTCAAACCACCGGCCCTCAATTGAGGTCAGCTCCTTTGTATTAAGTGTAAGCAAAGTCAAAATTACAGTAACATCGGGAAAAAGAAATATAAACAGAGGAAGAAGAGAGTTCTCAGGAGGCCTTATGATCTCCCGCCCAAGCCCCTGGCCGAGTTCCCAGCAACCGATCCCCCCCCCTCGTGGGGGCCAGCTTCCCTACTTCCATCTCCCCCGTGGGGCCCAGCTAGTCCAAACGGCCTAACAACCTGCTCCTCTCCTGGATGGGCACTCTTGCCCCTCCTAGAATATACCTTCAAGCTACCAAATAATGTTGGAATTGGTGGCCTAGAACCAACTACTTTGTACTTTATTCATTAATAAAAGCCTTATCAGATCTTGATTGTTCTTCTACGTGACAATGCATGTGATAATGTCCTAAGGATAGTTGTTGCATTAAAGGATCGTAGCGGATCTCTGCTATGATGAGAACCCGGAAATGTCATAACATTGTTCTTGAATATATGTTTTATGACCGGATGATATTATTTGAAGGACACAAATAATACAGGTCATTAGGGGTGAGGACTCATAAAACTTTGAGGCACCATCTCATGGTGTGCGCCCTTGGTAATATCCAGGAGGATATTATGAGAACGAGATCCGCCAGTAGAAAATCCACATTTCATAGTGTCATTTGATGTTCCTATCTGCGGACGTGTGTATTGGTCCTTAGACTTTAAGATTATTATTAATGGGTATTACAACTCGCGCACTTAGATGTATTAACGAAAACTGTGACGACACACTGTTCGCAGCGAGGTAGGATACGTTGGGTGCGTCACGAGTAATGCTACATTAATAGATAATGCGAGAAAGGATTTGTCCCTTCTGTTCCATAACGGAAGTAGATACCTCAGACCCTTTGATGGAATTGATATAGCCTAAATAAATTCATGGTCATGGTAAAGTATGGGCGAGTTCAATTCTGGAAAGTCAAAGAAAGAATAATCGAGCACATGGGTTGATGGCACTAGCATGCAACCCGCTTGATTAGAGATATCGAGGCAAAAGGATTATATTACACGGTAAGCGTTCGTATGAGGTGACACGTCATTGCGGCGTTAACTTCTTTCACTATGGGTGCCTTGGCGTGTTGCTAGACGCTAACCTTGGACTTTAGGCAGGCTCCGCCTAATGCCACTGAGAAAGAGGCCTAGAGGGTCACACACTAAGTGTGTCCATGTATCTCAATTAAATATTAATTTAACAAGTTCAATAAATATTATTCTCGACTGTGGTTTGGTAATTATTTAAGGATGTCTGATTGCATTTATTTCAACACTAGTTATTCGAGAGAATATATTGTGGATGAAATAATATTTATTAGCGAGTGATGCAGTTATATTTATTTAAGAAATAAATAGTCATTACTCAAGGTCTAATAAATGTGCGGTGGAGGAAATAAAGAAAAGTGGAAAATAAAAGTACACATCGTGTATATTTAATATACACGCCGTGTAGTTTTATGAAAAACAAGTACACGCCGTGTATTAATGATTACACGCCGTGTAGTTTTTCAAGCCGAGATTTTGAGGAAATAATATCATTATTGTGATATTTATTATAATCAGCGTTGGCGCATGTCAAGGAATTAATCATTTGACATGGGGGGTTTTCAATAAGAGTTAGTGAAATAAATAAAACGCGTAACGCGTTTATTTATTGTCATAACTCTATAAGCTCAAACCCGATTATAAATATCCTCACAACCCCAACACTTTTCCACAAGAAAAATCGTTGTGCACAACAATTCTGGAGGATTCTTTTAAGTCCGAAAGAACTCCTTCCTCCAAGAACACTCTCAAGGCCGAGAGATCAAGGCGATCGAGGGCGGACATCGCAAGCGAAGGATCTTCCGCGCTAGCACCCGGATATCCCTTCGGCGGCGTCCAGAGATACGTGACACACGTGTGAATCACCGCTAGAGGAATCCTACACTTGGATTCTACGACGCAACGACGGATCACAGGATCGTGACCGGAGACATCAACGAAGGAAAAATTCCACCAAGGTAATTCTTGTGAATTAATTAAATTAATTATAACCAACATATGATGATCCTATCTTTATGGTTCCGGGACTCTTCTTTTCTTTTTTCTTCTTCGTTCTATTCCGAAAATCTAGCGTTTTATATCGTGACGGATCTCGGATTGAACGTTGTTTAACGCTAAAATTAAAGTTGGGCAAACCCACCAACGCGCTTCCGCTGCGCCCGGAACCTACAAGTAAATCACAGGCTCTATTACTTTATAGCAAGCAATCATGTCAAAATGGTCCATTCCTTCCGCCCAACTTTGGTCTAACAAATTTTCCCTAACATCTAATTCAATATCTTTGCTACCACATCAATTAAAATATTTTAATGTGATAGAACAATTATCAACTTCTTGAGACCTCCAAAATCTTCATTATTACTCTTAAATCCTAGTATAGAAACAATAAGCAGTACTTCATGGCAGGACAATGAGAGGAAAATCTGAAAGTTTGGTTCAAACTTAAATTGAAAGCAACCTTTTTTCAAGGTGGAAGCCTACAAGCTGTTACATTTTGTTGGAGTCTGTATCTCACATCGGACTTGTGGTCCGATGTGGTCTTTATCATTTATTATAAAAGAATGCATCCGCCTCACTTTGAGGTAAAAAGGAGGCAAGGGGGTTTCCCAATCTACATGGTATCAGAGGGGTTTTCGAAACTCGATCCCTCCTCCCTCCTCCCTCCCTAATTATTTTTTCTCCCTTGCTTTAGGATTTTCCCCGTTCGGGGGGCGGCGACTCCAATCCAAATAGTCCCCCCCCCCCCCGCTGCTCCTCCCCGGTGCATTTTTGCACCCTCCTTCCCCGGCGGCTCCTGCCCGGTGCAACTCCCCTGCGCCTTCCCTCCCGGCGCAGCTCCTCCCGAGCGCGACCCTCGCGGCTTCCCCCCGGTGCGCCTTCTGTTTTTGTCTTGTATTTGTCATCAAGTTGGGCATGTCCAACTTGAGGGGAAGTGTTAGCATCTGTTTTTTTTTTCTTTTCATTATGTGTCCAAGCTAGGTACACCTAGCTTGAGGGGGAGTGTTGGAGTCTGTATCCCGCATCGAACTTGTGGTCCGATGTGGTCCTTTTCATTCATTATAAAAGAATGTCCCCGCCTCACTTTGAGGTAAAAAGGAGGCAAGGGGGTTTCCCAATCTACACATTTCTTAGGAATGGATAAAAAAAATAATGATGCAGCCCATCACAAAACTTCAAGATGACACACTAAGTCGAAAAATAAATGTTGAATGATAACACAACAATGGAACTTCAGAATGACCATTTTTTTTCCGAAAAGATGTACAGAGCAACAGATCTACCATGGGGGGACCAAAACAAAAAATGGGGAAAATGGCAGATTGGAATAAAACCATCTATTTGAACATTCCAGCGATCTGCCAAGTTTATCAGAAATGAATAAGAGCATGGAAAATTTCCAGAGATGTAGGGAAGAATCATCCGAGAAGTGATTTTCTGTCTTCAATATCTTTACCAATGGTCAGAAAACAAATCTTTATTCATCTTCAGTCCAGATTGATAATCAATAAACCACTAATTCAATAGTCTTTACTATGCTAATGCCAATAGCAGGCCTTGCAAGGCCCGGTTTATAAACTACAGGACTTGCCTAAAACTGATAGTTTGTTCACCGTGAAACAATAAACCAAAATTATAGAAAAAACCACAAAGCATTTCCACTCCTTCAGCATTACATAACTAGGTAAAAAGATGGGAGTAGGGATTATCAGTGTCGCAGTTCAAAGAGCTTTCTTAAGAACTCCAGAACTTACTACCATGGAAAGAAGAAAAATCTCAGAAATCACCCGGTATCGTGAAAGAAAAACATAAATGCCAACAATACCTAAGCAGATGTGCCCGTTGCTGTATATATGAGGATGCAAAGGCGCTGGAGGGATAAAGATCACCTGCCAGAGCATTAAAATAACATCAAATCGGACAATGGCAAGATGATGTAGTAGTGTGTACAAGAGTTGGTCAAAACAAGACATATTGGGAACGATGGAGGTTAGTCCTGTGATCAACTTCTATCTTCAAATAAGCCTTAAAATAAACAAAAAGGGCATCAACACACAGTGCAAAGCGTAGTTCTATCTAAAAATACCCGTACAGTTACTGGCTAACGGATGGAACAAATTACGGTTTTTGTATGCTATCTTGTTACCTGGGGTGCTTCCATTGGATAGTGCTCCGGAAAATCAACTTGAAGTTGGTACGTTTCATTAGCATACAAAGTACCAGGTGCGCCCTTGACTTCTATCACCCACCTTTCAATCCAACAGACGCAGAAACCAGTCAATCGCATAATCAAGGAACAAAGACGCGGCACCTAAAACTTGAGCCTCCGATTTAAAAAAGAGGGAGAAAAAACAACCAATCAATCAAAAAGTTATGTTCGACCTTTGGAGATTATCGGTGGGTTTGTGCTTGAACCCCGCGGGAGGATTGACCTGCCACTCGACGAGCTCTTTCTGGAGTCGATTGCACGCGATCTTACTCAGTGTCTAGGCAGCGCCGAAATGAGCAAATCAAAAGAAAACAGAACAAATCAGATTCAGCAGCAGAAGAGAAAACGAAGGATGAGGGGGTGCGTAAACGGATAGAAGTTAGGGCACGGAAGTTCGAGAGTGCATGGACCTTGTTTCTCGAGGAGGCGGAGGGGCTGGTCATGTTTCTTCCACCCCGGGACAGACGACTGAAAGATGCAGGGGCAAGGGTCGGAAGCTCAGTTCATGAGAAGACAACATCGCATATTTTAGTTTCGGATCGTATGGGCAGGCCACGAAATCAATTGGGCCCATTCATGGGGATTGGAGCAGGCCGTATCTTCCATAAGCCCATTTAAAATGAAATCGTCCAACTTCATTTTAGAGTATGTTGGATAATAACTACTTCATAATTATAAATGGGGCGCCATACTTTTTCTTATATTAAATATATTTTATCAATTATGTATTTTTGATTAAATTATGAAGATTTTCAAACTTTTTATGCAATGTTTGATGATTGTGCATGCTTACCGTGCATGGTGTTTTTTGGAGACAATAACTATGCACGTTTAGACGCACTATATGTATAAATGTGCAAACTAACCATGCATCCCTTAAATGTTAATTGAAAATTCATTTTCATGCATAAACTTACTAAGACCTTCCCCAATATGAATTGTTTTAATGTTATTTTTTAGCATTGTATATGGTTATGTAAATTGTGATTTTTTATTCAAATATTTTAAATGGTGTTTTAATAAAATGCATGTGTAAGTTACAGGTTATGTGTATTTTATGATATTGGTAATACTATATTTAATTTTATGTGATTTGAAATTAACATGAGTACTCAGTGGTGGTGGTGTCTTCGCCGCCATCGTCGTCATCATCGTCATTGGTCAGAACCAATGTGAGGAAGGAAGAGCTTTTGCTCCTCCACTATCCTAGGATATTCTTCATCCTTCCGTATAAATCAAAGGTGGGACTTTCTTCATATTTTCCTCTTCTTCACTTATGTCTCTTCATTTATCTTTGTCCTCTTACTATCTTATCGTGGATAGGGTTCATATAGGGGTGCTCAATGGGCCTCAAGCCCGCTCACCCTCGTTTTCAGGGCAAGATGGTCTAGAAAAAAAATAATTTGCATTTTAAATAGGTTTAAATGGATTGCGGAAAAAAACTAACGGTCTTATGCAGATCGACCTCAACAAATGTAGATTTGGTCATGGGCCATGAATAATTTTATTATTTTTATTTTAATATCATTTAATATACTGT
This sequence comes from Viscum album, assembly GCA_963277665.1. Lineage (NCBI taxonomy): Eukaryota > Viridiplantae > Streptophyta > Magnoliopsida > Santalales > Viscaceae > Viscum > Viscum album. Next base: position 1,095,186,593 of record OY728156.1, on the reverse strand, counting down.
AGCAATTTCTTTATAACAAATGAATATATTTTTTAATCATGCGATGAATATTTGTATACTTTAACATCTATGTGATAATAATTATGCGTTTAATATTTAATATTGTTTAATAACAAGTGTATTTTTAAAAAAAATATTTTTAATCGTAATTAAAAACGTGGTTCGACTCATTGTTCAATCCACTTCAAATGTGGATTGGTCCCCTTAAAATGTGAACCAGACCAGACTCAAATTTTATAAGCCTGCAATAAATGTGAACCTAAACAAACTAGTCATTTTTAAGTCTGGTCCACACAAGCTTGGCCCACTTTGCCCTGATCCTTCCCATTAAACACCCCTAGGCTCGTAAGCATTCGATGTTTCACCATGTCAAGGGAAAACATCCATATTTTATGGGTCCTTCGATGTCCTGAGGATGAAAACTCCATCTCTGGCCACAATCTATCATCGTCTGGTGAAGGCGTCTTGGTTGCATCGATTTTCGATAAGTGGTTCCATGCCTTTCCATTCCTTCGACAAAGTCATGGGTGCTCGGGAATTTCAAATTGATTTCATGGTTATAAAATGTATTTATAAATTATATACAGTGGTTTTCTAAAGAGTTTTCATTATTTGCTAGTCAATTTCATAATGTCAAAGTGGTTTTCATACAATGTTCATATAAATTTATGTTCATTTGTTTTCATGTATGTAAGGTGTTCAAAAAAATGTCAAGGGGTTTTATCATGGCATAAATGGAACCAATGTTGGTGAATTGAGTTTTTATTGGCTTTATAAAGATAAATCCATGGTTTGAGACGCTCCCTTGAAGTATAAAGGTATATTTGGCTATGTGATAAAAGTTTCTATTGTTTTTTCAAATCCAAATGTTATGCCCCTTGTTATGGTTTATTTTATTATTGAATCTCTCATAGTGGCATGATGTCATGTTCATGTGAAGGCGTTGTTTTTATGAATAGTGAATGGGAGGTGAGATGCAAGTTTTACAGGCGCAGACAATGACTCTTGTTTTATAGGGATTAAACCATTGGCCTGATTATGGAGCAATGGAGGTGGTGGCATACAAATGGATTTGTGTGTCATATGGAGTTAGCTATGTATTTCCTTTCATTTATGTATAAAACTGATAAACCATGTAGTCTTCGTCTTAATATTTTGATTTTCATGTTGTATCTAGTATGGTTGAATGTTGGTTATTTAGTCGATTCTTATTTGGTCTCATTTATTCTTTATAGTTTAGAAAAGGTAAATCATTCCCATTTGTTCACATATGATACCCTTGGCACTCGTGCCAACCTATGGTGATCAGGAACATGCCTTAGGTATGTGGCATTTCATTTTGAGTATGATGGCTATATATTTGGGCTAGTAGGTTACAATAAAGTTGTGAGGTGGGCGAGCTACTATAATTGTCCTTTAAGATTGCGCACAATCCCTGAGAGCAGACTTGGGATAAGACGTGTGGATAAACAGATGGTTGCTCAGTTTTCCTCATGAAAAGATTGGTGTTAGTGAGCTATGTAATGTCTTTATGGTTAAAATGTGAGTAACTAGTCATTGGTGTGGTGGTTGTTGTACCTCTCGTACCCCTCGTGGTTTAATTTTCATGATCACAATCACTCTCTTATTTATCTAATCTTGTTTTAAGTGTTTTTGGATGATAGACATGATTTCAGGTTGCCAAGGAATTGGGCCAAGAAAGCAAGAAGCCAAAGTGGACTGATTTTCAGTCCACCGGCCAACCGGTGGATGCCCACCGGCCAACCGGTGGATGCCCACCGGCCAACCGGTGGATGCCCACCGGCCAACCGGTGGATGCCCACCGGCCAGCCGATGGAGGCCTGGACAGAAGGCATCCCTCTGTCCAGACCACCGGCCAGCCGGTGGCACCCAGACAGAATAGTGACACCTACTGCCTCAGTACCGGCCAACTGGTGGCCTCCTCACCGGCCAGCCGGTGGTGCCTGAGCCCGAGCCCTCTCCCTTTTTCAAAGCACCGGCCAACTGGTGGCCAAGCACTGGTCAGCCGGTGGAGCCAGTCAAACTACCCGTTGGGCTTTGACCAGACTTGTCCACTTGACTCCCAACGGCTCCGAAGGCCTCTCCAACGGCTTCGAAGCCCCCCAAAGGTCATTTGAGGGTTCCCCCTCTATAAATAAAGGACTAGGAAGCCCCGGAACACCAGCGAAACATACGGAAGCCCACGGGACACATTTTACATCATTTGGCGAACCTCCGACGCATTCCTCCAAGGAACCCCCACTTGCTCCAACTCACTTCCACATCTAAGGAGCACCACCATAGAAGCTTGGGAGCGCTCTTCATCAACTTCATCAATCCTTTGGCGCCCAAGGCTTCTCCCATTACGGTTTTTATTGTTTTATCATTTTGAGCATCATTTTGGGTTTGTGCCTGCAAACCCCCATCTCTTTCTCTCATCCTCTCTTTTGGGTTTTCACACCACCTTCAAGGTATGAAGAGGTTAGTCAAGCCTTCCCTTTTAAAAGGCTTGAATCAAAGGTGAGCTAGCCTTCACCTGTAAGAAGGCTAGTGGGTTCTTGCTCAACCAATAAAAGCAAGCTGTAATAGGTTCTAGACTAACCTTAAAGTCTAGTGGGTTTCTTACTAAAACCATTAAAAAGAAAGCGGTAGTAAATCTCTCAACGGTTGAGTTGGGAGCGGAGACGTAGGCTTGGGTTTAAGCCGAACTCCGTTATCAAGTTGCGTGTCTTGCCTCTTTTATTTCCGCTGCACTTTTAACTTTGATTTTAAATTGTTAATTATTTTTTAAAAGGCAATTCACCCCCCTCTTGCCATCACTTCTCCGCCTAACAATTGGTATCAGAGCAAAAATTTGAGTAATACCCTAATCGGTTTCAAATTCAAGATCCATTGTGATGGCTTCAACCTCTTTCGCCCCCGAAGGCTATTCTTTGGGTCGTACTCCATTTTTTGATGGAACCGACTATAATTATTGGAAAACCCGCATGACCACTTTTCTTAGAAGTATTGGCTATCCTATTTATAGAATTGTCATGCATGGTTACTCTCTCTCCTCTTCCGATGAATCCAAATGGACCCAAGCCGATATTAAAAATTTCGAGCTTGATGGAAAAGCCATGAACGCTCTTCATTGCGGCCTTGATCGTAATGAATTCAATCGAGTTTCCACATGCACCTCATCACATGAAATCTGGAAACTTTTGGAGGTTACCCATGAGGGGACCAACAAAGTCAAGGATACTCGATTGGATATGTATCGCCAAGATTTTGAAAGTTTTACCATGCATCCATCTGAAAATATAACTGATATGTTTACTCATTTTACTGACGTTTGCAATGGAAGAAAATCTCTTGGAGATGATGTGTCTGCAGAAACGATGGTCAAGAAGATCCTTTGGATCTTACCAAGCTCATGGGCACCGAAATTCACGGCAATCCAAGAAGCCAAAGACATCAAGAACATGCCGGTCGAAGAGCTCATTGGATCCCTCATGACCTACGAGATCACCATGAGGAGGCAAGCTGAAAAGGAAGGCAAACCGATCAAAGTTCCAAAGAACATCGCCTTCAAAGTTCAACAAGAAGAAAGCTCATCCTCCTCATCATCTTCCTCTTCAAGCGGCGATTCCGAAATGGAGAACCTTGCCCGCAAAATGCACAAATTCATGAAGAAGCACAAGAAGAAGAAATCCCGCAAGGCTCGAAAGGAAAAACACGACGAAAAATCCGAGCCTGAGGTAACATGTTACAGATGTGGCAAGAAAGGCCATTACAAGCCCGATTGTCCACTCAACAAGAAAAAGGCCAAGCAAAAGGAAAAGAAGAAGGCTTTCAAGGCCACATGGAGTGATAGCTCCACATCCTCCTCCTCCTCCTCCTCAAGTGACAATGGTAAAAAATGCCTAATGGCATTTCACGAGGTAACATCTTCCGACTCCTCATCCTCTTGTTCTTCAAATTCTTTTAATCATTTATCTTATGAGGATCTCCAACATGCTAGAGATCAATTGGAGGAAGGTTTTCACGAACTTTCTTCCAAATTTTTTTCTTTAAAAAATAATTTCAAAAAACTTTCTTCCGAAAAGGAACAACTTCTCAAAGAGAAAGAGGAGTTGACCCTCAAAGTCCAAAACCTTCCCGATATTGATTCTATGGAATCAACAATCAAGGATTTAAGGGAATCTCTTGCCAAGTTCACCCAAGGTGAACAAAATTTAACCAAATTACTTGGTTCCCAATGCATATCTAGAACCACCCAAGGGCTTGGCTATTCCAAGCAAGCTTCCTCTTCCCATGCTCCAACTATTTTTGTAAGGGGGAGCTCCCAATATAAATTTTGCAACTATTGTAAAAAACCCGGGCACTTAATTTATGAGTGTGATTGCAAAAATGCCCGGTATGGAAGGCCTAAAACCATTTCCCTTAGTGATGAATTTCTTAGGAGAAGACCCGCCACTAGACAAGTATGGATTGAAAAATCCCTTTTAGCGAGTCTCACCAGACCAAAATTTGTCTCGGTTTCAAAAACCTCTCCCCGGTGATTTGTTGTTTTTATTTAGGGGGAGTTAGGATCATTTAAGCCTTTTTGTTTTCAATTTCAAAACTTTCATTTCAAAACTTTCAATTCAAAACTTTCATTTCAAAATTTTCGATTCAAAACTTTCAATTCAAAATTCTCAATTCAAAACTTTCAAATCAAAACTTTCAATTCAATTTCAAAAATTTCAATTGGTTTAAAATCTCTATCTTGTTTTTCAACTCGTTTACCTCAATCAAGTTTTATGCCCCGTGCTATTTTGATAATCACAAAGGGGGAGAAATTCTTGGTTGATTGGGGGAGAAATCTTTCTCTCATGCTTTACTTTACTTTGCCTTATCCTTTAAAGCATTCCTTTCATTTCAGTATTTTACATTGCTTGTTTTGGTGATTGTGATCATCAAAATAGGGGGAGATTGTTGTACCTCTTGTACCCCTCGTGGTTTAATTTTCATGATCACAATCACTCTCTTATTCATCTAATCTTGTTTTAAGTGTTTTTGGATAATAGGCATGATTTCAGGTTGCCAAGGAATTGGGCCAAGAAAGCAAGAAGCCAAAGTGGACTGATTTTCAGTCCACCGGCCAACCGGTGGATGCCCACCGGCCAGCCGATGGAGGCCTGGACAGAAGACATCCCTCTGTCCAGACCACCGGCCAACCGGTGTCCCACCACCGGCCAGCCGGTGGTGCCTGAGCCCAAGCCCTCTCCCTTTTTCAAAGCACTGGCCAACCGGTGGCCAAGCACCGGTCAGCCGGTGGATCCAGTCAAACTAGCCGTTGGGCTTTGACCAGGCTTGTCCACTTGACTCCCAACGGCTCCGAAGGCCTCTCCAACGGCTCCGAAGCCCCCCAAAGGTCATTTGAGGGTTCCCCCTCTATAAATAAAGGACTAGGAAGCCCCGGAACACCAGCGAAACATACGGAAGCCCACGGGACACATTTTACATCATTTGGCGAACCTCCGGCGCATTCCTCCAAGGAACCCCCACTTGCTCCAACTCACTTCCAAATCCAAGGAGCACCACCATAGAATCTTGGGAGCGCTTTTCATCAACTTCATCAATCCTTTGGCGCCCAAGGCTTCTCCCATTACAGTTTTTATTGTTTTATCATTTTGAGCATCATTTTGGGTTTGTGCCTGCAAACCCCCATCTCTTTCTCTCATCCTCTCTTTTGGGTTTTCACACCACCTTCAAGGTGTGAAGAGGTTAGTCAAGCCTTCCCTTTTAAAAGGCTTGAATCAAAGGTGATCTAGCCTTCACCTATAAGAAGGCTAGTGGGTTCTTGCTCAACCAATAAAAGCAAGCTGTAATAGGTTCTAGACTAACCTTAAAGTCTAGTGGGTTTCTTGCTAAAACCATTAAAAAGCAAGCGGTAGTAAATCTCTCAACGGTTGAGTTGGGAGCGGAGACGTAGGCTTGGGTTTAAGCCGAACTCCGTTATCAAGTTGCATGTCTTGCCTCTTTTATTTCCGCTGCACTTTTAACTTTGATTTTAAATTGTTAATTATTTTTTAAAAGGCAATTCACCCCCCTCTTGCCATCACTTCTCCGCCTAACAGTGGTTATTATCCCATTACACATAATTTAATTTTCTTTTTATTAAGACCAATTATAGAAAGTAGCAAGGATATATCTTTAAACCATTGTTACAAGGTATATTTCACATCCCTTGCTCCTCCTCCACATGTGTTTGTTGTGGAAACGCTAGGAACTCCAATGACATAAGATTCCAAAAAAGGGTAAAAAGAAGAAAAATAAAAGAATAATAAGAAAATTACAAGACACGTGATTTATGTGGTTCAGGAAAAATCTCCACATCCATAGAGTGGAAGACCAATTCACTAATTTATGAGAGCAAGACACAGGGTATAATCCCAGAGTTGGAGAAAACCTTAGCTCAAAAATGAGTTCATAAAGCAACACAATGCTACAATAAACAATGTTTCTACAGTACCAAATCCACACAATAATTCCAATATGCTACATTACCGGTGGTAGTAAGTCCACTGAGCTACATTACGCTATCGGTGCCACCAGTTAGCTTTGCTATAGTAGCCATATTGAATTCGAAACTATTACAGTACGTTGTTGGTGTCATTGGTCAGCTCCTCCATAATCAGTTAACATTGCTACAATTCTCCAAAATATGGCTCGGGGCCTTCCTCCCATAAAGCTTTGAGTAGGGGCACATTGCCCCTTGTAACACCCAATGAGCTCACCATGGAGGTCGAACTGTGGGAGTTGCAGGCCGGTGTACATTATGGGCCACTAGCAATTCGCCAAACTCCATCCAATGAATTGGGCTCCACTAATCTAACACCATCAACAACAAAGATATATTTTCAATATAAAGAAAATTAATAGCAATGATCACTCACCATAATAGTAGATATCTTCTCCTTCCTCATGACAAAGAACAACTTTAGTTCATTCTGAGGAATTTTTTCTAAAAAAATGATCCTTTATTTTTCTCAAGTATTAATTACACATTCTAAAGGCAACATACATTTTTTATTTTTTTCTCTCCATTTCTAAAGTCAATCTTCAAGGTGATAAAAATATTTTACCCTTTTACACAACAACATAGGCAAACCCATTTTTGTTCATTTTTTCATGCTTGAGCGCATTTCTCACACCCTACATTCCCCTTTTTAAGAATAAAATCTCATAGGTAAAACATTTTAGGGCCCATGAATTGCAATTTTAATGGAAGTGTGCTTGAAAAACACATCCCCGTTAAAAAAGAGCATCAAAACTCAGCCTTGAAACAACTCCATGCATTAAACAAATAAAACCACCAAAACCCTTCAAATCAAATATGAAAATTTGAGGCTTTAACAATGGATCTTTTTCATTTTTATTTTTCATTAAATATTAGTGGGATTAATCTATTATGAGATAAATTTACAAAAAAACCTTGTAGAAATTTGTTGCATTGATTAAAACCATCGAATTCACTGGATAATAATATTTTGAAAAGAATATATTTGTTCTTAAAATCCTTTCATAATATTATATGTATCTTCTTGTGGTTTTAACTTCATGAAATATGTTTAAGGAGACACTCCAAAACCAACTCCTATAATGCGACCATATTGTTTTGGCCGCTTCAAAGCTTCTGAAAGTAGTTTTTCTTCTGGTATGGTCGTTGTCGATTCTTATGTCTAAATTGTATAGAAAACATATGAACATAAATATATATTTTTATTTAATATGTTTATAAATCATAAATAATTACTATTATGTCATACTTTCACAAGTTTCCCATATTGCTTTTATGTTTTCATCAACTAGTTTACCATCCTTATCTACGTGAGTCTCCTTCTATAGCACATGACATGGGATGGAAGTAGCTTTGGATTTTGATTCATCAATATACATATAAAAAAAGGAAAATATGTTGTTTTATATCAAATGAAACTTTTATTATTGATTTAAAATACATACCAATTTCTTCTATAGTGAAGTATACCTCATCCTTGCTTTGTGATAGGGGTACATTGGTTTTGATGCACATTCTTTATTTTCATCACTCTTTTTTTGTTTCATAAATTAACATTTTTGAATAAAATTGGGTAAAATAAATAATTTAAAATAATATATTATCGACTATATTGCACCTAAAATTATTTTTTATCATGATTACTGATGAAAGCATTCCATGTTTCCTATTTTATAATGTGTTCATATCTAACTAGTGGGTGGGGATTTACTTTCTCTTCAACATCCCTAAGATGTAACTTGGTAAGAATAGTCTGGAAACCTCTATGGGATTTTCTAGCGTCCATTAAGACATATTTCTTATGGAAATATTCTAAAATAAACAAACTCTACAAGGAATAATGAAAATTAAATCAATGTTTCATTATATAATTTTTTGGTAAAACTGAGAAAATATATCATAACATTACCATTATATATTTCCAAAGGATTTCCTTCATAGAATAACTATCTAATCTTATAAAGATACATGGGGTATGCCTTTAAAGAAATTTTTATTATTAAAAACTTATAATAATTGATGAAAAAAGTTCTTAAGTGAGGTATGGTATTACATATTGATAAATCGACGGGGAAACAAAATGTCAGATCAATACAATCTAGTGAATCAACCAAGAAATAAAAAGGACCTTCCTAGAGTACCTTCTCCCTTCCAGTTTCAGAGCAATATTTATTATCATTACAACTTCATACATAGACCACATTTAAAAATGAAAATATGTCTTACATTCCATATGAATAATAAATATTTGAAACTTTTATTACATACTTAATTGGTCTTGAGAGTATAAATGAGATTCTTAAGTTTGAATAGTCTGGAGTCTCAGTTGTGAATACATACATAAGGTAAATTTTCATAATACATTTGTACAAATAGTGATCTAATATATTCATTAAAGTAAATAACTACTCATATTTTATATATGAGTTTATATCACTACTATATAAAGGGAAAACCATGCGAAGAACGATTTGGATTCATTAATCCCTATATCATCTCTATGCAAGAAACTTCTTTAGAGAAGAAAGAAAATAAGAAGAAGAAGAATGGTTTGGATTCATTAATCCCTATATCATTTATATGAAAGAAACTTCTTTGGAGAAGAAAGAAATTGATAAGAATAGGGATGAGATATACAATGAATTTGAGAAAAAAATAACAAATGATAAAATATTTTTTATTCCTACAATGAAGGGGGGAAATCTAAAATCTAGTCATATAAAATATATTTTTATTTTTTTCAATACTTATTTATTTTTTAGGTAGTAATAGATTATGATCATAGTCAATATGGATACCCAAAATATTTATTTTTTAGATACAATGCATGGATATCCAACAAACCAACCACACATGATGTGTATTGTGAATTTGTAATACACTTCAATGAACATTTTATAGATGAACTTATAATTATATTTTTTAGTCTATGTTTTAATAAAATTTTTGTTATGATAGGACAATCACTAAATACAGGATAATTTATGGCATGAAGCCAGTGACTGAACATAAAAAAGCCCATGTATTACTTCAAATGGAAATAGATTAAGGTATATATAGAAAAATTTAACTATCAAAACATATTTCAAAAAAAATTTACCTATTTTGATCAACGTTTATTTAGTTTTTGAAGTAAGATAATGGAAATAATTTTGGATATTATGGTTGCAAATTTATGATAGAGATCATAAACCATGAAAAGAACAACATCCCCAAACAGGTAATTTCCAAATGTAATTATAATTTCATTAAAAATATTTCTCAATCATTTGTTTATCTATATTTTCTCAGTACTACCAAAATTTATGACAACCTTCATACTCAAAAGAAGAAATAATTTTTTTTAGAGATGAGTGGGCAACGTACATGGTGTTAGACTGTTTTCCGATAAAAAATTTAGATGATTACCTACTATTTTTGTGATCTAGTATGATCTGTGACCTTAGAAATATATTTTGGACATGAAACATTAGTATCAGAATGATTATATATTATTTTTGATCTATTTTTCAAATAGAAGTATAATAGATAAAATCAATTTGTTTAGAAACGAGCAGAAAACATGGTGCTAGAATGTATACAAACATCGTGAAGATGCGATTTCCTACTACTTATTTAGTTAATTTTATCATCATTTTATCTACTTTTTTTAGTTAATTTCCTATCATTTTCAGAATAAAATTTGACTAATTCCCTATCTAGGTGCAACATCCCGACCCGAACAGCCACCCGAACAGTGCTAAACGGGCTAGGTGTTACTGAACTTAGGCGCACCTCCCCAAACACCAAAGGCTATTGATAAGAAGTGATACAACGACTCGGGTTTTGGCCCTGTCAAACTTTGGAATATTTTTATGAATAATTCTAGACCTAGGCGCGAAGACGACGTGCGATTCCGAGGCCCGGTGTGTCCGAAATTAATTTTATAAAAATATTAAGTATTTTTATACTATGCACATGGCGGGGGTGTGATATCTCCTAAACGGTAGCTCAGAACGGGAATATGAGGGAACGTTTGCGTCCAGAGTGTGTTGTTTACCCTAGTGGGGTTTTAAGCTTTGCGGGCGCGAGCCTGCTGTGAGAAAAGCCACCAGGGGCGTTTTTGTAAATAAATAGAAAAGTTTATTTACAAGCGTCGGCTCGAATAAATTCTGAAGGAAGTCTCAGATTGAAAATCTGAGTCCGCCGTTGTGTTCATAACGATGCGTTTACCCTAGGGGTGACCTAATTTCCTCCGCGTCGGGAGGTCTGGTCGGGGGTGTTTCTGTGCATGGAGTTTTTAAAGAAAAAAAAAAGAAAAAAAACCTATCTCTTCTCCCCCAACCTCCTACGCGCAGCGGACGAACCCCCCTCCCTCCCACCATTCTTCGCTGATTAGAGCCCCGACCATCTGTTTTCTACGCCGATCATCAACCGATTGAGCTTCAGGGCGTCGCGGGCGTCATTCTGCACCCGAAGCTTCGGCGTTTCGCCCGCGAGGTTGGTGGTTTGAGTTTTAATTCCTCGATCCCGTTTTTGCTTCGAATTGCTTTGTTTTGTCATATTAGCAGTGAAGATAGGGTCCCGAGGGTCGCGTAGGAGGTTGCAGATCGCAAAACGGACCACCGGGGTGCCCCTGGCGGTCCGCGGAAGTTCTGCCAGCGGCAGCGGCCAGGTCGGTCGGCCGGTTCAGGCCGGTCCGACCCCTTTTTAATACACGGGGATTTAAAACCCCCAGTTTCTTGCAATCCAGGGGTCGGATTCGCGTGCCATCTACGGTGACATGACCCTGGCGATGAGATGAACCTTTTGGTGTGGGTTCAAGAGTTTTAAGTTTCGGGATCGTGGACCACGAGCTTGAAACGTCGAATAAAAAAATAATATTTTATTATTATTCGACTTCGGGTTGTTGTATCTTCTACCCGGAGCGTCCGATTGACGTGCTGTCAGTGGAGTTGATACCCTGATGGTAAAAAAGAATTTTCTTGATGGTTTCCGGGTGTTGGGACCGAGTTTGGGGTGCGGGCCCCATGAGGTCGGGTTTGGACGTTTACGGAGAAACGCAGCTTTCTCACCAGGAGTTCGATTTTGGCAGATGAATAGTCGATCCTGTGTGTTTTTCCGAGAGGATCACAATGGTGCGATCCGTTCGACGGGTTTTGGGATCGAGGCGTGGGCCCCACTCGGGTTTCCTTCGGTGAATAGTGCCTTTTTCACTGGGGGGTCCGTTTGGGACGAACGAGTAGTGGATCTCGTGTGTTTTTCTGTGGGGATTGCAGTGGTATGATCCGCTTGATGAGTTTCGGGATTGTTGTGTGGGCCCCGCATGGGATGGATTCAGTGAATAGTGCCTTTTTCACCGGTTGTCCGTTTCAAGAGAGTAAACAGCCTATCCTATGTGTTTTTCTACGTGGATCGCGATGGTGGCCTCTATATCGGCCTTAGAGGTGCGTGGGGTGGCGTTGTGATGCGTCGCTCGGGTTAGCAACGTTTGGAGCAACAGTGGTTGAGGGTACTCCCTTGGTTCGTTCCTACAAGGGTTTGTGCGACATCACAACCCTAGTATAGGATTGTGATCCTCTCGATGGGATGTTTAATCTATTATAGTTGTGGCATCCCTCCGGTGGACCCAGAGTGGGATCCTCTATCATCGTTTCCCTAGGTCGGGTTCTTGGTATCGCTGTGACCGCTTATCCATGGGTGGCGATCCCCTATCTAGCAGGTTAACCCTGTAGGTTTTGTGGCATCATCGGGAATATGATCCCCTACGCAGTGGGCTATGCTTAGTAGGGTTGTAGTATCATCGGGTATACGACCCCCTTATCAGCATGTGGTTTATAGTAGGGTTGCAGTATTGTTAGTTATACGATCCCCTACTCAGCGCGTGTTTTCGGTAGGGTTGGTGCATTATTAGTTCGATCCCCTACATCGCGAGATGTACTAGTTAGGGTTTCGGTATTGTCGTGACCGATGTGACACGGGTGACGATCCTCTATCTGAGTGACGTGTTTCTATGGAGTACCAGATCAGGTTGTGGTATCCCCCAGCAGATCCTGGGAGTGATCCCCTATCTATGAGATCTATGAATGTCAGACCGGGTTGTGGTATCCCCCAACGGACCCTGGGAGTGATCCCCTATCTGTGAGATCTTCGTATACCAGTGTGGGTTCTGGTATCCCCTAGCGGACCCTAGGAACGATCCCCTATCTGAGGAGTTTGGTGTTTATGTTGTTTCAGTGAGGTTTCCTCATTGACGATATCCGAGGAGCGTGATCCCTCGGGTGAGCATCTGAGATGTTTGTGTGGGACCCGATGGAGTGTATCTCTTGGACGGATGTCATCTGGGATGATAGTGATCATGGATTGTGTTCTCCTGGTTGTGAACCGTTGTTGGTGATGAGGTCGGTACCTCATGTGGATTGGTGCGTGAGCTGAGTATATCCAGATTGTTCAAGGTGTATGTATGAGCATACACCTGGATCGAGCTGACTAGTTGTGTTTAGCCGAGGATGGTCACGAGATGAAGTTTCTCTCTCGTTTGGGTTCCCTTTGGATGGGATGAGTGGACTGTTGCCTTTCAGTTGCTCTCTTTTGTTTTGGGTTTTTTGGGTGCCTACTGAGTATTGTTATACTCACCCCTACACAGGCTTTTCCCGCACATGTTTGTGTCTTGTGCAAACCACATGCCTTTCGACGGAGTCCCAGGAGGACCCGGAGCAGGAGGATCTTAGTGAGCGGGTTTGACCGGGGTGTTTACTGGAGCTGTACCGGGGAGCTTATCGGCAGGTGTTTTGGCATTGTTTTCCCTCATTCTGAGCAGGTTGTACACTTTTGTAGTTTTCTTTTGGTGGGACCTATTTTTCCCTTTTGTACTTCTACTATACGCTGGTTGTGGGTTAGTTGTATACATGCATTTACTTTTCAGTTTTATTTATCTCTATACTGTTGCATGGAGGTGTATGTGGGTGCGTGTGTACAGGTATCTTAGGCTAATGCCTCCCATGTATGTGATAGCCTACTCGGTGCTAAACGCCAGCCCTTGGCCTATTGGAGGCGGGCTTGGGGAGTCGCGGATCGAGCCCCGTTGGGTCGGGTTGTGGTAGAGTGGTATCAGAGGAGGTTCCACCTTTGGGATCTTAGAGCGTAACTGGTCTAGCTGTGAGTTTGGTTTGGGTTGCATAGTGGTAGTGTTAGGCTGTTTCGAGTTCGGATTTCAGGCCAGGGAATCCAGTGTTGGTGCGGTGGCCGACATATCCATTCACTAGGACTCTGACAACCTTCCTTTCGACTCGGGACATTTGGACACTAGTCTCAGGGACATAATGGTGCATGCATCATATAGGACTGGGTTTTGGGTTTTTTCCTTGTCCTTCTTGAGTTGGTTCTCCAGATGTACTCTTTGAATATGGAATGTCTTGATTGTATTTCAGGATGACTCCACGACGACCGCCAACAGGGGTTCCGCAGTGGGATTATGGTGATGATCCGCCCCATCTAGAGGTTGTAGACCAGGGTGCAGGTTCTAAGGCTGGACCTCCAGGTGGTCTTCCAGTTGAGCCACCACTTGTCCAGCAGTTGGTTGTGCCGATAATGTAGGATGAGGTTGTGCATAGGCTTAGTGCGCGGTACTAGTTCTAGAGGCAATGACCTATGAGGTTTCGGGGTGATCCATATCCTCAAGCAGCTGATGACTGGCTCGAAGCAGTCACCCGTGTTTTCTGCATGGTGAGGACACCCTCAGATCAGATGGTGGTTCTAGCGACGAGCCTTCTACATGGTTTGGATGAGCGATGATGGAGCCTAGTGACGCAGTCCCATGACGAGGAGACGCTCATGTGGACAGAGTTTGAGCAGCTCTTCAGGGAAGAGTTCTATCTAGTGACGCTGAGTTCAGTACAGATTTAGGAGCTTCTATAGCTTCGGCAGGAGGACATGACCGTGTCGGAGTACTCAGTGAGGTTTACAGACTTGTTGTGATACTCCCTGGATATGGTCCGAGACCCGTTCTTCAGGGATCAGACCTTTGAGTAGGGGCTACGCAGGGACATCCAGGCAGGTGTGGTTTCCTTGTGTCTGCCCACCTATACTGGAGTGCTCGAGCGAGCGTTGGTGGTGGAGATATTTCTGGCAGAGCAGATCTTGCCTGTTAGTGCTGGGCACGCGAGAACTGAGACTTTGTCAATTGGATCGACATCTGGTAGCCAGCGGCAGGCGCAAGGGTCTAGGCATGGGCGACATTTCAGGAGGCGACCCTAGGATGGAGGATCTAAGGCTCGGGGCTCACAGGCCAGTTTTGGTCAGCCGCAGGAGAGACAGTGTTACGCTTGCGATGGTTGGGGACATCTTGCTAGATATTGTCTGACCCATCGTGCTGTTGAGAGGGAGCCGGTCGACAAACCGCCTTGGCAGAGGCAGCGTCTCGAGCAAGGAGATCTACAGGTCGGAGGACGTAGCGACAGAGCTGGTGTAGCAGCAGGAGGTGGCAGGTGGTATCAGTTGCCACCACCCCCACCCCCAAGTGGTCCACACCGAGCTCAGGGAGCTGGTGGCTGAGGGTGAGGACAGCTGCAAGCCTTAGAGGCTGTTGACCCAGAGGCTCCGCAGATGGATAGAGGTACGCCTTGTGTCCTTTTTACTTTTTGCAGTAGTTTGATAGACACTGTTTAGCGGTACTCTTTCCTCTTCGTTGTTTGCTTGAGTTTTGTTCAAGGCGTTGGTAAGACCCTATGTGGGTGTTGTTTAGCGTGCTTCGAGTGCATGAAAAAGATGGATCCTTCCCCCACCGAGATGTGTTTTTGTGACGCGATTAAAACCGTGCGGGCGAGTCAGTGTCGCCCAAAGCGGATAATGTTGAGGTGTGGTGGATGAGTCCCTCTGACTTATGTGTTCGGGCATGGGTGTTTGTTGGCGAACTCACTAGTGTGGGAGACCCAGTTTAGATTCCAGTCGCTTCCCTTGTGCTTAGGTCTTTTCAGGGAAGAAAAGTTCGAAGGTGGGGAGGATGTAGCGACTCGGGTTTTGGCCCTGTCAGACTTTGGAATATCTCTATGAATAATTCTAGAGCTAGGCACGAAGACGACGTGCGATTCCGAGGCCCGGTGTGCCCGTAATTAATTTTATAAAAATATCAAGTATTTTTATACTATGCACATGGCGGGGTGTGATATCACCTAAAAGGTATCTCGGAACGGGAATTTGAGGGCACGGTTGCGTCGATAGCGTGTTGTTTACCCTAGGCGGGGTGTAAACTTTGCGGGCGCGGGCCTGTTGTGAGAAAAGGCACCAGGGGTGTTTTTGTAAATAAATAGAAAAGTTTATTTACGAGCGTCAACTTGAATAACTTCTGAAGGGAGTCTCAGATCACAAATCCAAGTCCGCCGTTGGGTTCAGAACAGCGTGTTTACCCTAGGGGCGACCTACTTTCCTCCGCGCCGGGAGGTCTGGTCAGGGGTGTTTCTGTGCATGGAGTTTTTAAATAAAAAAAAGAAAAAAAACCTGTCTCTTCTTCCCCCCACCTCCTATGCGCAGCAGACAAACCCCCTCCCTCCCATCGTTCTTTGCCAATTTGAGCCCCGACCGTTCATTTTATGTGCCGATCGTCAGCGGATCGAGCTTTAGGGCGTCGCAGTCATCGTTCTGTACCTGAAGCTTCGACGTTTCGCCCGTGAGGTAGGTGGTTTGAGTTTTAATCCCTCGATCCCGTTTTTTCTTTGAATTGCTTCGTTTTGTTGTCGGAGCAGTGAAGATCGGGTCCCGAGGGTTGTGCAGGAGGTTGCAGATCGCAAAACGGACCATCGGGGTGCCCCCGGCGGTCCGTGGAAGTTCCGCCGGTGTCGGTGGACCCGCAACGGTCTGTGGAAGAGCGCGACGGAGGGCCGCCGGCCAGGGCGGGCCGGCCGGTTCAGGCCGGTCCGGCCCCTTTTTAATACACGGGGGGTTTAAAACCCCAGTTTCTTACAATCCGGGGTCGGATTCGTGTACCATATGCGGTGACGCAACCCTGGTGACGCGGCGAACCTTTTGGTGTGGGTTCGGGAGTTTTAAGTTTCAGGATCGTGGCCCGGGAACTTGAAACGTCGAATAAAATAATAATATTTTATTATTATTCGACTTCAGGCTGTTGTATCTTCTACCCGGAGCATCCGATTGACGTTTCATCAGTGGCATTGAGTCCTTGATGGTATGGCGTACTTTTTTTTATGGTTTCTGGGTGTTGGGACTGAGTTGGGGTGTGGGCCCCACGAGGTCAGGTTTGGGTGTTTACGGAGAAACGTAGCTTTCTCACCAGGAGTCTGATTTTGGCGGATGAATAGTCGATCCTGTGTGTTTTTCCAAGAGGATTTCAATGGTGTGATCCATTTGATGAGTTTCGGGATCGAGGCATGAGCCCCATCCAGGCTGCCTTTGGTGAATAGTTCCTTTTTCACCGGGGGGTCTGTTTTGGACGAACGAGTAATGGATCTCGTGTATTTTTCTATGGGGATTTTAGTTGTATGATTTGCTTTATGAGTTTCGGGATCGTTGTGTGGGCCCCGCACAGGCTGACTTTGATGAATAGTGCCCTTTTCACCGGTTGTCTGTTTCGAGCGAGTAAACAGCCTATCCTGCATGTTTTTTCGTGTGGATGGCGATGATGGCCTCATTATCGGCCTTGAAGGTGCATGAGGTGGTGTTGTGATGCGTTGCTTGGGTTAGTGACGCTTGGAACAACAGTGGTTGAGGGTACTCCTTTGGTTTGTTCCTACGGGGGTTCGCGCAACATCACAACCCTAGTATAGGATTGTGATCCTCTCGATGGGATGTTTAATCTGTTAGAGTTGTGGCATCCCTCTGGTGGGCCCGGAGCGGGATCTTCTAGCATCGTTTCCCTAGGTCGAGTTCTTGGTATCGCTGTGACCGCTTATCCACGGGCGACGATCCCTTATTTAGCAGGTTAACCCCGTAGGGTTTGTGGCATCATCGGGAATATGATCCCCTACATAGTGGGCCGTGCTCAGTAGGGTTGCGATATCGTTGGGTATACGATCCCCTACTCAGCATGTGGTTTATATTAGGGTTGTGGTATCATTGGTTATACGATCCCCTACTCAGTGCGTGTTTTCGGTAGGGTTGGTGCATCGTCAGTTCGATCCCCTACAGCGCGAGATATACCAGTTAGGGTTTCGGTATCATCGTGACCGATGTGACACAGGAGACGATCCTCTATCTGAGTGACGTGTTTCTGTGGAGTACCAGATCAGGTTGTGGTATCCCCCAGCGGAACTTGGGAGTGATCCCCTATCTGTGAGATCTACGAATGCCAGATCGGGTTGTGGTATCCCCTAGCGGACCCTGGGAGTGTTCCGCTATCTGTGAGATCTTCGTATACCAGTGTGGGTTCTGGTATCCCCTAGCGGACCCTAAGAGTGATCCCCTATCCGTGGAGTTTGGTGTTTATGTTGTTTCAGCGAGGTTTCCTCAGTGATGATATTCGAGGAGCGTGACCCCTCGGGTGAGCGTCTGAGATGTTTGTGTGAGACCCGATGGAGTGTATCTCTCGGATGAATGTCATCTGGGATGATAGTGATCATGGAGTGTGTTCTCCTGGTTGTGAACCATTGTTGGTGATGAGGTCGATACCTCATGTGGCTTGGTGCGTGGGCTGAGTATATCTGGATTGTTCAAGGTGTATGTATGGGCATACACCTGGATCGAGCTGACTAGTTGTGTTTAGCCGAGGATAGTCACAAGATGGAGTTTCTCTCTCATCTGGGTTCCCTATGGCTGGGATGAGCAGACTATTTCCTTTCAATTGCTCTATTTTGTTTTGGGTTTTTGGGGTGCCTACTGAGTATTGTTATACTCACCCCTACATGGGCTTTGCCCGCACATGTTTGTGTCTTGTGCAGACCACATGCCTTTCGATGGAGTCCCAGGAGGACCCGGAGCAGGCGGAGCTTAGTGAGCGGGTTTTACTGAGGTGTTTACCGGAGCTGTGCTGAGGAGCTTACCGGAAGGTGTTTTGACAGTGTTTTCCCTTTTTCTGAGTAGGTTGGACACTTTTGTAGTTTTCTTTTGGTGGGACCTATTTTTCCCTTTTGTACTTCTGTTGTACTCTGGTTGTATGTTAGTTGTATTCATGCATTTACTTTTTAGTTTTATATATCTTTGTACTGTTGCATGGAGGTGTATGTGGGTGCGTGTGTACAGGTACCTTAGGCTAATGCCTCCCATGTGTGTGATAGCCTACTCGGCGCTAGACGCCAGCCCCTGGCCTATTGGAGGCGGGCTTGGGGAGTCACGGCTCGAGCCCCGTTGGGTCAGGTCGTGACAAATGAGGGTGTAAACAGGTATAGTGGGGAGGCTATACCCTCTTAGAAGAAAATAAGGTACTGGTCCGGGTATAATAATAAAACCTACAATGGTAATAAAGACTCATCAGACTCGAACCAGACTCGAATAGCAGAAGCACATAAAAAACATATAAATATCAAAATCAATATATAAACAAGAGTAATGGAATATAAATAGAACAACATGTTGAACACCACTTATAAAAACTACCGAAACAACAAAGCATGCATCCACAGTAGGTCATACATGTCAATAAACAATGGAGCCCACGGCTAACCAACAGTAGCTATGAAATAAGTAAGCATGATAATATAGGAAAGAAAGCAAAAAAAAGTAAACTTCAGCTAGGCATGACCTTAGGTTCCATGCCAAATCTCCATGCTATAGCTAATACGATCCAGCTCCTGAAGCTGATCACTTTCCTGGACGTAAATCTATAAATTCTGCATGCGACCCGGGGGCCCATGTAGGGCGTGAGACGTTTTTTTCAGTAGGATACCACCAATGGTTCATGAATAATATATTTGTTTAAGCATAAATGCATATATAATAAAGTAAATAGTGCAATGCCCAAAGTAAACACAGACTCCACTAGTACAGGACAACCACCATGGAGTGTCACCTACTTCGGACAATGTCACAATATCAAAAATAAAACCCAGTACCACGTGTATCCTAACACCTCGTGTCTCAAGTACTAACATCCCGAAGGCATGCCCAACCAATAGTATCCCGGTCCCACAGACCCCTGCTTGAAAGCTCACACCGGCCCATAACACGATAACCAAAGGAAAAATGATGTCTGTCCTCAAATAATAACTAGAGGAACATTGATTTCTTTCCTCAATAATATCCAGGCCCACGACCTTAATCACGACGAGCCTCATACCCCAACCTGATAGCCTCATCGTTATTTCCCAGAAGTCTCCTCACCTTCTACATGGATTCCTACGACAAGAACCCCCAAACTGATAATACCTAAACCACAACTATCAGGGAACTCTACCCACACGAGTGGTCAATACCACCTCATCATAGAGTCAACCCGTGTACACACAACTCAAATCATGGGTGAGCGTTAATAACCAAATAAGAACCCAAGCCACTATAATTTCTAACACATCGTGTCCCTATGAACCTATCGCTCAATCTGAATGCCACGCCATCCGAGTAACTCGAGCCATGCCCAACCTGACAGTCACACTGCCTCAAATACAACATCCATAACGCCCAATCATGTGGTCAAACCACTCAATCAAATCCAAGACATACCCAAAACAACCCCAGGGTTCCTGCATATATATTATCAACACCAATATATATATTAACAATAGGTCAACTTCAGCAGGAAAACAATACAACAGTTGCATGCAATAGTCACAATTATCACATAACAATACTAAGGTCGTGGATGCCTCTATCAATACTAACATGCGTTGATGAAATAAACTCAGTAGTTTAATTCAACCAATTCATATTAAACCCATTTCGGCATACTCATCCAAAAATAAACCCAATAATAATGGCCTCTTTCTTAGCCTTTCTCAGTCACAACGAGTCAGGGAATACCCATTGGCATCCCTCAAGGTATAAGAATCATATACAATGAATTAATAAGGTTTCACTCAATAACCCATCATTGTGCTAAAATATGCAACCCCCACGTGTTTGCAAAAACACAAAAAAAAGTATACACCACCTACCTTATACTCTTAGACGTAGGCACGTCCGATATCGAGCTCCAATTCGAAGTCGATCTTAATAGATCTACGTTTTCGTCGAATTCTGGCAATTCTGCTCGGATGGAAACTGTAGCGTGTGAGACAAAGAAATAAGAATGGAATAGGGTGCATGAGTTTAGCCTTCTTGATGCAATATTGCAGCCACCGATGGATTGAAGAAAAATCGTCAGATGAAGAATATAGGAGAAGAAATGTTCTTGGTGTCCCAGAGTGACACAGTCTGAAAATGGGGAAGAAGATATTTTTGGAAATGAGACGCGATGCTCTCCCATATAAAAGAATAAAAATAAAAGTACACAACATTTATTAAGGACAAAACACCATGTATTATCTTGTCTGTACTCCAAATTATGTGGGTTTCTAGGTCATCACATGGCTTAGACGCATCACACAGGTCAACACACGACTAGGACTTAGGCAGTACGTGAAAATTAAAATACACGACATGCTAAGGAACACTACATGTCATGTAGTAGATTATTTTTACACAATCACCACATGACATGTACTTAGTCAGCATGTGGTCAATACGCGCCTAACATACACATGACATGTACTTGGGAGAACATAGCGTGTAACCTAGAAATTTCCAAAACTGCCCAGTTTCCCCCCTTTTTCTAAAAAACAATGTAAAATGAAAAGGAAAAAGAAGAACCATACCTAAAAGGAAGAACCATGTTCTTAAAAACTTCCCCCCTTAAATCAATTATTCCCTGAATTTCCCTTACAAGGATGGTGAAGAAATATTCCAGAACAACTTTGGCCCGAAACTCAAATCAATCAAAGGTTTATCGACCTATTACTTGGACCTAGGGTCCTCCCGTGACACATCATCACCCCTGAACCTTATCTAGTGCTCCCGTGTCATTCATGAAACCCAATCAAATCCCTCACTACATTGCCACCTGTCTCGAGCCCATGGTACCCATGGCATAACGAGGTCTTGCATCCCATGGATGCTCAAAACAACTCAGTGCATTGCACCTCAATCGCAACCGTATCCTCAATGCCCTGATTCCCAAGGCACCTCAAGTAACCTGAATCCACAATGCCCTAATTACTAAGCCACCTCAAGTAGCCTACATCCAATGATACCCTGATGCCTCAACACCTCATTCACACACACACACACACACACACACACAATCACGCACCCAAAATGGCGCCAATCCCACTGAACAATATCTGGTCAGTCCGCATAAATCCTATGCACCTCATGCACTCAAAATAGATATGCCTAAAAGAAAACAAGAAAATCAAATCCACGCCCATAGTGTACCTCTGACTGTTATCGGCTCACCAGCCTGCTCAGCCTCTGGCAGCTCCACGGTGTGCACTTGGCCTGAAGTATGACTGTCTGATGCCTGACCTTCCTATGGTGCTGCTCCAGTCAACAACCGCTGACCCCTTAGTTGGGTCATGCTGTCTGTGCCATGTCCTCAGCATGCAGTTGAGCCTCAACTACCCTCACCTGGTACCGATTCTAAATTGACCCCAGACACCACCATCTATCCTGGTCCTTGCCTTCCAGCTGTTTGAGAAGGCTTCCTGCAGAACCTCTTCAGATGTCTGACCTATCCACATGCCTGACACTCCTTTAGAGGCATATCGCACTGAGTCTAGACATGACCTGGTTTCCCACACTGAAAGAAAACCATTGATGAACTGCCATGAGGTGGTCTAGCTATGTCCTTAGCCTGACTGCCCTACTGAAACTCATCCTGACCTCACTTCCTGCTATATAAACCATCACCTAAAGCCATTGCCTGAATCAGGCGAGACATGTCCGTTAGGTTACCCTCTGCTATGAGTGCCTAATTCAACACCTTAGAGAACGAGTCCAACCTAAAAAATGTTTACCTTCACCTTAATGGCATTCCGTAATCCATCTTCGAAGCACCTCACCCTCGAGGTTTCATCGCTTACCATACTTGGTGAAAAGTGAGACAAATCAGTGAAGGTAGATTCATAGTCCACGACAGACAGTCACCCTGCTAGAGGCTTAAGAACTCCTGATCTCTCTCTGACCTCAACGTATTCAGAAAAAAGTGCTAAAAAAACTTGTCCTTGAAGTTTTTATATTCCAGTCCTTCATGTCTATGAGCCTGAACCTACACACCCCACCAATGCTTTGTCGGTCCTCTCAGTGTGTACGTTGCCAGCTTGACCCTCTGCCCTGGAGGCATCTCGAGCTGGTCAAAGATCATATGCATGCTCTTTATCCAGTTTTCAGTCACCTATGGACAACCCTCACCTTGAAAAAATGATGGGTGCTGCGACTGGAACTCCCATGTTAGGTAATCCATAGGGGGCTCTATACCCTGCGCACCTCTGTAAATCCTCTTCAAGACACGTACCAGGCTAGATCAGAGCTGCTCGTCGAGCCACGAACTGAACACTGCCAAACCCGGCTATTGCTATGCCTGCACTGGATCTTGAACCCGATCATACCCCTAAGCCTATACCTACAGCTCATGTTCTGCCTGTCCCTCAGGTGTCTGAACCTGATCGTGCTCTTGCGGTACTGTACCATCACCCACCTGACGTTCCATAGAGTTATCTAGGATGGACCCACTGAATACTATAAATGTTTAGAAATCCCACATATATAACAATATATATATATATAACACAGATAAGGAAATCAGTAAAGAGGCATCACATTACAACTACCCTTAATCTCCCCTACCGCAACCATGCCCCATGGCATCCCAACCTCACAACCTTCTTAACCGCCCTCAACAGAGCCAAGTATCAAAAGTACCTTGGGCCATGCCTGTCCTGACAACCATCGTTGCCTCAAACTAACGACCGAGTCGCCCAATCCTAACAGCCACACTACCTCAAACCGATGTCCAGGATGCCCAATCCTAGTGATCAAAATCACCTCAGTCATAGTATCTCCCTGCTCATATACGAGTTAGGCACGAATCTCATGCCACATGCAATTTTACATAATTTAAAGCATGGCATATTACATTGCAATAAACAAACAATTCTATCAGGAATTTCACCTTTAATATTTAAAAAGCATCTATAGCATGAAAATTGATATTATTCACATAGTATTATCACTTCACAAAACATACGTGTAGATATGAAATTGAGATACCCTAACAATGTGCCTATCAAAAGCCAAGTAAACACGCCTTGCCTTACCATCCCAAGGTCCAATTATCCCTTACCGCACAAGGTCAAGGATCACATATCACAACCAATAATATCTCACACCAAGTAAGCCGCCCAGGTGGAAATCATATAAACAATAATCTGAGGAAAAGAAAAATAGCAATTCCCATCCAAGGTAACTTGGTCCATCCCTTTTACTTGGGGATACAAGCACCCAAGCACAAGATAGAAACCTAGTTTCAATAAAAATCTATGTCTAGTCTACCATATCCCAAATAGTAAACTAGTAGAAATAAAAACCAGTATCAATATCATTAGTAGTCAGTCAAAAGATGCTACTAAATCCTAGTCAAGAACAAACCCTTTGATACCACTTTGTAACATACCGACATGAAAAGCCACCCGAATAATGCTAAACGGGCCAGGTGTTACTGACCTTAGGTGCACCTCCCTGAACGCCAAAGGCTGTCAACTAGCAGTTAGGGTGTAAACAGGTATAGTGGGGAGGCTATACCCTCTCGGAGGAAAATAAGGTACTGGTTCGAGTATAATAATAAAACCTATAGCGGTAATGAAGTCTCAGCAGACTTGAACTAGACCCGCATAGCATAAGCACATAAAAAAATAGATAAATAGTGGAAAAAATATATGAACAAGAGAAACCAAAGATAAATGAAACAATATGTTGAACACCACTTATAACAACTACTGAAACAATAAAGCATGCATCCACAACAGGTCATACATGTTAATAAACAATGGCGCCCATGGATAAACAACAATAGATACGAAAGAAGTAATCATGCTAATAAAGAAAAGAAAGAAAAACAAAGTAAACTTCATCTAGGCATGACCTCAGGGTCCATGCCAAATCTCCATGCAACAGCTAATACGATCCATCTCCTGAAGCTGATCACTTTCCTGCACGTAGATCCATAAAGTCTGCACACATCCTGGGGGGCCCATACAGGGTTTGAGATGTGTCTCAGTAGGATATCACCAATGGTTCATACCTAATATACATGTTTAAGTAGACATGCATATATAATAAAGTAAATAGTGCAATTCCCAAAGTAAACACAGACTCTATTGGTGCACGACAACCACCACGGAGTGTCACCTGCTTCGACCAATGCTGGAATCTAAAACATAAAAATCGAAACCAAGTGCCTCATAACACCTCATGTCTCAAGTACTGACATCCTGAAGGCATGCCCAACCAATAGTATCCCGGTCCCACAGACCCATACTCGAAAGCTCAGATTGGCCCATAGCACGATAATCGGAGGAACAACGATGTCTGTCCTCAAATAATAACCGAAGGAACAGCGATGTTTGTACTCAATAATATCCAAGACCATGGACTCAATCATGGTGAGCCTTAGACCCCAACCCAATAGTCTCATCGCTATTTACCTGAAGGCTCCTCACCTTCTACGTGGCTTCCTACGGTAAGTACCCCCAAACCGATAATACCTAAACCACAACTATCGGGGGCCTCTACCCACATGAGTGGTCAATACCACCTCATCATGGAGTCAACCTATGTACACACAACTCAAATCACGGGTGAGTAGTAATCAAAAAATAATAACCCAATCCACCAAAATTTCTGACACCTCATGTACCTAAAAACCTATCGCTCAATCCAATGTCCACGCCATCCAAGTAACCCAGGCCATGCCCAACCTGATAGTCACACTGCCTCAAATCCAATGTCCATGAAGCCCAATCCTATGGCCAAACCACTCAATAAAATCCAAGACATTACCAAAACAACCCCATGGTTTCTCACATATATATTCTCAATAGCAGTATATATATTCACAATAGTTCACCTTCAGCAGGTAAACAATACATCAGCTGCATGCAGTAGTCACAGTTAGTACATAACAATACCGAGGTCATGGATGCCTCTATCAATACTAACATGCTTCAACGAAATAAACTTAGTAGTTTAATTAAAATAATTCATATTAAACCCATTTCATCATACTCGGCCAAAAATAAACCCAAGAGAAATGACCTCTTACCCAACCTTGCTCGGTCGCAACGAGTCAGGGAATACCCATTGGCATCCCTCAAGGTATAAGAATCATATACAATACATTAATAGGGTTTCACTCAATAACCCATCATTGCACTAAAAGACGAAACCCCCATGTGTTTGTGAAAAAACAAAATAAAGTATGCACCACCTACCTTAGACTCGTAGACATAGTCATGTCTGATATCGAGCTCCAATTTGAAGTTGATCTTCATAGATCTACGTTTCCGTCAAATTCTAGAAATTCTGCTCAGATGGAAACTATGACATGTGAGACAAAGGAATAAGAAAGGAATAGGGTTCATGGTTTTATCCTTCCTGATTCGATCCCGCAACCATCAATAGATTGAAGAATGAACAACAAATGAAGAATATAGGAGAAGAAATGTTCTCAACATCCTGGAGTGACACAGTCCGAAAACAGGGAAGAAGAATGCATTTTTAGAAATGATATGTGATGCTCTCCCATATAAATGAATAAAAAATAATACATGGAATGTATTAAGGATTACATGCCAAGTAGTAGCTTGTCCATACTCTAACTTACACGGGTTTCCAAGTCATCACACGGCTTAGACACATCACACGGATCAACACACATTTAGGACTCAACTGGTACGTGGAAAGTAAAATACATAGCGTGTTAAGGAACACTACACGCCATGTAGTAGATTATTTTTACACGGTCACCACATAGAATGTACTTAGTCAACACGTGGTCAGTACACACCTAACATACACACGATGTGTACTTGGGAGTACACGACGTGTAACCTAGAAAGTTCTAGAACTTCCCAGTTTTTCCCCTTTTTCTCAAAAACAACATAACAAGAAAAGGAAAAAGAATACCCGTACCTCAAAGGAAGAACCAAGTTCTCACACTAGGGTTCCATCACAGGTGGTGGTAAATGATAAAAGAAAATAATGATACAATGATTTCACTTTGGTGGGTGGTGGAATTATTTGGGCTATTCGATCATCAATTAGATGCATGATATAATATCACAAATTCTTGTTCAATCCATACACATAAAACATCAAGTTTACATTAGTGAAATTGATTGACTAAAACTGATTCTTTTGAATGCACATGATGTGAAATTAAATCATCCCACTATTGTATCACATAGAATCTCACAATCATTACATGAGTATAGGTGTTTAACCTATCCTTATTATATATATAGATACTTGTTCATCAGCTCACCATAAAAAAACATGTCCATTGGTTCACCACTAATAAATATGTTCACATTCATTAGTTTATCTTCTCATCATTTTATCTACTTTTTTAGTTAATTTTCTCATTATTTTTATCTAATACTTATTTTGTTAATTTTTAGAGATCATAAAGAAATGATGTCATCAAAAAGGATGATCCACTCTTGTACTATGATCATGCACTCAACAAGGATGATGCACTCATAAAAAGGTGAATTCCTATTAATTATTTAGTTAATTTTGTCACCATTTTATCTACTATTTTTAAGTCAATTTTCTTATCATTTTTATTTAATAATTATTTAATTTTTTCACAGATCTTTTGGGATGTCATATTTTTTTCTTCAACCATCTATAATAAGATAGAAAAGAGAGAACATGTTGCTTTTGGATGAGGTGTTTTAGGAAGAACGAGGTTTCCTCTTCCATCTAAATGAAACATTTATTTCATTTTTGACTTGGTGAAGATAGTTGAAAGAAAAACACACATCACATACTCAATCATCTGTACCTTAATCTGATACACAGTGTACTCGGTATGACTCAAACTATATATTTTTAGTTTATAATTTACATTTTAGTTCAAAAATCACATCACATACTAAAAAATGAGAAAAAACATTCCCCAAGATCCGAAATACATTCACCTATATCTATATTTTATCAAATAAATTTAGTGAGTTAAAATAAAACTTGGTTGGTTGGTTCTTTCCAAATATTTCAAAAACTTCTTATCCTGCACAAGCTTTCCAATATTGATGTTTTCATAGTAAAATAATTATCCATAGAAGTAATTAATTAGTGGTCTCCTTTCTAGAAAAATATAATAACCTACATTCATTAATGATCTCATCAAGATTCATCCCCTTTTCTTCTTCCCTCTATGTTCTTCAATTTCTTATGAATTGAAATTCATAAGTATAACTAGCAAGTCATCTGGATTTTCTTCACCTATATTCATTTCCTTTTCTTTTTTATGTATGATAACTCTAATAAAGGTACTTATTTGATGGTGGATTTCATAATACCTCTTATTTGTTTATGTAGGCACAAACCTGCACATGATTGGATTAACTTTAGTCCATTGTGTAGATGAGAATCTATGACTTTGTGAGTGAAAAGATACTGATTTTAATACCCAAGGGGTTAATATAGCACCTTACAAACAATACAGTAATAATAATGAAATTATTACCTTCATTTAGGAATGTGGATCGAGCGGGTATCTTTTAATAAGATAGTAGTTGTGACCACAATTCAATCCCCAAGAAGAAACATAATAATGATTAAAAGGAAGCAAATATATAGACATGAAGACCCCATCGATCAAACACTACATTGTGAGGGTTAAAAGTAGAAATATAAAACAATAATCACAAGGTATCAACATTTAAAGTAATATTTATTCATGATATCTTCAATTAATATTTATGGGGCATAGTGTGGAATCAAACTCACCTAAATTTGATGCACGATGTTCCTAATATAACTCAAAGTGTTAGTTATCAGTTTAAAATTACCATTTTAGTTCAAATAGTGTACCACTCATTGAAAAATAATAAAAAAACACTCATATTGTATATATAATTTAGAACGATGATTCATTATTCATTTTTTATGTATTGGAATCAACCGCATGTCAAACCAACATACGATGTGACCAGTATGACTCAAAGTGCATGTTTTTAGTTTAAAATGGCATTTTAGTAAAAAAGAAAAGTGACATACTCAAAACCTATAAAATTTATTAGTATTGTTTTAAAAAATTAGGACAATTATCCATATGTAATTTTTGACATGTAGGAATAAACCGCACCTCAATCTGATGCACGGTGTGATCGATATGACTTTAAGTGTGTATTCTACTATATATACTAATCCTAGCTTCCCAACTGCCATGTGTCAATCCGCCGTTACTTCACATCATTTTCTCCTCTACATTCCCTTCCACCAGTACTCCACATCTCCCCTTATCTCAGCTATGAAAAAAATCTCCGCATCCCGCCTCCCTCTACCACTCCCACTCACAAAAATTCTCTCCTATTCTACTGTTACTTCTTGACTCCTTCTCGCATATTTTCTCTCCGCTTCTAGGGTTCCCTCTCATCTCCCTCCACCGCACCGGCTTTTCTACGGCCTCCCCATGCTCCATCTTAGCGTGTTCTGCCTCTGACTCCTCTACCTTCGACTCCTTCACTCCCCTC
This sequence comes from Viscum album, assembly GCA_963277665.1. Classification (NCBI taxonomy): domain Eukaryota; kingdom Viridiplantae; phylum Streptophyta; class Magnoliopsida; order Santalales; family Viscaceae; genus Viscum; species Viscum album. Next base: position 1,095,157,391 of record OY728156.1, on the reverse strand, counting down.
TACTCTTCAACTCCCGTCTATAGCAACATCTTCACCTATGCCTCCCCTCTACCTTTTCCTCTAACCACCTCCTGGAATAACTACTCTGCCTCTATATCCTTCTACTTTGGTTTCTCCACCACTTTCTGCTCATGCTTCCATCTGAGATTTTACTCGGCTGCAGTTTTCTCCCCCCCCACTCTCGCATTCTAGGGTTTCTCTCTGGCTTCAACTGGGAGGGGGGAGGATCGCGAATGCATTGAGCTCTAGTGACACCTCCCCATTCCATCTGCCCCTGTTCTTTCTTTTTTCTCTCGCAAGTTGGTGCTCAATGGTCTTCGCGACACAGGTGAACAGTGTTGATGCTTTGAGGTTGGAAGCTCGGGAGGTGTTTTTGCGGCGCCGCCGTCGGCGATGTTCCCCTCACTCCTTGATGGATTCTTCCACTTCTAGTGGTTGGCGTGATTTGGATTATGGAGTTGAACCTTTTGCGGTTAAGATCTGATGAGATCCATGCTTAGAGCGGCGGTTCTTGGTCACATCCGCTCGAATCTCCTCGCCGGTGATTATACCTCGGCATGGGGTTGGGCCTCCCAGTCCTAGGTGATTGTGGTTCCACTCCGTGATCTTTGGTATGAATTCATCATCGGGTTTCTTCCACGGCTGTGATGTTGGAGGAGGTCTCGTGGTGGTGGCGGGGTTCTTCGACTTTGGTTCTGGAAGCCAGGACTTTAAAGGGATGATGCTACTTCGCTAGTTGTTTTTGTCTTTGTTTTCTGAATGATGAATCTAGAATACTATTTGTTGCTAAAGTTTGATGTTGCGTATGAGATGCAGAAGGTGGAGGAGTGTCTCTATTCGGTTATTTGTCTTGGTGATGGAGGATATGGTTCTGTGAAGGTTTTATGTGTGATTATTGATGAATGTTTTATTTCTGTGGAATGATGTTTGTGGAATTGTCTGCATTGTGGGTCGACAGTTTGCATTTAATGGAATTTGCAACCAGTTCAACTACAAGGGGTGCTCTAGAGGAGGTTCAGATCAGAGTGATTTCACTTGGTCATTGATATTCGGATTTGGACGTTTGATGGTTTATTATGCTAGGTAGGGGCCTTTCTTTATAGTTTTTGAATGAGTTGTTTTTTGGGTTTCCCCTCATCCCTTAAAAAGGGTTTATAATAAAAAATTAATTTTCAATCATGCTTCCATCGAAGGAATTACATAACCCCACCTCCATCAACACTACAATCCGCTCCTGGAAACCCTCAATGCATCCTCCAATTTTCATCTGATTTGATTTATTTCTTTCAATTTATTTTCTTCAACGTGATTTGTTAATGAAGACAAAGGTTTTACTAAAATCCTCTTTGTAATCATGTAACGCCCCGACCCTAGTTGCCTAGATTCGGTGCATTATTACATAACATTGGCATGATCACAAGAAAGATCAAATCTCGAAAGACCGATTGGTTTAGTAGCCTTGGAAACACTAGATATATTCATAAGTTTTACATTACATCATAAAATGAAAAACTACTACAACAACATAATGTTTCCACAGTCCACACTATAATCCCCTCATAATATCCCTGCAGGTCATTCATAACTTACATCTTCACTTCCTGGGAAAAATAAAACATATAAAAGGGGTGAGCTCAAATGTCCAGTAAGGATAACAATATAGCAGAAACTTTCATCAATAAGAATAAACATTTAAGGCAATGTATAACTAAAACAAAAACCTTTTAAACATGAACTTTCAACATGGTATGGCATAAATAAAATGAAATAATGCCATTTACTTATTCACATGGATATTCTACTAATCGAATAATCACATGCAAAAATCATTAACCACTTTCATAATGTTGGAATGCATAATGCCAGACTATCATAACCACATAGCCAAGGCCTCGTGCCAAGACTACAAATAAGATTTTGTCAAGGCCTTGTGCCAAGACACTAGTTTGTCTCATGAGACCTACCGATGCATCGAGGAGCTATAGCGGGCTCCACCCGTCACAAATTAAGTCCAATGCATTCCCATATGAAAAGGTTTAAACATAACATAAACATTCGTATTAAAACTAGCATACGAAATGTAAATACTTTCACCATAAACTATGAATGGTATAAAAATAGCACATCCATATTCAAACATATCACAAAACCTTCAATACAATATAGAAGTTTTGTATCATAATAAATCAACTTCAAATAATCTTAAAATCCATCAAAGGATGTTGACATAGATGAAATCAAAATTCTTTTTAAAGAAATATCTCCTTTTATTTTGAAATAATTTAAGATCCATATAAAATAAAACATTTTCTTTGAAAATATTCTTATAAGCTTGTAAGGGAAGCTTTGAAGATTTTATAACAGCGGAAAATAGCCGCACCCGCCGTATAAGTTAAAAAAAACATTCTTACCTTAATTCTGTCGAAAAGGTTAAAAAGGACCTTGTTTTGAAAACGACCGAAAGATTCCTTTATAAACCACTTATAAAAGTCAAAAAGGGTATAAATGACTTTAACTCATATTCTAGTAAATAGTAAAAATGTTTTGAAATTCATTTTTAAGAAACATGGATGTGGATGATAAAGAGATCCCAGTAGATTATTACGTATAAACAACCTTGGATAATGAAGAGGTTGTAAAGTAAACCCTTACCTTGTACTTTTCCTTGGTTGGGGTAGGTTAACCTCCTGTATAATGGTGAAATAGTTGTTATTAAATTATACAAGAATCATATATATTAATATGATATCATATATGATCTTTTAACATTGATTTGTTAATAATATCTTAGAATTATCGTCGTTTCGGGAGTTAACTTACTCATTTTCTTTTATATGTTTTGTTACATAATCCATGGTTGTTGTATCTTATTCATATCCAGAATGATATCCAGTCCTTAAACATCATTTTTAAATCATCAAATGATAATTATACTTGAATGGATACGATGGAGAATGAATCTAATCGCGTTCGTGGAGACGGTAGTCCGTACGTACGCACGAACGACAATATCATTATTTTGATATTAAAATAATATATAAATGGATGGTATATCATATATACAGAATCATTAACATGTTATATTTATTATTTACATGAGTTACACATCATTATTATACCCATCCAAATAATATTATATTGAATAACAATTACACCACGACGTGGAGACGGTAAGCCGTACGTACGCACGTATGGTGACATGTTATTCAAAGGGTGGATAGAATACTGAATATGATTGTACCATATTTATAATAACATCACAGTATATGTGAGATACTGGAGTTATTATTTTAGAATGGTAAGAACAAAGGAAGAAGAAGTGGAAGAAGAAATGAACTTGGAGAAGGGTGGTGAAATCATTACCTCTTCTTCGGGTTCTTCCTTTTGATTTGATCAAAAGGTCTCCTTAGGTTGGCTTTCTGATCAAACTAAGGCCTCTAGGTTGTAGTGAGGGATGTTGGGAGAGTATTTGGGCAGATTTTGGCCGAACCAAAAGGCTTTGAAGGTGTGAATAAATGAGAAGGAGGAGTTCCCTTTTATAAGAGGGGTGAGGGGCACCTTTGGAAAAGCTAGAAATATTAATTTATAATAAATTCATATTCAGTTTCTAATGGCTCCAAAGTTGATTATTCAAAGGTTAAGGTGGGGATAGGTCGAAAACCACTCAACCAATAGAATTTAGATAGGTTTGGGTACTTATATTAACCTTATCTTTAAGTATTAACTCTAAGTTAATTAGTTTCACTTTTACAATGTCTCTTTGTATTTTTATATAATATGGTTAATAAACTTACTATATACATCCAAGTGACCCCCAAGTGGTACATTAATGATGAACCTATCATGATATAAGTCTCTTGGCCGAACCTTAGATTTTTAGGAATTTAGTATCAATTAATAATATAATATTTTTTTAAGAACTCTTTTATGTCAATTTTGACACTATTCAATAGTTGATTTTTGTGAAACTCATAACAGATTTATTACTTCGAAAAAAGTCAATTAAATAAATCCTAATATATCATATTATCCTAGAAAATTAGTTTAATTCATTAAAAGTTTCATATTATATTTATTTGGGTATTTATAATATCAATTATTTTAATTTTTCACTATTATAGTAATTACTGCATCATCATTATGTCATATATAAAATAAATTCTTTAATGTCTAAAAATTATAAATAAAATATCATTATGTAGGAAATATTTTTAGCTTTCTAATGAATATTTATAATCTAAAATCCAACATATATAACCCTATGTAACAATTGTTGTTCTAAAAGATATATGCTTGTGTCATTTTTGTATTCATTTTAACTAAATTAAAATAAAGTGTCATTATCACTTACAAGTGGATCCATGGGGTCCCAAAATAGACCCAAAGATTCCCATGGTCGACCATGTATCAACCAATAGGGTTAAGACACGTTTTAGGGTAATTTAGTATTATTATAATATTATTTTTTTAACCCTTATTTACCGGATTTACCCTTAACCATGGTAAATAAAATATTTACCGCAGTAATTATTCAAAATGTCTAAAAATAAAAGTTACCTATTTACACAATTTGAAAATCCTGATTCCAAATATGGAATCCATTTTCCTAAATTCAAAACACATAAGTGGCAGAAATTAATTTAAAATTAATTCCCGCTGTCAAAACAAAAAGCGTGTTTTTAAGAGGTAATAACTATCAAAAGATTGACACTTGTTTATGTTCGGTTTAATTGTAAAATTATGTCCAACGACCAACATTATATTAAATGGTAAAAATATATTCTAAATATACTTTAAAACCACTCAAATTCACAATTTATCACTATTAATTATTTTGATTAAAAAAGTTGTTTTTAATTAAAATTTAGTAATTTTCACTATTCATCAAAATATTAAAGTTATCCGAAAAGTACCAAAATTTCACCTTAGGCTAAATTAGATATTCCGAATCCAAAAATGAAGTCTATTTTCAAATATAAAATATATATAATTTCAAAAAGTAGGTGTTACTATTCATAACGGCTAGTTTGATTAGTTATGGTGTGTTAGAACTCGGTGTTGCGTACAACACACGCTATCACATTATTCAAAGAGAAGCGTACCGTAGAAGCTTGGGGTGTTACATTCTCCCCTCCTTCAAATAATTGCATCCTCGCAATTTCTAGGGTATTACTGCATAAAAAGACTCGGGTGGTTCTTCATCATAAGTTCCTCGGGTTCCCACGTTGCCTCTTCCATCTTATGGTTTCTCCACAAAACTTTTACCAGACGCGTCGTCCGGTTTCTCAGCACTTGTTCTCTCGTATCAAGAATCTTGACAGGCTCTTCGCAATAAGACAGATCGGGTTCCAGTTCAAATTCCTCATAGGTGAGTACATGCGTCGGATCAGGCATGTATTTCCTCAATAGAGATACGTGGAACACATCGTGAACTTTGGAGAGACTTGGCGGCATTGCCAATCGGTAAGCTACAACCCCAATTCGTTCTAGAATTTCGAAAGGTCCGATGTACCTGGGACTCAATTTACCTTTCTTACCAAAACGTATGACTCCCTTCCACGGAGATACCTTCAGGAAAACATGATCACCGACTTGAAATTCCAAATCCTTCCTTCGATTATCGGCATAGCTCTTCTGCCTACTTTGAGCTGCTTTGATGTGATTTTGGATTACTTTCACCTTTTCCACCGTTTCCTCCACCATTTCTGGGCCTACAAGTTTTCTTTCACCAACGTCATCCCAACAGGTTGGTGTACGACATCTCTTTCCGTATAACGCTTCATATGGTGTCATCTGAATACTCGAATGGAAGCTATTGTTATAGGAAAATTCTACCAGAGGTAAATATTGATCCCACATACCCTGAAAGTCAAGTGAGCAAGATCTCAACATGTCTTCTAAGGTTTGAATAGTCCGTTCTGATTGTCCGTCTGTCTGAGGGTGGTAAGCAGTGCTCAAATGAAGTTCAGTATCCAGGGATTTCTGAAGACTTTTCCAGAATCTTGAAGTAAAACGGGGATCACGATCAGAAACAATCGATAGGGGTACTTCATGAAGTCTCACAACTTCATTAATATATAGTCTTGCTAGACGTTCCAGGGGTAGATCTTCTCTTATAGCAAGAAAATGTGCTGTCTTGGTAAGACGATCAACAATAACCCATATTGAATCATTCCTTCTAGGAGTATTTGGTAGCCCCATGACAAAGTCCATCGTAACATTGTCCCATTTCCACTCCGGTATGGGAAGAGGTTGCATGACTCCTCCAGGCTGTTGCCTTCCAGCTTTCACTTGTTGACAAACCATACATCTTGACACAAAATCAGCAATCTCTCTCTTCATGTTGTCCCACCAAAAATGTTCCTTCAAATCTCTATACATTTTGGTGCTCCCAGGGTGTATAGAGAAATTGGAACTATGAGCATCATCCAGCAATTCCCTTTTTCGATCAGGTATATTGGGAACACAAAGTCTCTTCCCGAATTTCAAAATTCCATATTCATACACAAAGTATCTCAATCTCCCATCATTCACAGCTTTAATCTTCTTTTGGAATTCTTCATCATCGGTCTGAGAACTCTTAATCCTTTCTAGTAAAGATGGTTTGGCAACCATTTGAAAAAGCATTGATGTTTCACCTTCCCTGGTTATTCCCATGTCCATCTTCACTAGATCCATAAAAATTGGATCCCTTTCAATTCTCATATTGTTCAAAACTCCATGGTCTTTTCTACTCAAAGCATCTGCCACCTTGTTTGCCTTCCCTGGGTGGTAGTGTATCGTACAATCATAATCCTTGAGTAATTCAAGCCATCTCCTTTGCCTCATGTTGAGTTCTTTTTGTGAGAAAATATACTTCAAACTCTTGTGATCAGTATAAATCTCACATTTTTCACCATAGAGGTAGTGCCTCCATATCTTCAAAGCAAAGATCACTACTGCTAACTCGAGATCATGAGTAGGATAGTTTTGTTCATGAATTTTCAACTATCGTGATGCATAGGCAATAACTCTATCATTCTGCATAAGGACACAGCCAAGTCCTTTCTTCGATGCATCACTATAAATAACGAACCCATCATTCCCCGATGGTAGAGTCAATATAGGAGCATTGACTAATCTTCTCTTCAGTTCTTCAAAACATTCTTCACACTCTTTTGTCCAAACAAATTTAACCCCTTTACATGTGAGCTTCGTTAATGGGTTAGCCAATCGGGCAAAATTCTGGACGAAACGTCGATAATAACCTGCCAAACCAATAAAACTACGTACCTCAGTTATACTCGTAGGTTCTGGCCATTCTTGGATTGCTTTGGTCTTAGAAGGATCAATAGAGATTCCATCTTTAGAGACAATATGGCCAAGAAAAGAAATCTCCTGAAGCCAGAATTCACACTTGCTAAACTTCCCATATAATTCATGCCTCCCTAGAGTCTTCAAGATAATGCGCAAGTGATTTTCATGATCTTCGTAGGTTTTGGAGTATACCAAGATATCATCAATAAATACCACCACAAATTCATCGAGATACTCCTTGAAAACTCTATTCATCAGATCCATGAATACAGAGGGTGCATTAGTCAATCCAAACGGCATTACAGTAAACTCGTAATGCCCGTACCTGGTTCGAAATGCTGTTTTCGGAATGTCTTCCTTCTTCACACACAACTGATGGTATCCAGATCGAAGGTCAATCTTTGAAAAGTATTGAGCTCCATGCAGTTGGTCAAATAAATCATCAATACGAGGTAGGGGATACTTGTTCTTTATCGTTATAGCATTGATCTCCCTGTAGTCGATACATAACCTCATAGATCCATCTTTCTTTTTAACAAAAAGAACAGGGGCTCCCCATGGAGAAACACTAGGGCGAATAAATACCTTATTACTCAATTCCTCTAGCTGTTTCTTTAGTTCGACTAACTCTACAGTGGCCATTCTATAAGGGGTCTTCGATATAGGCCTTGATCCAGGAATCAAATCAATAGAAAACTCAACTTCTCGTTCTGGAGGATGTCCAGGTAAATCTTCTGGAAATACATCTACAAATTCTTTCACAACAGGTACATCCTCTATTTGAACATTCCTTTCCTCACCCGTAGTTATTTCATTCTCTTCCTCCCCAATAATTGAATTTAGTTGAGCTATTGAGGGTGGATCTAAATAAGAATTAGGTGGTGACGATTCTGCTCTAAAAATAAGGTGTTCCTTATCATTATCATCAAGAATCGTAACCTCTTTCTTCTTACAATAAATCTTCGCATCATAGTCCGAAAGCCAGTCCATACCAAGGATTATATCAAACTCAATCATAGGTATGACGATGAGATCAGCAGATAAAGAAAATTTATGTGCTCTAATGGGGACTGATTCACAAAACTTTGTTGCAACGATACTTCCCTTAGGAGTTTTAACTGACAACTCCCTTATTAAATCAAATTGGAAATATCTAATTTTCTTAGCAAACTAGGAAGATATGAAACAATGCGATGATCCAGAATCAAATAATGCATTTGCTAAACTTGAGGAAACCATTAAATTACCTGCCACCACGTCTTTCGGAGCTTCTACCTCAGCAGTAGTGATAGCATAAGCCTGGCCTTGATCCCTTGGCCTTTTCTGAGGTAAGTTCTCCTGACGCTTAGGACATGAATTTGCATAATGCCCCATCTCCTTGCAATTATAGCACTGAACGTTGGTAGCTTCCTTCTTCCCCTTGCAATCATGAGCTTGGTGGCCTTTTTCACCACACTTGTAACAGACTCCCATTCCCTTCAAGCAAGTACCAGGATGTTTCTTCCCGCATTTACCACAAGATGGATATTCAACCTTTCCCTTCTTCCCCTTATTTCCATTCCCAGATTGATCAGCAGGTCTCTTCTTCTCTTGCTTTGCTTTAAAGTCATAAGACTTAGAGAATTCCTTTTCGGTCTTGATAGCACACGAGACAATGTCTTCGTACGATGAAAAGGATTGTGAGACTAATGCTCGACGGAGAAATGGTTTTAACCCATCAAAGAAACGATCAATCTTACTTCTTGGGTTGCGAATATAATCTCCAGCATACCTCGCTAACCTTGTAAAGTTAGCCTCATACTTTGTGACATTATCATCCTCCTTTTGTCTCAGACTCAGAAATTGTCTTTCCATATCTGCTCGATGGTCGTGAGGAAAGTATTTTTCTAAAAACAGATCTTTGAACTCCCTCCATTCCATATTTGATACTTCATCATCTTCCTTCATGTTCTGAATCAATGACCACCATTGATCAGCATCTCCAGTGAGGCGTTAAACTGCCATGATAACTTTTTCCCTTTCACTGCTCCCCAAAGCCTGAAATATTTTCTCTAGGGAAAATATCCATTGCTCAGCTACTAAGGGATTTGTATTCCCATTGAACGTTGGTGGTTGTTGCCTCATGAATCGATCTAACATTGATCCTCCATGTTGCGGATCAGGGTGCTCCATACGGGTAAGGTTATTATTCATAACCTGAGTAAGTTGTCCCAGTATGGTGATTAGCTGATCAGCACCAGTTGCATCACCAGCCCCACTATAATTATCTTGAGCAGGAGGGCAATCCCTACATGGAGTGCGTGCATTGATACGGTTTCCATTTCTTCCACTAGGCGCCATTTCTAAACAATGGCATAAACTAGATCAGTTTATGAATCAAAATACATAATCCCATACTTATAAAACACTTAACATAAATTGAACTATTTATGGATATAATCCATAATCATAAGAATTTTTTTCTTTGAGGATGTATATACTCATAATCCCTTCAAAATGATTTGTAAAGAAAATGAGAGTTATCCTAAGCATATCCCCCGGGAGTGTCGTAACCAAGAGTGCAGCAAGGCCCGTTGTCGTGCACCAGTTCCCGTTTGAGTCTAGCTCAAAGCGGTGTTTTCGGGTTTTACCCCTAGGTACATCTGTGCCAGAGCCGCCTCTACCTGCTCGTATCCAGACAGGGATGTATTGCTCGGGAAACTCACAAAATCTCTACAATACCAAAATTCTAGGAAGTTATTCTATACTAATCTTCAAAGTTCATCTTAGGTCTACGTGCTCTAATCAGAGTTTATCTAAATCTAGCTTCCAAGGTTTGTACTAAACTTCCTCTGATACCAACTGTAACACCCCGACCCTAGTTGCCTAGAGTCGGTGCATTATTACATAACATTGGCATGATCACAAGAAAGATCAAATCTCGAAAGACCGATTGGTTTAGTAGCCTTGGAAACACTAGATATATTCATAAGTTTTACATTACATCATAAAATGAAAAACTACTACAACAACATAATGTTTCCACAGTCCACACTATAATCCCCTCATAATATCCCTGCAGGTCATTCATAACTTACATCTTCACTTCCTGGGAAAAATAAAACATAGAAAAGGGGTGAGCTCAAATGCCCAGTAAGGATAACAATATAGCGGAAACTTTCATCAATAAGAATAAACATTTAAGGCAATGTATAACTAAAACAAAAGCCTTTTAAACATGAACTTTCAACATGGTATGGCATAAATAAAATGAAATAATGCCATTTACTTATTCACATGGATATTCTACTAATCGAATAATCACATGCAAAAATCATTAACCACTTTCATAATGTTGGAATGCATAATGCCAGACTATCATAACCACATAGCCAAGGCCTCGTGCCAAGACTACAAATAAGATTTTGTCAAGGCCTTGTGCCAAGACACTAGTTTGTCTCATGAGACCTACCGATGCATCGAGGAGCTATAGCGGGCTCCACCCGTCACATATTAAGTCCAATGCATTCCCATATGAAAAGGTTTAAACATAACATAAACATTCGTATTAAAACTAGCATACGAAATGTAAATACTTTCATCATAAACTATGAATGGTATAAAAATAGCACATCCATAGTCAAACATATCACAAAACCTTCAATACAATATAGAAGTTTTGTATCATAATAAATCAACTTCAAATAATCTTAAAATCCATCAAAGGATGTTGACATAGATGAAATCAAAATTCTTTTTAAAGAAATATCTCCTTTTATTTTGAAATAATTTAAGATCCATATAAAATAAAACATTTTCTTTGAAAATATTCTTATAATCTTGTAAGGGAAGCTTTGAAGATTTTATAACGGCGGAAAATATCCGCACCCGCCGTATAAGTTAAAAAAAACATTCTTACCTTAATTTTGTCGAAAAGGTTAAAAAGGACCTTGTTTTGAAAAAGACCGAAAGATTCCTTTATAAACCACTTATAAAAGTCAAAAAGGGTATAAATGAATTTAACTCATATTCTAGTAAATAGTAAAAATGTTTTGAAATGCATTTTTAAGAAACATGGATGTGGATGATAAAGAGATCCCAGTAGATTATTACGTATAAACAACCTTGGATAATGAAGAGGTTGTAAAGTAAACCCTTACCTTGTACTTTTCCTTGGTTGGGGTAGGTTAACCTCCTGTATAATGGTGAAATAGTTGTTATTAAATTATACAAGAATCATATATATTAATATGATATCATATATGATCTTTTAACATTGATTTGTTAATAATATCTTAGAATTATCGTCGTTTCGGGAGTTAACTTACTCATTTTATTTTATATGTTTTGTTACATAAGCCATGGTTGTTGTATCTTATTCATATCCAGAATGATATCCAGTCCTTAAACATCATTTTTAAATCATCAAATGATAATTATACTTGAATGGATACGATGGAGAATGAATCTAATCGCGTTCGTGGAGACGGTAGTCCGTACGTACGCACGAGCGACAATATCATTCTTTTGATATTAAAATAATATATAAATGGATGGTATATCATATATACAGAATCATTAACATGTTATATTTATTATTTACATGAGTTACACATCATTATTATACCCATCCAAATAATATTATATTGAATAACAATTACACCACGACGTGGAGACGGTAAGCCGTACGTACGCACGTATGGTGACATGTTATTCAAAGGGTGGATAGAATACTGAATATGATTGTACCATATTTATAATAACATCACAGTATATGTGAGATACTGGAGTTATTATTTTAGAATGGTAAGAACAAAGGAAGAATAAGTGGAAGAAGAAATGAACTTGGAGAAGGGTGGTGAAATCATTACCTCTTCTTCGGGTTCTTCCTTTTGATTTGATCAAAAGGGCTCCTTAGGTTGGCTTTCTGATAAAACTAAGGCCTCTAGGTTGTAGTGAGGGATGTTGGGAGAGTATTTTTTCAGAGTTTGGCCGAACCAAAAGGCTTTGAAGGTGTGAAGAAATGATAAGGAGGAGTGCCCTTTTATAAGAGGGGTGAGGGGCACCTTTGGAAAAGCTAGAAATATTAATTTATAATAAATTCATATTCAGTTTCTAATGGCTCCAAAGTTGATTATTAAAAGGTTAAGGTGGGGATAGGTCTAAAACCACTCAACCAATAGAATTTAGACAGGTTTGGGTACTTATATTAACCTTATCTTTAAGTATTAACTCTAAGTTAATTAGTTTCACTTTTACAATGTCTCTTTATATTTTTATATAATATGGTTAATAAACTTACTATATACATCCAAGTGACCCCCAAGTGGTACATTAATGATGAACCTATAATTATATAAGTCTCTTGGCCGAACCTTAGATTTTTAGGAATTTAGTATCAATTAATAATATAATATTTGTTTAAGAACTCTTTTATGTCAATTTTGACACTATTCAATAGTTGATTTTTGTGAAACTCATAACAGATTGATTACTTCAAAAAAAGTCAATTAAATCAATCCTAATATATCATATTATCCTAGAAAATTAGTTTAATTCATTAAAAGTTTCATATTATATTTATTTGGGTATTTATAATATCAATTATTTTAATTTTTCACTATTATAGTAATTACTGCATCATCATTATGTCATATATAAAATAAATTATTTAATGTCTAAAAATTATAAATAAAATATAATTATGTAGGAAATCTTTTTATCTTTCTAATGAATATTTATAATCTAAAATCCAACATATATAACCCTATGTAACAATTGTTGTTCTAAAAGATATATGCTTGTGTCATTTTTGTATTCATTTTAACTAAATTAAAATAAAGTGTCATTATCACTTACAAGTGGATCCATGGGGTCCCAAAATAGACCCAAAGATTCCCATGGTCGACCATGTATCAACCAATAGGGTTAAGACACGTTTTAGGGTAATTTAGTATTATTATAATATTATTTTTTAACCCTTATTTACCGGATTTACCCTTAACCATGGTAAATAAAATATTTACCGCAGTAATTATTCAAAATGTCTAAAAATAAAAGTTACCTATTTACACAATTTGAAAATCCTGATTCCAAATATGGAATCCATTTTCCTAAATTCAAAACACAGAAGTGGCAGAAATTAATTTAAAATTAATTCCCGCTGTCAAAACAAAAAGCGTGTTTTTAAGAGGTAATAACTATCAAAAGATTGACACTTGTTTATGTTCGGTTTAATTGTAAAATTATGTCCAACGACCAACATTATATTAAATGGTAAAAATATATTCTAAATATACTTTAAAACCACTCAAATTCACAATTTATCACTATTAATTATTTTGATTAAAAAAGTTGTTTTTAATTAAAATTTAGTAATTTTCACTATTCATCAAAATATTAAAGTTATCCGAAAAGTACCAAAATTTCACCTTAGGCTAAATTAGATATTCCGAATCCAAAAATGAAGTCTATTTTCAAATATAAAATATATATAATTTCAAAAAGTAGGTGTTACTATTCATAACGGCTAGTTTGATTAGTTATGGTGTGTTAGAACTCGGTGTTGCGTACAACACACGCTATCACATTATTCAAAGAGAAGCGTACCGTAGAAGCTTGGGGTGTTACAAATCAGGAAAATGCTACATTGCATTCAGATCCAAGCTTGAGTGGACCTTCGAACATTGGCATCTCATATTCATCGAGTAGGTTTGCTGTTGCTCGAATTAGATCTGGTTGAATGAATATTATTTTTTTGGATCCAGGTTCTTATGTTTTGATTTCAATTTTGGTTTCGATTTCAATTTCAGTTTTGATTTTAGTTTCTAAATATTTCTTTTATGTTAATAATCATAATTTTTATTCTAAAAATTCAGTATGGTATTCTAATTTGTAACTGTTTGTTTCTATACAGAGAAGTCCATTCAATGTTTTCGATGGTGAAAAGATATCTATGTGACATCCTATAACATCAGGTTATTTTCATGATTTAGTATTTCCATTTTTATTTGATTGTTTGACATTTGTTTTCTCTGTACATGTGAATACAAAAACATGAATTGGAAAAGGGTTTCACTTAAATTATGTTTGATTATGTTATTTTTCTATTGTTGTAGTGAATCATTTCTTTATCTATTTGTGAGTTGTCATTTGGTTTAAGGGATTATTTCCGTTTTACTAATGGTGGATCTTTTGGGAATTTTGGGGATGCCAGCTAAATTCTCCTAGGAATTCATATTCTTCTACTAGAAAAACAATGGTTGGGGATTTTTCTTGGGGAACCATTTTTCTCAGATATGTCTTCGTCCCCATTGACATCCTATAATATCAGGTTCTTTCATGATTTAGTATTTTCATTTTTATTTGATTGTTTGACATTTGTTTTCTCTGTACATGTGAATACAAAATCATGAATTGGAAAAGGGTTTCACTTGAATTATGTTTGATTATGTTATTATTTTTCTGTTGTTGTAGTGAATCATTTCTTTATCTATTTGTGAGTTGTCATTTGGTTTAGGGGATTATTTCTGTTTTACTAATGGTGGATCTTTTGGGAATTTTGGGGATGCCAGCTAAATTATCCTAGGAATTCGTATTCTTCTACTAGAAAAACAATGGTTGGGGATTTTTTTGGGGAACCATTTGTCTCGGATATGTCTTCATCTCCATTGACATTTCTAGATGGTTCCACATACCATGTCTACGAAAGATATAACCAGTTAAGTGGATTTCTGTATCGGTTTTCAGTCTAATTATTAAATTTTAGTATGTGGTAGCATATTTGTGAATGTTTTGGATACATTGAAAAATATCATTTGGGATTAAATTTGTAATTTGTGAATGTTTTGAATGCTCTAAATTTTTTGTACATATTTATTGTTTGATGCTCTTAATATTTGTACACAATTATGGTTATAAATCAGTGATTTCTATGTTATTTCAGGTGGAATCCTCCTATACATGCATTCTAATCAATAATCTTTCCCATGTTCACCAATGGTGTCCAGGTGTTGACCTCCTCCACATCACCGCTCAACTGTTGAGATATTGTTAGTTTTTGAATTCTTTGACTAACCATCAGTAAATATTCTTATTCCTGATAACTATTTATTCTATTCATGTATTATCATCATACCTTTCCTCATAACATCTCTTACAATACTAAATAATCCCATACATTTATTATTTTATATTGTTTTTCTATCACCAAATATACATTCATTCATCGTACATGCGATGAGAATACTAAGGTTAGTTTTCTATTCATTCCCTACAGTTAAATTTCTTTTAATTTAACTATTTTTCATATTTTTTTTACTATTGACAATATTAGACATTCTAAACACTACTACTATTAATGATATTGTTAACGGTTCTTTCATTCTCTTCTTCGATTCATGTGACTCAACTGCATGTTATTCTCTAAATTAACTTTTCATAGTTGTCATGAATTTGTTTTCCAGCGCTTTCATTTTTCATGTTGGGTTTTTTACTTTATATCATCTATACACTTGGTTTGAACAACAAATTAATTTTCATGTGATCAATAATTAAGATCACCCATCAAACCAAATTTGAGATGATTGCATTCATATAGTAAGGAAATTTTTGAATTTTTGAAAATGCATGCACTTATGTTTGTTTGCATATTCTACATGTACTTATTATTTATATGGCTTTGATGTATAATTGAATGGTGATATTGATTCTCACACTACAATAAGATTCAATTTGTCTTCAAATATATTTTTTAATTCAATTACATTTTTTCAGGTCTTCTAAAGTGGTTGAGAGCTCTATGTTGAAGGTTCTTCGCATCGATGAATGTTTGCAATCAATGACTTTACATGTCTTCTGTGATTCGGGTAAATTTATCAATATTTCATGCTTTTCAATGTAATGGTATCAAAGATTGAAGGTAATTATTTCTCCCTATTATTTCTATTTCCATATTCATAATGTCTCATTTCTTTTTTTTTGTTTGACATCAATATTTGTTTGATATATTATTCTGCTACATCTTCTAGGAAATCAGTGTTTCATGTACTTTTTGATATATATATATTTGTTTCAAATGTTTGTTTTCCTTGCATGCGGTACTATTTCGTAGGGATATATGATTTGCTCAGATATTTCAAGATGGTGAAGCAAGCATGCCTATACGTTCATCTCCGAATCAGGCCTTATGTCTGTGGTGAGTGGAATTTCAAGTAATTTTGAAGGTTTTCATTATGTAAAAGATGTTACTGTGTTTTAATTCAAGAAATTTGAATGTTTTTTTATTTCTTTAAAAAGTACATTTGTTCCCATGTTTGGCTGAAATATGTTCTAGGGATGAGTTTTAGTACTGATAATGGTCCTATCAAGGTTATTTTCAGAACCTACAATGGTCTATTCAAGAACATTTTGTATTATGTTATTTTGGTTTTCAATCCTAAATACTCTGATTAATGTTTCTCCATCTGCTCCACCTCTGAATCCTCCACCTCCTCCAATCTCTGCTTTGATTCTACATTGCATGATTATTAAGAAGATGTCCAATGACTTTACATTTTTTCTTTGATTCAGGTATCTTTATCAACATCTCATACTTTTCAATGTAATGGTATCAAATATTGAAGGTAATTGTTTCTCCCTATTATTTATATTTCTAATTTCATAATGTTTTATTTATTATTTTTCTGTTTGACATCAATAATTTTTTGATATATTATTCTGCTGCATCTTCTAGGAAATCAGTGTTTCATGTACTTTTTGATATATATATTCGTTTCAACTATTTGTTTTCTTTGAATGCAGTGCTATTTTTAAGGGAGATAGGATCTTCTCAGATTCTTCAAGATGGTGAAGTAAGAAGACTTATACGTTCATCTTAGAATCAGGGCTTATGTGAGTGGTGAGTGGAATTATATTAATGATATTGTTAACGGTTCTTTCATTCTCTTCTTCGATTCATGTGACTCAACTACATGTTATTCTCTAAATTAAATTTTCATAGTTGTCATGTATTTCTTTTCCAGCGCTTTCATTTTTCATGTTGGGTTTTCTACTTTATATCATCTACGCAATTGTTTCGAACAACAAATTAATTTTCATGTGATCAATAATGAAGATCACCCATTAAACCAAAGGTGTGATGATTGCATTCATATAGTAAGGAAATTTTTGAATTTTTGAAAATGCATGCACTTATATTTGTTTGCATATTCTACATGTACTTATTATTTATATGGATTCAATGTAGAATTGAATGGTGATATTGATTCTCACACTACAACAAGATTAAATTTGTCTTCAAATATATATTTTTAATTCAATTTCATTTTTTCAGGTCTTCTAAAGTGGTTGAGAGCTCTATGTTGAAGTTTCTTCGCATCGGTGAATGTCTGCAATCAATGAATTTACATGTCTTCTATGATTCGGGTAAATTTATCAATATCTCATGATTTTCAATGTAATGGTATCAAAGATTGAAGGTAATTATTTTTCCCTATTATTTCTATTTCCATATTCATAATGTTTCATTTATTATTTTTTTGTTTGACATCAATATTTGTTTGATATATTATTCTGCTGCATCTTCTAGGAAATCAGTGTTTCATGTACTTATATATATATATATATATATATATTTGTTTCAAATGTTTGTTTTCCTTGCATGCATTACTATTTCGAAGGGAGATATGATTTTCTCAGATTTGTCAAGATGGTGAAGCAAGCATGCCTATAAGTTCATCTCAAAATCAGGCCTTATATCTGTGGTGAGTGGAATTTCAAGTAATTTTGAAGGTTTTTATTATGTAAAAGATGTTACTGTGTTTTAATTCAAGAAATTTGACTATTTTTTTATTTCTTTAAAAAGTACATATGATCCCCTATTTGGCTGAAATATGTTCTAGGGATGAGTTTTAGTACTGATAATGGTCCTTTCAAAGTTTGTTTCATAACCTATAATGGTCCTTTCAAGAATCCATATGACTTCAATACAATTCCATACAATGCAATAAACTATATCCATATGAGTAAAATCCATTTTTCAATACTGTGCATTTTTATTCCTAAAATAAATTACTTTATTATTATTGATCATTAAACACATTATCCATTGTTTCATATCACATTTTATTTCAATGTACAATACCCATCATCTACATTACTTATTTTACATTCTTATTTGTTACACTATATGATAACATGTTTCTGTTTATGTAAGAATAGCTAATTTTAATCAGTTATGAGTATATACAGAAATATTTTGGTTTCATGTCTTATACTGGAAGAATACTATACAAATTTCATTGAACTTTCCTGTGCATCTTCAAATCCCTCTGCATAAGTTGATGAGGTAAGAACAGTGTATCCCGGGGCACTCGGACTGGCCTGATACACAGTATGCATGGATATAGAGGGAGCTCTATTTGCGCTCAGATTTCCTATCCTGGAAGATACTGTAGTGGGAAATTTGTATGTGGGAGGCCTATCCATCCTATTTCCCTTCATAAACATTATGGGGGATCTAGTTGAATCCACATTTGGCACAATTTTCTGGGTCGATCCATACATCAGAGCACCAAGAGCACAAAGGTAGGTCTTGGAAAAATAGTTAGTCTGATCCCTGGTAATATTGAAGGAGTTGTGCTGGATGGTGGCATCAAGGGGGTTGGTAGAATTGGAAGGTTAAGTGGTGGAGGATTTCACGATAAAGAGGACAGGTTTTGGCTGTAATCTTCCCTACTTGCTGGAAAGCATCTTCCTGCCCAAGATGCTCTTTGATCCTCTGGTCAATAAAACTATGTTTATTTCTCTTCAAACTGTTTAAAATAATACCTAACATTTTCCTTGTGTTTCTATCCAGTATTGTGTTGATTTCTAACTGAAGGATAATCATTTTTCAAGTGTTGCAGTAGTCACAATGATACCACAATAATTTAAAGACGCAATGAAGGCATCAGGCACCAAATGCTGCTTATAGATCCTGGAAGCCAGTGGTAGCTAGGGTGCGGTGACACTACTATGGAGGAGCGTGGAGGATGGTGGGGGTTATAGGTGGATGAAACTGCACGAAGCGCAAGATGCTTCTGGGTTTACTATTACCAGGTTTTGGAGAAATACAACATCATGGAACTGAGAAGCACTGAGGAAATGCATGAGTACTTTATTTTTATTTTGACTCAGTTATTAGTATATTTTAAATCTATTATATTTCACTTGTGATACATGTTTTTGAAAACTGGATCCTTAGAACATGTATTTTATTTCGAGATACATGATGAATAGTTTCACTACATTTTATTTTCTCCTGAACAGCTCACTCAGTCAATTTATTATTATTTCATTTATTTTACATCTCTCATTTTTTATTATTATAACAACTATTTTATCAATGATTTAGCTTTCAATTTTTATTTCAGTGCCCACGTTATAGTTATTGTGGTCAACATTGAAAATGAATTGAAATTTTCTTACTCAAAATTTAAAAATTCATATACATTTACTATGTTTTTTCATTGTCAATTATTTTAAAGGTGCCTTCATAGTCTATGAATTTATATTCAATTATCATAAACCATTACATTAAAATTAAAATTTATTCAACATTATTGTTTCTTCTCAAATTTTATAAATATCGATCTCTTATTAAATGAAAAACCAATAATCGAATATGCCGTGAAATAGCACGGGTGAGTACTAGTTTTATTTAAAATTGACATTAATTTTAGTAAAAAAGACAAGTGACAATACTCAAAATAGAGAAAAACATTTTTATTGTCTTTATACTTTAGTAAAATTATCTATAAGTTATTTTAGACATGTAGGAATAAACCACACCTCAATAAGACACACAGTGTGACCGGTATGTCTCTAAGTGTGTTGTTTTATTTAAAATTGACATTACTTTTAGTGAAAAACACAAGTGACATACTCAAAAAATAAAATAAAATGCATTCATATTGTTTTAATAATTTAGGAAAATGACCCATAAGTCATTTTTACATGTAGGAATCATCTTCACTTCAACTTGATGCACGGTGTTCCCAATATGACTGCAAGTGTGTCTATTTATTTAAAATTGACATTAATTTTAGTAAAAAAGACAAGTGACAAACTCAAAACCAATAAAACACATTAATATTGTTTTTATAATTTATTAAAATGATCCATAATTCATTTTTTATTTTTAGGAATAAGTTTCACCTCAATCCAATACACTATGTTCCTGATATGACTCAAAGTGTCCATTATCAGTTTAAAATTGACATTTTAGTTCAAAATGTGTGTCACTCATTGAAAACTGAGAAACAATTCTCTAATTGTCTATATAATTTATGAAAATTATTCATAAGTAATTTTTGATGTGTAATAATTAGTCTCACATTAAACTGACACATGAAGTGATTAGTATGACTTAAAGTGCTTGTTTCCAGTTTAAAATGACATTTTAGTAAAAAACATAAGTGACATACTCAAAATAGATCAAATGAATTCGTATTGTTTTTATACCTTTAGTAAAACAATCTATAAATAATTTTCTATGTGTAGGAATCAGCCTCACCTCAATCTGAATCATGGTGTGACTGGTATGGCTCTAAGTGTGTCTTTTTATCTAAAATCGACATTAATTTTAGTAAAAAAGACAAGTGACATACTCAAAACTAATCAAATGCATTAATATTGTTTTTATACTTTAGGAAACTTATTCATAAGTCATTTTTTATATGTATAAATTAGCCTCACCTCAATCTGATATACGGTGTGATTGGTATGACTCCAAGTGCATGTTTTTATTTAAAATTGACATTAATTTTAGTAAAAAAGACAAGCGACATACTCAAAACTAAGAAAAATTATTCATATTATTTTGATACTTTAGTAAAATAATACATAAGTCATTTTTTATGTATAGGAATCAGATACACCTCAATCCAACACATGGTGTGACTGGTATAACTCCAAGTGTGTATTTTTATTTAAAATTGACATTAATTTTAGTAAAAAAGACAACTAACATACTCAAAACCAAGAAAACACATTCAAATTATTTTGATACTCCCATAATTCATTTATGATGTATAAGAATCATCCAAACCTCAATCTGATACATGATGTTCTTGGTATGACTCAAAGTGTCCGTTACCATTTTAAAATTGACATTTTAGTTCAAAAAGTGTCACTCACTAAAAACCAATAAAAAACACTAAAAATGTCCTAATAATTTAGTAAAATTATTTATAAATCATTTGTGACATATAAGAATCTATATCACATCAAACTGACACACGATGTGACTGATATGGCTCAAAGTGCATGTTTCTAGTTTAAAATGACATTTTAGTAAAAAAGAAAAGTGACATACTCAAAAACTAATAAAAAACATTTGTATTATTTTTATACTTTATGAAAATGATCCATAAGTAATTTTAGATTTTTATAAATTAGTTTCACCTCAATCTGATGCATGGTGTGACCGGTATGACTCCAACTATGTGTTTTTATTTAAATTTGACATTAATTTTAGTAAAAAAGACAAGTGACATACTCAAAACCAATAAAAAACATTTATATTTCTTTGATACTTCATTAAAAATATCCATAAGTCATTCATGATGAGTAGGAATCATCCAAACCTCAATCCAACACATGGTGTGGCCAGTATGACTCCAAGTGTATCATTTTATTTAAAACTAACATTAATTTTAATAAAAAAGAAAACCGACATACTGAAAACTGAGAAAAAACTTTCAAATTATTTTTATACTTCATAAAAAATATACATAATTCATTTCTGATGTGTAGGAATTATCCTCATCTCAATCTGATACATGATGTGCTTGGTATGACTCAAAGTGTTTGTTATCAGTTTAAAATTGACATTTTAGTTCAAAAAGTATTACTGAAAATCGATAAAAAACATTCCAATTGTATTGATAATTTATAAAAATGATTCATAAGTAATTTGTGATGTGTAGAGATCAGTCTCACATAAAATCAATGCACAATGTGATTGGTATGACTCAAATTTCATGTTTCCAGTTTAAAAAGACATTTTAGTAAAAAACACAAGTGGCATACTCAAAACCAAGAAAACACATTCATATTGTTTTGATACTTTAAGAAAATGATCTATAAGTCATTTGGGATTTTTTGAAATTATCTAAAACTCAATACAATGCACGGTGTGACTAGTATGACTCCAAGTATGTGTTTTCAATATATACATGCCATTTTAGCTTAAAACGCACATCACATCGCCAAAACCGAGAAAACGAGCTCAATTTTTTTTCTTATCATTTTATCTCATATTACTTAATTAATTTAATTATAATTTTTATCTTATAATTATTTAGTTAGTTTTCATAGTGATAATTCTTGGAGATGAACAAGAAATGGAGTGACGTGCAAGAATCAATTGTAACTTAATCTAATACACAATGTTCCTAGTATGACTCAAAGTTTAGTTTAAAATTAACACTTTCTATTTAATTTATTTATTTATAGTATTACTAACATAAGTATTGTTTTCTTATACAGGTTTTTTTTATCGAGATGGGATGGTTTATTCGGAAATACCATGAGTGGGGGTTAGGGGCCAAAGACAAAGGAACGTTGATTTTTTTGAATGTCTGTGATAATTTATACTTACCCATGTAATTTTATAAACCATTGTTTGAAATTTATATAATATAGTGTATTTTTCTTGTATTTTTGTTATAAATTTTATTTCATTTATAATCTGTATTGTACTTGTTTGTTGTTTTTTGGTGCTATTTGTATTATACCTGTGATGTTTGTGGTGTTGTAGTGTGTTGTAAATTTAGTAGTACACTATAGTATACCCCTTTATTAGTGCTTCTAAAAGTGCTGATGAAGTGTCCCTTTATCAGCGCTTATAAAAGAATTGATAAAATCTTAGGTATTTAATCATTCTTCATTAGTAAATGATTTTTTAGCACTTACAAAAGACAATTTTAGAGCTATTAAAGGTCTGTTTTATAGTAGTGTCTGTTGCATTTTATGTGCCTCAATTCACCTCGATTTGGATGTCCGTCATCATCCGATCTCAATCTTCCAATAAATAATGGTGGAATCTTCCTCACAATGGTCCCAAGGTTATACATCTAACCCTTATGATTCTCATAATATCGTATTAATATAGGGAATGTGTTTTAGGTCATTTAATGAATGAATGAATTAATTTAATTAATTAATTTACTTAACGTACCCACTAGAAATTGCTTTATCTAAATGTCTGGTGCCAACCAACTTTAGGTCATGTATAGGGTAAATCCCATGCTCCAAATTTAACTATGGTCTCAAATTTTTGATTTGATACACTGTTTAGGAAATATTATATCATTTATGAAAAACTGTGCGTGCGTGATACAAAATATAATTAATTTTTTTATAAAATTAATTTTGGATGCACCGGGCCTCATAATCATACATTGTCTCAATTCCCAACTCTAAAACTATTCCTTGGTATATTTCAAAGTCTTATAAGGAAAAAATAGGGTCTCTACAATCCACATCAATTTCTAGTAAATCATTGTGTCTAGTAGGAATCCAGATATGTTCAATGTAAAGTATTATATTAGATAGGTTTTCTTGGTGTGTCTAGTAAAGAAATGTCTCTACTATAAATATCCCATAATCTTTCTAGTTTTCACTCATTCCTACTATACTTTCATGATATATCTAGAATAATTTTTTCTATACCATAAAAAAACTTATTCTTTATCAAAACATTAACCATTTCCATAATCCTCAAAAGTAGTTCATTAATGATATTTTAGAATTCCATAAATACTTATGTTGATAAAAATATCTAACATTTAAAAACATAGATACCATATCCAATTACTTAAAACATATTCACTCACTCATAAATTCCATAGTCGACTCTCAAATAGAGGTTTTTTATGTCACGCCACATGCTGGAGTGCTGCATTTTTTAGAAAAATCCATTTCTCAATGACAACCATTCTCATGATAATAGAATTTTTTAATAAGATTATTTTTAGAAATTTTAATCTCTAGTTTGTAATTGTTTAAAATACTTCCAAAATAAATCTATGGTAATATTTAAAAAATAATTTTAAACTCCCCTTACCGTATTCTATCTCATACTTTGGATTTTTTAAAAATATTTTACTCACACATTTTTCTCATTCTTTCTACATTTAATTACACTTACCATTTATGAATCTTATATCCCCCTTTTTAAATTAAACCCAAATAAATAAATAAGGAATAAAAGTTTTAGGGATTTAAACCTTTATTAAGGAAGGGGTTTTACACCCAAAAATAGTTATGGGTACTGGAATGTATCTTTTGAAAAGGGATTGTTGAGAATATCATCCACTTTCTCCATTATGGATATATACTTCAACCAAAACTCACATCAATTCACATTGTCCTTTTTAAAGTGATATTTAATGAGAATGTTCTTCAAACTAAGATACTAAACATGATTCTTAGAAAAATAAATGGTGCTATAATAATTAAAAAAAAACAAAGAAAGAAAATTTTACCTCTACTCACACATTTTCCTCTTGGGATTGCATCCACATAATTTGGGTGATTATTTGAGTTTCTCCCACATGATCATGTTTTCTTGTGCATAGAATGACTATGGTTTTATTTATAAAATTTCATGCCACACACCTTCTTACAAGAAAGAAAAATCCACTAGATACAGACTTTATGTCATCAACATTATCGACTAAATCTGTATTAGTATATCCATAAATTTTCAATAATTCATTTTAGTCATAAATAATACCACACTCAAGTGTGTATGTAACATGATATAAAATCCTTTTTTTCTTATATAACATACAGCATACTTTAATCACATTAAATCATGGATATAATATCATAAAAAAATACACAAAGTTGATATGTAATCAAAATACAACAAAATTTCAATTAATTTTTGGTACTCCATACAGTTCACATATTATCCTTGATCATGCTTGGATAATTTTGTGCCAACAGACATGGGAGTGATTACTTTTTTTGATTTTTATATTCAAAAAATATATAATAACTCATTAATAATATTTTTATTATGAGAAAAATATCATTCCAGTAGCTTGGAAATTTTACAAAATTAAGAAAAATTTTATCTCTCCAAGCATTTACATTTTAAACTTATTTTATAATTAAATAAAAAAATTATTAAAAAACATAAATTTTTCCTCAAAAATATAATTTCATCAATAAACACAATTAAAATGAGTTATGTTAGGTTATTTTTTTCAAATACAAGTTTTTTAACCATGATCTTTTTTAAATGCATTCTCCTTAAGCAAGAATTAATCATATCATACCATGACCACATGGGATTCAACACATATAATGATTTATTTAATCTATATACACTCATACAATATTTTTAAGTGAAAAATATTCTGATTATTCAATATAAACCTCTTATTCAAGATCACTATTGTGAAATAACAACTTAACATCTATCCGAAATTTTTTATATTTTCTCCAGGTAGTTATAGAAAAGAAAATTTAACATTTTATAGACTTTACACTGATTTAAAGGTCACATAAAAATAAATTCCCTACACTCAATAATAACCATTTCATACATGTATTTATTTATTTCTCACATCCTCACCCTTTCTACTTAGCTTATTGTAAAATACCCACTTCATGCCAATTATATTTTTGGTCTTGGGTAGAGGAACTAGATCCAAAGTGTTATTATTCTATTTTTTTGAGTTTGTAATTCATTTATTCAACCCATTATTTATGAACAAGTTTCTTTTTAACATGTTTTAACTTAACACATGAGAATAAGATAGCGTGACTTGCTATCCTTAACATTATTCAAGTTTTCATTCTCATATTTTAATCACTAATTATATTCTTAGACTATTTTCATTATTTATTATACTTTAATATTTATTTGTGGTTTCACTCTATCATCATCACTAGTAAAGGATAGATAAAAAAATCATTCATTTCAGAAGAATTTAAAACATGAAAACCATGTTGTTTAAAACTTAAATCCTCGGTATCTTCGATATTCTTTTCAACCTCATATTGATTTATTTCTCTTGGTTTATGATTAATGATATTGATATAACCAATCTAAACCATTTTGAATTGTTTTTAAGGGTATATTTATACCAAAAAATAATGGAATAAGATAACAAAAACTCATTTACACAAGATCTTCCCATGACATGTTTAACAAAAATAACATAAAATATGAAGGACATGCCATATTTTGATGTTGAATATTTACTTAAAGTGGTTAAAGTAGATCCCTTAGTGATAAAAAATGAATTCTTATCATCAAAGATATCTTCTAGTTATGTGAATCACTTATAATAATTCTTGGTAGGATTTCCACTTACTCAATGGCTAGAAAAAACCTTGGTGTTAAAGGAAAATGAGAAAAGAGAGTGATTTATCTTTAGATGTATCTAACTTAAATTCTATAACATATGGTTTAGATTCATAAATATAATCTTTATTAGACTCTCCAAGGGGATGAATGTACACAAAAGTATTTCACAAACACTCCATGAATTATAATACTTGAAACTTATAATATTAACTCAATTTAAACTATCCATGACTGTTTGATGATAAAAAATTCATCATGATTAATTAAAAATACCATAAATATAATCTTATGATATTAATTTGAATATTCAATTACTTTATGAGGAATAATTGAGATGGAAGTGTGTGATATACAGTATTGAATGTGTTGAGACATCCTCCAAATACAAGAATTATCATCCTCTAGAATGATGTATTTTAATGATCACAAGAAACTTATATTTTATTTTATATATTTTACTAAGTGTTTTTAATGATATATATATATATATAATAATGAGAAAATGAAAAATTCATGATGAAAAAAATAAAGGAAAAACAAACACTATTATATTTGAACTTAAAAATAACAGATCTATTGGTGGAATATAAAGGATATACATGAAGCATTCAAAAAATTAAGTAGAAATAGAGTAACTATTTATATATAATTAACTTAATCATCCATACTTTACTTACTAGAATAGATGGCCAAGGCTGATGCAAAAATAAACTCAAAGAACCTAACCAATTCATGAATACTATCCAAGGATTCTATATGAAGTTTCACTCATACTAAACTTTTAAAAATGGATAATGAAGGACATAAAATATATTTTTACCAGTTAAAAATTTCCTCCAACAATAAAATTTTCTCATATTGAGAAATAAACAAAGAATATCCACATAATTTTAAATTGATAAAATAACAATGATCATAAAATAAGTCACACTATCTTTAAGA
Organism: Viscum album; assembly: GCA_963277665.1. Lineage (NCBI taxonomy): Eukaryota > Viridiplantae > Streptophyta > Magnoliopsida > Santalales > Viscaceae > Viscum > Viscum album. The sequence goes on along the minus strand of OY728156.1, from coordinate 1,095,129,805 downwards.
AATATATTTATTAGTGGTTAGATCCATGAATATATATAAATTCCCAAATTTATTTGAGGTGAAAGGAGGTAGATTTTTGAGATCAAATGGATCATCTAATAGATAAGTATAACTCATTCATCTTAACACTTAATTTTGATCATATTTTCAATAATTATTCAAAAATAAATATATTTTATTATTGGATTTATTTTATTACTCTTCAACCCATTATACCTTATCTATACTTGTTTTATATTCAACAAAAAATGACATAAGGATACCATTATTATACTTCCATAATTTTACTCTTCAATCATCTTATCAAAGAAGTCTAGGGATAAGGAATTTTATTGTACCGATATTTGGATGGAAAAAGTATCAAGGTTAAAGTATTTTTATATATTTATAATCTAATTAAATAATTACCAGGGATAAGGATTTTTTAATATATTTATTGAAAAGTAGACACTATTTATACTCAACATTATCTGGATCATGGTAAAAGATCCTCCCACCACTTTAGGTTAAAAGCAAATAAATTACGAGAATAAGAACTTATTATATATATATAAATAAATATAAAATAAATCATTAGGTATTTATTATCCCAAACCTCAATCATTTATCATATACTTCCCTTTTATACTTTGTTTCAATTTCTAGATCTATTTTTTTGGCATGTCACCTTCTTTATTTAAGTTCAAAATTATTTATAGAACATGAAAAAGTTTAGAGAGCGAGCTTGAAATATTTTATCATCATCCTTAAAAGTTTATCTCAATATTAGTACTATTTATCACTTTATCTTTTTTTATAAATTCAACTTAAAATGGTACACATTAAATAAAAAAGAATAAATTTATTTATATCTAAAAAGTTACTTTTTAGACACACCTTTTCTGGCCAATTTCTAAGATTATTTTTCACTATCCACTTTAAGTTTTACCACTTCACTTTTCTTCCACATAATTTATTTTTTTCAATATAATTTATTGAATTAAGTTCTAAGTTTTTAAGGTTTTTTTTTGTGTTTTTCAATTCACTCACCCTTTTAAAAGTTTCATTTTGGAAAAAAATGAAATGGTTCATGCCTTTCCATCCCATTACATTGTCGATTTTGGGTGTTGGAGGTATTTTGGAGGGGTATTAAGGAGGTTCCATGGTGGTTGGAGGTGAAACAAAGCTATAATGAGAAATACACATCCTGAAAGGGGTACATGACATGAATTGGTGGTTCACGACTTGTGTAGCCATCTAGTTTCACGACTTGTATGCGGTTTGGTGGTGGGGGGGGGGGACCCTTGAAACAAATTCACATTATGAAAGTAATTCATGATGTGTAATTAAATAAAGGTCTAGGAAACATTAATTTTGGTAGAAGTTGGAATTTTTGGGAAACACGTGGATTTAACATCATGAATGGAATACACAATGTGAAACCAGCGTGATCCAAGTTATTTTATAACCCTTTCAACCGATTTCTTTTCATTCAACTATACCTATTTTCTATCTCATTTTGGGTGAACCCTAGGTGAATCTAAAGGTATTTTCATCCCCTTATCTCTTGATTCAATCCATTGGTTCTGGTGGATTCCCATTGGCAATAAGTGGTAATCCCTTCTCCTCTTCTTGGTTGTTTTTCTTCCGTTCTTATCCTAGGGATCCGCTACAGTGGTGCAATTTTGGTTTGGGTTATAAGTTGGGATTTGTTTTTTATAACCCTTGATGCGGTGTAGGTTGATCCATGAGTTTTGTGGGCAGTTGTAGTTTTTGGGCCTTTCTTCTTCCGCCTGAAGTACGCAACAAGTTGACAAATCTTCTTTAAGGCAGGGAATCCCTCCTTTCTCACTTTCATATATCATGAAAGATGGATTTACTCTTGTTTATCTCTAGGGGTGGTTTGAAATGGCCTAATCATGATAAATTAATTTGTTAATTGAAATTGAAGGGTAAGAGGAAATGATTTTCATTATTTTATAGCATTGATATTATTGTGATGTTGTGTTTTTATGGGATGAATACCCCACTAAAAATTATGGCTCTTAGGAGCCTTTGCTTGCACTGTAGAAATTGTGATATAGAAACTTTATTATATATTGTTGTGATATCACCTCAAAATGGAATTTGGATAACCACTTATATTTGGCTAATGAAATGGTTTCCCCAAGATTTATGAATTGTGTGACAATTTCCCTAAAATAAAGTGGAATGTGATAAAATACCCTTTATAAAATCTTTAAAATAGCATTTGATGTGTTGTGATGTGTAACGACCTGAAATTTTGAATAAATTTTGTTTCCTAAATTTTTTGTGTTATTTTATTTCATACTCAACAAAACTGTTTCATTTGATAACATGAGTATAATTAAAATGAGACGGTTGGGCTTTGACTATTATATGACTGATAGTCAGTATGACCTTTGGAAACCAAATGTTGTGATTATTGTCTCTAAATACAAGTGATCTTGGTTAATTAATATAGAAAGAAGATTCGATGGCCTCATCTAGTAGTCTCGGGACAATCAAAGCCCATCTAACAGAACTTGGGAAGGAGGTAGCACCACTGGGCTTTGCTCTGGACCAAACCCAAGCTGAACTTCATCGTGTGAAGCTAGAACAAAATATCATTTGTGAGAAGTTCAAACTGATAGAAATTACTACTCGTTCAATGTTGGCTGAGCTGCCCTCAGATTCTCTCACCTTAGCACACCTTACACTTAGGTCCTATGCTGGGGTTATAAGGGGCTATGTAAGGAGATCGTAACTGCTTTGTGTAATCCTTTGAGATAAATAAAATTCTGTTTTCTTATTATGGTGAATTTTGTAAATTTTCAAATGTTTGGATAAATGTAGGATGTATATTATTGATGAATTTTAGAAAAAGAATATTTTAAAAATGTTTATGTAAACCTTAAATAATTAAAAATGTGTAATGATTTTCAAAAAAAGGTCTTCTATAATTATGTTAAGTACGAAATTTAGAGTCTAATAAGATCAACTTGATTTTTGATGAATAGTAAATTATGAATAGTGATTTTACGCTTAGGATTAGTAATGTGACCAAATGGATTAGTAATCTAACTTAAAGAAAGTATTAATATAATCTAGGCACCTTGATTAAGTAATGTGATTCAATAAAATAGGTAAATAACTGTGTCAGAAATTATTAGTAAAGTATCAGTTTTTTCGGGTGAATAGTGATTTTTAATTAAAAATTAAATTAAAAATATTTAGAAAATTATTTTTATAAAATGGATTTCATTTTTTAACTCAGAGCATCGATATTATGTTAAGGTAATTTTTTTGGGATTTTTCTAAAAAAATGAATTTTCAGTGAATAGTGTATTTATTTAAAAATTAAATTAATAATATTTAGAAAATTATTTTTATAAAATGGAGTTCATTTTTGAAATCAGAGAATTGATATTTGGTTAAGGTTAAATTTTGGGAGTTTTCGAAAAAAGTTGAATTTTCAGTGAATAGTAAAAATACAGTTTTAGGGTTTCGGTATGTTTAATGACATCATGAATGCATCATGATGATGTCATGAGATATTTTAAGGGATGGTAGACTAAAGGGGATGAATTATTGTATGAGGTGTCCCAAGTGGCCAATACCATGGGCAAATACCATGGGCAAGCCCATGGTTTTGCCAATACCACCAATGAGGTGTCCATTGGCCATTAATGCCTTGTCCCCTCACTTTCCCTATAAATACCAAGCCATCCTCTCATCCATTATACTCCAAAATCATCCTCAACGAAGTTATGGTCTTTTACCTCCCAAGGAGTCCCCCCAAGGTTCCCCAAGCTTTAAAGGTCCCAACCTTTGAGTTTTAAGAGTTACATTTAAGGTAAGGGATCCTACCTCTCTCTTTCTTTTCAAATAATCTCTTTTATGTCATTTCTTTTATGATCCATGATCTTATGTTGGAGGATGTTATTTTATATTCCTCTTAATTCCCTTTTCATGTTTATATGATGAGATACCCCCTCTTTCTCCCATAAATTCGTTTTAATAATGTTTAAGTGGCGCCGTTAGGCTGTCGAATTTTTAAGGGATTCTTTCACCTTTCTCATTTTTCAAAGTTCTACTTTCATGTAAAGTTTTTCAAGTTACTTTTTATTATTTTGGGGTATTATATCTATATCTATAATACTTATCTTTTATGTTCATATTATTAGAGACCCTATTTGATCTCGTCAATTCATTTTTGTTGAAGTTTAAGTGACACCGTTAGACTGTCGAATTTTTAAGGGATTCTTTCACCTTTCTCATTTTTCAAAGTTCTACTTTCATGTCAAGTCTTTCAAGTTACTTTTTATTATGTTGGGGTATGATCACTATATCTATCATACTGATCTTTTATGTTTATATTATGAGATACCCTATTTGATCTCGTCAATTCATTTTTGTTGAAGTTTAATTGGCGCCGTTAGGCTGCCGAATTTTTAAGGGATTCTTTCACCTTTCTCATTTTTTAAAGTTCTACTTTCATGTCAAGTATTTCAAGTTACTTTTTATTATGTTGGGGTATGATCTCGATATCTATAATACTGATATTTTATGTTCATATGATTAGATAACCTATTTTATCTCTTCAATTCATTTTTGTTGAAGTTTAAGTGACGCCATTAAGCTGCCGAATTTTCATAAGAGAAATCTTATTTTTGTCTTCCTTTCATGTTCTTCATTTGATATGGTATATCTTTCAAATTTCATTACCATGTTCTTAAATCCTTTATATTATGTCACCCTACTATTTTATGGATCATTTATGAGTGGGTTACCCATGTCCCATCTTTTTCAATGTTTTCTAAAGCCCTGTAACATAGCTGTTATGCTGCAGAATTTTCGTCTCAAAATACCTCTCTTTTTTTCTCAAATTATTTTATTTTATTAAGTGAATACTCAAAGCTCTTTATTATACAGGGGTATTCATATATGTATCAAAATGTTCTATTTTAAATTTTGGTATTTACATACACGAAACCCACTTTCCTTTTTCGTGGGTTTAAAGTGACATAAAGATCATGTCTTTAAAGCAGTTTTTAAAATGTTATGATTATGAAATGAAACCCATTTCTTTTATGCTATATGGGTTGTTTATGAAATGATTGATGATGATGTATTTGGATCACATGATAATAAATACAAATTAGGGGTGCACCCTGATAGCACTCCAATGCATTGGGTAAAGACTTAATCTCTAGAGATGACCATTTTTAACGATGCCTTGGTGAATAACCTTGGTAATTTTTAATGACACCTTGGGGATGGACCTTGGTGAAACGGAAATGATTGTCAATGTTAAATGTTGTAGGCACATCTTCAAGTTATGAAACACGTTATTTTTATTATGATATTCCTCATGATCTCTTTCTCATGCCTTAAAGTTATTCTTCGTGACTTTTGATGTGTCTCAAGTTCTCATGTAAAATGTTTCTCTTGTTTCCCTTACTGGGACTTTTTCTCACCCTTTCTTTTAATGTATGCTCACAGGTTATGAGATGCTGTAATGAACTTAGGATGAACAAATAAAGATTCCTTTCAAGTGTTTAATAATAATGTTTTTGTTGTTGTCATGTATTAAGTTCTTGGTTTCCAAGACACTAAACCTTAAAGATCCTCGGTTTTGTATAATGTAATGAAAGTTTATGTGTCACGAACCGAATCTGGTTTCCATCAAACCGACACCAAACCCGGCTCATGGCAAGACCCGAAGGGCATTCCCCATCCCCACGGTCTGGCACAAGTTCCCGGGTATCATAAAAATTCATTTGGGAATGATTTACCCGAGTTTGGGTTCATAAAATAACCAAAAAACAAACAACAAACCAAATCTGAAAAATTATGCCAAACAAGACTTAATAAAAATTCAGAACTGAGTATATGGGTTTAAACAAGACACAATAGGTCCAAAGGTACATAAAAGTAGCAGAAAACATCCCATGAGACTCCACACAACAAGGGGTCATCACCCACAAGCCGTCTCCACAACACCGCACCATCGAGAGAAACTAGCAACCCGAACCGCCATCGCCCAAGGCCTTGCCTTTGCCTGTGTCAAACATGATCAAGTCTACTTACACCCAAAGGTGTAAGTAGGGTGTGAGACTAATCTCAATAGGATATCACCCAAGTATTCCAAGTGATAGGAATTATAAAATAAAAGGCTTGCAAGAGTTATAAATAGATAATGGTAGCATTTATTTCTAAAAGTGCAACTTTGAAAAGAAAATAACTTTCAATGGGGATAACTTTAAATAATGAGTGAATTTAAATAAAACATTCAATATACTGGTTTTCACATCCCAAAATACAATAAATAAAGTATAAATGCCAAAAAGGCCACGAGCACCAAGCATAGGAACACCCCTAGGTACTAGTTTGTTGTGAGCCCCAAGTACCTCGTACCTCGGTGAAAGTAACCATAATGAAATTCGTTCTCGTGCACGAGCCACTAGTAGGGAGTATACCCATAACCTATTGGTCTTAAATCATCTCCATTATAGTTTTGTTAGTGTTATCCATGCCAGACTTGCTAAGTAAACCATGGTCAAAACCCCTCTGTTCACTAGCATACTAGTACACGTTAGCCCACCTAGTTACCCGGGTTTCCCGTATTGTGCTCAAATAGTCACCACATGCTACCAAAATCAATTTTCACATATAAATATCAGTTCTGGTCACAAACATTCAAAATAGTAGCTAAACCTTCTTTTCACCTTTCGTATAACTCAATAGACCACTTATAATTTCCATAAAACAATTTCAAGAAAAGTAATCAAATTTTGCACATTAAATTTATCTAAAATCTCATATTTAAAATCAAATGGAGACCAATATTATACCAAAATAGAAATTTCAGCATCAATTTTTTTTATAAATCCAATCTCTGAATTATAAAACAACACCAAGAGGCACAACATGGGTTGCACATGTAAAACACCCATTTTCACACAAAATTGGCACTTAAAAATCAACCGCTTTTAAAATGCTACCCAAATCAATTTTTGAAATCAAAATAATGAATGAGGAACATAATAGAAACATAAATACAGCAAGCCAACTCATTCTACAATACCTACATATGAAATCATCTACCAAAAGAGTCAAAACCCCCAAATCCTTGTGCGTCACTTCAACCGCACCTCCGCCGCATCACAAGGGAGTAAGATTGAACCTAAAACCAGAGGATTGGACCAAGAAACTCAAAACTAAAACCCTATGTACGAAGCCACATCTTCTGGACATTTGGGGATTCAATAAAAAAGAAGAAACCTTAAGAAGAAGGGAGGAATAAGGAAGAGAACCAACTTACTTGAGAAATCTGGACGTTTTTTTGAAGATTCAGAAGTTCGGACCTAAATCGCGATGAATCTGAGCTCCAAAGAGACAAAAAAAATATGTGGGTGCGTCTGGTTTCAGTGGGAACGTGTGAGAGGTGGAATCACCAAAAAATGATAAAAAATAAATATTTTATGAAATAATTATAAAACAATTTTAAAACTGGAAATGAGCTTTCAGGTTGACCCAATACCTAATTTGATTACCCAAATCCAAGATTCTAATGAATTTTTAAGGGTCCCAAAATTCTTTTGTGGTTTTAATATTTAAATGAAGGTCATTTTGGAAGTTGAATGGGTGAAAAATGTTGAAAAACGAAGGAGTTATTAAAGAAACAAAATTTACTTTCAAAAATGGAAATGGGCTATGAGGTTGGCCCAAATTTCGGAAACCCACTATTTCCTTAAAAAATGCATGGAAAACCACCAAAACAAAGAAAGGATGTAAATTAAATGAAAAATACCTTTAAAATATGTCATGTATGTGACAATTCTCCTTACCATGAAGGACTTTATGCCCCAGAAAGTCAACATGAGGCTTGATTGGAAAACAAGAACGGGTACTCTTCCTCGACCCACGACTTTCGCTCCCATGTCTCATGTGTATCATTCCCATGCTGCCATAAAACCTGGACTAATGGAATAGACTTCCCTCAAAGTATCTTCTCTTGGGAGTACACTATTTTCACTGGCCTCTCAATAGTAGACAAGTTAGGCTCTATCTCCAGTTCTTCCAAACTCAACACATGGGATGGATCCTGGTAGTATTTCTTCAACTGAGAAACATGGAATACATCATGGATGGACGTCAACTAAGAAGGTAAGGAGAACCTGTATTCCACCTTGCCAATATGCTCGATGATCTCAAATGGCCCGACATACTGCAGAGTCAGCTTACCTTGCTTCCCCAATCGACGATGGCCCAGACGAGGGGCCACCTTCAAGAATACTCTGTCACCCACAGAAAAATCTTGGTCTCGACGCCTCTGGTCAGCATATGATTTATGATGACTCTGAGCTGTTAATAAACATTACCTGATTAATTTTAACTTCTCAAATGTCTCCTGCACCATACTTGGCCCCAGTAGTGAGGTCTCACCTACCTCATCCCAACACAGGGGGGACCGACAAGGCCGACCATAGAGTGCCTCAAAAGGAGCCATTCGAATCGAGGATTGGTAACTGTTATTATAAACAAACTCAACCAATCCAAAATGGGTATCCCAAGAACCTCCAAAGTCTAGGAAACATGCATGAAGCATGTCCTCAAGAATCTGATTCGCCCGCTCTGTCTGACCATCCTTCTGCAGATGGTATGCTGTGCTCATCTTAATTTGGGACCCCAAGGCCTTCTGAAGGCCTTCCCAGAACCGAGATGTGAAATGAGAGTCTCTATTTGAGACAACTACTGATGGCACACCATGGAGTCTCACTACCTCCTGAAGATACAAATGGCCCAACTCATCCACTTTAGATGTATCTCTGATCGGAATGAAGTGGGATGATTTGGTTAGACGATCAATCACCACCCAAATGACATTCTTACCCCGAGGTATATGAGGTAATCCAACAATGAAGTCCATGGAAACCTCATCCCACTTCTAGTTAGGAATGGGTAGTGGTTGGAGAAAACCAGAGGGCCTTTGGTGCTCTGCTTTCACCTGCTGGCATGTGTAGCATCTCGACACAAAGTCCGCTATATCTCATCTCATACCAGGCCACCAAAACTGCTGACAGACATCATAATACATCTTAGTGGCACCTGGATGGATAGCCCCCTGAGACTGGTGGCTATCCTGCATCACCACCTTTTGTAGAGATAATAGCACTACTGAACGGCCCTTGAAGCATAAGATTCCCTCGGGAGACGACGAACAATCAGAGGATGTCTCCCCACCATGAAGAAACTGCTTCGACCTCTAACAAAGCTCATCACTGGGCTGTTCCCGCTGAATCAACTCCAACAGAGGAGTCAACTGGACGCTCACCAAGAATGCCCCTCCACTGTGTTCCTTGGTCTCCACATGCATATGAGAAAAGATCCCCATCAATGTCCACTCATCACTGGACTTCCTCAAATCCTGCACTGGAACCCTTATACTCAAGGCGTCGGCCACTACATTACCCTTACCTGGGGTATAGACAATTTCAAAGTCAAAACCCTACAAGTACTCAATCCAGTGATGCTTCCTCAAGTTGAGGTCCTTCTGTGAGAAGATATAAGCCAAGCTTTTATGATCAGAATAGACCACAAACTTCTCCCCAAAGAGGTAGTGATGCCACGTCTTCAAAGCATGCATCACTGCTGCCAACTCCAAGTCATGGGTTGGGTAGTTCTTTTCATGTGGCCAGAGTTGGCGAGAGCCATACGCCACCATGTGATCATCCTACATAATCACGCACCCAAGACCCATAACTGAAGCATAACAATAAACCACATATCCCTTTCCATCCTCTGGAAAAATCAGCACGGGGGCAGTAGTCAATCGCCTCTTCAGCTCCTCGAATGATGCCTTACATTCTGGACCCCATAAAAACTTCACCCCTTTCTGGGTGAGGGAAATCATCAGTGAAGCAAGCTGAGAGAAATCCTGAACGAATCGCCTATAATAACCAGCCAGGACAAGGAAACTCCTGATCTCGAACAAATTATTCAGCTCATCCCATGACATAACCTCACTAATCTTCTCAGGGACCACTGAAACTCCATGCTCTAAGATTATATACCCGAGAAATCTCACCTCCCTGATCCAGAAAGTGCACTTTGACAACTTTGCATAGAGGCGGTGATCCCGTAATGTACCCAAAATGAACCTCAAGTGATGTTCGTGTTCCTCCTCAGAGCTAGAGTATACCAGAATGTCATCCATGAACACCACAACAAAGGAATCTAGATATTAATGGAACACCCTATTCATAAGTGCCATAAAGACTGCTGGAGAATTTGTCAATCCAAAGGGCATGACCAAATACTCAAAGTGGTCGTACCTAATTCGGAAGGCTGTCTTTGGGATATCTGAGTCCTTCACCCTGAGTTGATGATACCCTAAACGCAGGTCTATCTTTGAGAACCACTTTTCCCCCTTCAACTGATCAAAAAAATCATCTATTCTGGGAAAATGGTATTTGTTTTTAATTGTTACCTTATTCAGATTTCGGTAGTCAATGCACAACCGGAGGGATCCATCAGCCTTTTTCGTGAACAATACAGGAGCAGCCCAAGGAGAGACGCTCGGGCGAATGAATACTTTGGATTCTAAGTCATCCAGCTATATCTTTAATTCCCTCATCTCGGTGGGGGCCATGCGATAAGAGGGAAGAGATATCGGCTGTGTTCCCGGCACCAGATCAATAGAAAACTCCACATATCGCTCCGGGGGCAAGCCTGAAAAATCATCTGAGAATACCTCCGAAAACTCATTCACTACATGAGGTAGTGCACATTCATAGGAAATAACATCCTCTAGCATGAGAGAAGATAACTAGAAGATAACACTTCCCAACTCTGGGAGTGGAGGCCCTGTGCGACCTGACCGAGGATCCCATTCTCCATGAAAAACCTGACGACTCCCATAAGGTGCTGTGAAACTCACATGTCGTCTGTAGCAATAGATGTGTGCCTAGAAGTGTACTATCCAATCCATCCTAAGTATGACATCAAAAAGGTTCATATCTAAGACCAAGAGGTCCCACTCCATCTCGACCCCTGACATAGAAAGCGCACATGATGGGCACCTGAGACCCTACTCCTTCTTCTTTCCCAGCGGTGTCACCAACTCCATTGCGAATGACATCAAATCAGTTGGAAAATTAAGAATTTCCACAAAACGAGAAGAAATGAATGAAACAGAGGCACTAGTGTCAAAAAGAGAAGCAGCTATAGAAGATGAAATCAAAATGGTACCTCGAACAGTCGACGGTCCTGCCTCTGATCCTGCTGGTGCCTGATCCACCGCATGGAGATGTCCAGTCTCTGCCTGAAGACGACCGCTAGTCTGTGACTGTGCCCTAAAATATCTCTGCCTAGAAGATGACCCATCCCTACCACCACGGCTACCAAATCGAGATCCCCTATTCCTCGACGGCTCAGACTGTGTTGGTACTCCTCTGGGAGCCATGGATCCTGCCCCACTTTGAAGTGGATGCGCTATCCCGCAAAAGAGTTGCACATGTCCCATACCTCCACACTGGAAAAAAGTCTTCGAAGGATGAGGTCATGCTGGACGGATGTTCCCGGGCTTCCCACACTGGTGGCACATGACCAATCTCACATCAGAAGTCGCTGATGAAAACTATCTGGAAGAGTTCCCTGAACTGCCTCCTCCTTTCTTCACATGATCCTCCCGCTTCCTTTTCTTCTCTGAGGAGATTCCACTTCCCATTGCTGATACAGAACCATAGAAACCATCCCTGCCTTTTCTATCAATATCCACCATGCACACCCAATCAACGACCTCAGCATAGGTCCTCAGCTTAAACAAGAACACCTGGGAGTATATCTCTAGTCTCAAGCCTTTCTCAAACCTCTGGGCCTTCACTTTCTCATTAGAGAAAATTTCTGGAGCATACCGAACCAAATCAGCAAAAAAGTTGGCATACTCCGTCACAGATAGGTTTCCTTGAACAAGTTCTATGAACTCTCTAGACCTGGCATAAGCCAACACCTCAGGGTAGTACTGTTCATTGAAGACAGCCTTGAAATCTCTCCCGCACATCTGCTCATTCTTCCCAGCCTGAAGCACTGACTCCCACCATTTACGGCTGGGACCCTCCAACAGAAAGGATTCACACTTCACCCTAAACTCCTCAGGTGTCTCCAGGAACTCAAACATACGCTCGATCTTCTCGAGCCATTCCTCTACTTCTTGGGGTTCTGAGCTGCCTTAGAAGGTTGGAGGCTTATTTTTCAGGAACTCCTGGGCCTTGTCCTTTCTAGGACCAGTCTCATTCTCTCTAACAGGATATGGAACTAGAGATGGTTCATATCCTAGATCCTGGACAGCCTGGACCACGGCCTCGACTAGCCTCTGATCAATTGGTGTGGGAGAACTCTCTCTGGCTTCCTCCCGTGGGTGCGTGAGAGCTTTCCAGGGAGGCATGTTGCTAAAAAATGCAACAGTCACAAAACAATAATCAATACCACAATTCTGAAAATTTTAATCAAATACATCAAATATAAATAATCTAAACACATTTCAGTAATAAAATAAACAACTACTCCACATCCTCCTGATGTCCACATGTGGTCTGCAGCCCACACGTCTCACCTGAAAGTGAAGTCAATCTGTAAATTCCAACATCCCCTGGGGACTCAGGGTCTACCATGAGAGGTGCGGGCCAGACACCCTACTCACAACCAAAACCCTGACCCCCGACAGTCCTAGCTCCTGTCTATCCTGACTCATCCCAAAATAAAAATATAACCCAAAAACTTTAACCTGCTCTGATACCATTTTGTCACGAACCGAATCTGGTCGCCATCAAACCGGCACCAAAACTGGCTCATGGAAAGATCCTAAGGGCTTTCCCCATCCCCAAGGGCTGTCACAAGTGCCCGAGTATCATAAAAATTCATTTGGGAATGATTTACCCAAGTTTGGGTTCATAAAATAACCAAAAAACAAACAACAAACCAAATCTGAAAAATTATGCCAAACAAGACTTAATAAAAATTCAGAACTGAGTATATGGGTTTAAATAATACACAAGAGGTCCAAAGGTACATAAAAGTAGCGGCAAACATCCCATGGGACTCCACATGACAAGGGGTCATCACCCACAAGCCGTCTCCACAACACAGCACCATCGAGAGAAACTAGCAACCCGAACCACCATCGCCCAAGGCCTTGACTTTGCCTGTGTCAAACATGATCAAGCCTACTTACACCCAAAGGTGTAAATAGGGTATGATACTAAGCTCAATAGGATATCACCCAATTATTCCAAGTGATATGCATTATAAAATAAAAGTCTTTCAAGAGTTATAAATAGATAATGGTATCATTTATTTCTAAAAGTGCAACTTTGAAAAGAAAATAACTTTCAATGGGGATAACTTTAAAGAATGAGTGAATTTGAATAAAAAATTCAAGATACTAGTTTTCACATCCCAAAATACAATAAAGAAAGTATAAATTCCAAAAAGGCCACGAGCACCAAGCATAGGAACACCCCTAGGTACTAGTTTGTTGTGAGCCCCAAGTACCTCGTACCTCGGTGAAAGTAACCATAATGAAATTCGTTCTCATGCAAGAGCCACTATTAGGGAGCATACCCATAACCTATTAGTCTCCAATCATCTCCATTATAGTTTTTTTAGTGTTATCCATGTCAGACTTGCTAAGTGAACCATGGTCAAAACCCCTCCGTTCACTAGCGTACTAGTACACGTTAGCCCATCTAGTTACCCGGGTTTCCCGTATTGTGCTCAAATAGTCACCACATTCTACCAAAATCAATTTTCACATATAAATATCATTTCTGGTCACACACATTCAAAATAGTAGCTACAACTTCTTTGCACCTTTCATATAACTCAATAAACCACTTATAATTTCCATAAAACAATTTCAAGAAAAGTAATCAAATTTTGCACATTAAATTTATCTAAAATCCCACATTTAAAACCAAATGGAGATCAATATTATAACAAAACAGAAATTTCAGCATCAAAACATTTTTATAAATCCAATCTCTGAATTATAAAACAACACCAAGAGGCACAACATGGGTTGCACATGTAAAACACCCATTTTCAAACAAAATTGGCACTTAAAAATAAACCGCTTTTAAAATGCTACCCAAATCAATTTTTGCAATAAAAATACTGAATGAGGAACATAATAGAAATAGAAATACATCAAGACAACTCATTCTACAATACCTACATATGAAATCACCTACCAAAAGAGTCAAAACCCCCAAATCCTTGTGCGTCACTTCAACCGCACCTCCGCTGCACCACAAGGGAGTAAGATTGAACCTAAAACTAGAGTATTGGACCAAGAAACTCAAAACTAAAACCCTAGATACTAATCCACATCTTCTGGACATTTGGGTATTCAATAAAAAAGAATAAACCCTAAGAAGAAGGGAGGAATAAGGAAGAGAACCAACTTACTTGAGAAATCTGGACGTTTTTTTGGATCTTCAGAAGTTCGGCCCTAAATCGGGATTAATCTGAGCTCCAAAGCGACAAAAACGAATATGGGGGTGCGTCTGGATTTAGTGGGAACGTTTGAGAGGTGGAATCACCGAAAAAGGATAAAAAATAAATATTTTATGAAATAATTACAAAACAATTTTAAAACTGGAAATGAGCTTTTGGGTTGGCCCAATACCTAATTTGATCACCCAAATCCAAGATGCTAATGAATTTTTAAGGGGCCCAAAATTCTTTTTTGGTTTTAATATTTAAATGAAGGTCATTTTTAAAGTTGAATGGGTGAAAAATGTTGAAAAACGAAGTAGTTATTAAAGAAACAAAATTTACTTTCAAAAATGGAAATGGGCTCTCAGGTTGGCCCAAATTTTGGAAACCCACTATTTCCTTCAAAAAATGCACGGAAAACCACCAAAACAAAGAAAGGATTTAAATTAAATGAAAAATACCTTTAAAATATTTCATTTATGTGACATTATGTGATAAAAAGGCGGGATTCTATAGTTGTTATCAAAGGATGGTTTAGTTATTTGTGGAAATTAGGATATGAAAACTTTAGGAAGAACCCTATAGAAAAGTTTAAATATAGGAAATCTTCCTAGTATTTTGGTGAGTATTGAGTAAGTGGTTTATCAAGAAAATACATCCCTGTATGGATACAAGTATTTAGAGGTGGCTTTGGCACAGATGTACATAGGGGTAAAACCCGAAAACACCGCTTTGAGCTAGACTCGAACGAGAACTGATACACGACAACGGGCCTTGCTGCACTCTTGGTTACGACACTTCCAGGGGATATGCTTTGGTAAATTCATAAGCTTAGTATGAACCATTATTAAAGGAACAAAGATAAATAAAATAAAGATTCACATATGAATATATGATCATGGATAACCTATATTGGAACCGAGGGGATCACAAGTTAGGGTATACTTTTCTTCTACAAGTTTATCCTTCTATGCTTTAAGTTTCCTTTTCATGATTATTGGCTAAGTATTTAAGCCCCCTAATTATACTTTATTTTCTTAGTTAATTGAGGGAAATGGAAGAACATGTCCCAAAAACCAATGTGATAGGAAATGTGAAGATTTCCCTATTAATGTGACAGAGACGACGAAAGATCAAGTTGAACATATTGTGATTATGCCAAACCAACTATCAAAAATCATAATTAATAATTGGTACTTAGTTGAATTCCCAAATTCATCAAAGAAAAAGAAGAAAAAGTCTCAAGGATGTTCATCTGATAAAGTTGATAAGGGAAAGAAAACCCAATTTCTTTTTTGCAAAAAGTATGAGAAGAGGCACCAAGGAGAATGTCACAAAGGAACAGGGAGATGTTTTAAGTGTGGGAAGATAGGGTATAAAGTATCCAATTGCTTCAAAAAAATGGATAATGTGATGAATAGAGATAAGGTTCGATCTAATGTACCTTATACTTTTCAATATTGTAAATGTGGAGAAGTTGGAAATTATCCAAGGCAATGCTCTCTTGGAAGGGATGAGAAGAATGATGAGCATCAACAATCTTCAAGGATAAGGGAACAATGAAAGTCCTATGCTGAGATGGATCATGATGACTGAAGTACATGTAACTTCTTCGCAATAATTGTCTATGTCATGTTGTATTTTAGTTCGTGCTCTATGAGCATATCTTTTATGTTTTCTAAGATCATCGAGTCACTACCTAAGCCGATTTTATATCATTAAGGAAAACATCTATTGTTATGTATCACATGTTGATGTTATGAAGCTGTTCTTATTGAAAAAAAAAGATGATTAGGGGATTAAAAGATGATTATTATTTTGGAAGACGTTCACTATTTTGGGAACCCTATATGATCTAGGTAAAAAGATTACTACGGTATTTTCTCTGAGGAGTAAATTTTGACTTATATTTTGAAGAATCGATGAATTTAAGGTGAACTTATGGTAATTTAGGTCACTTATGGAAATGATTAAGCTATCTTGGGGAAAAAGTGATTAGGTTAGTTAATTTTGTTATAAGACGATAAGAGTGGTTGATGTTGTTTGTAGATGAATGATAAAGTTTATATTGGAATACTATGCTATCAAATCCTTCTTGTATTTGGGTTTCAATATTAGTTTGGTTTATTTTGAGGAATTTTAAGGATAGTTATTTATGGAATGGTCTATGATGAACTCTGGGTAGTACCGTGGAATTTTAAATATTTTAAAGAAGTTTCCCTTCCTATGTGATTCTTTCTTTTTGAATAATTGTTTTATCTTACCCTCTTTGTTTTTGGGATAATGTTTAAAGATAGAAGAAATATATAGTTAATCTTTTGTGTATTATGTGATTCTCTAGAAGATGATTCTTGTGCTTTGATGAGACCAAGTAGTTTTATTTTGGAGAAAAGATTAGTTTTGGTAGAAACTTATTAAAGGATGAAACTCTACTTGAAGGTAAGTATATTTCTTGGCATTCTTATTATATGTAGTAAATGAATTCCTCAAAAATTATGAAAAGGAACGTAAAAAAAAAACTTTGTTGGTTTACATTTCCTACTGGGTAATCAATGACCGTTTACACACATCACAAGTTTGTGATTTTCTTGTGGTTAACTTTATCCTAATCACGTTTTCTATCACTCTCCCTCAGAACTTGACCCTTTGTTTTCTCTTCCATGTCCATGTTTTCCTACATGGAATCCTAGTATGGGTTAACTCGGGTGACCTTTGTAATTCCCTTTATTTCTTTTAAAGTAATAGTTTTACTGACTCCTTTTCCGATGTGGGAATTTCAAAGAAATTTCCAAACCCAATTTTAAAAATTGCGAGGATGCAATTTCTTAAGGGGGGAAGAATGTAAGGACCCAAAATTTTGAATAAATTTTGTTTCCTAAATTTTGTGTGTTATTTTATTTCATACTCAACAAAACTGTTTCATTTGATAACATGAGTATAATTAAAATGAGACTGTTGAGTTTTGACTATTATATTACTGATAGTCAGTATGACCTTTGGAAACCAAATGTTGCGATTATTGTCTCTAAATACAAGTGATATTGGTTAATTAATATAGAAAGAATATTCGATGGCCTCATCCAGTAGTATCGGGCCAATCAAAGCCCATCTAACAGAACTTGGGAAGGAGGTAGCACCACTGGGCTTTGCTATAGACCAAACCCAAGCCTAACTTCATCGTGTGAAGCTAGAATGAAATCGACTTCGCGAGAAGTTCAAACTGATAGAAATTTCTACTCGTGCAATGTTGGCCGAGCCGCCCTCGGATTCTCTCACCTTAGCACACCTTACACTTAGCTCCTATGCTGGGGTTATAAGGGGCTATGTAAGAAGACCGTAATTGATTTGTGTAATCCTTTGAGATAAATAAAATTGTGTTTTCTTATTATGGTGAATTTTGTAAATTTTCAAATGTTCGGATAAATGTAGGATGTATATTATTGATGAATTTTAGAAAAAGGATATTTTAAAAATGTTTATGTAAACCTCAAATAATTAAAAATGTGTAATGATTTTCAAAAAAAGGTCTTCTACAATTATGTTCAGAACCAAATTTAGAGTCTAATAAGATCAACTTGATTTTTTATGAATAGTAAATTATGAATAGTGATTTTACGCTTAGGATTAGTAATGTGACCAAATGGATTAGTAATCTTACTTAAAGAAAGTATTAATATAATCTAGGCACCTTGATTAAGTAATGTGATTCAATAAAAAAGGTAAATAACTGTTTCAGAAATTATTAGTCAAGTATCAGTTTTCTCGGGAGAATAGTGAATTTTAATTAAAAATTAAATTAAAAATATTTAGAAAAATATTTTTATAAAATGGATTTCATTTTTGAACTAAGAGCATCGATATTATGTTAAGGTAATTTTTTGGGGTTTTCTAAAAAAAATGAATTTTTGGTGAATAGTGTATTTATTTAAAAATTAAATTAATAATATTTAGAAAATTATTTTTATAAAATGGAGTTCATTTTTGAAATCAGAGCATTGATATTTGGTTAAGGTGAAATTTTGAGAGTTTACGAGAAAAGTTGAATTTTCAGTGAATAGTAAAAATATAGTTTTAGGGTATCGATATGTTTAATGACATCATAACTGCATCATGATGATGTCATGAGATATTTTAAGGGATGGTATACTAAAGGGGATGAATTATTGTATTAGGTGTCCCAAGTGGCCAATACCATGGGAAAATACCATGGGCAAGCCCATGGTTTTTCCAATACCACCAATGAGGTGTCCCTTGGCCATTAATGCCTTGTCCCCTCACTTTCCCTATAAATACCAAGCCATCCTCTCATCCATTCGACTCCAAAATCATCCTCAACGAAGTTCTGGTCTCCTTACCTCCCAAGGAGTCCTCCTAAGATGCCCCCAAGCCCTCAAGGTCCCAACCTTTGAGTTTTAAGAGTTATGTTTAAGGTAAGGGATCCTACCTCTCTCTTTCTTTTCAAGTAATCTCTTTTATGTCATTTCTTTTATGCTCCATGATCTTATGTTGGAGGATATTATTTTATATTACTATTACTGCCCTTTTCATGTTCATATGATGAGATACCACCTCTTTCTCTCATCAATTCGTTTTAAGAATGTTTAAGTGGCGCCGTTAGGCTGCTGAATTTTTAAGGGATTCTTTCACCTTTCTCATTTTTCAAAGTTATACTTTCATGTCAAGTCTTTCAAGTTCCTTTTTATTATGTCTTGGTATGATCTCTATATCTATCATACTGATCTTTTATGTTCATATGATGAGAGACCCTATTTGATCTCATAAATTCATTTTTGTTGAAGTTTAAGTGACGCCGTTAGGCTGCCGAATTTTTAAGGGATTCTCTCACCTTTCTCATTTTTCAAAGTTCTACTTTCATGTCAAGTATTTAAAGTTCCTTTTTATTATGTTGGGGTATTATATCTATATCTATCATACTGATCTTTTATTTTTATATGATGAGATACCCTATTTGATCTCGTCAATTCATTTTTGTTGAAGTTTAAGTGGCGCCGTTAGGTTGCCGAATTTTTAAGGGATTCTTTCACCTTTCTCATTTTTCAAAGTTCTACTTTCATGTCAAGTCTTTCAAGTTCCTTTTTATTATTTTGGGGTATTATCTCTATATCTATCATACTGATCTTTTATGTTCATATTATGAGAGACCCTATTTGATCTCATCAATTCATTTTTGTTGAAGTTTAAGTGACGCCGTTAGGCTGCTGAATTTTCATAAGAGAAATCTTATTTTTGTCTTCCTTTAATGTTCTTCATTTCATATGGTATATATTTAAAATTTCATTAACATGTTATTAAATACTTTATATTCTGTCCCCCTACTGTTTTATGGATCATTTATGAGTGGGTTACCCATGTCCCCTCTCTTTTCAATGTTTTCTAAAACCCTGTAACATAGCTATTATGCTGCAGAATTTTCATCTCCAAATACCTCTATCTTTTTCTCAAATTATTTTATTTTATTAAGTTAATAATCAAATATCTTTCTTATATAGGTTTATTCACATATATATCAAAATTTTCTATTTTAAATTCTGGGATTTACATACACGAAACCCGCTTTCCTTTTTCGTGGGTTTGAAGTGACATAAAGATCATGTCTTTAAAGCAGTTTTTAAAACGTTATGATTATGAAATGAAACCCATTTATTTTATGATATATGGGTTTTTTATGAAATGATGGATGATTATATATGTGGCTCACATGATAATAAATACAAATTAAGGGTGCGCCCTGATAGCGCTCCAATGCATTGGGTAAAGACTTAATCTCTAGAGATGACCATTTTTAACGACGCCTTGGTGAATAACCTTGGTAATTTTTAATGACACCTTGGGGATAGACCTTGGTGAAATGGAAATGATTGTCAATGTTAAATGTTGTATCCACATCTTCAAGTTATGAAACACGTTATTATTATGATGATATGCCTCATGATCTCTTTCTCATGCCTTAAAGTTATTCTTCATGACTTTTGATGTGTCTCAAGTTCTCATGTAAAATGTTTCTCTTGTTTCCCTTACTGGGCCTTTTTCTCACCCTTTCTTTTAATGTATTCTCCCAGGTTATGAGATGTTGTAATGAACTTAGGATGAAAAAATGAAGATGCCTTTCAAGTGTTTAAGAAGAGTGTTTTTTTTGTTGTCATGTATTAAGTTCCTGGTTTCCAAGACACTAAACCTTAAAGATCCTCAGTTTTGTATAATGTAATGAAAGTTTATGTGATAAAAAGGCGGGATGCTATATGATGTGTGTCCATGATTTTGGGGTGGATATGTGTGGTTGCGATGTAGTGTGGGGTGATGTGATGGTTGTTTGGATGTTCTTTTGGGGCAGCGAGGTGATGGTTTGTTTGGCTGTGCTTTTAGGGTGACAAGGTAATGGTTGTTTGGTCATGATTTTGTGGCCATGAGGTGCTTGTTTGTTTGTTTGTGCTTTTGGGTTGGTGAGGTGATGGTTTTTTTGGATATTATTTTGGTGCAGTGAGGTTATGGTTTGTTTGGCTATGCTTTTGGGGCGGTGAGGTGATGGTTTGTTTGGCCATGATTTTGGGGCAGTGAGGTGATGGTTTGTTTGACTGTGCTTTTGGGGAGGTGAGGTGATGGTTCAATGAGAATAATGAGATGCTTATAAGGTATAGTTTCATTATGATATATATTCTAGTAGTGATGTAATAATTAATTAATAATGTTTTAATTGGCTCAGGTTGGTTTGGCTAATGGGATGGAAATGATTAATGAACACATATGGGCTGTGTGGTTAAACGTGGTTGATGCTTAATAATGAAACCAATGGGTTGGATAATGAATTTGGTTTGTGGTGTGATATGTGGCTTGTGGTTTGTGTGGTGTTATATATTTAGAGGCGTCAGTGAAAGTGGGGATATTGTGAGTTGGTTAGTGTTTTTTTGTGAAACCATAGGTTGGGATTATGTGTTTCTATATGTATATATATTTGTATATTCCTTGTGATTTCTATACTCACCCCACACACATTTATCACTATGTTCCAACATCTGTATTTTCACATGGGGGTGGTTTTCCCAACATATTGGTGATGAGGATGGATGGATAACTACCCAATATTTTGCGCTCTCTTTTCCAAGCAAGTAGATATGCATAGGTTGTGATGTCCTGAGGTATATTAGTGCACTAGGTGATGGATCAAGTATATTTGGGTGAGATTTAATATAACCATGCTATGGGGAGACTTATGGTGGGTATCATGCATGGTAGGAGGAGGGAAGTAAGTTGATGTCCTTCATGTTCACAATACCCTACTACTCTGGTTATGGTTGTGATGTGATGACCCAGGTGTCTACGAGTGAGATGAGATGTGACTGTGCTGTGGGGTGGTGGCCCGGGTGTCTGTGGGTGCGATGTGATATGACTATACTATGGGGTGATGGTATATTTTATATGGGAGCACCGGGACATATTACATTAGGGTGTGAGAGTGGAAGATCAATGGGAAATCGGTGCAAGTTACCCTTTATCTTTATGCTTCTTATTTTGTTATTATACTTGGATTGCATTATTTTTTTAGCATTCCTTAGTGAGGTCGGGATGGATAATTGACTTGTTAAAGTGATGTTGGTTCTACTATTTTCTCACTAGTGCATTAGTATGATTCTTTCATATATGAATGAGAGACTTTGGTTTTCCTAGTGAGTATACTTGTATGATCACCTAACATATATAAACTAACTTTTAGGTTTCTAAGAGGATTATGTGGATTGTGCTGAATAGTACTAGCTCAAACCCTTTTGGGCAGTTGCTGTGTTACTGATTTATCTTTGATTTTGGGTATTTTCTTTTAGATATTTTTATCTCTACCTATTTTATTTATACATGCATTTTGGAATGGTTTAGGTTTTTTATATTATTTCATAGAGTTACTTATGGATGATTCATCTTATCTCCCGATCCAATATTATTCTATAGGGAAATTCCTCCCATTTCATGATATTTTTATATCCTCAACGCTAGTTGCCAACCAAGGGCCTACTGGAGGTGGGACTCAAGGGTTATTATCACCCCCCTCATTGTAGTATCTTTGGTGGGAGGGGGTTATGATAGAGTGGTATCAGAGGCTGATGGTTGAGAGATAGTATGGATTTTGGAGTGAGTCATAGTGAGGATTGTTTGGGTTGGTATGAAAATAGTGCTAATTAACCTTAGTGTGTGATATAGAATAGGGATACCAACTAGGAAATGGGAATTTAGGCCCCCCTGTGATCTAGTTCACAAACTCTGAGCTTATTGAACAACCAATTTAGGTGGACCTATTTTTAGGGTAGAAACCTATAAGAGTTACATGCATTATTATGATTTGTCTTCCTATTTGAGTTGGGTTGTTTTGGGAAAGTTAAAATGTATAAAGTGAATTTAAATGAATCTAAATAAAATTCCAGACTACCAGGATTAATAAATTCTTATTTAATTTTCAGTTATGGATCTTGGACATCATCTTCATGTGACTCAGGAAGTCAAGGTTTAACAGGATGATCTAGTTGATCACCATAGGGTTGATCTGGTATAGGAGGATTATTCTTGGTATATTTCATTTCATTATTTTTAGCGGTAGGATTTGGGGAAGTATGAGGATAGTTTTTTAGATGTGGAGACAAAGAACTAGTTGGAGGACCTTGATATCGCTTTCAGTTTGATCTGGATCTCAGTGGGATACTGGGTCCCTTTGGAAGTTAGTTAGATGTATGGAGCTTCATGTTAATTGTGGGTGATGTATCTAGGTGAGATAAAAGGAGGTAGATGTTTAATGGGTTGACTTTTAGAAATATTTATAGGAAAAGTTCTTTCATAGACCATGAAGGCAGTGAATAAGAAGGAGCTTTTTTCTCTTTAGTAGGGGAGTATGTCAGTGAAAAAGTTGGGAATCAAGTTCATTGACTTTCTGTACTTTTCCCCAAATATTTTTATAGATGAGAAGTCTCATGCGAAATTTCTTGAGTAGGAACTTTGTCCTTCTATCTAGTATACAATTACCCCTTTTATGTTTCCAATGTATCTAGAGGTTTAGAAGAAGGCGGACGTGATCATGAAGATTCCCTCATGGGGAGGTTTTCCATGAGAGGTGAATTAGCAGGGTTCCTCAAGTAGTAGGGTTGTCAGCAGCATGTCTCAGGTACCGAGACCTTCGACGCTTTGATTAGTGATGAGTTGACCTCAGCAGTTTCCCTTCTAGAATTTTGGGGATAATGGTTTCCAAGCATTTCCTAGAGATATTAGGATAATATGCTTTGTATATGGGGTTCATGGATATTGTAAGAATCAATTCCTAGTGGTTATTCAATCTCATTTGGGTGGAGGTGGATAGGTTTATTTCTACCCTCAGTAGAAATTTCCAATGAGACCGTTTCAACAGTACTGACATCAGGCTTATGTTCCACTTAGTGGAGATAGAGTGAGTAGAGGATGAAATCATGATGTTACTTGTGTTTGGGGACCTTGACCCAAGCATGTTCATGGAGGTGGCATCAACAAATAGGTAGAGGAGATAGGCATGGTCAGTTGCACACAGCAGAGGCAGCAATGCTAGAGGGGCCAGAAATTATTCAAGGTATGCTCAATTTTTCATTTACCCTTGTTTGTGCCTTGTTTGATTCATAACATTTACATTGATTTATTTCAACCACTCCAGTACATTCTCTGGGACTATATATAGAGAGTATTCTCATGCCCCCGGTATTAACTACACCAATTGGAGGCCAGACTAGCTTGTTTGATATGTTCAGGGGTTTTAGACTGATGACAGGGACACATAAATCCTATGGGGATCTTTTATTACTACATATGAAACCATACAATTTCATCCTAGTCATTAATTGGTTATATTCCATACATGTTTTTATCAAATTCTTCTAGAGGTGAGTCTTGTTCACATATGTGGATGGCCAGTGTGTGGTTTTCATAGGTAAGTAGGGTTGTTAGGTGGGTAGTCAATGTGTGAAGCCCCTTCTTTCTTTGATTCATAATTTTTAGATGGAATCAGTGGAAGTTGGGATAGTGAGGGTCCCCAAGGTATTTGGGGAGTTTCTAGATTTTTCCCCAAGGAGGTTGCGATGCTACCCCTTGACGTGATATTAATTTCAGGATAGACTTTCAGTCCAATGCTTCTCTAATTTCGATGGATCATTATCAAATGACACCTTATGAGTTTTGGGAGTTGAGGATTTAGATATATGATCTAATTCATAAGGGTTTTATCTAGCCTGGTGTGTCACTGTGGGGTGATCCTGTATTGTTCTCCAATAAGGTGGATGGTAGTATGAGGTTGTGTATAGACTACCAGAGGTTTAATTAGGTGATGGTCAAGAACCATTACCCTCTTCTGAGGATAAACAATATTTTTGAATAGTTGAGAAGGGTGAGTTGATTTTCTAAGATCGAACTATGGCCAGGATATCACCATATGAGGGTGAATGAGGTATATATCCTTAAGACTACCTTCAGATATAGGTATGGGCACTTTGAGTTTTTAGTCATTCCATACAGTGTCACAAACACTCCATCTATGTTCATGGGACTCATGAACTCTATATTTCATGAATTATTGGACTAGTTCATAGTTGTGTTCATCAAAAATATATTTATGTAATCAAAGTCAAAGTAGAAGCATGCTGAGCATCTCAAATCTATCTTATAGGTTCTTTGACGTCACCAACTCTATGGAAATTTTTCCACATGTATGTTTTTGAAATTAGATATGCATTTCCTTGGGCATGTGGTGTCTCAATAGGGTGTGGAATTGGACCCATCAAAGCTTGAGTTAGCTGTTTCTTGGTTAACACCAAAGAACATGGCATATGTTCATAGTTTCCTTAGTCTTTTGATCTATTATCAGAGATTTGTTCTAGATTTCTCTCAAGTTTCATCCCCATTGACAACATTTACCAAGAAGGACCATGTTTTTGTTTAGAATGACCAGTTCTAGGCAGTGTTTGATTACCTAAAGGGGAATTTGGTCAGTACTTCAGTGCTTCAGTTGTATAAGGAGTGTGTGTTTGATGTGTTTTATGATGCTTCCCGTATGGGCTTGGAATGTATGCTGATGCAACAGAGGGTAGTGATCTCTTATGGGTCTAGGAAGTTACATCCCCATGAGCATAACTATGCCACCCATGATTTGGTGTTATTAGTGGTTGTATTTATGATGAAGTTGTGGTTACATTACCTCATTGGAGATAACTTTTTGGTCTTCAAGGATCACAATAGTTTAAGGTATATATTTTCTAAATGTGATCCAAATTTGTGGCAATAGAGGTGTATGGTGTTTCTTTAATATTTTTATTTTGAGATCTCTTACACCTGAGGAAAAGGTAATGTTGTGGATGAAGCTTTGAGTATAAATTTTTGGAATGATGTTGTTCAGGAGTCTGAGGATGTTTGGAGAGTGATGGAGGAGTTAGAAGCCTTGAACTTAGATGCAAGGGTGGTTGATGGTAAAGGTTGTTTGTTGCAGATTATAGTGAAATCTTATTCGATATAGCAGGTGGAGTAGTATCAATAAGGGATAATCATATGCATAGTTATATGTGATCATATTGGCCATGGTGAAGCTCTAGAAGGATGGTTAAAACCAAATTTTGTTTTGTGAGTGGTTGTTTGTTCCAATAGTGATGCATGAGGGATTCCTTGAGTTTCATAGCTCACCTTTGGCGGTACACCTAAGAGTATCCAAGATGTATGATGGATTTAGGATATAGTTTTGGTGGCTCAGGATGAAATGGGTGGGGGTGAATCTTGTGGAAAAGTGTTTGGTTTTCCAGTAGGTAAAGACTGAGAATCATGTTCCTGGCTATTTTTTGTAGCCTTTAGATGTTTCCAAGTGGAAATGGGATGACATATTGATGGATTTTTTTCACATATTTACCTAGAGGTCAAAGAGGTTGTGATTATATCTGTGTGATCATGGATTAGTTGATGAAATTAGACCATTTCTTAGCAATCAATGAGTCAGGCGCATCAGATGATTTGTCTAAGATGTATGTGAATGAGGTGGTGCGATTTCATGGAGTTCCAAGGTCCATTATCTTATATTGGGATACATTTTTTACCTTGAAATTATGGATGGGATTGAAAAATGCTTTTGGTACTCAGTTATGCCTTAGTATTACTTCCCATCGTCAGACAGATGGGCTGACAAAGAGGACTATCCAAATGTTAGAGGATATGTTGCGGGCATGCATCTTATACTTTAGTAGATCATTGGAACAACAATTGACCATGGTTTAGTTTTATTATAATAACAAATATCACTCATACATTTTTATGTCTCTATTTGAGGATTTGTATGAGTGAAATTTTCATTCTCCATTGTTCCAGATAGAGGTTGGGGAGATAATAATTCTTAGTCTTAGTGTGGTGCAGATCAAGACAGAGAAGTTTCAACTTGTTTGTGAAAGGATGAAAGAAGTATGAGATCAGAATAAGTCTTATACCAATCATAGGAGGAGGCCCTTGGAGTTCAAGGTTGGGGACCATGTTTTCTTAAAGGTTTCCCCTCAATGTGGGTAGCAAAGTTTTTGACAGGGGAGTTAGCCTTTTCCTAGGTTTGTTGGACCCTATAAGGTGATGGGTTGAGTTGAATAGGTATTGTATCGTTTGGTGTTTCCACTACATCTGGAGAGGATCCATGACATCTTCCACATATCTTAGTTTTTTTTTGATTTCTTCACAATTACTATTGACCAGGGAGAGTTGTATATTGAGGACAAAGTGACATTCATGGAGTGTCTATTAGTGATCCAGGATCACCAAGAGAAGGTACTATGTGGATAGATCATTCCTTTAGTTCATGTGTGTTTATAGGTATGGTGGCCTAGAGAAGAGTACTTGGGAGTGAGAGCTGCAGATGCGTGCCCAGTACCCAGATCTATTTTGAGTTGTTCCTTACTCTATTTTTCTTGTGATGTGATGTTTGGATCTTGTTGTGTTATGAGATTTTCTATTTTATTGATGTATTATGTGTAATAAAGTTCCGATATATGAATAGGGGAGGAACATATTCCAAATTAGGAATATTATTTGAGGTAGGTAATCCTTTCTCCATGTGGTGCGCAATAAGTTGGCAAATATTATTTGAGGTAGGTAATCCCTTGTTTCTCACTTTTGTGTATCATGTGGTAGGGGTTTACTCTTGTTTATACATGGGGGATGGTTTATACTGGCCTAATCAATATAAATTAATTAGTTAATTTAAATTTAAGGGGATGGGGTAATGATTTACATATTTTTATAGCTTTGATATTATTGTGATGTTGTGTTTGTATGATCTGAATTCCCCATTGAAAATAATAGATGTTGGGAACCTTTACTTTTTATGTAGTTGTTTTTTGGAACTGGGCATGCAGCGGAAGCCCCAAACAGGTGGGTTTAAAAAATTTTCCACCTACGGTCTATGTAAACTTGTCGACGTTGGAGAAGAGAAGCTCGGTCTTAGTTGAGGACCACACGTGGAGGATTTTAAGCACAAAATTAAACCGTAAAATACCTGGTTTAAATACGAAGCCACACATGACATCTGCTCATCGTTGGAGATCGATGCTCGAATAATCTGAAGTTTAATTCCTATATATCATCCACAAGTTCTTCAAGGAATCCACGGGAGCGCCGTTCATCATAATCCAGGTGCTAGCGCAGATTTGCGACGATGTCTTCGACGCTCCAACAACCACCGCATCGCATCGCTAACGATGCCCGAGAGAGAGCTCCATCAGAGCTCCTTGGATCCAAATCATCTATCTCTAGAATGTGGGAGAGAGGAGAGGAGAGATAAGCTCCATGAATAGTATTTGGCAAAATCCCCTCCTCTTCTATTTATAGTGCTCAATTAAAATACCCGGTATAGCCTCACCGGCCCTGGATACTTAACGCACTATCAACAACATTTTATGACTAATAATATGAGTTATAAATATTATTATCATTCAATTTTAATATATTAAAATATATTACATGATAATAATTGAGTCATTAACTCGACTCGTCATTCCCATAAATATTAATTGATCCTTGAATAATTTAATATTCATCAATTAATATTTTTCAAGTATTTACTTAAAACTCATAAATAAATTTAATAAATAAATTCAACACTCATTATTCTAAACTCGAATAATATGAATTTATTTATTGCATTGGTGATTGTTTAACTTTGGACAAATCCCGGACCCCTGTGGCGGGGCCCACCATGTCCAAAACTCCTATTCAACTGAATAGGGCAGATTCTTGAATACGCTATTATGTGTGACCCTCTAGGCCCTTATTTCGATAGCTGTGAATAGTATTCATAGACCAAGAGTGGGATCTAGTAACCCATCATGGCCCCTGAAGAAATAAGGATTGTCACAGCAGCAACAACCAACCTACGAACACGCACTGTGTAATATAATCTCTTTGTCTGTAATATCTCATAAAGCAGGATGCAATCACGTGTCATTGCCCTTTTCTTGCTTTATAGTTTGTTGATTTAACTGGATGGATTTACCCTTGACTACCATGGCCATGGTCTTATAAAGGTACTACCATCCATATCAACATAGCCTGAGATATATTACTTCCATAACCCGAAAGCGACAAATCCTTTCTTGACCATTCAACCAATGTCATGCCACCAATGACACACCCGACACAAACTACCTCACCACGACTTCATCGCTATGGTTTTCATCTTGCATCAAAGTATGCAATCAAATGACATACATTGGTAATGATCTCAAGTCAGGAGACCATTACACATGATCGTAGATAGGAACATCCAATGACACCCGAAAAATGTGGTGCTCCTATTTGCGGGTCAGTCCTCATGATCTCACTACTAGAGATCACCAAGTATGAACTTCATGAGAAGAAGTCTCAATGCTTATGAGCCCCCAACACCTGATGGTCAGACATATACTATATCCAATTAGTAAGATATATCTAGACCATATAACATATATTTAAGATTAATGTCATAGTATCTAGTGGTTCTCATTATAGCCTGGGAACTGCTATAATCTTTTGATACGACAATTAATCTTTGGACATTACCATTTCAATAGTGGACGCAGAAAAGTCTACACTTTAATGGTAAGATGACATCATGCATAGCTTACTGTATACATGATATGGTAATCAAAATCACTGAATATTTGGGTCTAGGGCACCCACTATTTCAACACTCCCACTTGCACTAGAGCCAACCTGCTAACTAAACTTGTTAGCTACCCACATGATGAACATCATGTTTCTGCTGAGTAATGACTTTAGCTACTGGGTCCACCACGGTTCCACCGCATGGCTATTCTGCTATTGTGACCTTATCTCATTGAGTAAAACTTCTCAAGAGACGGTATCCCGAGTATATACCTTTTGTCCACTGTCATAACTTGACATCTTAGCTAGTAATAATATCATAATCTACATTATGATAATACTTTTCTCACCAGGTGTGATTCTAATAATTGGAACAAATAATTGCATTTAACTACTTCTTAGATATCTTAGAAGATTCAATGTACTCGGTCTTGTAGGTATGGCCACCACAGGCTGATATGAGCTTGACTCACTCATCACCTTTAGCCTAACTGCAATACTAGATCACATTGATCAATGAAAAACTAGTTCATATCCCCCAAAACTAGTATCCTTAATTCTCCACGTACCAGGTACATATCTTTTGTACTTTCCAAAGTACAATTATATTATTTTGAATGCATCCCTTGTAGTTCTCCTGGATATAACTGCTATTTTCCTATTGTAAAATATACCTCGGAAATATCGGTTCTTGTACATATCATGGCATACGTGATTGTTCAATCGCTCCGACATATGGATTTCAACTCACCGCATTTATCTCTTCCCATGTCACGGACATGTCAACATGGAGAGATTATGCCATGTGACATAGGCAACAATTAATCTCTTGAATTGTTCCAACATGTATTTTTTCAATACAATGTCACTATATGTACAATTTACTAGGACCAAGCAACCTATAGATCTACCTTAGTAGATCCTATTCCCTAGAACTTAGGTTGCTATATTAAGTCAATCATTGGAGAGTAAATTTCATTTTGATCTTAACTAACTGTCAGACCAATGTCTATTTTCCATATGTTACCGAACATATTTTTTATTGGAAAACCTTAGTGCTCCCATTAACCTCTAGTAGACACATGGAAAACATTTTTTTAAATGTATATAATATGATCATGTTGCTTACTTTAATCCTAAACTAGATTTCAGTAACTTGCAACCTTTATTAGCATTCTGTGATGTGACCATCCCTTTCTGGTTGCGTCATATAGACACCATCCACAATTGGTGGTCATGAAATCCAATGCTTAATAAATTGATCATAGATATTAGCTATGATAAGTAAAATTCTAATGGATTTAGGCATAATGACTTGGTGAATCCAATCGAGCCTTATTGGTACTACACTTGTACCATCCATGTATCAACTCACTTGAATACCCACCACAATATTCAAAATAATAGCCCCTTTTCCATTTGATACATGGAATCCATTAATTGAATTTTAGTTGGTCTTATCAATTTTAGTTAATTGCTATATACCACTTAATTTTAGGAAATATTATTCACTTTGCATAATAGATCACTGACTGCGGTGAATATAAAAACCATCACCATGGTTTCATCCTTCCTACACAGTATGTGTCTCCGGAACATACTTTGTTCCACATGCGCTTGTGGAACTAGTTCCTATGCCAACTATTTTGTGCATTTTGAGCATTGAATAAACACAAGTCAATATAGCTCCCACTATCTCTAATAGAGATGTGAACCCTTATATAGAAGTGTAGTCTATTTCTTGACTACCTATTCTTCTATCTTGTAACATCCTAAACAACTGTTAGGATTATTACACTAAATGCACAATGTGTTTGTCTTGACATAAGTTTGTTTGTATCTGAACAAACTCTTTGCATCCAAACACATGTTCTTATGACATAATGGGTTTATATCATACTATGACTCATATGATATCCATTTTTCATTATAGTTGGAATATGTTTGTGGGATATCGTTGTTATTTGCAAAGCATTTCATGAAATATAATGGAAGTTTCTACTAGTTACAACATTGATATTACTTACATAAATACTTTGATGTATAAAATGTGTGTTTAGGAATTATTTCACGCTACATTTTGTTGATCAATGTTGATATGAAAGACTTCATCATCAATCCTCCTCATTAACATCAATGTCGTGATGTCGATAAGGTAACATGCGTTTAAGAATTTCTCCACGCTACATTATTATGATTGATGAATGCTTGGTTGAGATATTCTTTGGTATCCCAACCCGAAGCAACTCATATCTCCTGACCATGAATATACTTTACTTTGTTATTCCTTAATTACTTAAAGGAATCTTATGAAGTATATATAACTCTAGCTTATACTTGGAATAGTTCACACTTTCGTGTTGAACTATTTCCAAAAGCTTTGTGATGTACCTTTATTTCTAAAGGCTCCTTTATCCAAACTAAAGACATCAATAATACCAAAAGTATTTATCTATGCCGAGACTAAATACCATACTTGGTATATTCATGATGTCCATTTTTAGTATTACTTGACAAAAAATTATCCTTTCACAGCTGGGTATAAGTCATACATTTATATTCATCACTAATTGCCTATGATTCATGTATTACTAAACTAGTGATTGAGTTTACCAAAAAAAAAATTAATTCCAGAAACTGAAAGAATGTATCCTTGTGTCCAAGGACACATGAGATTAATGTTTTTGGTTATACTCAATAATAGTTCAACACAAATCTTTCGCTTGACAATTTAAGAAGTCATGTACTCCTCACTACTGGCCTAGGTATCACCCTTTCACAGCCTATTTGGAGAATACACCTGACTTCTAGTAAGGTTTCTATACTAACTTGTTTATCGTATTAGAATACACATATGTTACCAGCATATTGTATTTAATACCCAAGTATTAAAAGGAAACATCACATTGATGAATATGCCTGATGTAGAAGTGGAAACTTGCTTCTTTAAATCAGTTTATTGCTTTTAAACTTCCGTAGTATTATTTTATAATATGCAATGAAAATAACCTATGCTAATACCTCATTAATTGAAGGAAATCACGAATATGTCATTGGCATTAAATTCCTTTGACCTTTTCACATTGTCTTTCAATTTATCCGCCATAAGAATTAAAGATTAATTGTCTTTTATTCTTATTCACTTGGCGAACCTTACCTAGATAGGTAATGAAGCGTTTACTCAATACTTGTTCATTTTGTAACTTAAAATGATTCTTGAGTAATGTGGTGAAAATGATATTTAAAGATCATGATCAATCTTTAAATTTACACATGTCGGTGTAAACTTCGCCTTATTCATATCATTGCTTTGCTTTCTCTTTGCAAACTTCTCGAAGATGAGACTTTATGTTATATCATCTATGTCCTGGTGTAGCGACCGCAACTGACACTGGACTTTGATGAAGGAATAATGATATAACTATCATATGCTTTGTACATTAGTCTCCTATAAGCAATTTTCACTCTTGCTTCTTGAGGTAGTTTAACAGTGTTGGGGACACTGACACCTTGAGTTTCCTATATCACAGTACTATGCACACGTGCTTGTACTATTCATGGATACCCGTGTCACTGTGGACATTTACTTTGTCCATTATAATATTTCAGTTTTAATCTTGTGGTATAACTTTCCATTTTTCTAAAAAAATAAATTTTAGCGGATGAGTGCCTCTTATCTGAATTACCGATTTAGAAATTTTGATTAGTTACTTAAATCATTTAATGTCTCCCACAATTTTATCGGATTCTAGGAACCCTCTATGCTAGAATCAGAATACTCTATCGCTTGAGTATTCTAGTGGAAAAGATCCCGGAACCTCCCCTCATAGTCTACAAGCTAAGGCTACGCCACAACTTGGAGGTTTCTAGGTAGGCTTTTGGATGGCTGGCCGCTTTAACTTGCGGTTCCTTGATCTTTTGAGTAAAGTCCCAGCTTCTTAAAATCAAAATTTTATTTACTCAACACTTGCCTCTAAAATGATAGAAAGTTAGCTATGGATAATCCTTACTAGCACTTTAGTTAAGTTGACCCATCATTCTTATAAGGAATCCCCAGTAGTAAGAGGCACCCTCAGCTAAGGCATGACTGACACCTCAAATAGCTAGTTTTGTCCAAATTTGAATGATGGAAGCCTGTTTAGACTTAATATATCTTTGAGGGTTTTATTATTTTTAGTGTGACGAAAGAAATCATTTTATAATTTTATAAGAACATACTATGTGATCGCACTCACAACTGACCATGCAAGAAATAGAAATTTCATCATGTCAAATGTTCATTTTATCTTGCATGCTTGTTTATTATTATACTATGTGATCGTGCAATAAATTACACATTCACAAAAATAATAAACCATGCAGAAATAAAACAAGCACCTGATCATGAGATGGTACTATTGGTTGATCCATTGAGTGAATAACAGACCAAATGAAACCCTAAGGGTAAATACCTTTAGTCACTTGGATTGCAACTTGAATAGAAATTTCTGCTCATCCAATGCATCCAACTCCTGTCTGGTGAGTCACCATCACTTGGTGTGAAATGCGTCACCGATCGTCTCATCATTATACAATTGTACTCTCACGTAGGCGAGGGGGTCTTAGGGTATAAATATACAACTCTGAGAATGGGCACACATGCCCTTATACATATAACAACTCTGAGACGACACGCATATTGTCTTTTATATTTAAAATAATTATTACAAAACCACATGCAATAATTAAATAAATAAACAAACACCAGACATGCATTGGTAGGTCTCAGCTCATGATCAGTCATATACGCATTAAACTCACGTATATCATAAACTAAATGTAGAATAAAATTAAATTTGCATTAAAAATAAACTTGAGGGCATTTTAATTGAATTAAAAAACTTCACTCTTGTTTTTTAATTCAATTTTAACGTCATTCGGTCCCGATTAATTAATTTAATTTTAAAACTAAAAATTAAATTAATTAATTAATTAAATTAAATTAAACTCCCAATTAAATTAATTATGTCACATTTAATTTTTAATAACCAAAAATTAATATTAAATTAATT
Source organism: Viscum album (assembly GCA_963277665.1). Classification (NCBI taxonomy): domain Eukaryota; kingdom Viridiplantae; phylum Streptophyta; class Magnoliopsida; order Santalales; family Viscaceae; genus Viscum; species Viscum album. Next base: position 1,095,095,159 of record OY728156.1, on the reverse strand, counting down.
TAACTATCAACTGTAATTAAATTAATTATTTTAATTAATTTTTGATTAAATTAATTCACCAGGGCCCATTAAACTTCTGGCAGGGCTTGTGCGGGTTGGGGAGAACCTGCGCAGGCCCAGTCCGGGCTGTTACGACCCTATGTAGGGTCATTCTATGCTGGGCCGACTTACCCGGACTTATTATGGGGCATAACAAATTACCTACCCGCTAGGAGGACCGAGCGACGACCGGGACGAGGCAGGTCTGTGGCGAAGCGGGCTAGTTGGGTGCGTGGGGTCCAGGGAAGCAGGAGGTCGGCGCGCTGGGTGGCGGGGAGGTGTTGGAATAGCCATGGTGTCTGGTTGTCGGGGTGCAGGACCCTCCGGCCAGGTGTGGTGCCCCTCTACTGCGGATCGTGGAGGAAGACCAGCGGGGAAGCCTGATGTTGCGGGAGGTGGCAGCAGGGGAGTGCCGCGACGCGACTGGCAGCCTACTCCGCAGGAGGGAGACGACCCGGCAGGGTGGGCTGGCTATGCTACAGTGCGACGGGAAGAGGGTGTCACGCTATCTCTGTGGGGGAAGGAGGTGGCTTAGTCTAGGGCAGCTGTGTGCACTGCATGGCAAGGCGGGAAGAGGGCCTCCGCGAGGGGCAAGGTAGGTGGCTAGGTGGTCCGGCGGCCCCGACTGGCTGAAGGGCGATTTGTGCGCCGCTTCCTAGCATTGTATGCCGCATGACGCAGGGAGGGAGCCACCATAGGATACTGGAGAGGGAGAGAACATGCTGAGCACTATTTCCGTGGCAAGGAAGGAGTCGACCTTCTGGCCGCCGCACATGGGAGACGGGGGTCGCTGTACAACGAAGGTGGAGATGGCCGGATGCTGTGCTATAGTTCGTTGGGGAGAGGTTCATTTAATCTTGCTTTTTCAAGTCCACCCCAATACCCTTTTTTTTAACAAGACCTAAAAGAAGGTCTTCCTCCCCCTTTTTTTATTTTAACAATTTACTAACCCTATATAGGTTTAGAAAAACAATAATAATATAATAATATTAAAATATTATTATTAAAAAATTATTATAATAATCAAATTATTATTATAATAGAACTATTATTATTACAATGAAATTATTATAATAATATTTATTATGAAATCTCAACGGATGAAATTGAGGTTCATAGATCTAAAATATCATATTTATTTACCAATGTTAAATCAAAATTAAAACTTCGAATGAACTCAAAATGGTAATCCGAAGTTGGATTAACACATGGTTTGCGACATTGGGACCGTATCAATACCCTTTTTAATAATTAATGCAAATTTAATTTTTCTTGACTTAAAATCGACACACATCTCTCTGATACCACTTGTTGGAACCGGGCATGCAGCGGAAGCCCCAAATAGGTGGGTTTTAAAAATTTTCCACCATCGGTCGACGTAAACTTGTCGACGTCGGAGAAGAGCAGCCCGGTCTTAGCCGAGGATCACGCGTGGAGGATTTTAAGCACAAAATTAAACCGTAAATTACCTGGTTTAAATCCGAAGCCGTGCACGACGTCTGCTCGTCGTTGGTGATTGCTGATCGAAGAATCCGAAGTCGAATTCCTCTAGATCATCCACACGCACTTCAAGGAATCCGTGGGAGTGACATTCGTCGTAATCCGGGTGCTAGCGTAGATTTGAGACGATGTCTTCGATGCTCCAAAAACCACCGCATCACATTTCTAGCGATGCCCGAGAGAGAGCTCCATCCGAGCTCCTTGGATCCAGAGAATCTCTCTCTAAAATGTGGGAGAGAGGAGAGGAGATATATGCTCCATGAATAGTATTTGAAAAAATCCCCTCCTCTTATATTTATAGTGCTCAATTAAAATACCCGGTATAGCCTCGTCGGCCCTGGATACTTAACGCACTATCAACGACATTTTATGACTACTAATCTGATTCATAAATATTATTATCATTCACTTGTAATATATTAAAATATATCACATGATAATAATTGAGTCATTAACTTGACTCGTCGCTCCAACGGAAGGGATTCTTAAGATCAATGTGGATGAAGCTCTCCCCAAGTATGGGCTCATTGCCCTTGGCCTCCTGGGCCGAAACCATATGGGGAAAATCATTGCGGAAAAATATGAACAACACCATGCATTCTGGGAACCTGCAGTGGCTGAGGCCACCGCCATCCTTGCTGGTATGATGCTCTCTTTGGACCAGGGGTGGATTGATATCAACATTGAGTCTGACTGCCTCACCGCAATCAATGCTATCAACCATAATGATGGCGGGCTCCAGTCCTTTGGCCCCATCATCAGAATAATTATCACACTTTTCCAATGATTCTCATTTTTCACCTTCTCATTCACCAAAAGGGAAGCAAACAATGCGGCCTATAAACTTGTGGCCTCAGGCCCATTCGATGCTAACCAGCTCTGGCTGGAAAATTTTCCTTCATGGCTTTGCACTTGTACGTTCTACAGACTTTCGTCATTAATGATATCTGTCCTCTTTTCAAAAAAAATGTATTTACTTAAAACTCATAAATACATTTAATAAATAAATTCAATACTCATTATTCTAAACTCGAATAATATGAATTTATTTATTGAATTGGTGATTGTTTAACTTTGGACAAATCTTGGACCCCTGTGGCGGGGCCCACCATGTCCAAAACTCATATTCAACTGAATAGGGCAGATTCTTGAATATGCTATTATGTGTGACCATCTAGGCCCTTATTTCGACAGTAGTGAATAGTATTCACAAACCAAGAGCGAGATCTAGCAACCCATCATGGACTCTAAAGAAATAAGGATTGTCACAGCAGAAACAACTAATCTACGAACACACACTGTGTAATATAATCTCTTTGTCTGTAATATCTCATAAAGTAAGATGCACTCACGTGTCATCGCCCTTTTCTTTCTTTATAGTTTGTTGATTTAACTGGATAGATTTACCCTTGACTGCCATGGCCATGGTCTTATAAAGGCACTGCCATCCATATCAACATGGCCTGAGATATATTACTTCTATAACCCGGAAGCGAAAAATCCTTTCTTGACCATTCAACCAATGTCAAGCCACCAATGACGCACCCGACACAAACTACCTCACCACAACTTCATCACCATGGTTTTTGTCTTGCATCAAAGTACGCAATCAAATGACATACATTGGTAATGATCTCAAGTCAGGAGACCATTACACATGATCGTAGATAGGAACATCCAATGACACTCGAAAAATGTGGTGCTCCTATTTGTGGGTCAGTCCTCATGATCTCACTACTAGAGATCACCAAGTGCGAACTTCATAAGAAGAAGTCTCAATGCTTATGAGCCCCCAACACCTGATGGTCAGACATATACTATGTCCAATTAGTAAGATGTATCTAGACCATAGAACATATATTTAAGATTAATGTCATAGTATCTAGTGGTTCTCATTATAGCCTGGGAACTGCTATAACCTTTTGATATGACAATTAATCTTTGGACATTGCCATTTCAATAGTGGACGCAGAAAATTCTACACTATAATGGTAAGATGACATCATGCATAGCTTACTATATACACAATATGGTAATCAAAAGCACTGAATAGTTGGGTCTAGGGCACCCACTATTTCAACAGTTGTGACATGGAAACCTTGTTGCATACTATTGGATATCACCCCAAAATTGAATTTAGAAAACCACTTATATTTTGATAATGAAATGGTTACCCCTAGATTTATGGTTTTTGTGATAATTCCCCTAAAATAAAGTGAAATTTAATAAAATCTCCTTTGTTAAGTTTTTAAAATGGTCTTTGATGTGTTTTAATGTGTGGAAATAATTTTGGGGTGGTGATGTGTGGATGAAATGTAGTATGGGGAAATGTGATGGTTGTTTAACTATGATTTTGGGATGTCGAGGTGATGGTTTGTTTGGTATCTCTTTTGGGGTGAAAAAGTGATGGTTTGTTTGGCCATGCTTTTGGGAAGGCTAGGTGATGGTTGTTTGGACCTTCTTTTTGGGGTGGTGAGGTGATGGTTTGTTTGTCTATGCTTTTAGGGAGGCAAGGTGATAGTTTGTTTAGATGTGCTTTTGGGGCGGTGAAGTGATGGTTTATTTTACTATTCTTTTTGAGCAGCGAGGCCATTTCGTGATATTTTTATACCCTCGGTGCTAGTCTCCATCCTGGGAGTCACATTCATGATTTCATTTTGAGGTATTATTTTTATTTTATTTTCAGCCTTATGTGTATCCCTTTAGTTCCCTATGTGATTTTAGAGAAAAATGAAGATTTTGGGCTTAATAGCAGATGAATCATAGTTGGTGCATGATTAGAGGAAATCGTGAGCCATTACCTAGGAAACCACATAAAAAATAGTTATTTTGGGACATTAGAAATAGTATAGTTGGTGCATGGTTTTTCAAACCATGTGGTAAAACCACATAACTTGTTCTAACATTAAAAAGTAGAAATTTAACTTTGTGCCCCTTTGATTTTAACCCTAAAATACCTCTCATTCTCCCCATTCAAGATTTACAGCCACGGGAGCCTCCTCCAAGCTTTATTGAAGCCTTTGAACCTCAATACTTGTGTGGTTTTGACCCAAATTCTTCAAGCATCAAGTAAGTGTCACGACCCATCCCCCGGGGCTCGTGCTGTGACTACCCCAAGTCTGCCTTCCATAGGCCAGGGGCTGGCGACTATCACCGAAGGCGTATTCCCTAAAACTGATAAGACATTGCCTTTATAACCTGTAAACACACACAACCAAGAACACAAAAAGATACGAACACAATTAAATTATATAGTAAAAAGAGTGTGTACAGTAAGAAAAAGGGGCCAGAATACAATCCCAACTTGAAAGTACAAGAAAACTGAAGAGTACAAGTAAACTGAAACAGTTCCTGTGAACTCCCGCCAAGGATCCTACCTAAAGGGTAGGTACGGCTCTCGAACGGTCGTCTCTGCAATATGCCTCATCTAATGTCCACCTCCGAGCTACCTCTAGTCCTAGTACCCTCGTCCTATGTCAGCATTGTTCTTCGTCTGCACCAAACACAAAAAGGTGCGGGCATAACCCATGCAGAGGTGAGTATAACGATACTCAGTAGGGACCACGAGACCCTCAAAGGTCTCACAAAATCCACAAAGGATAAACCAAAAATCATGTAAGCAACTAACAACACTACTTAGGTATATTCCTATACATATACATAATTTATCAAGTAAACCCATCTCAACACAAGGCCCAAACCCTTAGCCAAAGATCAACTGTTCCACAAAGGAAGGAATACCACGAATGTAACACCACAAAGGTAAATACCACAAAGGTAATTCCATACAGAGAATACCAAAAAGGTATCACCATGAAGGTAAGTACCACAATGGTACGCCACATAGAAGAATACCACAAAGGTATCACCATGAAGGTAAGTACCACAAAGGTATGCCACACAGAAGATTACCACAAAGGTATTATCACGAAAGTAAGTACCACATAGGTACACCACACAGAAGATTACCAAAAAGGTAAAGACTTAGCTCAACCAGGTATAAATTAGGTATAGTAGTAGATATGATTATATGTAACTACTAAATCATCTTACTCTGTTAAGAGGCAGACCCACATAGGATCCTAAATTATCAGACCCACGTAGGATCCTAAATCATCAGACCCACATAGGATCCTAGTACATCATCAGACCCACATAGGATCCTAGTACAACATACCCACGAAGGATCCTAGAGTAGTCCAGCATGGATTCCTAGAGCGGATCCATGTGAGACTCTCAAACATAGACCCAAAAAGGATCCCAAAGCACAGACTCACATAGGATCCCTTTCTCATGTTACAGCTAGATACAGGGTTCCCACACTAAGCTCGCTTGATTCCAAGAGGGTCCGCTCCTCAAGACACATGTCGAATAATCTAACCACCACGAAGTACCATGAAGAAGTATCCCAAAGGACTGACATGTAAAAGGGGTCTCAACATAACAGATGGTGCGTCAATCGAACACCCAGTCTGCAAGTTATTGGCCTTTTTGTCCCAAGGGCCTGATTGGATTCGTATTCGATCCAACCCAGTAATATCCCAAACTTATCCAAAACTCAAGTGGGGTATACCAAAAGTAACATATCGATCCAAGGTTTCTAGTGCCGTAGACGGTTCATTAAACGGACACCTGAAGCTCAAGATATGGCTGAAAGAGTGAAAATGGTTGAAGTTGGTCTAGGTCTAGTCCAACCTAGCCTGGGCCAACCCTACCTGGTCCGGGTCGATCCAGCCTGACCCGGGTCTAGCCCTGGGTTAGGCCCGGCCCTCTGGGTTCGGCGCGGCCCACCGGTGCAGCCCGACCTGCTGAGTTCTCCCCGGCCCATTGGGCGGCCCGTGGTGCAATTCACTAGGGAGGATTGCTCAGCTCACGGTTGGCCGGTTGGCCAGCCGTTCTTCTTCATGCGGCGTGGTCGTGCACCACGCCTTCACCGGCGGCTGGTTTAGCTGGCCTCCATCCCTTCACTGCCGCGACTGATGGGCCACGACTCTTCTCCGATGGCGCAGTTGCGCCACTGCCGTCTTTGCGGCCGGTCATGGTACTGGCTGCCGCTTCCGAGTCCCACTGGTTCCAATCGTCGACACCGGTCTCTAGCCTCCTCCATGGTGAAGTACACGATAAAACCACAAAGGTTGCGGAGAGGTCGGGCCATGTTCGTTTGGCCCGCACCCTTCGCATTAGGGCGGTAGCAAGAGGATCAACAATTATTGAATCACGAAGAACGTAAAGAACGGGTAAGGGTGGTATTCATACAACAAATATTACCTTGAAGGTTCCATAGGAGGAGGCGTGAGGAAGAAGATGAAGTTGTTGACGAGTTGGCACTCGTTGCTTCTGCAAGGCGCTTCTGATCCGAGATCGAGGTCGGTTCCTCGTCCTTCGTTGGAGATGCATTCTTCGTTGGGAGGTGTTCTTCATTGGGAGGTGTTCTTCATTGGAGAGTTTGATCCTCCAAAATATCTCCCTTATAACTCCTCTCCCTTCCCAACCATTTCCCCAATAATAAAGTGAGGATCCAACATAAAATAATTAATAACTCTAATAATTAATTTACGTTGACACATTTAATTAATTGGGGAGTTGAGAGGTTTTACCCCCATTAATAGGGGTTCAGGTGGTCCCCACCACCATGGGTTTAAATTGGGGGTTTCCTAGTTCGAGTGGTCCCCACCTCCATAACTCTAACAAAGAGGTTTCAAAATAAAAATAAAAATGTTAAATACTTTTTATTTTTCTTTTCCCACGAAAAGTGAAAAACTAACTTCCACCCTTGACCTACTACAGTTGAGGTGAAGGTCTCCTTAAGTGAATACCGGTGCTGTGAGTTCAACGGTATCCTCAAATTTCAATTCTAATCACCGGTTCAAAAGTTACAAAAACCCACTCGAACATTTACTAAATGTACCTAAAAGAAAGTTTAGAAATTTATTCTGGGCACACCGGGCCTTAGAATCACACACCGTCAATTTTTGCGGCCTTTTAATATTCCCATATAATTAAAAAAAATTACAAGGAATTTTGCGGGTCTTTACATTCTCCCAACCTTAGGTCTTTGTGCCCCCAAAAGCCACATCACAAAAACTAGGAAAACAAATGGGGATACTGAGCATGAATCTGAGCCTCCCGCTCCCATGTGCTCTACTAGAGGTTCCAGTGCTGCCAACGTATACTCACTAAAGGTATCAACCGCCCACAAAGGACCCACTCCTGTCGATCCTCAATCTCCATTGGAACCTTCGTAAATGTCACCCCATCTTCGATGTCCAGCTCTCCATGGTCGATGACGTGAGATAGGTCATGCAAGTGTCTCCTCAGCTAGGATACGTGGAAAATGTCGTGCACCCGGTGCAACTGAGGTGGAAGAGATAAGTGGTAAGACACCTCGCCAACTCTGCTAAGGACTTGAAAGGGTCCGATGAACCTCAGAGATAACTTTCTGCCCTGGATAAATCTTCAAAAACCTCACCGGGGTGAGACTTGTAGAAAGACGTGGTCACCATCCTCTAAATCCATAGGTCTCTTTCTCTTGTCGGCATAAGACTTCTACCTATTCTATGCAGTCTTTATCCGCTTCTAGATGATCTGCACCTTCTCCATAGTAGCCCGTACCATATCTGGTCTCATGAGTGCTGACTGCCCTGGGTCAGTCTAGCACAAAGGCGATCTACAAGGTCGGCCGTACAAAGCCTCGAAAGGTGCCATCCCAATGGTGGAGTGATAACTATTGTTGTATTAAAACTCTACCAAAGGCAAGTGATCCTCCCAACTGCGACCAAAGTCGAGGACGTAAGTACGCAGCATGTCCTTGAGGGTCTGAATGGTCCACTCAGTCTGGCCATCCGTCTGAGGATGGAAGGCGGTGCTCAAACGAAGCTGCATCCAGAAAGCCTCCTGCAACCCCTTCCATAGCCGGGAAGTGAAACATTCATCACGATCGGAGACAATCATCGAGGGTATTCCATGTAGACACACAATCTCTTGCACATAGAGGCATCCCAAGATCTCTACTGAACCCTGCTCTCTGATCGGTAGGAAGTAGGATGACTTAGTGAGTCGGTCGATGATTACCCAGATAGAATCATGACCCCTGGATGTAAGTGGAAGTCCTGTCCTGAAGTCCATGGATATTCCATCCCACTTCCACTATGGTACCTCTAAAGTCTGAACTAAGCCTGCTGGTACCTGATTCTCCACCTTCACTTGCTGACAAGTGAGGCATCGAGAGACAAAATCTGCTACTGCTTTCTTTATTCCCGGCCACCAGTACTGTCGTCGGAGGTCCTGGTATATCTTCTCCACTCATGGATGTACCTCTAGAGGGGATGTGTGAAACTACCTCAACACTTCCTTCTGTAAAGACACCAGTACCATCATACGTCCTCTGAAAAGGATGATGTGCTCCTCACCTTCAAAAAATCCATCAGGTGCCTGTCCTGTGGATATCTGAGCACATAGAGCCTCGCAGTCAGTGTCCCTATTCTACGCCTCCTTGACTCGCTGAAGAAGTGGGGGAGTGACTGTAAGAGACTCAAGAAAAACTACTCCATCTCATTCCACAAAAGATATATGCAAATCAGCCAACTGAACCATCGCCTCATCTAGCAGCTGTATACCAGATCTCCTGCTGAGTGCATCTGCCACAACGTCCCCCTTACCAGGAGTATAGACTATCTAGAAGTCATAGTAATGGAGGAACTCAAGCCAATGTCACTGCCTCAGGTTTAGGTCCTTCTGAGAGAAGATATACCTGAGAATCTTGTGATCAGAGTAAACTGTAAAATGTTCGTCCATCAAGTAATGTCGCCACATCTTCAAGGCGAAGACCACTACTGCTAAATCCAAGTCATGGGTAGGGTAGTTCTTCTCATGTTATCTCAAATATTGAGAACCATATGCGATAACTACTCTCTCCTGCATCAGGACACATCTGAGCCCGGTCCTTGATGTGTTGCAGTAGACTACATACCCAATGCCTTCCTCCGATAGCCTCAATATGGGGGCACTAGTCAGCCTCTACCTCAGCTCCTAAAAACTCTACTAGCATCTCTCCGACCACACAAAGGGTTGCCCCTTCTTCATCAATGCTGATAAAGGTGCTACAACTCTGGAGAAATATGGCACAAACCTCTGGTAGTTTTTATCCAAACCCAGGAAACTCTGTACCTCCGTCACACTCCTGGGTGGCTCCCAAGAAAGTACCACCTCAATCTTCACTGGATCTACTGCAACTCCAGCCTCTGAGATGACATGTCTCAGAAAGTGAACCTCTCAGATCCAGAACTAGCACTTCGAGAGCTTACCATAAAGCTGGTGCTCTCGGAGTGTGTCTAGAACTATCTGAAAATGATAGACATGCTCCTCCTCAATAGATGAGTAGATCAGAATGTCATCAGACCACCACAAAGCGATCAAGATATAGCTGAAAGATCCTGTTCATGAGTCCCATGAATACTGCTGGAGCATTGGTCATGCCGAATGGCATAACCAAGGACTCGTAGTGGCCATACTGACATCTGAAAGTCATCTTCTGCACATCCTTATATCGTACTCTGAGCTGGTGATATCCTGATCTGAGGTCTATCTTTGAGAACCATCGTGCCCCCTTCAGCTGATCAAAGAGGTCTTCAATCCTCGGAAGTGGGTAATTGTTCTTCACGATCACCTGGTTCAGGCGCCGATAGTCAACACAAAGTCTCAATCTCCCATCCACCTTCTTAGCAAACAAAATCAGGGATGCCCAAGGAGAAACACTGGGCTGGATGAACCCCTTTCCCTATAAGTCCTCCAGTTGTACTCGCAGCTCACAAAGCTCTGCGAGATCCATCAGATACGCTGGTGTAGATATTGGTGTCGTCCTGGGGTACAAGTCAATGTAAAATTATACCTCTCTATGAGTAGGTAGACCCAGAACATCATCAAGGAAGACATCCGCGTACTAGTCTACCACTACAGAATAGCTTGGAATCTCCACATCAACCACTACGAGGGTAAGGCTAGCCAACTGATGAGTGATTGGCTACACTCTCCTCTGTGTAAGTCCATCATGTGCTGCAAAGGATCCCTTCTCACCGGTGAAGGTAAACCTAGTCTCATTAGTGCAGACACACCGCACTTTGTGCCTAATGCAGTCAATCTAAGCATGGACTATAGATAACCAGTCTATACCCAAGATGACATCGTAAGGCCTTGACGCTGCTACTAGAAGATCCCAGCTAAAGCTCTCACCTCCTAGAGTAAGATCACATTACCGGCACCAGTGTGTAATCATCGAATCTGCTCCCGTAGGAGTCTCTAGCCGTAAGGATTGAGCCAACAGCTCTGTCAAAATCTTCGAGCTCCGAACAAGGGTAGTGTTAATAAGATAATGACTGAAACTTGTGTCTATAAGTACTACAACTAAGGTGGAGTAGACAAAGATCATACCTCGAATCATCTCCGGAGCACCATGGTCATAGGCCTCAGCTACCTAGAGTTGAGCTCGCCCCTGTCCACCTGCTCTTTATGGTCGGGGTGGACCACCTGGTGGTGGAAGCAGTAACATCTCAAATCATTTCCCACTGCCAGCTGCACGACTAACTCCTCTGCCACGTTCGCCTTCTCCCTATGGACCTCCTCGGTCAAACCTCTGTCTCTGCCTGGGCGGTCCTTCGACCATCTTCTGATCATCCGTATGGCAGGTCGAGTAGTCATGAGCCATGTGACCCTTCCCGACACATACGTAACACTGCTTGATCCTCACATGAATGGATCTGTCTCTGGTGCCCCGCACAACCGACCCTGAATCTTGCGGTCATCCACTTGTAGGTCTAGTCCTATTGGACCCCTGTGACATCTGTCAACTACCAGCTACAGAATACTCCACTACACGATGCCCGGTGGTGGGTCTCACTACTGGTGTCTACTCAGCAAGAAAAACCTCTACTAAGAGGGCTCACTATAACACCCCTGCTTGTGTCAGGATGCTGAGAGAAATCATCAAAGCCATGATCTCCCTCCTGAGTCCTTTCTCAAAGGTCCGGGCCCTGAAGAATGGGTCCCACACCATATCAGTGGAGTAGCATGATAGGTCGGTGAACCTCACTGAGTACTAAGCCACAATCATGCTGCCCTGCTACAGATGAAGAAGCTCATGCATGCGCACTACGCAAAGAGTCGCTGGGACAAACTCTGCCCGAAACATGCTCTCTAAGTCTACCCAGAGAAGTGTCACCTCGTCGTGAACCTGGAGCATCAAGCTCCATCATCTGCCTGCTGCTGCCTATAGAAGACTGGTGACAAGGATCACCATGAGATCTGATAGTGTCCCTACCAGTTGGAAGACTCTCACCACGGCCTCCAGCCAATCCTCAACCGCCTGTGGGTCTGTCTCGCCCCGAAACCTGGGTGGCCTCTGGCACTAGAACTTGTGAAACACACTCAAGTGGCGTGAATCCTCTACTGTTGGGGTTGGTGGCATCGATGGACTAATGGGTAATGGTACCACTGATACCTCCGCTGGTTCCCCTACTGATAAAGGGACCTGCAACGAGGCCTCATCGTTCGGTGGGCTATCAGCGCATACCATACCCGGAACCCTAGCTGGATGTCTGCATGGAGGCATCTTGAAAAGAAGAAGGTGTGCCACCGTCAATAAGTTATACCTGGTGAGCTGACTTAAATAGTTCATGAATAAAACTTTTCAAAACACACACACAATCAGTGTTTTCGTGCACTGAGTCAGAAATCAGAAGTCAGGGTCCTAGTGTATGGATACGTCGGCTGCCACAACAACACTGGATTCCCTAAACTGATAACCACACTCACTACACTTAACACTATTGCCATTAAAAAGATCAGAGTCCAATGTTATATGGTAGAACCGACTCCTCTGATACCAATTTGTCACGACCCATACCTCGGGGCCCATGCCGTGACTACCCCAAGCCCGCCTTCCATAGGCCAGGGGCTGGCAACTAGCAATGAAGGTGTATTCCCTAAAACTGGGAAGACATTGCCTTTATAACCTGTAAACACACACAACCAAGAACACAATAAGATATGAACACAAGTAAACTATATAGTAAAAAGAGTGTGTACGGTAAGAAAAAGGGGCCAAAATACAAGCCCAACTGGAAAGTACAAGAAAACTGAAGAGTACAAGTAAACTGAAACAACTCTTGTGAACTCCTGCCAAGGATCCTACCTGAAGGGTAGGTACAGATCTCGAACGGTCATCTCTGCAGTACGCCTCATCTAATATCCACCTCTGAGCTACCTCCAGTCCTAGTACCCTCTTCCTCTATCAGCACTGTCCATCATCTGCACCAAACACAACAAGGTGCGGGCGTAGCCCGTGCAAGGGTGAGTATAACGATACTCAGTAGGGATCCCGAGACCCTCAAAGGTCTCACAAAATCCATAAAGGATAAACCACAAATCATGTAAGAAACTGAAAACCCTACTTAGGTATATGACCATGCATATACCTAAGTTATCAAGTAAACCCATCTCAACACAAGGCCCAAACCCTTATCCAAATATCAACTGTTCCACAAAGGAAGGAATACCACGAAGGTAACACCACAAAGGTAAGTACCACAAAGGTAACACCACACAGAGAATACCACAAAGGTATCACCATGAAGGTAATTACCACAAAGGTACGCCACACATAAGAATACCACAAAGGTATCACCATGAAGGTAAGTACCACAAAGGTACGCCACACATAAGATTACCACAAAGGTATTATCACGAAAGTAAGTACCACACAAGTATGCCACACAGAAGATTACCACAAAGGTAAAAACTTAGATCAACCAGGTATAACTTAGGTACAATAGTAGAGATGATTAGATGTAACTACTGAATCATATTACTCTGTTAAGAGGTAGACCCGCATAGGATCCTAAATTATCAGACCCACATAGGATCCTAAATCATCATACCCACATAGGATCCTAGTACATCATCAGACCCACATAGGATCTCAGTACAAAAAACCCACGAAGGATCCTAGAGTAGTCCCGTATGGATTCCTAGAGAGGATCCATGTGAGAATATCGAACACAGACCCACAAAGGATCCCAAATCACAGACCCACATTTGATCCCTTTCTCATGTTACAACCAGCTACAGGGTTCCTGCATTAAGCTATCTTGATTCCGAGAGGGTCTGCTCTTCAAGACACATGTATAATACTCCAAACACTACAAAGTTCCATGAAGAATTATCCCAAAGGACCACCACATAAAAGGGGTCTCAACACAACAGATGATGCGTCAATCGGACACCCGGTCTGCAAGTTATTAGCCTTTTAGTCCTGAGGGCCCGATTGGATTTGTGTCCGATCCAACCCAGCCATACCCCAAGCTTATCCAAAGCTCAAGTGGGGTATACCAAAAGGACCATATCGATCCAAGGTTTCTAGTTCCATAGACGGTTCATCAAACGGATGCCCGAAGCTCAAGATATGTCCGAAAGAGTGAAAATGGTCGAAGTTGGTCCAGGTCCGGTTCAACCTGGTCGAACCGACCCGGCCTGGGTCGACCCGACCTGGTCCAGGTTGATCTGGCCCAACCTGGGTCTAGCCCTGGGTCGGAACTGGCCCATGGGATCCAACCCATCCCACTGGGTCCGACCCAGCCCGCTAGGTTCGACCTGGCCCACTGGGTCCGGCTCGGCCCGCCGGTGCAGCCCGACCTGTGGTGCGGTCTGCTAGGGTGGATAGCTCAGCTCACAGTTGGCCAGTCTACTAGTTGTTCTCCTCCATGTGGTGCAGTCACGCGCCACACCATCAGCGACAACCGGTTCTGCTGACCGCCCTCCCTTTTCCACCTAGCACAAGGTCGCAGCTCCTGCACGCCGGGCGGCGCAGACATGCGCCGACATCCCCTTCGTGCGGCTGATCGGAGTGCTGGCCACCACCCTTGCTCCACCGCGGCTGATAGGCCGTGACTCTTCTCCGACGATGCAGTTGCGCCGCCGTCGTCTTCATGGACAACCATGGTGTCGGCCGCTGGTTCTGAGTCCCACCAATGCCAATCTCTAGAACTGGTCTCCATCCTCCTCCACTGTGAAGAACATGATAAAACCACAAAGGTTGCGGAGAGGTCGGGCCATGTTCATTTGGCCCGCACCCTCCATGTTAGGGCAGTAGCAAGCGGCTGAATAATTCTTGAATCACGAAGAATGTCAAGAACAAGTAAGGGGTATTCATACAACAAACCCTACCTTAAAGGTTCCATAGGAGGAGGCACGAGGAAGAAGATGAAGTCATTGAAGAGTCGGCGCTCATTACTTCTGCAAGGCACTTCTGATCCGGACTCGGGGTTGGTTCCTCATCCTTCGTTGGAGAGGCATTCTTCGTTGGGAGGTGTTCTTCATTGGGAGGTGTTCTTCGTTGGAGAGTTTGATCCTCCAAAATCTCTCCCTTACAACTCCTCTCCCTTCCCAACCATTTCCCCAACAATCAAGTGAGGATCCAACATAAAATAATTAATAACTCTAACAATTAATTTACATTGACACATTTAATTAATTGGGGGAGTTGAGAGGTTTTCCCCCCATTAAGAGGGGTTAGGGTGGTCCCCACAACCATGGATTTAAATTGGGGGTTTTCTAGTTTGGGTGGTCCCCACATACATAACTCTAACAAAGAGGTTTCAAAAGAAAAAGAAAAATATTTTTTATTTTTTATTTTTCTTCTCCCACGAAAAGTGAAAAACTAACTTCCACCCTCAACCTACTACGGTCGAGGTGAAGGTATCCTTAAGAGAATTCTGGTGCTGCGAGTTCAACGGTGTACTCAGATTTCAATTCCGAGCACCGGTTCAAAAGTTACAATAACCCACTCACACGTTTACTGAATGTACCTAAAAGAAAGTTTAGAAATTGATTCCGGGCACACCGGGCCTCAGAATCACGCACTGTCAATTTTCGCGGACTCATAATATTCCCATATAATTAAAAAAATTATATGGAATTTTACGGGTCTTTACAACAAGTATTTCCCTCTTAATTTCTCCCTCTTTATAGGGTTCTTCTTCCCTCTTTCTTGAGTTCCTATTTTCCAGTGGGCTATTTGATCTAAAGAGGGTTTTGTCTTGTGTTTTTCGGAGAAAAATTGATGATTATGGTTTGATATTTCCTTTATAGGGTCTTGTGGTGGTGCGGTTGTGGTTTCACACTGATTTTTAGAAATTTTCAAGTGTAAGGTTGGTGGTTCCATGATTTTACATTATTGGATGAGTTTAAATTGCTTTCTTGATTATTTATATGCGTTCTATGGATTGTTTATGTGGTAAAAAACATGTTTTATAAATGGTTTGGCATGAACATGTGGTGTAAGTTGTTTTTTTAAAGGAAACATGTTATATTTATTGTGTGATTCATTGTAGCGTTTATTGAAAATGTTTTATGCATTGTGTGGAAGGGGTGAAATGTGATTTCAAAGAGATTTAGAGGTGTGAGTTATTAAAAGTTGTTCTTCCAAGGGAAATTATATTTTGTTGCATGTTGTATTATTTGTTGTGCACCTTAAGTGTGTCTTTGAATTTTTATGTGAATATGAGTTAAAAAGGGGATCCACCCATGGAAATGGTTGGATTCCTTCTTATTGTGTTTCCAAATGGGTTTCTTAAATTGTGAAAGTGGCGAGAAATGTATTTCCAAATGTTTTTAGTGTGTGTGAAATGAAAAATGGGTTTGATTATGGAAAATGATGAATTCCTTGTGGAATTTGATCATTGAATCAATGTAATTTTTGAAAGAGGAGGTTTCCTTGTGTGCTTATGATACTTGACATGTTTATGTGAAAGTTGTGATTTAGGTGATATGTGAAATGAAATTTGAACACAAAGGGAATCTCGTGTATCTATGTGGGTGAACTAGAACTAGCACTCTAGTTGAATTGGAAGTGGCATGGGCCAAATTCATCTAGAAGGATTTATGCTGCAACACTAACTAAACATGTGATATGAATAGAGAACACTATAACTTTGGGTGAGATCCTCTCTAGTTTATCATGCATGAGAACAATGTTGGACCACTATAACTTTGGTTGAGATCCTCTCTAGTGGCTCATCCATGAGAATGTTGTTGGTATTTGAGTCAGAGAATTTTGACCATTGAGGTATAAGGTTTCTAGAGTTCCACTTGTGCTAGTTACCTATAGATATTTTCCCATGGTTCTCTCTTATGACATGATGCTTATGTGATGTGGTGATATCCTTTAGTATATGGTAGACCTTGTGTACATTTTTATTTTAATCAAGATTATTTGTGAAAAATATTTTTCTTGAAAAAGTTTTCCTAGAAATGTTTCAAATGTTCTTACGGAAATGTGCATGTGAATTTTCCTTCTAATGTTATATCATGAAATCTTCTCTTTTGGGTGGAATCCTACTAGGATTTTCCTCACACCTTGCATACACCCATGGGTGTATGTATACTTTGTTATTCATGACCTAGGTAAAGGAAAGATGTATCATGGTGATGGTGGATATGGTTTCTAGTCTTCAACTTCTTATAGGTGTTGGTGGTGGTGTCTTAAGGGCGATGTCCCTCTTATTGTATGGAGTTTTTTTGGGATATTTGTGTGTTTCCCATTCTGTTGTTGTACTTTTGGTTTTTTTTAAAGTCATAAAATTTGAATATGAAAATTGTTGTACCTCATTTGGTTATGGTTATCTAGTTTGTGATTTTTATTATTGTTGACTGTTTATGGTTATATAAATCGGTGAAATCATTCCCAAAGCATATTGCTGATACCCATACACTAGTTTCCAGCCCATGGGGATTGGGAACTCCCTTCGGTCCATGCCACATATTGGGTAGGTGTTAGGTTGGATGGCACTCCGACTTGGTTCGTGAAAAAATGGTATCAGAGCAGGTCATGCTCTTTATGAGTCAAGTTATTTTGGATGAGTTTGGATATACCAAAGATAGGATTTTTAGGGATTGAGGTTTTGATTGTGAGTGGCGTGCCTATCCAACACACCTCTTGATGGGACTCAAGCTTCCATGAGATGTTGGGATTTTTTGACTTCTCCTCTAGACGGTATGTATAGGCTGAAGACTATATTTGGAAACCAGGTGGGGGTGGAGTGGTTTGGTTGTCTTGTTATTGTAATTGGATATTTTATGTTCTGATTTATGAAAGTGTTTTAGAATTTTTGTTGTTGTTGTAAATTTTTAGAATATATGTTGATGGTATTTTCTTGTGGTTATTATTTTATGTAGTAAAAATGTATCGTCATAGACTTCCTATGCGATCATAGGAAGAGACCGGAGAGAGTTCCCCCTTGCTAATTGATTAGTGGTTAGTGGACTATATGGTTCAGGCTATCCAAGATTTGGGATAGGGAGAAGGCTCTGGTCCTGCTCTAGTCAGAGAAGTCAAACTAGATCCTAGAAAGACAAAGATCAGGAGTTTCTCAAGAATGAGACTCATTATTTTCAAGGTATCATAGAAACTTAGGAAGCAAAGGAATGGCTTGAGAGGATAGAAATGATGTTTTAGTTTCTTAATAATCCTGTGGTATTTAGAGTGAAATGTGAATTTTTTCATGTTGGAAGGTCAAAGTCGGAAGTGGTGGGACTTAGTGGTGCAATCTGGAAAGCAAGATCAAATGGTTTGGAAGGACTTCAAGTTCATTTTCAATGAGTAGTATTTTCTCGAGATTTTATCCTTCACCGAATATTGGGAGTTTATGAAGCTTATCTAGGGAGATAGGTCCATGATGTAGTATTCCAACCACTTCATAGATCTAGTTTGGTATGCACCCAAGGTCGTTTCTAATGAGCAGACAAGGGATTAAAAGTTTGAGATGGGGTTGCGGCTGAAGATCTGATCTTAGGTTTTCTTGTTCAAGCTTAAAACTTATGCTGAGGTGGTTGATCATGCCTGATGGCCGAGATAGATCATGGAGGAAAATCTGGTTTCTCTAGTGTAGTGTAAATAGTGGGTAGTGTTAGTTCATCTTAGAATAAAAGGAAGCAAGAGGAGTAGGGGTGAAGGTAGGTGGTAGTTTATGCCATCCTTCCCGAACATCTTTGTCTGTGGATTTCGATGTTGGGTTAGTCTTGTGCCCTCAGTGTGAGAAGACAGGGCACACATGACCTGTGTGTTCATCTCCACCAAAACCTTGTCATCGATGCGAAGTTATGGGTCACTTATAGTGATTTTTCATAATGTTGTTCCCATATTAGAGTGGTGCACAATTTGTAGCTTCTAAGGGGATTTCAACTCAGTCAGAATCATCCCAAATAATGGGTTATTAGTTCAAAGTTCATGGAGGTAGGGCTGTATTATCTTTTGGGAAGATTTAATTCAAGGTAGAGCCTCAAGTCAATGGTCATTATTAGGATTAGGCTGATATGAGGCAACTTCATGTGGTGGATCGAGCACCAATGGAATCAGATACAGGGCCTGTGATAGTTTGAGGTACCGTTCTTATTGCATCATCTTTAGCTATTGTTCTGTTTGATACCGGTGCTTCTATTTATTTTATTTTTCCCATCTTGTGGATGTATTAAAGTTTCCAACTGATCTTATGCCTTATGCGATGGAGTTAGTAACATTTCTTGGTAAGAAGCGAGAGCAGGGTTTCAGGTTCCCATCTTATGCACTCACTGTGTTAAGGGTCAAGTTGGAATGAGATTTTCTAGTTTTGGAGATGGAACTCTTTGACACAATCCTTGGTATGGATTTTATGGTGCGTTTTCAGATGCACATTGATTTATATAGTTAGTGGGTGGTTTTTATGGCTACTGATGCTAGTACCCAAGTTTTTCAAGGTGAATGGGATCCTCAGTCGGGATGTGATGGACCTCTACTTCCAAAATTAAGTAATCTTGTTTATCAGATCTCATCTCTCACATTGGAGGAAAATGATAGTGCACCTAAGGGTGAATTAACTCCTATGGTGGATGAGTTACCATGGGTTTTTTCTAGAGTATTTCTCGGGTTTTCCTCTGAAGCAGGATGTGGAGCTTTACATTGACTTGGAATTGGGAATGAAACTGATATCTATTCCCTTGTACCGTATGACCCCTATCGAGTTAAGGGAATTAAAGGTACAACTGGATGATTTTTAATTCAAAGGATTCACTTGCCCGGGCATCTCACCTTGGGCCTCCCCAGTTCTTTTCTCAAAAAATTATGATGGATCTCTTCGGTTATGCATTGAATACCGGAAGTTGAATAAGGTAACAATTAATAACAAGTACCCTTTTACACGTATTGATGAAATTTTTGATTAGCTTAAGGGGAAAAGGTGTTTTTCCAAGATTTAATTTCATTCCAGATATCATCAAGTTAGATTTAGAGAGGAAGATATTCTGAAAATAGTCTTCTGAAGCAGGTACAACCATTTTGAGTACTTGGTCATGCCTTTCAGGTTGATAAATGCTCCAATATTATTTATGGCACTTATGAACAGGGTGTTCCATCAATATCTCAACTCATTTATCATGGTATTTTTGGATTACATCCTAGACTATTCTAGGATCGAGGAGGAGCATAAGAGACATTTTAGGATTGTGTTAGGCACCCTTCAGAACCATCATATCTATGTGAATATTTCTAAGTGAACCTTCTGGATTAGGGAGGTAAAGTTTCTAGGCCATGTGATCTTAGAGCTTGGGGTTTCGGTGGACCTTGAGAAGATCAGTGTGGTGATTTCATGGGAGTATCCAAAGAATTTTTTTGAAATCAGGAGTTTTCTGGTCTTGGTAGGGTATTACAGGTGGTTCATTCGAGATTTCTCTTGGATTTCTTTTTCCATGACCAAACTTATCCAGAAAGGGGTGAAATTTGAATGGATCCCTGACTATTAAGCATCCTTTGAGGAGCTTAATCAGAAATTGACCAAAGCTCATATTTTTATATTTTTGGAATTTGGAAGAGGTTATATGGTATATTGTGATGATTCAAGTATGGGTCTTGGGTATGTTATGATACATGATGACCATGTGGTGGCTTATGGTTCTCGCCAGCTCTGATCACATGAAAAGAGCTACCTAACCCATTACCTAGAGTTATTAGTAGTGATGCATGCCCTGAATACACGGTGTCATTATCTTTTTGGGGATAAATTTGTAGTTTATTAAGATTATAAGAATTTGGAATACATATTCTCCCAAAAAGGTATGAATTTAAGGCAATTTCCTTGGGTTGAGTAACTTTAGGGGTTCTATTTTGATATTGTCTATACCCCAAGAAAAGTAAATATGGTTGAAGATTCCTTGAGCAAGAAAGTGCTAGTGTAAGTGTTGAAAAATTCCAGTTATGAGTGGAATTTGATGGGGATTTTTTCTCAGTTTTACTTAGAGACCAAGGAGCATAGTGGAGGTGCATTCTTGAATAGTATTCATCTCACATATTCTATTCTAGATTTTAGTCATCTAGAGTATCCTATTGATGAGTTATGACAGTAGTCTATGCAATTTCTAAATGGTAGGGAGACAACTTGTGAGTGGTTGTTGTCTCTTGAGGGAGATTTGTACTTTAGAGGTTGCTTTGTGGTGTTATTGTCTACGAGGAAGGTGGTGATGCAAGATAGCCACCAGTCGCATCAGTCTATTCATCTTGATTCTACCAAGATGTACTATGACGTGCGTCGACAGTTCTGGTGGCCAGGTATAAGGCAGGATGTAGCTAACTTTGTATCGTACTGTTATACATGTCAACAGGTTAAATCAGATCACCAAAGGCCCTCTAGTTTGCTTCAGCTGCTACCTATTCCTACTTTGAAGTGGGATGAGATCACCATAGACATTATTGTTGGATTGACTCTTACACCCTGGGAGAGAAATTCCATTTGGATAGTGATTGAACTTTTGACCAAATCAGTCCATTTAATTCTAATCAGGGATTCAACCAAAGTGGATGAGTTGGGTCGGTTGTATGTTTAGAAGTTTGTGAGGATTCATGGTGTACCATCAGTGATTATTTCATATAGGGACCCCTTTTTTACATCATGGGTTTGGGAAGGCCTTCAGAAGGAAATGGGGTCATAGATAAAGTTGAGCACAACAAACCATCCTAAAATAGATGGTCAGATAGAGCGGGAAAATCAGATTTTGGAAGACATGCTCTAAGCATGTGTGTTATATTTCAGAGGTTTATGGGATATCCATTTGGGATTGGTTGAGTTTTCATATAATAATATTTAACAATATTTAATTTGAATGAATCCTTTTGTGGTGCTTTATGGTCAGCCATTTCGGTCTCCTTTGTACTGGTCTGAGGTAGGTGAGTCCTCGTTGTTGGGACCAAGCCTTGTGAAAGAAACTTTTGATAAAGTTAAGTTGATCAAGAAACATTTTTTGATAGTGTAGAGTCATTATAATTCTTATACTGATCAAAAGAGAGAATATTTTGAGTTAACTGTAGGCGAATGGGTGTTTATAAAGGTAGAACCTTGGTTGGGTCATCGTCATTTGGGTAAGAAAGGGAAGCTAATGCTGAGGTATTTCATACCATTTGAGATTATCAAGAGAGTTGGTAAGGTGGAATATAGGTTAGATTTTCTCTCTCAGTTGATGTCAATTTAGGACTTTTTCCATATCTCTCAGCTGAAAAATTATAATCCATATCTTTCCCATGTGTTGAGATGATAGGATTTGGAGTTAGAGCCCGATTTTTTGATGTTTGAGCAGCCAGTTCAGATTGTGGATTCTATGGAGAAAGTGATTTGTGGGAAGTCTATTATACTCATCTGAGTCCTTTAGAATCATGTTATTGATGTTAATGAGACTTAATAGTGGAAATATTGGGTTGAGGAGGAGTATCTAATTTTGTTTTCTGATCAAGCTTTAGGTTGACTTTTTGGGGGTAAGAAGTTTTCATGATGGGGAGAATTATCACACCCATGATTTTGTTTTGAGGTCTTTTTTTATTTTTAGCCTTATGTTTATCCCTTGGGGTTTCCATGTGTTTTTAGATAAAAATAGATATTTTGGTCTTGATAGTAGGTGGAACACAATTGGTGCATGGTTAGGGGAAACCGTGCGCCCTTTCCTAGGAAATCATGCAATAAATGGTCATTTTGGGATAGTGGAGATCGCATGGTTAGTGTGTGGTTTGTCAAACCACGTGGGATAACCATGCAGTTTGTTTCTCTTGGATAGTGAGGGACACACATTTTCTACACAGTTTGGAAAACCGTGTGAGAAAACCATGCAAATTTTTAGGTCATTAAAAAGTGGAAATTTACCTTCCCCCCTTTGATTTTAACACTAAAACACCTTCCATTTTCCCTATTTGGTATTTTCATCCATGGGAGCCTCCTGCAAGCTTTCTTGAATCCTTTGAACTTCAATCCTTGGGTGGTTTTGACCCCATTTCTTCAATGAAACATCAAGTAAGTCTTTTCCTCTTGATTTATCATTCTTTTCAGGGTTCTTCTTACCTCTTTCTTGAGTTACTATTTTAGAACTGGGTGTTTGACCTAAAGAGGGTTTGGTGTTGTGTTGTTGGGAGAAAAATTGATGATTATGGTTCAATATTTCCTTTATAGGGTTTTGTGGTGGTGTGTTTGTGGTTTCAAACTGATTTCCATAAGTTTTCAAGTGTAAGTTAGGTGGTTCCATACTTTTACATTATTATATGAGTTTAGCTTGCTTGCTTGATTATTTATATGTGCTTTATATTTTTTTTATGTGATGTGAAACATGTTTTGGGAATGGTTTGACATGAATATGTGGTGGGATTTGGTTTTTTAAAGAAAACTTGTTTTATTTTTTGTGTGCTTCATTGTAGTGTTTATTGAAAATGTTTTATTCCTTGTGTGGAAGGCACGAAATGTGATTTCAAAGAGATTTAGAGGTGTGGGTGTGTTGAAAGTGGATTTTTAAGGGGAAATGGGATTTTGTTGTATGTTGGATTCTTTTTTGTGCACCTTAAATGTGTATTTGAATTGTGAAATAGATGCGAATAATGTTATAAAATGGTCTTGATGTGAATATTAGTTAAAAAGGGGCTCCACCCATAGAAATGGTTGGATTCCTTCTTATTGTGTTTCCAAATGGGTTTCTTAAAATTTTCAAGTGGTGTGAAATGTATTTACAAATGGTTTTAGTGTGTGTGAAATGAAAAATGGTTTTGTTTATGGAAAATGATGATTTCCTTGTGGAATTTGATCATTTAATCAATGTGATTTGTGAAAGAGATGGTTTCCTTGTGTGCTTATGATACTTGAAATTTTTATGTGAAAGTGGTGATTTATGTGATATGTGAAATGAAATTTGAGAACAAAGGGAATCCTGAGTATCTATGTGGGAAAAATATAACTAGAACTCTAGTTGACTCAGAAGTGGCATGGCCCAGATTCATATATCAATATTTACACTACAACACTAACTAAACATGTGATATGAACGAAGAATGCTAGAACTTTGAATGAGATCCTCTCTAGTGGATCATGAATGAGAATCCTATTAGACCACTAAAAATTTGGTTGAGATCCACTCTAGTGGATTGTGCATGAGAACATTGTTGGTAGTTGAGTTGGAGGATTTTGATCACCGAGGTATGAGGTTTCTAGAGTTCCACTTGTGCTAGTTACCTATAGGGATTTTCCCATGGTAATATCTTGTGATATGATACTTATGTGATGTGGTGATATCTTTTGGTATACAATATACCTTTTGTACATTTTTATTTCAAGAAATATTATTTGTGAAAATGGTTTTCCTTGAAAAGTGTTTCTTGAGAATGTTTTCATTAAAATATTTTCTTAGAAATGTATCAAATGTTCTTAGGGAAATGTGCATGTGAATTTTTCTTCTAATGTTATAGCATATAATATATTATTTTGGGTGGAATACTACTGGTCTTTGGATCACACCCTGCATACACCCTTGGGTGTATGTAGACTTTTTTATGTATAACCTAGGTAAAGGAAAGATATATCATGGTGATGGTGGATCCTATATCTAGTGTTCCACTTATTGTAGGTTTTGGTGGTGGTAGATTGAGGGTGATGTCCCTCTTATTGTATAGAGGTTTTTGGGATAGTTTTTTATTTCCCATTCCATTGTTATAATTTTCATTTTGTTTAAAGTTGTAAACTTTGAATCTAAAAATTGTTGCACCTCATTTGGTTATGGTTATCTAGTTTGTGATTTTTATTATTTTTGATTGATTATGGTTATATAATTGGGTTAAATTTTTAATTTTTTTTGATACCTAGAAACTAGTTTCCAGCCCATGGGGATCAGAAATTCCCTTTGGGCCATGTGATGGATTGGGTTGGGTGTTGGGTTGGATGGAACTCTAGCTTGGTTCGTGACACCGAATCCTACTGAAGGTGGGACTTAGGGGTCATTATCTCTCTTCCCTCATTATATTATCTTTGGAGGGAGGGGATTATGACAAAAAAATTCATATTTCACTATACGATATGCCTATATAAATTCTAGAAATAGACACCAGATAAATATATTTCTTAAATAAATATATTTATATTTCATTCATCACCACTATATCACATATAAAAATATATATATATCACAACCTATGGTATATATTTAACAAATAAAACATCTTTCAATCTTTTACTTTTACTAAATCCTCCTAGATACACATGTAGGGTACCTTTTTAACCTCATGTAATGGGGATCACTATGAAATATTTACCAAAAACATACCAATGACACTATGTATGACATTACATTTAGTATAATCAATGGTTCAATCAAGAAAAATAGTCATAATTGTGTATCATGAGTGAAATATATATTTCTATATAGGACCTTACTCACATTGATTTTAATATAGCATCACAACATGTGCTGATAATTGACTAGTGATAACTTTGACATTTATCTCTAATGGGTTAATTATCATCCCATTCTCATGATATATGTAACATATATTAATAAATGATAAAGTAGAAATATCTTTATATATCATGTTAAATTTAAATACTCTTAAAACACTTTAAATAATATAATAATAAAACTATATACATATGCATAAGTCTTGACAAATCCTAATATATAGAGATTTCAATGATCATATGTTTTACCACTCTCATTGGTTTTATCAAAATATATTAAATTTCTAGGTAACACTTACTACATCACCATGTATCCATCTAAAAAATTTACACACTCACTAAAATCTTCAGTGAGATTACATCTTTGAAGAATGAATATTCAGATAATGGTGATATTTGGATTCTCAATACTTAATTATAACTCTTGAACTTTCTATCGAAATAGTTTTTCTTCATAATTCCCAACACATATAACTCTTTTAAGAATACAAAATTTCTTTATTGTAATTAGTAATAATAAATAATATAACTATTATATTAAGCTTTATGCTTTACAAAAACATGTCCAAAATTATTTTTAAGAACTTATAATATATATTGAGTTACTTTCACTTGGATTAAATCACAATCTTATAAATGAATATTTATTTTTAATAGATTTATTTGTTTGAATTTTAACTTTTCCACGATCAATATTAACTCTCATTGGTTAATTAGAAAATAAATTTCTCAAATGTATTATTATATGATATAAACACCCTGTACACCAAAATCATATCTCATATGATTTAATTTATCATATTTTAAATTAAAATATTCAAAACCACATATCATATGATTTTATTATATCATATATTATTTTTATTTATATTAAAAACAAAGAAATAATATTTAAAATATGAAACATTTTTACATTTTATTATTTGATAAAATTATTTTACTTCAATCACATTGAAAATAATTCCATCCATATGTTCTTTCTTGTATCATATTATAGAATAAATAAGAATATAATCAATGTGTTTTCATTAAAAACTATATTTTATTGAAGAAAATATTATTTATATATAATGTCTTCTCTTTCCAAACAAGTGAGAATTAAATAAAATAACACAAGTCCATCAATCCTATCCAACAATCTAGATCAAACATATCTTCATTTGAACCAATAAACCTTGTTAAGTCATTTTGATAAAATTATATAATTTTATCTATCATATATTATTTATTTTTATACTCATGTATATACAAATTTTATATAACACACAATTGGTATCATATACCCTTCAAAATTAAATAATTTATTTCTATAACATTAATACTTGATGTGGAATCTCCATGATGTTTGTTAAACTTCTTTAGTTATTTTTGAAAATTTCATTTCTAATTTCTTATCTTACCACTATGGAAATATCACCCTTTCTTAGATACAACTTATGTTAGTTTTAAATAAGTACATATGAACTCTCTATGACATTTATTCTTTTTCCACTGGACAAAACTCTTACCCTTCCCTTTTTGTACAATCAATATAGTACTGGATCTTGGACCTCTCATGGGTTACTCAATAAATCTCAACATATTAAAAAAGATTGGATAATGTATTGTTTAAATATTCCAATTTATAGTTAATAATAAATTGAAAATATATATTCATTAATAATTATAAGATACATTTTGTAGCTAGATCCATCTTGAGTGATGAATCAGTTCTCTAAGTCATTTATGTACCCTATCATATTGAGTCATTAGTTGAAACTGATGTACACTCAGTCATTTTATATTAAAAAATACTTTCAAAACTTCATATATATTACTTCTATAACTTTATATCCATGTAAACATGTATAAATGTAGTGATATCAAGAGAATATTTCATGTGCTAACTATAATAATACTTTTCTACTTGAATAGATTTTTTAGTAGCTGCCTCGGGAAGTGATTACTCTAGAACATAGAAAATTTGCACTTGTTTAAGAACGATTCTCAAATTAAGATACTAATTCAAAAAATTACTACAATTTAACTTTTCCCTCTCCAAAATTGATCTCAAAGATACTTTTTGATGTATTAACTACCATTTTAATATTATAACTATAGAATTTATAATATGAGTATCATGTTCAACAAGTATCTAATAATAAATTTTATTGAATATTCTCCCAATAAAATAGTTTCCCCTTATTAAATTATATCTATTAGTAGGAATAGATCTATATTTCATTAATCATTGAGTTATATTTGTATATAATCTAATCACTTATTTATTTAGGTAGACCATCATGTCAATTATATCATATATAAATCTTGGATAATTGATCATACAAAAAATTTACCTAATATCTTATAGATGATCCAAACTATATTCTTATGGAAATATAATTATTAGGGTTATCTAAATAAGTTTATATCTAATAGTTCATATCAAAACACATAACTATTAGGGTCTCTCATATTGAACAGTTAAGGTCTTGAAAAGTGTTTAATTTGGAAGGAATTTAACATCATGGTGTTTTGAGTTGATTTATTTTATCTCACCATGAATATAAATCTCTTGTATATTTCATATAACACATTCCTTATATTTATGAATACTTATCTTTTAATTTAATTTACAGATATTATTTTAATTAACTAGATAACATGTTCTAATCATATTAATGTATCAATATTTATATAATAAATGATTTCTATTATATATCCATAGTAAAATTTTAATTACAATACTCAACACATATTATTTTGTACTTTTTAATGTAAAGTATTAGAATCACAAGAAACCTAAATCCAATTTAATAGAATGTATCATGTGATGACTAGTTAACCCTACCTTTCAAGACAAAATCATAGTCACTATTCTTATAAAAATTAAACCAAATATCCATTATAAAGATACCATTAATCAAAAGTGACTTAAATTACCAACATGATTATAATTCCAAATTTATAATAAAAATATAAAAAAAATATTTCTTTTGGAGTCATTATATCAACCCAATCCTTTTACAAAAATTATTTCATGATTTTTAACATGAATATCCATTAATACAAAACAATGATTGTGAGGCCTAGTGTATTTGGAAGACTAGTTTCATAGTACATAAAAAGAAAAATAAACATGAAATCTATATTTTATTCTCTATAATGAGATCCTAAATCCATTTTATCTCCTAAAAATACATTGGATAGCCTAGGGAATACATAAAGAAAGGGGTGAGCTAAAAATCCTAGTGAGGGATTAACATGATAAAGAAACATAACATGCGAGTCAAAGGTATAGCATGATATCATAAAAGATAAGGCTCATGAATAATGATATGGAATTATAACATAATGAACATGGTATCATAAGATCATGGTAACATAGGAAATGTGGTAGAAACACAAAACATGACATAAACACGAGTCAAGGCTAACTACCTAGACAATATCACATGGTGAAAAAAGTACCGTAATGGATTAGTTTTACTCCCTAATCCCATACATAATATCTCATGAGAATAAATTTTTACCCAATGCATTGAAGCACTATCAGGGTGCAACCATCATAAAATGTTTATAATTTATGTGTTCCATAAAAAGTAAATCAATCATAAGGCATAAAAATGATAATTACCCATTGAAAGAAAATGGGTCACATAATCTCACCTCATATCACAATAAAAGAAAATTTTATAATGTAGGAATTTTATAAATGAACATAAGTCTTGTATTACCCCATCATGGGAAGGGAGAATAATCTAGGTATTAACTCACCCACACATGTCATTGAATTCACATGGGATGCAGTCATATTTGAAATTTATAATCCCAAACTACACTTACTACAAAGATGTAGTAAAGTGGAAGTGTGGGGTCTAACCCATGAGGGCTAATGGAAGGTCAACTACCAATAAAAAAAATCCTTATAAAGGATTCCTCAATTTCACTCTTCAAGTTTGGTTTTAACTAAGACTATACGGTTTGGATTTAATTTAGATAACAAAGGAAAGAATTAGGGTCAATTTTAGGGCTCTTGATAGAAGATAATCCTAAATTTATCTTGGGATAGTCCTATAACTTATGATGATAAGTGATGAAAAAGTCACCAATTAGTTTTGGTCAAACCAATTGGATCTACCTAGGATGAAACTATCCCATGGTTAGGGTATAACTAAAAATCTAGGTGAATTATTTTTGGATTCTATGCAGAAAGTGTCACATGCTAATGGTCATAGTACTGCTCAACTCCAATTCAGTTAGGTTCATTCAATTGAACTTCTCATGGTTAGTCTTGTGTAAAATAATGTGATAAAAAATTATTATTAACCTAATTACTATCCATAGGGTTTACAATGTTCAATCTATGGATTTATTAGGCTCAGAAACACCCATAATCTAGACCTCTAATCCTAGGTGGATTAGCTACGCATGGAAGTGATTATTAAATTTTGGGAAATACAAATCACATTATGCATAATCATGAAACAATTGACAAAGAATCAATCAAGGATTAAATAAATTAATAATAAACATTAAAAAATTAAAAATAAATAAAAATATGACCAAATACCCATTTATAATAAAAAAAATGAAATAATGAACAATCTGAAATAAAAAAAAGTAAGAATCAATCAAAAACTCACTATGAATGAAGAAACATTGACGAACGGCACAAGAAATGATGAAGAATGAAAAATGGAATTGAAATAGAAATTAGGATTGGAAATAGTATTGAATCAGATGAATAACGAGCGAAGAATGAGTAACAACTCAAAGGTATTCAATAAAATAATGAAATGAATGAATGAAATTTAATTTAGAATGAAAATGGATGCAAATAATATAAAATGATGGAAGAAAATGAGAGAAAATAAAAGTGGCTTGGACTTTCTATACTTGGAGTGTGCTCAAAATATTAATAGGCCCGAGAATAACATGGAATGTAAGTCATGCATTTCATATACTAGATTAAGAGGATTCTATCTCAAAATATCCACATCATGTAAGTTGGTTGCATGCCATGTAATTGAGAATGACATTTCCCACTAAAGAATCAACTTATATCTTTGATTAGGTAAGCCTTTGAACTTTTCACATTATGTATGTGATTCACTTTGTGTGGGGCTCTGATCATTGAAATTTGCACGTTGTGTACTAGATGTACATGTCATGCACTAGTTTCATATCATATAATGCATTAACGGGTTGGTCTGTGGATTTTAGGATTACTGTGAGTGAGGTCTACATGGTGTGTATGTGATACACGATGAGTAAATCATGTTTTTGGAACTTTTTTATCATTTCTTCCTTTGTTCCCAGAATTCTTAATTCCTATGAAAGAAAAAAACCCAGTGAATTATTGAATAAAACATGAGTAATCTCTTATTAAATGTATCCAATATGTATATATAAATTCATCTTATCAAATTTCCCCACACTTGAACAATTTCTTGTCCTCAAGCAAAAATCATCTCAATAGGGATTCTAAAAGAAATAATTTTTAAAAAATGAAACATTTATCACAACCAAGAAAATAAAACTAAGTGTAAACATAAAAATTCAGTCATCTATAATCAATCCTGTAAACAAAATCAGTCATGCCTCATAGTTTATTTACTTATCTAGATTCTTTTATTTCTTTAACTACAATTTCATAACCATTCCTTAAATTCTATACTCATTTTTTAATTTACCTCACAATAAATTTTCTCTCATTACTCAAGGTGAAATGTGACTGGATTTATGCTCATACCATAAATACATGTTCTTAACCATTGGATTGCATTGGTTCTATCATCTATACTTCGTAAATACAAATAAAAAATCAATCATGATGGATTTAGAAAAAAAGGGTTAAAATGACTCTGAGATTGAGGGAAGGTGGGTATAAAGTGAAATTCAAGATCAAAAGGAGGTTAATATCTAAATTATAATGCATGATAAATGTAAACAATGCAATTAAGTAATTCCTACAAGATAAAAAATATGTCCATGATCCAAAAAACTCAAGGTGGATCCATGAATATATCAAGTATGTATAAAAAATGTACCATTTTCCTTTATTTTTATTTATTTTTTGAATTCCATGTTTAGGCCAGATCTAACATCCATTCCCCAACCACATATAATCCATTATAGTATTGATTGGTCTGGAAATAGTTAGTTTTGACCTTCCTAATACAAAACCCAAAATCTTTTTCTTTATTTTTTTCTTTTTCTTTCTTTATATATTTTTTAAACTAATAGGGTAGGAATAGAAAATTCAAAAAGTAACCATGGACCACATCATATTAAAAATACCATAGTACATCTCTTCAATAATAACATCCCAAGTCCATTAACAATGAAAATTCCCCCTCACTTGTTCAAAGGATAATCATGCATAATACCAAGAGTAGGGTAGTAAGGGATAATTGGTTTGAAACTAATCCATCCTAAAAAGGTTACTCATGGAAACTATGAGATAAAGAATGAAAAATTTAAGGTGGGTATCAGGAAAAAGTGGCTTACAAAAATTTCATTAATCATATTAAAAATGTATTTGTTCAGTCATAGCCTCAATAAGATCTCAAGGCAAGTTTTGATAGGTTCACATGCCATAGGTATCTCTTAAAAAATATGCTCAAAAAATAATATGAAATTGTGGGTCTAGAATCCTCTCAGGAATGGGAGTATACAAAAATAACCGACAATCACTCAGGGTATAGAATAAAGTAATAATTCAATCAAAATAAATTTCAAAAATTTTAAATTTGAATTAAATTACTAAACTTATCAATCATGATAAAAAATATAAACAAGTGTAAAAAATGAATTTCAAAAATTTCCAAGCTAATTTTTTTATTTAAATGTGTGTAATGAGTTTTCAGGTTTAAAGAATGCTTTTAGTAAAAAATATCTCCTAGATAAATGAAAATAAGAAATAATCCAAGTGTATCGATAATAAATCTCAAGAAATAATCCCCACACTTAAAATGAGACAGTTTCCACACCATCCTAGAAAGTATCGTGGGATAGAAATCATATATATAACATATAAAAAAATAGAATGGAAACATGAAATTTAATTTATGGAATAGAGATATCCCTATGATTAGTGTCATTCCATGGGGAAACTTAGTGGTTGGTGATTTAAAATTGGGACACCTACATATTTTTTTAGAAATAAAAAACCTTCACTAGATAAAACATTAGTCCGCAAGGTTTAAACATGATGAAAATAGTGAAATGGGTTGGTGTACACAGTGAATATTAAAGAAAAACATCTCATATAAATGTAGATAGGTGAGTAAAATGATGTTTAGGAATTACCTATGAATAAGAAAGCTACTAAAAAGAAAACAAAAATCCTAAGAACATGACTGAAAATAAAGAAAACAAAACAAGTATAGACTGCCTCTCATAAAGCGTTAATAATGATGTCATCATCTGGATACATTTCTGTTCGGGTTAATTTAAGAGTGATGAATCACCCTTTATGGAAGGGTTCTAGGTAAATTTTTAACCTTTTAATATTAACCTTGAATACTAGTTCTTTTCCTTTATGAATCTTGATATCTCCATAAGGGAAAATCATAATGAAATGGTAAGGACCCATCCATCAACATTTTAGACTTACAAGGAACAATTTTAATCAAGAATTTAATAACAAAAATTTATCCCTAGGAGTGAAGATTCAACGTGTGATTCATTTCTCATGAAACTTCTTTGTCTTTTCTTTAAAAGTTATGACATTATCATAGGAATACTTCTTGGTTTCTTCTAGATCATCTATTTAGAGAATTCAGACCTCTTTGAATTTCTAAACATCCATGTTCAAATTTTTTATTGCCCAAAAGATCAATGCTCTAATCCCACTGGTATATGGCAGGGCTTTCTGTACACCAGTTGGAATAGATTAGTGCCTATGGGAGTTTTGTAGGCCGTGTTATGCGCCCAAAGTGAGTCATCTAGTTTGACACTCCAGTTCTTTCTACCGATGTTCACCTTCTTCTCCAGGATTTGTTTAATTTCCCTATTTTACAATTCAACTTCCCTGATTTTTTGCGAGTGGTAGGTAGTACTAGAGTTATATAGAATTCCATAATTTTTAAGAAGACCTTTCATAGTGTTATTGGTTAAATTAGTTCCTCAATCACTAATGAGTTAACATGGATATCTGAATATGTAAAAGATATTTTTCTTTAAAAAGTTCATCAACACTTTTTTTGTGTCATGAGTATTGGATTCAGATTCAACCCATTTTGAGATGTAGTTAATTATGACTAGGATGTAAAACATACCATGAGAATTAGAAAATGGTCCCATAAAACTAATACTCCATGCATCAAAGAGTTCGACTTCCATGATGGTATTTTAGGGCATTTATTTTCTTTTCCCTATAGTCCCTATCTGCCATCAATCATAGGTTTAATAAAAGTTCCTTTCATCTTGATGAAGTGTGGGCCAAAATAGATCACTTTAAAGGATTTTATTCATGGTACATTTTAGTACATGATTCCCTCCTACTGGTTCCATATAACACATGTTGAGAACACTTTTTTGTTCAACTTCTAGGATACAACACCGCATTAAGCCATCAATACAATGCTTAAAAATTAGAAGATCATCCCAATAGTAATGTGAGGTTTCTACTAAAAATATATTCCTATATTGATAGGTAAATTCAGGGTAGAGTGATCCTATGGTGAGAGAATTTTCAATATCCTAAACTCATGGTTTATCTTGGGAATTTATCATAAGAAGGGTTTCATTGGGGAATTCATCCTTGATGTTGGGCAATGAAGGTATGGATAAATGGTTTGTGATGACATTATCAGTTCCTTTTGTGTCCATAATTATGATGTCAAAATATTTTAGTAGAATAATCCATCATATTAGACATGTTTGAGCATATTTTTTGTTCAATATATATTTAAGTGATACATGTTCAGTGTAGACCACAACTTTAGATAGTACAAGGTATGAGTGAAATATTTAAAATGAAAATATGATTACTAGAAGTTTTTTTTTTCAGCTGTCATATAATTTATTTGAGTGTCATTTAGTGTGTGACTAACATAGTAAATGAGAAAAATATATTTCTGACTCGCTGTCCTAGAACAACACCAACAGTGAAGACGCTTGTGTCACACATTAACTCGAATTCTTTATCCCAATCTAGCAAAATTATGATAGGAGAGGCCACTTGATTATTTTAAGGGTATGGAATACCAATTAAAACTCTTTGGTGAAATTGAAAAGAATTTATTTTGATAATAAGTGTGTCAAGGGGCAGCCTACTTCTGATTTTTTTTAACAAAATGATGGTAGAATCCTGGGTGGCCTAAAAATCTCCCTATCCATTTCACTATCATAGGCATAGGTAAGTATTTTATCACTTTTATTTTAGATAGATCAACTTTCATGCCTTTTTATAGATTTTATGTCTGAGGACTATGCCTCCTTGAACCATGAAGTGACACTTTTCCCAATTTAATAATAGGAATTTTTCTTCACAGCGTTGCAAGAATAAATCCAAATTGCTCAGGTACACCTCAAAGGATCTTCCATATACCAAAAATCCATCTATGAATATTTCCAGGAATTCCTCCACTATATCATGTAATATATGTTCCATGAACCATTGAAATTTTTTTGGTGCATTAAACATACCAAATGAAATATGTTGATAGGTGAAGGTTTTGATGGGATAGGTGAATGTAGTTTTAGAGTTGTCATCTGGATTGACTGCAATTTGATTATATCTTGAATATCCATCCAAGATACAATAGAATTCATTCCCTAATAGTATTTATATCATTTGATCCATAATGGGTAGTGGAAAATTATCTTTTTGGGTTACCGTATTGAGGTTCCTATAATTGATGCATACTCACCATCCAACGATGGTTCAAGTAGATATCAACTCATCTTAATCGTTTCTTCACAATAATTATACTGCCCTTCTTTGGATCGACTTGTAGTAAAATCACCCATTCATTGTCTGATATTGAAAATATTATTACATCATCTATAAGTTTCATCACTTCTTTATTAACCACTTCTTTCATTGGTGGGGTGAGTTGCATCTGGGGTTGGCATTTGGGTTTAACACCTTCTCCTGACGAAATTTTGTGGGTTTAAATTGTGGGGTTGATCCCCTTAATGTTAGCCACTCCCTAGGATATTGAGTTTTTGTTACTTTTTAGTACTTAAATCAACTTATCCTTTTATTTTTGGGTTATATCTAAGATAATAATGAATGTAAGTGTTACCAAAATCTCAAGGAATGAGTACTTTAGTGTGCTCGGTAAAAGTTTTAATTCCAATGATGGTGACTTAATGAGAGAGGGTATGAATGGTGGCATATTGTCCCTTTCCAATTGTTCAAAATAGTTTTCATTATCATGATCATTATATTCATCTTAATTAGGGGACATAATCTCTCTCTCATCATCAATAGTCATAAACTCATCTCCTTCATCAGTATGAAATATGGCTTGATAGTCAAAAGAACCATTACCTTGCTTGAAAGACTTTTCTAAGTTGAACACAACTTTTTCATCTCCAACTTTTAATATAATTATCCATTGGTTAAAATATATTATATCCTTTCCAGTGGATAAAAATTTCTATCCTAGAATAATTGGAATGTCTCCTTCTTCTTCCCTGTCTAAAATTAAGAAATCTATAGGAAAGATAAAATTTCCAACTTTAACTAAGATATCCTTGAGAATTCCTCAAGGATACTTGAATGATTGTTTATCCATTTGAATTAAAAATATTTCCTATTTTAATTATTTTATCCCTAGATTCTTGAAGACACTCATAGACATGAGATTTATGCTAGCACCTAAATCGCATAATGCTCTTCTGAACTTTCTTTCCCCTATGGTGCAGGGGATTGAGAAACTACCAGGGTATCTCATATTTGGTGGAATAATCTACTGAAAAATGACAAAACATTATTAACTAAGGGAGATAACTCCCAGTTCTTCCATATTCCTCTTGTTAGAGAGAAGTTACTTTAGTAATTTCATATAGTCTGGAATTTATGAAATGGATTTAGAAAATGGTATGTTGATATGAAAGTGCTTGAACATTGCTAGAAAATTTTTATTTTGTTCCAAGATCTTTCATTTCCCCATTATTTCTCGGAATGGAAGATGAGGTTTGTACAATGGTGGTCCTATATAAACTTCTTCTTTTTAGGATTCTCTTTCATTGGGGTTTTTATAGCTACTTTTGATTCTAGAACTATTCCTTTAAACACTTCCTTTATGTTATCATTATCATCATCACTAACGTTAGTCACCCATTTCTTAGGTTCCTCTAGATTCTATTCCTCCCATTTTCATGGTTGTTGAAATTATAGTATTTTCCCACTCCTATGAACCACTTCCTTTACTTCTTATCTCAGGTGCGTTATAGTGTTACCGGGAAATGTACTTTGTAGTTAGTTTGATATGGTTTTTAAAATTTGACCCATCTGGTGCTAGAGATTTTTCATGACTAATATTTGGTTTTTTATTTTAGTCTCTTGATTTGTCATAATTTGGTCTTATTTTTTTCAATAATACAGTGAGAAGGTTTTCAATATTGGTCTAGAGAGGTTGGGCTTACAGTGGTGGTCTTTATGGAGATTATTAGAATTGTTGTTGTTCTACTGGTAGAAACTACTAAGAAATAGGAAAAGGTTATTATAATTTTTTTGGTTAAGGAGATGGACCTTATGGTGGTCACACAGGTGGTCACTAATTCTTTGCTGGCATATTTCCACTCCTCTGTTAAAAATAACCCTGGTTTTGTTATTGTGACTATTGAGCTAGTCTTTGTTGATAGTTTGACTATTGATACTATTGGGGATTCTGGTACTACTATACTTTTTGATTATAATCAACATAATTAAAATCTTGTAACTTAGGTTACTCTAATATTTCCTTATATTCTTGTTATGAACATGAGCCTCCTCACATCTCGTAGGACTAAATTTATATTACAGGATAATGAGGGGGTAGTGGCACATAAGGAAACTAAAACGACTCCAACTTCTTTTTAAGAGCCTTTACTTGTGTTGTGAGGTGGGTGGTCTCTTCCACATAATTAATTAATCACTAGGGAAGTACTTTATCACTTTTACATAGATTGTAATTGTGTGAGACTTCATCAAGAATGGTTTGGCCCACTTCGGGTGTCTTAAGAATAATTCCACCATCAGTAACAGTGTCTGTTAAAGTATATATATTGGGTTAAGCCTTGGTAAAATGTCTAAAAATATTTCCACACATATAGTCCACGATGTGGGAATTTTCAGGTCAACTCCTTGAATATATCCCATGCTTCCCACGTTGATTCTCCATCTGCTTGGGTGAAGTTTTTAATTTCATTCCAGAGCTTCCAGGTCTGAATTGGTGGGAATTATTTGTCTAAAAATTCCTTTCCTAATTCATATCAAGTCATTATTGACTCATAAGATTGACTCTTTAACCAATCCTTTAGTCTATAATGAAAGGATAATGAGAAAAATCTTAACCAAATGGAGTTTAATGATACACCTTGGTTGCGAAAGGTATTGCAAACCTCTAAGAAATTGGATATATGCTCATGGGGGTGTTTGAATTGAATCCCACTGAACTTCTTCATGTTATGAATCATATGGATGAGTCCATATTTAATTTTAAAAGTGTGATCCTGAATTGGTGGGTGCACAATGTTGGGTACAACACCACTAATGGATGGTAACCCATATCCATTATAGTGTGATCCTTCATCACTTGTCACTCACCCTAATTGGAAGGTGGGTTATATTAGGGATCTTAAATTTTTGGTGGCACAAGATTTCTATGCTCAACCATTGTGAAGTGGCAACATGAAATAATTGATCTATCAACCTTGAGATCAAAGATAATTTTTTCTTATTCATCCACGATTCTTGAGAAATTCAAGGGTCCCTAGAACATGCACTAGCCGATAGAAGAGAGAGAGAGAAAGATAAAGAGAACACAGGTGTTCCCAAAGGAGAGAAAAAATGTAAAAAGGGAAAGGGGAAGGAAATAGAATAAATAGGGGAGGGGTGAGGTAATCCAGGGTTTGATTCAAAGGTTTTTGTGCCCGAGAAATAGTAATCCCTAACAATAGAACCAAAATTTGAATTTCCCACATGCTTCGTTGAATTTTCATAGGTTACAGTCAAATTATAAATTTATAATACCAAAACACACTTACTAAAAGGGAATATTAAAGTGGAAGTGAGGGGTAGAACCCATGAGGAATACTGGAAGGTCAGTAGACAATTGAACAAAACCCTTGTAAAATATTCCTCACGTTCAATCTTCAGGTTTTGTTTTAACTAATACTATGTAGTTTTAATTTAATTTAGATAATAAATTAAGGGATAAAGTTCATTTTTAGGGCTCTTTACTAAAGATAATCCTAGATTTATCTTGGGATAATCCTAAAACTTTGTCTACAAAGCGGTGAAAAAGTCACCAATTAGTTTTGATCAAACCAATTGGATCTACCTATGATGAAACTATCCCATGGTCAAGGTATAACTAAAAACCTAGGTGAATTATTCTTGGATTCTATGTAGAAAGAATCACAGGCTAATGTTCATAGTCTTGATTAACTCCAATTAGGTTATGTTCACTCAATTTCACTTCCCATGGTCAAGGTTGTGCAAAATAATGTGATAAAAAATTATTATTAACCTAATTAATAGCCATAGGGTTACCAAGGTTAAATCTATAGTTTCATTAAGATCAGAAATGACCCTAATCTTAACCCCTAACCCTAGGTGGATTATCCATGCTTGGTGGTGATGATAAAAAGTAGGATAATACAAAGAATGTTACACATAATCATGGAACAATTGATAAAGAATCAATCCATGATTAAATAAAGAAATAATAAACATTACACAATTAAAAATCAACAAAAATTCAATCAAATAATTATTGACAATGAAGACATAGTGAATGAATGAATAATCCAGAATCAAAAACATTAAGAAGAAATCAAAAACTCACTGCGCATGAAAAAACGTTGATGAACGATGCAAGCGTTGATAAAGAATGGAGAACAGTGCTGAAACAAACATCAAAATTAGAAAAAATATTTCTATGGGTGAATAATGGGAAAATAATTATTAATAACTCAAAGGTATTCAATAAAATAATTAAAGGAATGAATGAAATCTAGTTTAAAATGAAAACTGATGAAAATAAGATAAAACAACAAAATAAAATGAGAGAAAATAAAATTGGCCTAGAAATTTTGTACATGAAGGGAGAAAGAAATATTAATAGGCCCAAGAAGTATATGGCATGTAATTCATGCCCGTCATGTACTATTTTAAGTGACTTCTATCCTGACATCTTCATGTCATATAAGTTGGTTACATGTCATGTAATTGAGATCCACATTTCCCAACAAAGAATCAACTTGTATATTTGAACAAGAGAGCCTTCGAACTTTGCACATAATGCAATATCTGCATGTTGTGTATGTGATTCACTTTGTGTGGAACTTTGATCTTTGAAATTTACATGTCATGTATTGGTGGTACACATCGTGTACTAGCCTCATGTCATGTAATGTATTCACAAGATGGTCTGTTGCTTTGCAGGCATGATTTGAATGAGGTCTACATGGTGTGTATGTGATACACGATGTGTAAATTATGTTTTTGGAACTTTTTCATCATTTATTCCTTTGATTCAAGAATTTATAATTCCTAAAAAAAAAACAAAACCCAATTCATTATTGAATAAAACATGAGTAATCTCTTATTAAAATTTTCCAATATATATATATATATAAATTCATATTATCATGTATATACTTGATAGATATATATACAAAATTTATAATCATTCCATAAATTTAAATAGATAGATAAATTTAGTTTGAGAGATAATGGTTATTACCCAAAGAAAAAGGTGGTTTAGAGAGACCCCTTATCTCGAGCCCGATTCATCATGTGCATTATTTATATCATTGAATAATAAAATCATATTAATTATCTACTTGATTAAGAACCTTTTTCAAGTTTATTATTCCTTTTATTTTGTTTATTATCATTTTATATTCAACAAATTAATCATTAGGGTTCAAGTTGGACGTTTTGATGATGCTCAGCTCATATGTCTAAAATAACTTTGGAAAGTTGACTAAGGTCAAAGAGATTATTATTTGATCATATAAAAAATAATAATCATGAAATAATAATCATCTTTATACATTAATTATACCTTTAAAACCAATAATGAAGGAATATTATAAAAAATGAATTACATTATAACCATGAAGATGGTGGGCGATACGTACGCATGAGTAATGTTTCCATTTTTCAACAATCATAATGTAAATAAGGTATATGTTATTTTATTTTTCCATAATGATAATTGTATCATAAATAACATATTATTTATTTAAATACACATACATATACTATCCATGTTATGCTTTATTAAAAAATGAATCACATCTCTTTGTGAGGCGATAGTCCTCTGTACACACGAATGACATTATAATTTTTCAATGGATAGTAATGTAAGAAGGTATATGATATATTTATTTTAAAGAATGATTAACATGTCATGAATAAAATATATAAACATTAAATTAATCATCATGAAAATATATGATAGGTGATGATGGAAAACGAATTACATCGGTTCGCGAGGCGGTAGTCCGTAGTACACATGAATGATGGTTTCATTTCCCTTTGATGGAAGAGGATAGGATATAGGTTATTAAATTAACATAATAAAATATAAATATATGTTTGATACTAGTATAATTATATCATCATGATTGATTAATATTTAAGTAGGTGGATGAATAAATAAAACAAAGATTGGGTGATATAGTTGATCCAAACCTCTACTATTCAAAAAGATTTTTTTAACATGTAATTCCATTTACCTTCATGGTTACTCAATTTTACCATTTTAGTTTTTCACTATGATAACTAGTTATTATTATTATTTTTACCATTCATTATGACCAAATATTAAGTTGCCTTATTAACTTATTTTAATTATACTAATTCCAAATATGTAATTTTATCAAATTCAATTCATATAAGTGGTATAATTAAATTTAAAATTAATCCCATAAAATGTGTTGAAAAAAATGATTTTCAAGTAATGAATTTTTCAAGAAATAGATGATCTTATATTAACACCGTGACTAGAAATAATCATTATATGAATTTCAATCCATATAAATAGATTTATAATCTATAAATTTCATTTA
This sequence comes from Viscum album, assembly GCA_963277665.1. Classification (NCBI taxonomy): domain Eukaryota; kingdom Viridiplantae; phylum Streptophyta; class Magnoliopsida; order Santalales; family Viscaceae; genus Viscum; species Viscum album. The sequence continues at coordinate 1,095,053,628 of OY728156.1, read as the reverse complement.
AATATTTATGTATTAGGTGATAAATATAATATTTTCATAATTTTTACACTATAATTAAATTTATATAATCCCACTATGGGAAATTTTTACATTTTTATGTTTTAGAAGTATTTTGAGATTAATTTGAAAAATGTAATAATTTTGGATTTTAACTATTTTTTTATTCTTTATTTCAGAAATAATTTTTTCAATACTAAATTAAGTAGTGAAATTAATTTTTGATAGGCTTTTATACATATTGGGATTCATTTAATCCAACTATATCGAAATCTAAATCTATCATTTGAAGGTCCAAAACCAGCTCACAAGTCGGGCCATGAAAACTATGCATGGATCCATATATTTTTAAAGACGAGATAATATATTGAAGAGGTATAGATAAATGGATCTCAAATTTTACATGGATATAGAAAAAATCTGGTAGAAAAACTTTCATAATATTATCCTCACCTGATTCCACTGCATTAAATGATATAAATGCATGGGAACTTGCTGAATGGGAATACAAACATTCAGTTTGGCCATATTAATTTTCCAAGGTGAATCAAAAATAAATACTTCAATTTTTTCCCAATGAATATGGAATTTTGCGGAGGCACTCCAAATAGATATAAGAATAACTTATATTAAGACACATTTTCCCAATTCATCCATTTAATGGGTCATCCCTGTGAACACTTTCAGAGGTAAAACTTTGGAGCGAAATTTCTTCACCCCTTTTCTCTATAAATTTTAACCTCCTCCCCCTTTACAAAGGATATCCATTTTCAAGGTCTAAGGTGGATTAAATATTATATAATAGTTCCTTTTAATTTTTAATATATATTAGTGTATCTATCTTCTTCTTCTATTCATTTCATTTTTTTTTGTGTTTCCCCCATCGTACTTATTTTAACTTTATATTTGTAGAGATATAACCCTCACTGGTATTTGAGGGTTAAGTAGTGGTGTTTGAGTTTATTTCACTTTAATGTTTTATCATGTGTTATTATAAGAATTTAGTATTGGTTAAAATTATTTCAGTGAGAGGTCACCCCACTTTCTCTACTATTTTCTTCCTCCTCCCCATTCAATCATCTTTATTCTCATTAATATCAAAGTCATTAAAATGATAGAGTTTGGATTAGGTATTAATGTGGAAGAGATAACTCCTACATGCCAAGGTATTAGTATAGGTTAATACCATTATAATTATAGGGTGTAGAGTGATAGTTCTTTATCTCTGCATTGAATAAAACATTGATACATGTTTTGAATAACAATGATAACACCACTGCGAACCCATAGAGAAAAATATTTTCTTCTACTAATTTCTTTGTGTTTTTTATTTATTTTAATTTTATTTTCTATATTATAATTATTATATGTATTATATTACATGTATTTTTAAAATAAACCCCCCATTTATATCAGTATATAAGTTAGTTTATAATAGTGACAATAAGAAGATAGTGTGTTGTGAGAGGCATCCTCAAGATATCAGACCTGGGTGTACACACTATATTTCATACTTAGGTAAATAAAATATTGATTGAGGTAAAATAACTAGAACATAAACATCAGTTTTGTTCCATTGTTGAGTAGTCCAAGAGTTTACACACACTATTTTAAAAAAAAAATAAAAAAAAATAAAAAAAAATAAAAAACTAAAAAAAGTGATTCATTTCATATCATTGTTTATTTAGGTCATGGATTAATTTATTGATTTTTTATATTCATGGAATAATAATATATTTTCTAGTAGGTAAGTTACATGAAATATTCAAATAGATTAATATTCCATGATGATTTAAGAAAATTTCAAATTTATTGAGAAAGAAAGTTGGTAGCATCATTGGACACTAAAGTTGAAGAATTTAAAGTTTTATAGATGGAATAGAAATAATGACAAGATTATGAGAATAAAAAGTTTGTTCCACCTAAATTTGATGTTGAAGAACCTGAGGGAGACTTGAAGATTAAACTTTAATATCCAATCATATCTTCTTGTCCATTACTTGAAGTGGTTTATGAAGATGTCATGCCAACTAATAAAACTGTGGGAGCACAACATGATTACGAATAAAATTGATTATAATTCATTGAAGATACAGATTTAAGTGATTCTACCATCTTTGAAAATGATAAATATACTCTTATGTACCTCTCTCTTGACTTGTAAGATGATAAAGATTCAATTTTTGAGACTGAGTTTCCAATGGTCCTTATAGAAGAGATACATTTATAAGATGAATTACTTGAAAGGGAATATTTTTATATTGATTCAACATGTTTTAATATTATTCAAGATGAATTTTTTTCTAGCTTCTCATTTTCTAAAATTTATGATATAGAAAAAATGTAGCAGGCCTTGGACATGTATGTTAAGTAAGAATTCATTCAAGTGGTGGTTGAAGAATAAGTTCTAGAGAAGTTTGAGGTGATTCTAATTCCACCTCTATAATAATTTCTTGTCACGACCCGACCCAACGGGGCTCAAGCCGCGACTCCCCAAGCCTGCCTCCCATAGGCCAGGGGATGGCAACTAGCACTGAGTAGGCTATCACACACATGGGAGACATTAGCCTAAGGTACCTGTACACACGCACCCACAAACACCTCCATGCAACAGTGCAGAGACACAAACATGTGCAGGCAAAGCCCGTGCAGGGGTGAGTATAAACATACTCAGTAGGCACCCCAAAAACCCAAAACCCAAGGGAGCAACTGAAGGGCAACAATCCGCTCAACCCAGCCAGAGGGAGCCCAGACGAGAGAGAAACTCTATCTCGTGACCATCCTTGGTTAAACACAACTAGTCAACTCATCACAGCTCAGGTGTATGCCCATACATACACCTTGAACAATCCAGATATAATCAGATCATGCCACAAAGCCACAATAGGTACCGACCTCATCACTAGAAACTGTCCACAACCAGGAGAATAGACCGCACGAACACTGTTATACCAGATAGGGTTCCGGTATCGTCATGACCATCTTTATATGGACGATGATCCTCTATCTGAGTGTGGAGTTTCTTTCGAGCGCCAGATTGGGTTGTGGTATCCCCCAATGGATCCAAGGTGTTATCCCCTATCTGTGAGAACTACGTATGCCAGATCGGGTCGTGGTATCCCCCAGCGGACCCTGGAAGTGATCCCCTATCTGTGAGCTACGTATACCGGAGTGGGTCTTGGTATCCCCTAGCGGACCCTAGCGACGATCCCCTATCCTAGGAGTTTGGTGGTTATTTTGTTTCAGCGAGTGATGTTATCCGACGAGCGTGGTCTCTTAGGTGAGCGTCTGAGATGTTTGTTTGGGACCCAATGGAGTGTGTCTCTCGGATGAGTGTCATCTGGTATGACAGTGTTCGTGTGGTGTATTCTCCTAGTTGTGGACAGTTGCTGGTGATGAGGTCAGTACCTCTTGTGGCTTTGTGGCATGATCTGAGTATATCTGGATTGTTCAAGGTGTATTTATGGGCATACACCTGAGCTGAGCTGAGTTGACTAGTTGTGTTTAGCCGAGGATGGTCACGAGATGGAGTTTCTCTCTCGTCTGGGCTCCCTCTGGCTGGGTTGAGCGGACTGTTTCCCTTCAGTTGCTCCCTTGGGTTTTGGGTTTTTGGGGTGCCTACTGAGTATGTTTATACTCACCCCTACACGGGCTTTGCCCGCACATGTTTGTGTCTTGTGTAGACCACATGCCTTTCGATGGAGTCCCAAGAGGACCCGGAGCAGGTGGAGTTTAGTGAGCTTGTTGACCGGGGTGTTTACTAGAGCGGTGACGAGGGAGATTTCCGGCGGGTGTTTGTGGCAGCGTTCCCCATCTTCAGAGCAGGTTGGACGCGCTTTTGTTGTTTTCTTTTGGTGGGCCCTGTTTTTCCCTTTGTACTTCTGCTGGACTCTAGTTGTGGGATAGTGTATGCATGCATTTACTTTTCAGTTTCCATATCTCTGCACTATTGCATGGAGGTGTTTGTGGGTGCGTGTGTACAGGTACCTTAGGCTAATGCCTCCCATGTGTGTGATAGCCTACTCGGCACTGGTCGCCAGCCCCTGGCCTATTGGAGGCGGGCTTGGGGAGTCGCGTCTTGAGCCCCGTTGGGTCGGGTCGTGACATTTCTATACCATATGGAGGAGGAAACCATGATATTTAGTAGGGATCACCCCTATATTGTTTTCCCTCCCACTATGGATCTTAAATTATATCATTATTATTTGATTGGGGTTGGTAACTTTATTATCATCTTTGGGGGTCTCTATTCTTGGTGTCTACTCATGGAAACTAAGAAAACTCACATGTGGTGGTTCGTGAGCAAGAAACCCCATCCACTTTCAGATTGAGGTTAAACCACTACAACTGCCTGACCAGGGGAAGTGAAAATCTAGCACCCATTTGTGGGTCAAACTAAGCATTATCTCTTTTATTTCTCCTATCTATTCAATTTTATTTATTTTTATCATATTTTTCCATTATTTATTTTAGGTTTAAAGTTAAAGTATCTAGGATCTTAATTCAAGAGTTCCACTTAAAAATAAATCATGTTGCATTTTTCCTTTTATTTATTTTGTTTGATTCCCATTTAAAATTTTGTATGAAAATATTTCTTAAGATTATTTTAACTAAAATAAGATTATTAAATGGAATAATTGTGTGTATGTGGGGGGGGGGGGTTCAATAAATTTTTGGGGAATTTTTTATGTGCTTCCATTTTATTTTTCAAGTTTTTATTTTCATTTTTGGTGTGTTTTTAGGATTCTTGAGATCAATCAAATGATTTGGAAAATTCAAACCATCTTGGTTTTTTTGAAACATCGCTTAATTTGAATATTTGAGGACATAAATTATTTTTGAATGTATTTTTGTTCCTTATTTCTAAACTTTTCATTTGATGAAGTTTTATTGACTGTGAAACTCATTTACACTAGTTTTATCCAAATTGAAAATTTTTACTAACCCAAGAGGTTTCTAAACATTTTTGATATACTCTTTACATTTATATTTTTATTGATATTATTGAGACATGTTGTGTGATCTATAATTTTTTTTATCTTTTTCAAATCCATGAGTTCAAGGAATGTGTCAAGTATGATTGAGGCACCCATTTCAAATCCCTTTTTATATATAACTCTCATTTTGGACTACCTTTACATATTACCTTCATTAAGACTTTATAATACATGAAATAAATTGTTATTAATCTAAATTAAAAACCATTTATACCTTTACTACATTCTCTAGAAGTTAAATGCATGATTATTGTTGAACTGAAGTGTGGGGAAGGGAGAAGATGGGCTATATTTTTTTGATTTAAGGAAATTGTTTAAGATGAATTGAAAGTGTTTCCATGTTTGTTTCTACTTTGGTAGAATAAATTTCATTATGGAATGATATATGGGAGGCCCAAATATCATTACTATATTGGGAAAGGAGTTCACTAATACTTGAAGATCAAAATCTGCCTCCCTTTTCCCTAAAAAATCTAATTATGAAGTGAAATTACAGATCTAAATTCAAGATGAAACAATGCTATAAATGGAAAAAATAGGGAATAAATTTATCATTGATGATAATATACCAAGTGTGAAATTTAAAAGTATATCAATAGGTGTTTTTAGGTGATTCATTTTTAATCTTATTTATGAGTACATCATCCTTGAGAAAAACTGTTTTCATACATTTACTTAACTTCAGAGCCTAACCCTCCTTATTCCACCTATGATGTTTTTAAATTTAAAGTATAAAATCCCTAAGCCTCATAAAAACCCATGAAAATACCTCAATATTGACACAATTTTTATCTATAAAGTGTATATATTAGGAAGATATAAATCTTATGGAGATCACACATGTTATTGGGAATGAGAAAAACTTCACATTTAAAATCCTTGAGTAAATAGAGAAATATTTTTTTGGGGAGGTAGGTATGACATGAACATGAGTATTAACATGATATATAATGATTTTTTTTATGATTTAGGTAATTTTTATCCATGTAGGGGGCATGATATTTTCTTATATGTGATAATTGATTCATGTTGTCATTTATACTTCAGGAAGTTTGTTTTGACCTTTCTATTAGATGATTGCCTAGGAGTATAATAATTAAGTGTGGGGGAGTGATTAAGAAAATATTTTTATAAATTTTATACTATAATTCAATGTTTATAATCTCAAAATAGTGTTATTTTATAATAAATTGTCACATTTTTATGTTTTATAAGTATTTTGAGCTTAATTTGAAAAATGGATTAATTTTGGATTTTAAGTGTTTTATTTTTATTTTGTATTTCAGACATAAATTTTTATACACTAAATTAAATTGTGAAATTAATTTTTTATGTTTCCATACATATTTTTCTTCATTTCATCCAATTGAATCTAAAGCTCAATATACCATTTGAAGGCCCAAAACTAGCTCACAAGTTGGGCCTCGAAAACTGTACATGGATCTAGATACTTTTAAAGATGAGCTTCTATATTGAATATAAATAGACCAATGGATATAAAATTATACATGGATTTATAAAACATCCTATAAAAAAACTTTCATAACTGTGGACCTACCTTATTCCATCGCATTCAAGGACATAAATGCATGAGAACTTGCAACATCAAAATATGAACAATCAGTCTGGTCAGGTTAATTTTTTAGAGTGGATAAAAAAAAACTCCTTAAAATTTTTCCAATAAATATAAATTTTTTGGAGGAAATAAAATATATAATAAAAAAACTTTCATGAAGACACATTTTCACAATTTGTCTATTTAATTGGCCATCTATGTGTAAATTTTAGGAGGTAACATTTTGGAGCGAAAATTATTCACCCCTTTTCTCTATAAATTGTCACCTCCTCTCCATTTACAAAGTATATCCATTTCAAGGGTTAATTTGGAGTAAAAATACTATAATATTTCTTTTTATTTTCAATATATATAAGTTTATCTTGCTTATTATTCTATCAAGTTTTCATTTTTTATCTTTCCCCCATCGTACTTCTTTTAACTCCATGTTTATGGAGAGCTAACCCTCACTGTTGTTTGAGGGTGAAGTGGGGGTGTTTGAGTTTATTTAAATTTAATGTTTTATAATGAATTATTATAAGAATTAATTAGTGGTTAAAATTATTGTGGTGAGCTATCACTCTACTTTATCTATTATTGTCTTCTCCCTCCTCATTCAATCATTTTCCTTCTCGTTGATATCTAAGTCATTCAAATGGTGGAGTTTGGATTTGGTATTGATGTGGAAGATATTACTTATACATTTATAGTTTTCATTTTAGGGTAATAACATTATTACTATAGAGTTTAGAGTGAAAATTCTTGATATCTACATTGAATAAAACATTGATACATATTTTGAATAACAATGATAACACCAATATGAACCCCAAGAGCAACCATTTTCTTCAACTAATTTTTTTGTGTGTTTTATTTATTTTACATATTTTAATTATTATATATATATATATTATATTAAATGAATTTTTAGAATAAAACCCACCATTTTTATTAGTATATAAGTTAGTTTTATATTAGTTACTTTATAATAGTGATAATTGGAAGATAATGTGTTGTGAGCGGCCTCCTCGAGTGATTGACCCTAGGTTTGCACACTCTATTTAATAATTAGGTAAATAAAATATTTAATAAGGTAAAATTACTAGACACTTATCATCAATAGGGGTTATTTTAATTAATTAAAATGTATAAACTTTATGCACTTAAAAATAGTTTGTAGAAAATCGTGTTTTAAGTATAAAAATAATCTTATACCAAAATCATGAAAATTGATAATTCAAATTAAATTAATTATATTATTATAAATAAAATAATTAATATGTAAATTTAATACCAAATTAAAAATATAATAGAAATTTTAAATTGATTTTTAATGAAAATAAATGACAGTATTTGAAAAATTGATAATTTTCACTATTCCCTGAAAAATAAAAAATTCAGAAAAAGCCCAAAATTTCACCCTAAGTTAATTTTAATATTTTGATTTAAAAAATTATCTTCATTTTATAAAATAATATTTCTAAATTTTTCATAAATTAATTATAATATTTTCCCATAAAAATGAATAAAAAACATTTTTGAAGTAAACATATTTTTGAAGAATAAAATGTCTTTATTAAAAAAATTGAGTGATTGTTTCCTAAGAATTTATCAATAATTTTATATCAAATAGTAAATTTATTTTTATTTTATAAAGTATTTAATACTATTTATACCATCTAATTTAATTTCTAGGTTATAATAGCCATAAATAACTGTGGTTCATTTAGGCTCAACATCGCGTGTCACATACGCTATCGAACATAGTTTCTTGTAAAAAACTCAAGGTGTTACATTATTCCCCATTAAGGAATTTCACCATTAAAATTTAATATTACATACTAAGGTGAAAACACATGAGGGTACCTCTACCTCATTGGTTCCTCTAGTTTCTAGGTTTCCTCTTTATATTCATGGTTTCACCATAGTACTTTGGCCATGTGAGTTGTCCTGTTGCATAGAAATTTATATCTATGGTCCAAGATCTTTACTGGATTCTCCTCATAATAGTGATAATTTTCTAACTATACCACATTTGAGTTTAGTACATATGAGGGATCTGGTATGTACTTCCTCAAGAGGGATACATGGAATATGTTAGTACTTGAGAAAGGGTTGGTGGGAGTGCTAGTCAATAAACCACAACTCTGATGTGATTGAGAATCTCAAAGGGGCCGATGTACCGGGTGCTTAACTTTCACTTATTTTTGAATATCACAACTCTATTCTATAGAGATATTTATAGAAACACTTTATCCTATACCTTGAACTCTAGGTCTCATAGACTATTGTCAATATATCTCTTCTGTCGACTTTGAGAAGTTATGATGTGATGTTGAATGGTATTGACCTTTTCTACCATTTCCATAACCATTTCAGGTCCCAAAATAGTGTGTTTACTAACCTCATCCAAACACGTAGGTGTTATATATCTCTTCCCATAAAGGGCTTCATAAGGATCCATTTGTATTCTTGAGTAGAAACTATTATTGTATGAGAACTTGACCAGAGAAAGATATTGATCTCATCCTCCATTGAAGTCCATCGAGAATTCTCTCAAGATGCCTTCTAGTATCTGAATATTCCACTATGATTTTCCATCATTTTAGGGGTGATAATTTATAATGAAGTTCAACTTAGTATTTATATCATATTGGTGGGTCTTCTAGAACATATAGTTAAATATCAGATCTTTTTCAGATATAATCGATAGTGGTGTTCTATACAACCTCACCACCTCTCTAATGTATATCCTTACAAGTTGATCAAGTGATAAGTCCTCTTTAATTTAAATGAAGTCATTAGTATATGTAAGATTATCCACCACAACCAAAATGGAATTATTTCCTATTGATTTATTTGGAAGATGAGTGAAAAAGTCCATTGTGATGTTTTCCTATTTCTATATAGGTATGGGTAATAGTTCCATAGTCCCCTTAGAATTTGTACTTTCAACCTTTACTTGATGAAATACCAAACACTTTTACATATATTAAATTATCTCTTTCTTCACATTGTCCCACTAATATTTCTCTTGGAGATCTAGATACATCTTCGTGCTCCCTGGGTGTATAGATAAGGTTAAGATATGTGAATTATCCAAAAAAAAATTCTTTATCTCTAGATTTAATGGTACATATATTCGTTACCCAAATATTAAAACTCTTACTTCATCAATTTTGAACTCTGGGGATTTCCCTTTTCTTAAAGCTTCCACCTTCTTCTAAATTTCCACATCATCTTTTGGATCATCCTTTATCTTATTTAGAATGGATGGATGAGCAATCATTTGAGAAAGTAATAGTGATATTTCTGTCTTAATTATTCCCATTTCCATCCTTTTAAAGTATAACAATATTTGATCATTCTTAATTATCATCATTGATAATGTTATTGGATCATTTCTACTTAGAGAATCTTTCACTTTGTTTTCTTTACCAGGATGGTAGTTGATTGAGTAGTCATATTCCTTGATCAGTTCTAACCATATTTTTTGGCACATATTAGGATCCTTTTATATGAATACATATTTGAAGATGTTATGATCTGTATATATTTCAAACTTATCCCCATAGAGATAATGTCACCATATTTTCAATGCAAATATCACTGTGGCCAACTCCAGATCATGCGTGGGATAGTTCTGCTCATGAAATTTCAACTACCTTGAGACTTGGGAAATAAATTCATCATTTTTCATCATAACAAAACCTAAAACCTTATTCAAAGCATCGATTCATACCATGAAAATTTCCCCACTTTATAGAAGTGTGAGTATTGGTGCAATGATAAGACCCTTTTTTGACTCCTTAAATATTTCTTCATATTCACTAGTCTAAAAAAACTTTACCCCTTCCATATTAGCTTGGTTAGTGGGTTTAAAAACCATGATAATTTTATCAAAAATCATAGGTAATATCCATCTAGTCCAAGTAAACTATGGATCTCATTATAGATTCTGATCTCGGTAAATACTGAATTTACTTTGTTTTAGAAGGCTCAAAAAATGTCCCTTTTCTGGTGATAATATGCCCCATGTAAAGACCCAGATTTTTCATGTAATTTTTTTAATTATATGGAATTATTATGAGTCTGCAAAAATTAACGGAGTGTGATTCCAAGAACCAGTGTTCTCGGAATGAATTTCTGAACTTTTTTTAAGATATATTTAGTAAACGCGCGAGTGAAGTTTTATAACTTTTGAACCAGTGCTCAGATTAAAAATACGAGGGCATCATTGAATCCACAACACTGAGATTTGGTTAAGGGAATATTCACTTTGACCACAGTAGGACTGAAGAAAAAGTTACGTTTTGGGACTTTTTTTAAAAGAAATAAATAAAATATTTTATTTTGTTTTGTTTTGTTTCTATCTTATACTCCAATGAACAAGTGGAGGTGGGACCAGTGATGTGTCAAGCCATTAAATGGCTTGACCCTTCATTCCTATGTAACAGTATCATTGGGGAATTGGGAAGCTTCCTAATTAGTGATACCCCATTAATTCCTAACACCGTTAGACACCCTCCCCCTCTCCTATTTATATGGAGCTTGAGGAGAGGTGTTAGCATAGATTTTCCAAGCAAGGAAGTGATGAAGGAGTACCGAGATGCCAAACCCTTGGAGGATAGAGCCGGTTCCGACGAGTGGTGACGAGTGACATCAAAACACCAAACCGAAGGACGATGTGCAAGTGGCATTGTTGGAAGCCTGTGGCGTGAATGAAGATCACCGATCCACCTTCAAGCACGAACATTCTCCAATTAGTTTACGAGGTAGGGGTTTGATTCTTGTTTAATTCAAGTGAATTTTATTGAACCTATTTATCCTCTATCATGTTTACAAGCTAATGCAGAGGGTGCGAGCCTAACAAACCTGACCCGAAACCTCTGCTAATTTGAAACCCTTGCGCCCTCCATGGAATACTGTCGGCGCGACGACACTGACCAGCTAAGAAGGAGGTAGTGTGCCGACGCACACTGAAAGAGGAGGCTGTGACACAAAGCCATGATGTTCATCAGAGTAGCCGACACCGGCTGACCGCGGAGGAGGTGCGGCGTGCCATCGCACACCACTGGTGAGAAAGAATCCACGACTTGTCAGCTGCGATGATCGGAGAAGGCGACCGACACATCAGCCATCCGTGGAAGGGGAGGTGGCATGAATAGCACACCATCAACGAGCAGAGGACTATGGATGAAGCCGCAGCGGAAGAAGAACCCACGCCTCCGACGGGTTCCGCGGTGACTGGGCGACACCCACGTGGCTCCAACCTTTCACGAAGCCGAATGGACCTGGGCCATTTTGAATACTGGGGGGGGGGGAAACTTCTCCCCTTTACCATCTTGGGAGGACCCCCACCGAGCCGTGCTCCACCACAGAACGAGCTTCCTGCCTAGCGGGCCACGCCCCCCTTGCGGGCTGGACCATTGGACTAGGCACCCCACCTTGCGGGCCAGGTCAGACCTTAGCCCAGTGGGCCAAGCCCGCCGTGGCCCATCCCAGACCGGGTCGAGCTGGGTCGGTCCGACCGGTTCAGACTGGACCCAGGCCCAACCGGACCCAAAAACACTTAAAGGGCCATATATTGAAATCCGGACATCGGTTTGATGAATCTTCTGTAGCGCTAGGACCCTTGGAGTGAGATGATCCTTTTAGTATACTCCAATTGAGTTTTGAAGATAATTGGAGTATGGTTGGGTTAGATCAAATCCAAATCCAACCAGGCCCTTGGAACTAAAACACTTATAACTCACAGACCGGACGTCCGATTGATGCACCATCTATCGCGTTGGAACCCTTAGAACATGGTGGTAATTTGGGTTACTTCTTTGTAAATCTTAGTGGTAGTCGAGGTATGACCGATATCTTGAGAGTTAGATTATATGGAACTTGAGCACACTGGGTGCAGGGAATCTTGTGGCAGGTTGTAACGTGAAGAAAGAACATCAATCCTGTGTGGGTCAACATCTATCAGATCCTATGTGGGTCAGTGATCAGCGATCCTATGTTGGTCAGTGCATACCGATCCTGTGTGGGTCAGTGAGGGTTAGTTACCTATCAATCCTTTGTGGTTCAATGGGGTTTAGTTACCTATCAATCCTATGTGGGTCAGAAGTAGTGCTACTTTACAGAATAAGATGATCTAGCCTTACGACTAATCATCTGTACTTATGTACTTAAGTTATACATGTGTGTGTGAGATAAGTCTTTTACCTATGTGGTACTTATATCTTCGTGGTGTTACCTGTGTGGTACTTCTATCTTCGTGGTGTTACCTGTGTGGTACTTCCAGCTTCATGGTGTTACCTATGTTGTGCTTCTACCTTTGTGGTGTTGTCTTCGTGGTGTTACCTGTGTGGTACTTCTATCTCAGTGGTGTTACCTGTGTGGTACTTCTATCTCAGTGGTGTTACCTGTGTGTTATTTCAACCTTCGTGGTGTTACTCTTGTGGTATTTTCCCCTCATGTATGAGATGAGTATATCTTGATAACTTAGGTATATGTATGGGTATATACCTAACTAGAGTTGATATCTTTCTTTGTGGTTTTTACTTTGTGGAACTCTAGGATACCTATGGGGTCTCAGGTTCTCTACTAAGTTTTGTTATACTCACCCCTACACAGGCTACGCCTGCACCTTGTTGTGTCTTGTGCGGACGACAAACAACATTGATCGAGGCTAAGGGAGCCAGAACTGGAGGGTACCCGGAGGTGGACCATTTGATGTGACATGATGCAGGGACTATTGATCGTGAGTTGTACCTACCCTTTAGGTAGGATCCTCGGTGGGTGATCCATGAGCTATTTTTTACTTTTCAGTTGTATCTGTACTTTCCAGTTATACTTGTACTTTAAGTTGGGCTTGTATTCTGGCCCCTTTACTTTCAACACTCTTTTTACTACAGCAGTTTACTTCGTGGTTGCATCTTATTGTGTTCTAGACTATGTTTCTGTATAGGTTAAAAATGAAATGCCTTCCCATTATAGGGATACGCCTTTCTAGTGCTAGTCACCAACCCCTGGTATATGGAAGGCAGGCTTGGGGTAGTCACGACATGGGCCCCGAGGGACGGGTCGTGACAAAGTGGTATCATTAGAGTTGGTTCTACCGAATAACTAGGACTCTGATATCTTCAGTTTGACAATAGTGTTAAGTGTTATGAGTGTGGTTTTCAGTTTGGGGAATCTAGTGTTGGTGTGGTAGTTGACGTATCCATACACTAGGACCCTAAATTCTGATTTCCGACTTAGTGCACGGAAAAACTGATTGCATGTGTTGTTGAAAAGTCTTTCTTGTGATCTCTTGAGGCAGCTCACCAGGTATAACTTACTGACCATAGAACACCTATTTTCTTTTAGGATTCCACCAAGTAGATATCCATCCAGGATTCCTGAGAGAGTACGTGATGATGTCCCACCGAGCAATAAGGCCTCGGTATAGGAACCTCTTACGACGTTAGCACCTTCGGGTGGTGTACCAGCAGCACCACTACTCATAGAAAATCCTTTTCCACCAGCCCCACTAGCAGAGGGTGCACGTCGACTGAGCACATTGCACAAGTTTCAATAGTAGAGGCCTTCGAGGTTCTAAGGTGAGATGGACCCGCAGGCAACTGAGGATTGGATGGAGGCTGTGGCCAAAGTTTTTCATTTAGTGGGGACACCGGCTGACCTTATAGTGATCATAGCAGCTAGTATTTTTTAGGAAGTAGTAGGGAGATGGTGGAGCTTGATGCTCCAGATTCATGAAGAGGTGACCCTCATCTGGGTGGACTTTGAGAGCCTTTTCAGGGTAGAGTTCATCCCAGAGACTCTACGCTCAATGTGTATAAAAAATCTTCTGCACTTACAATAGGGAAACATGACTATGGCCCAGTACTCGGTGAGGTTCACTGATCTCTCTCTCTACTCCACCAACATGGTACGAGACCCTTTCTTCAAGGACCATACCTTTGAGCAGGGTCTCCAACGGGAGATCAGAGCATCAATGATATCGCTTAGCATTCCGACGCAGGCTGTGGTGCTTGAGTGAGTGTTTTTAGTGGATATCTTCCTAGTTGAGCAGGCACTGACAACGAGAGCCACCACCGTATGTCAGGTAGCGAAGTCATCTACTGCAGGCAGTAGAAAGATTACGCAGGGGCCCAAGCGGTCCATATCTTCTGGTGGAAAACCTCAGGATACAGGGTTGGTGGTGCGGGGCACATGGGATAGAGGAGGACAGCTGAGGAGAAGACAATGTTACACGTGCAACGGGTTAGTTCACATGGCTCGTGACTGCCCGTCCCGTTGTATGGATGACCAGAAGACGGTCAAGGGACTACCGAGGTAGAGGTAGAGATTCGATTGGGGAGGTCCGGAGGCAGTAACCAGACATGGTAGAGGAGCCGGCCATGCAGCAGGCAGTGGGCAGCGATTTGAGGTTCTACCGCTACCACCTCCAGGTGGTCCATCCCGACCACAGGGAGCAAGTAGACAGGGGTGAGCTCAGCTCTAGGCAGCTGAGGCCTACAACCACAGTGCTCCAAAGATGATTAGAGGTATGATCTGTGTCTACTCCACCTTAGCTGTAGTACTTATAGACACAGGTTTCAGTCACTCTTTTATTTCCACGACCCTTGTTCGGATCTCAGAGATTCTAGTGGATTTTTTGGATCGATCCTTACGGCTAGAGACTCCTACGAGAGCAGATTCAATGATTACACACTAGTACCGATAGTTTGAGCTTACTCTAGGAGGTGATAGCTTCAACTATGATCTTCTAGTAGTGATGTCGAGGCCTTACGAAATCATCTTGGGTATGGATTGGTTATCCAAATTCCATGCTTAGATTGACTGTATTAGGAGAAAAGTGTGGTGTGTCTGCGAGGATGAGACCAGGTTTTCCTTCACCAGCAAGAAGGGAACCTTTACAGTACAAGATGAACTTACCCAGAGGAGGGTGTAGACAATCATACATCAGATATCCAGCCTTACCCTTGGGGCAGTTGATGTTGAGAGTTCGAGCTATCCTGTAGTGGTGGACCAGTATGCCAATGTCTTTCCTGATGATGTTCTGAGACTACCTCCATGTAGAGAGGTAGACTTTTACATCGACCTTTACCCTAGGAGGACACCGATATCTACAAAAACTTATCAGATGGCTATTGCAGAGCTTTGTGAGTTACAAGTAAATTTAGAGGACTTTCAGAGGAAGAGGTTCACAAGGGCCAGTGTTTCTCTATGGGCAGCCCCGATTTTGTTCACCAAGAAGGCAGATGGGAGTTTGAGACTCTGTGTGGACTATCGACACCTAAACTAGGTGACCATGAAGAATAAGTATCCACTTTCGAGGATTGATGATATTTTAAATAAGATGAAGGGATCTCATTGGGTTTCTATGATAGAACTTAGATCAGGCTATCATTAGCTCATGGTACGAGATGAGGATGTGTAGAAGACGACCTTCAGATGTTTTTATATCAACTATGAGTTCTTGGTTATGCCATTCAACATGACCAATTCCCCTGCAATGTTCATGGGACTCATGAAAAATATATTCTAGCCATACCTCGATAGCTTTGTGGTGGTCTTCATTGATGACATCTTGATATACTTAGCGACGGAGGAGGAGCATGCCTATCATCTACAGATAGTTCTGGATACACTCTGAGAGCACCAGCTTTATAGTAAGATCTCAAAGTGTCTGTTATGGATATGAGAGGTCCACTTTTTGGGACATGTTATCTTAGAGGTTGTATTTTCAGTAGATCCAGTGAAGATAGAGGTTGTACTTTCTTAGGAGCCACCCAGAAGTGTGACCGAGGAGTGGAGTTTTCTGCAGTTGGATGGATATTACCGGAGATTCATTCCTAACTTTTCCAGAGTTGTGGCACCCTTTTCAGCATTGAAGAAGAAGGGAAAACCCTTCGTATGGATAGAGAGATTCCATCATAGTTTTCAGGGGTTGAGGCAGAGACTGACTAGTGCCCCCATCTTGAGGCTACCAGAAGAGGGTGTTGGGTATATAGTCTACTGTGATGCATCAGGAACTGGACTTGGGTATGTCCTAATGCAGAAGCGAGCAGTGATCGCCTACGAATCACGATATATGAGGAAACATTATAATAACTATGCTACCCATGACCTGGAGTTATAAGTAGTGGTATTTTCCCTGAATATGTGGTGAAATTACTTAATGGGAGAATGTTTTACAATTTACTCTGATCACAAGAGTCTCAGGTATATCTTCTCTTAGAAGGACCTGAACCCGAGATAACAGTGATGGATAGAGTTCCTCCAGGACTATGAATTTGAGATAGTCTATACTCCTGGGAAGGGGAATGTGGTAACAGATACACTTAGTAGGAGGTCTGGTCTGCAGTTGCTGAGTAAGGCGATAAAGCAACTAGCTGCGTTGCATACATCCTTCATGGATAGATATGGAGCAGCTTACCTCCAGTCTATGATAGTCATTCCCCCACTTTTTTCAGCGAGTCAGGGAGGTGCAGATTTGGGACATTGACTATGAGGCTTGACATGCTCAAATATCCTCAGGACAGGCACCTGAAGGATTTTCTAAAGGTGGGGAGCATGTCATCCTATTTAGAGGATGTACCATGGTACCGGTAGTGATACATGAGGAGGTGTTGATGGAGTTCCATACACCCCCCCTAGAGGTACATCCTTATGTGGAGAATATGTATTGGGACCTTTGACGTCAGCACTGGTGACCAGGGATGAAGAAAGTAGTGGTAGAGTTTATTTCACGATGCCTCACTTGTCAGCAAGTGAAGGCTGAGCATCAGGTTCCAGTAGGCTTAGAACAACCACTAGAGGTGCTGGAGTGTAAGTGGGTTGGAATATCTATGGACTTTGTGACAGGGCTTCCACGTACATCCAGGGGAAATGATTCTATCTGGGTGATCATTGACCGACTCACCAAGTCATCCCACTTCCTACCTATCAGAGAGTAGGGATCAATAGAGGGCTTGAGATACCTCTATATACAGGAGATTGTGAAAATCCATGGGGTGCCATCTAAGATCATCTCTTACTATGAAGCATGTTTCACATCCCAGTTGTGGAAGGGATTACAAGAGGCGTTCAAGACTCATCTATGTTTGAGCACCACCTTTCATCCTCAGACAGATGGTCGGACTGAGCGGACTATACATACACTGGAGGACATACTTTGTGCTTGTATCCTAGATTTTGGCTACAGTTGGAAGGATCAATTGCCCTTGGTGGAATTTGCATACAAAAATAGTTATCACTCCACCATCGGTATGACACCATTCGAGGCCCTATACAGTCAACGTTGCAGATCACCTCTATGATGGAAAAACCCAGGGGAGTCAGTACTTATGGGTCTAGAGTTGTTATGGGCTACCACTAAGAAGGTGTAGATCATCTAGGAGCGGATAAAGACTGCACAGAGTAGGAAAAAGTCTTATGCTGTTAGGATACAGAGAGATTTGGAGTTCCAGGAGGGGGACCACGTATTCTTGTGAGTCTCCCCTTAGCGTGGACTACAGAGATTTGGCCTAGGTGACAAGTTATCACTGAGGTTTATCAGACCATTTCTAATACTTTAGAGGATAGGTGAGGTGGCATACTGTTTAGCACTACCACCACAGTTGGAGAGGGTGCACGAAATCTTCCATGTATCCCAGTTGAGGAGATACGTGAATGACCCATCACACATCATCGACCACAACGAGCTAGACTTTGATGATGGGGTGACATTTACGGAGGTTCCAGTGGAGATTGAGGATCGATAGGAGTGATTCCTTCATGGCCAGTCGATACCTCTAGTGTGCATTCACTGGAAGCACGAGAACCTCTAGGAGAGCACATGGGAGCGAGAGGCTTAGATACGTGCTCAGTAACCCCATTTGTTTTCTTAGTCTATGATGTGTATTTTGAGGATGAAAAGACCTAAGGTGGGGAGAGTGTAAAGACCCAAAATTTCCATGTAATTTTTTAATTATATGGAATTTTTACAAGTCTGAAAAAATTAACGGTGCGTGATTTTGAGTCTAGAGGTTCCCGAAATAAATTTTTGAACTTTTTTTAAGATACGTTCAGTAAACGCATGAGCAACATTTTCTAAATTTTGAATCGGTGCTTGGATTAAAAATCTGAGGGCACCGTTGAATCTGCAACACAGAGATTCACTTAAGGGAAGCTTAACTTTGACTGAAGTAGGCCTGAAGAAAATGTTAATATTTGAGACTTTTTTTAAAAGAAATAATAAAAAATATATATATTTTTATTTTGTTTCTATATTATCCTCCAACGAAAAAGTGGAGGTGGGACCAACGATGTGTCAAGCCATTAAATCGCTTGACCCATCATTCCTATGTAACAGTATCATTGGAGAATTGGGAAGCTTCCTAATTAATGAGTCCCCATTAATTCCCAACACTATTAGACACCCACTCTATCCTATTTATATGGAGCTTGGGGAGAGGTTCCAGCATAGATTTTCCAAGAAATGAAGTGCTGAAGGAGTACCAAGATGCCAAACCCTTGGAGGACGGAGCTGGTTCTGGCGAGTAGTGACAAGCAACACTGAAACCCTGAACTGAAGGATGACGTGCAAGTGGTGTCGTTGGAAGCCTGTGGCGGGAATGAAGATCACCGATCCACCTTCAAGAATGGACGTTCTCCAATGGGTTTTCGAGGTAGGGGTTTGATTATTGTTTAATTCAAGTGAATTTTATTGAACCTAATTATCCTCCATCATGTTTACAAGCTAACGCGGAGGGCGTAGGCCTAATGAACCCAGCCTGAACTCTCTACTAATTTAAAACCCTTGCACCCTCCATGGAAGACTGCTGGTATGACAACACCTACTGGATATGAAGGAAGTGGTACACTGACGCATGCCGCAAGAGGAGGCCGCGACACAAAGCCGCAATGGTCATCGGAGTAGCTGACACTGACTGACCGTGGAGGTGGTGTAGCGTACCGTTGCGCACCGCCGGTGAGCAAGGGGACGTGACTCGTTAGCCCTGGCGATCAGAGAAGGTGACCGACACATCAGCCGGCCATGGAAGGGGAGGTGGCGTGACCAGCGCACCGCCAACAAGGAGAGGACCGCGGCTGAAGCCGTGGTGGAGGTAGAACCCACGCCTTTAGTGGGTTCTACAGCAACTGGGCGGCGCCCATGTGGCGAT
The DNA here is from genome assembly GCA_963277665.1 of Viscum album. Classification (NCBI taxonomy): domain Eukaryota; kingdom Viridiplantae; phylum Streptophyta; class Magnoliopsida; order Santalales; family Viscaceae; genus Viscum; species Viscum album. Next base: position 1,095,033,913 of record OY728156.1, on the reverse strand, counting down.
TCCGTTTCACGAAGCCGAACGGCCCTGGGCTATTCAAAATAATGAGGGGGAAACTTCTCCTCTTTTTCATCTCAGGCGGACCCCCACTGGGCCACGCTCTACCGTGGGCTGGGCCGCCTGGCCAGGGGGCCGTGCGCCTGGAGGGCTGCGCCCCTCTTGGGGGCCGGACCGTCGGGCCGAATGTCCCCCTTGCGGGCCAGGCTGGACCTCGGCTCAGTGGGCCGAGCCCTCCATGGCACAACCCAGATCAGGTTGGGCTAGGTCGGTCCAATCGTGTCGGACTGGACCCGGGCCCAACTGGACCCAGAAACACTTAAAGGGCCATATCTTGAAATACAGGGGTTCGTTTGATGAACTGTCTACAAAGTTGGGACCCTTGGAGAGAGACAATCATTTTGGTATACTCCACTTGAGTTTTGGAGATAGTTGGAGTATGGCTGGGTTAGATCAAATCCAAATCCAACTAGGACATCAGAACTGAAATGCTTATAACTCATAGACCAGACGTCCGATTGACGCACCATCTGCTGCGTTGGAACCCTTACGACATGGCGGTCCTTTGAGTTACTACTTTGTGGAGCTTAGTGGTGGTCGAGGTATGAACGATATCTCAAGAGATAGATTCTACAAAATTCGAGCACACCAGGTGCAAGGAATCCTATGGAAGACTGTAACGTAAAGAAAGAACATCGATCCTATGTGGGTTAGTATCTATCAGATCCTGTGGGGGTCAACACTCAGTGATACTATGTGGATCAGTGCATACCGATCCTATGTGGGTCATATCTTATACGGTTTAGCGATCATCGATCCTGTGTGGGTCAGAGCACATCGATCCTGTGGGTCAGATTCTGTGTGGGTCAGTGGGGGTTAGTTACCTATCGATCCTATGTGGGTTAGTGGGGTTTAGTTACCTATCGATCCTGTGTGGGTCACAAGAAATGATACTTAACAGAATAAGATGATCTAGCCTTATGACTAATCATTTGTACTTCTATACTTAAGTTATACCTATGTGTGTGAGCTGAGTCTTTTACCTATGTGGTACTTCTTTCTTTGTGGTGCTCCCTATGTGGTACTTCTATCTTCATGGTGTTATTTTTGTGGTACTTCCAGCTTCATGGTGTTACCTATGCGGTGATTCTACCTTTGTGGTGTTTTCTTCGTGGTGTTACCTATGTAGTACTTCTATCTCAGTGGTGTTACCTGTGTGGTACTTATATCCCAATGGTGTTACCTATGTGGTATTTCAACCTTCGTGGTGTTACCTTTGTGGTATTCTTCCCTCATGTATGAGATGAGTATATCTTGATAACTTAGGTATATGTATGAGCATATACCTAAGTAGAGTTGATGTCTTGCTTTGTGGTTTTTCCTTTGTGGGGCTCTAGGAGACCTATGAGGTCTCGAGGTCCCTACTGAGTATCGTTATACTCACCCCTGCATGGGCTACACTCTCACCTTGTTGTGTCTTTTACAGACGATAGACAACATTGATTGAGGCTAAGGGAGCTAGGACTGGACGGTACCCAGAGGTGGACCATTTGGCGTGACATGACACAGGGACTACTGATCGTGAGCTATAACTACCCTTCAGGTAGGATCCATGGTGGGAAATCCAAGAGTTGTTTTGTAATTTTCAGTTGTATCTGTACTTTCCAGTTGTACTTGTACTTTCAGTTAGGCTTGTATTCTGGCCCCTTTACTTTTAGCACTCTTTTTTACTACAGTAGTTTACTTCGCAGTTTTATCTTGTTGTGTTCTAGTTTGTGTGTATTTACAGGCTAAAAAGGAAATACCTTCCCATTATAGGGATACGCCTTTTCAGTGCTAGTTGATAGCCCCTGACCTATAGAAGGCGGGCTTGGGCTAGTCATGACACGTGCCCTGAGGGATGAGTCGTGACACCCCAAGAATGATACTTCCTTCATCTAGAACTCACATTTACTATACTTTTGAATATTTCTTATCCTTTCTAAAATCCTTTAGTGTAATACCCTAATATTTTAAAATATATTTCTCTTTAAATAATTTTATTTCTTCAATATCTTGCATTAAATGCAACACTGAGTTTAAACGAACCATGATACACTACTAAATTATTATTATTTAATGTGATAATTATAACCTAGCTATTAAATTGGAGGATATGAATATGATTAAGTAATATATGAAATATATATAAATTTAATACCCAATATAAATATATTGATAAATTCTTAGTAAATATCCACTCAATTTTTAGTAAAGTTATTTATGCTCTGTAAATATGCCTTCTTTAAAAAAATGATTTTATTGTTTTTTTATGAGAAAATATTATAATTAATTTATAGAACTATTATAAATTTTATTTAATAAAAATAATATTATTTTTTAAATAAGAATATTAAAATTATATTAGGGATAATGTTTAGGAGTTTTCTCAAAAGATTTATTTTTTAGAGAAAAGTACAAAAATACAGTTTTTATGAAATATAATGTCTTTTATGATATCTCCAAGACATAAAAATAATATAGAAATTTATGAAACATATGGAATGATTAAATTATTATAAAATAATACAAATATCATAAAAAATAGTTTAAAACATATAAATTATAATTTATTCCATAATAAATATTAAAATCATTTTCAGTGCTGACGTAGAGCCTATACATCGATGGAAAAGTAAAAATCGGTATCCTAAAGATAATATTTGAGATGAAATAAGTAATTTAACAACTTGGTTATTAAATATTAATTATTATAGATTATTTTTATGGATATAAACTAATTTTTAAGTTATATAACAAGCATCTAATCCAAATGCCTGTGTAATGCTTGCGCAAAGCCGATAAAGTCAAAATAACATATTAAATAAGTTTTAATGACACAAATATAAGTTAAAATATATATTGAACATATATAAATTTATATTTTTATAAAAATAAACTTATTTTCATTATTTTCATTTATTTATAATTTTTAGGTATTTAATAAATACCTTAAATTTTTATACAATACTGACACTATAATTATAAAATTAATGGAAAAATCAAATAAATTATATTAAAAATATAAAAGTGTTATAATATGTGATAATTAATGTTATAAAAAAATTATAGATTAATAATATATGTTAGAGATGTATTAAAATATTTTTTTGAATTTTAATTATTGTCTTGATGTTATTAAAGTCTAAGTAATGAATAGTTATTAAAATTAACATTTATGATATTTTAAAATAAATAATATTTTATTAAATGATATAAAATTACTAAAAATATTATATTCATCAAATTGAATATTATATTGTTTATAATATCAACCATTTTCCATTTACTGACCATTTTTTTTATTTATGATAACTACATTGACCATCAATGAGTAAAAAACCTTATTGTCACGGTAAGTTTGAAAGGGGTTAATGAAGGGTTAAAACAAAAAATATAAGGGTAAAAAAATAGTAAAAAACACGTATAATTTTCATAGGGTGAAGGTAATTAGACCCTAATCACATTATTCTTAAAAATTAGTTATTTAATGTATGTTTTCCATGGAAATGACTTGTATATTTTTTAAATTAAATAAAGTTACAAAATGCCACTCTCTTTGTTTTTAATATATCTTATGTGTTCAAATAGGAACAAAAACTAATTATGAATGAATATTACTATTAATTCTGTGAATAATGAAATTATTTTCATGATGATAATTTATTTATATTTTTTAATAATTATTTAATTATCATAAATTCTTATAAGACTCTGATGTAATATTTCTTCAATTAATAAAAATATATAAAAAGATATGTTAAAAATATTAAAAGAAATATAATTTGAGTGAGTTAATGTGTTACATTAACTTTATAGGTTAATATAACATATTATTATTGTGTTAAATTATTATATTATAATTTAAACTTTGTATTTATATCTTTTAAGTCAAATTAAGTGAATAGTATCTAAATTGACAATAATGATATTTTATGCTAATAATATTTTATTAAATTACCTAAATATCATAAAAATATAAAAATATAAAAAATAGGATAATATATGTCCAAAAATTTCATACTTTTTCCATTTATAGGTCGTTTATAACCATTTAGATTGAGAACTAATTTATTATAATTTAATATTTTGAGAAATTCAAAAAGTGATCCTCACCTCAATTATAAAAGGAAATATCCTCCCTCACTTATTTATGCCACTTTAAGCCTTATATATCAACCAAAATCTAAAAATTTCTCTTCTAAAATTTTATATATACATTATATAGGTGATGGTCTTCCCAAAATACCAACCCTATAGCCCTTTAGAGAAGATCTAATGGATTCATTTCCAAGAATAGGTAATTTATTAAACCAATATCATTATTTTATACTCTTATTTACATTAAATAAATAAATAGTATTTGTAATAAAATAATAAATTCAATGTTATAAATATTTTAAAATATTATTATTATTAAAAATACATTATAAATTTTCTTTTCCACAATATGAGAAGTGAAAGTATGGAACATGCGTACGTACAACTGTATGTCTCCACGCAGTGATACAATTAATTTCTCATCACTATCTTTTATGGATGAGTATTATGATAAGTTTAATGTTTATATATGATAATTCTGAAATAATTAAACTTATTTAATTATAATATAACATCTACCTTATTACCTTATCAACCTTTGGAAAATGATAACGTGGTTTGTGCGTACATGTGGACTACCACCTCTACGAAGCGACCTGATTCATTTTTTTTACTTCCATTATACTTGGATGGTAATAAGGATAAAGTTAATGAATAGAAATGATATATATAAAAATTTAATTATTATTTAAAGTTTAATTATTATTTACCTTTCTTTTATTCCATTCATTGATAAATGAAAGCCGTGTTCATGCGTATGTACAACCTACCATCTCCATAAACGGTGTAATTTATTTTTCTATATATAAATTCATGGATGAATTTAAATATGTATATAATGAATATATATGATATTTTTATCATTATTAATATTATTTATGTGATTCAACCAAGATAAATATACAAATACCAAAACTACCGAACCAAAACATACATGAAAAACTAAAGAGATATCACCCGAAACAATGATTTTAATAAAGAAGTGTTAACAAACAGGTTATAAAATAAAATAAGTAAATTATAAATGGTATGATATATATGATTATTTTTATGTAATATATTTATAATAATATATATTTATTATATAGTAGGTTCCAATGCATACGAAGGAAGTCATACCTAAGGTAAGAGTTTCTTGTCTCACTTTAACTTCCGTGAGACATATGCCATATTAACCACTTATTTATTTTATGTAGTGTAAATAACACCCATTTGATATATTATATAATTAATATATTTGTATTAATGGTATAAAAAGTTTCATTTTAATTTATTTCTTTTATGGGGCTTACGATTCAAAAGATACCAAAGTGGTAAGAGTTTTATTTCACAATCTCATTAATATTTGGGATTGTTTATGTTTAAGTCTTTGATAGGGAATATTTTTATTCCATATACATGTTTTATAAAAATGTTTTAAATTATGTTTTTAACATTCTTCTATGATTTTTTAAAATCAATTTTACGCATGTTTTAATTTTTACAAAACAGTTTGAAAGGAATCTTCTTATTGTTTTCCAAACGAGGTACTTTGTGACTTTTCTGAAAAAAGTATGGAAGATTTTTTTTTAAATTATATGTATGAATATATTTTCCCACTGTTATGACTAATATTTTAATAGTACCTTACAATTTCACAATTTTTTTTTCAAAAGAAAATATTTTCCTTTATGGTTTTGTAATTGTTTTTTAAAAAGAAGTGATTTTAAAATGGAAAGGTTTTTTTCCTGAAGAATTATTTCAAGTGATATTTCAAAATAAATTTCCATATAATGTTACATAATTTGATTTTATTTAAGATTTATTGGGAATATTATCCAAGTAAACCATCCTTATTATTTCTCTAGATGGTTTATGTTTATAATGAAAAGATTTTTATGAAACCCATTCCCTTTTCCATAGGCTATATTATGAAGAGATATTTATGAAATCCATTTATTTTCATGGGTTTTGATATGATGAATGGTATATGATCTTATGGGACACATATTTATGATTTTCATTATGTGATGGGTGGGACATATATATCCCTCTAATTAATTGGATAAATATGGATAACTCATAAGGTAAATATGTTATGAGTGAACCTGATCTCATGTTCAAAATTTTATGCATAGACCTAGATTTCATGTCCATATGTTTATTTATAGACCTATCTTAAGTATCCTATGTTTATTCATGTACCTTGATTTCATATCCATAAGATTATGTGTGGACATGGTTTCATGTCCATAAGTTTATGCGAGGGTCTGTTTTCATATCCTTAACTTAATAAGTGAACCTATTTCCATTTATACATGTTTGAAAAGTTAAAAGTTTATTTATATGTCAAAATTTCAGGTATTATGATAATTTTATACTCTCATGGCTCATGTTATTTGATTATTTTATGATTAATGTCTTACGAACTACCAATATTTATTCCATGACTCAATATTATGATCTATGATATATACAGGGTGCAGATTTAAAATGTTAAGATCATGTTCTCACACCCTTATGATCATGTTATACTTATATGATCATTGATATCTCCCTTATTTACCATTAATAAGAATTTAATCTCACCCTTAATTATTTTTCCTTTCCTTAGGTTATGAATATTTTTTAGAAATTACATTTCTAAGAAGGGTTCTAGTTATGAAGAACTTAGCAGGAAGTGATATAGATCATTTATGAACTAATTGTTTATGTGTCCAAGTTTCTAAAGGAACTATAACTATATTATTATAGAATTTATCATTATGTAATGTAATTAATATTCATCTATTAAGATGTGGTATCTATGTATAAACAGTTTGGGTCGCTATATTTAACATAGTATTCAAATGCTCCTTATGCTCTTCCTTTCTTTTGGAGTAAATTAGAATATCATCTATAAATACTACCACAAATTTTTCAAGATAATATATAAAGACTATATTTATTAATATTTATAGAGCATTAGTGAGTTATAAATTCATCAATATGAAATCATAGTGTCCGTACCTAGTTTGAAAGGAAATTTTGGGAATATCTTCCTTCTTCACCCTTAATTAGTGATATCCCGATCAAATGCACACATTAGATAAATAATGGGCCCCACATAGTTGATTGAAAAATTTATTAATACATGGGAGGGGATAATTTTTATTTATAATATTTTTTGAGTTCACAATAATCAATTAAGAGGTGCATTAACCTATCATTCTTTTTAATGAAGAGGACCGACACACCCCATAGTGAAGCACTCAGACATATAAAAACCTTTTAAAAATTCTCTTATAACTGATTGTTTAGATATTCCAACTCATAAGTTTTTATTATATAAGGGGTATTCGATATAGGTATAGATCCAGGTATAAGTTATATTGATAACTCAACCTCTCGGTCAGGAGGAGGATCAAACAAATCTTCAGGGAATACATTAGTATAATCCATCAAAATGGGCATGTCTCCAAGCATGATATCATTTGTCTCAATAATTTGGGAAAGATATGATTTGTTATAAGAAAATAATATCCATGATTGAATATAATACTCTAGGGGATATTCATCCTCATCCTTATACTTGTAAAAAATTAGAGGAAAAATTGGGATATGAAGAGTGATATCCATCTCTCAGCATTTGATGATGACTTTATATAAGGATAGACAATCCATGCCTAATATATAATCAAACTACACTAAAGGAAGTAAGGTTAGATTTTATGGATGATTTAGTCCAAAAACATTGAATAGGGAGGAATTATATACTCAGTATGCAACCATTGCTATATTTTATATTCTCATAGATAGCTCAAATCAGATGTTTTGAGGTGGTTATTGAATAATTCAATTAAACTTGAAAGATATGAAAGAATGTGAATAACTAGAATAAAACAGTAAATTTTCTATTCTTGAATGAATATCAAGAATACCTATCACCACATAATTATCTAGATCCACCTTAACAGTAGTGATAAAATATGCTCTTCCTTACTCTCTAGGCTTTGGAGTTTTTTTTCATCGATTGTCTCTGATAACCCTTGGATCAGGGAATTTTATTGCATAATAATAATATTAATTTCAATTGAAACACTTAAACACATGTTGGGTGTTGAATTGAACCTTCTTTTCTTCTTTCACATTCATTGATTTCTTTTTTTCCCTTCATAATTGATTAGCTCGATGCCCCTCTTTTTTACATTTGAAACATCTTTTGGTTCCCATACAACAGTTTCCACGATTCTTCATCCCACAATTTTGACAAGTGGGATATTGGGTTTTATTTCCTCCATGATATTTTTTTATTTATAATCTTGAAGACAAATTCATTTTATATTTTTTTATTTAGTCCCACGAGACTACTGTGAGTCACTAATATCCATCTCAACTTTAAGGGCACAACAAACAATCATGTCATATCTTTCAAAGTCTAAAATAACCAAATATTTTCATATACTTGGATTTAACCCAATAAATAAATGATCCAACTTACTTTGGGTGTTGATGAAAAAGTAATCGGTGTACCGTGAAAGCCTTGTGAAGTTTGAATCATACACCCCGATAGAATAATATTTCTTTTGCTTCAAACTGATGAACTCCCTCTTCATTTTAAGATGGATAGTTTAGGGAAAATATTTATTTAAAAATATTTTCTTGAAGTCTTCGCATTCCATAGAACCAGTATCCTCTTTATACTTTATTTTCTTGATCAACTTCTACCATTGAGAAGTTTTTACATCAATGCGATAAATGACCCACACAACTTTATCTTTCTATGAGCATTGTAGAAAAAAAATACCTTCTCAATGAAGTTAATCTATTATTCCATGGTTAGGTGACCATAATTGTAACGACTCGAAATTTTGAATAAATCTTGTTTCCTAATTTTATGTGTTATTTTATTTTATTTTTATACTCAACAAAAATGTTTCATTTGATAATATGATTATAATTAAAACGAGACTTTTGGGTTTTGACTATTATATGACCATTGGTCAATATGACCGTTGGAAACTAAAGGTTTTGATTTTTGTCTCTAAATACAAGTAATCTTGGTTAATTATTATAAAAAGAAGATTCGATGGCCTCGCCCAGTAGTCTTGGACCGATCGAACCCCATCTAACAGAACTTGGGAAGGAGGTAGCACCACTGGGCTTTGCTCTGGACCAAACCCAATAGAAATTACTACTCGTGCGATGTTGGCCGAACCTCCCTCACATTCTCTCACCTTAGCACACCTTACACTTAGGTCCTATGCTGGCGTGATAAGGGGCTATTTAAGGAGATCGTAACTTCCTTGTGTAATCCTTTGTTTTAAATAAAAATTGGGATTTCTTCTTATGATAATGTTTATGACTTTTCAAATGTCCGGATAAATATAGTATGCATATTTTTGGTGAATTTTAGAGAAATGATATTTTAAAAAATGTTTATGTAAACCTTAAATAATTAAAAATGTGTAATGATTTTCAAAAAATGGTCTTCTACAATTATGTTCATTACGAAATTTAGAGTCTAATAAGATCAACTTGATTTTTTATGAATAGTAAATTATGAATAGTGATTTTATGCTTAAGATTAGTAATGTGACCAAATAGATTAGTAACCTCACTTAAAGAAAGTATTAAAATAATCTAGGCACCTTGATTAAGTAATGTGATTCAATAAAATGGTTAAATAACAGTTTCATAAATTATTATTCAAGTATTAGTTTTTTCGGGTGAATAGTGTTTTTTAATTAAAAATGAAATTAAAAATATTTAGAAAATTATTTTTATAAAATGGATTTCATTTTTGAACTCAGAGCATCGATATTATGTTAAGGTAATTTTTGGGGTTTTTTCTGAAAAAAATGAATTTTCGGTGAATAGTGTATTTATTTAAAAATAAAATTAAAAATATTTAGAAAATTATTTTTATAAAATGGAGTTCATTTTTGAAATCAGAGCATTGATATTTGGTTAATGTGAAATTTTGAGATTTTTCTGAGAAAGTTGAATTTTTAGTGAATAGTAAAAATACAGTTTTAGGGTTTCGGTATGATTAATGACATCATAACTGTGTCATGATGATGTCATGAGATATTTTAAGGGTTGGCTGACCAAAGGTGATGAATTATTGTATTGGGGGCCCCATGTGGCCTAACTTCATGGGAAATATCATGGGAGAGCACATGGTTTTGAGAAAACCACTTTTGAGGTGTCCCTTGGCCATTAATGCCTTGTCCCATCACTTTCCCTATAAATACCAAGCCCTCCTCTCATCCATTCGACTCCAAAACCATCCTAAACGAATTTCTGGTCTCCTTACCTCCCAATGAGTCCTCCCAAGGTGCCCCCAAGCCCTCAAGGTCCAAACCTTTGAGTTTTAAGAGTTACATTTTAAGGTAAGGGATCCGACCTCTCTCTTTCTTTTCAAGAAATCCGTTTTATGTTATTTCTTTTATGCTCCATGTTCTTATGTTAAAGGATGTTCTTTTATACTACTCTTATTTTCCTTTTAATTTTCATATAATGAGATATCCCCTCTTACTCTCATTATTTCATTTTATGAAGTTTTAAGTGGCGCCGTTAGGCTGCCGAAATTTTTGTAACGGATTCTTTCTCCCTTCTCATTTTTCAAGATCTATTTTTATGTAATGTATATCAAGTTCATTTTTATTATGTTAGGGTATGATCTTTAAATTTATCATACTGATATTTTATGATCATATTATGAGAGACCCCATTTTATCTCTTCAATTCAGTATTTTTAAGTTTTAAGTGATGCCGTTAGGCTGCCGAATTTTTAAGTGGTTCTTTGACCTTTCTCCTTTTTCAAAGTTCTAATTCCATGTCAAGTCTTGAAAGTTACTTTTTATTATGTTGGGGTATGATCTCTAAATATATCATACTGATATTTTATGTTCATATGATGAGAGACCCTATTTGATCTGATCAATTCATTTTTGTTGAAGTTTAAGTGGCGCCGTTAGGCTGTCGAATTTTTAAGGGATTCTTTCACCCTTCTCATTTTCAAGATCTATTTTCTTGTCAAGTCTTTCATGTTACTTTTTATTATGTTGGGGTATGATATCTAAATATATCATACTGATATTTTATGTTCATATGATGAGAGACCCTATTTTATCTCATCAATTCATTTTTGTTGATGTTTAAGTGGCGTCGTTAGGCTGCCGAATTTCTAAGGGGTTCTTTCACCCTTCTCGTTTTCAAGATCTGTTTTCATGTCAAGTCTTTCAAGTTTCTTTTTATTATGTTGGGGTATGATATCTATATCTATCATACTGATAATTTATTTTCATATGATTAGAGACCCTATTTTATCTCATCAATCCATTTTTGGAAGTTTTTAGTGACTCCGTTAGGCTGCCGAATTCTCATAAGAGAAATCTTATTTTTGTCTTCCTTTCATGTTCTTCATTTCATATGGTATACCTTTAAAATTTCATTACCATGTTCTCAAATCCTTTATATTATTTCCCCCTACTGTTTTATGGATCATTTATGAATGTTTGACCCATGTCCCCTCTCTTTTCAATGTTTTCTAAAACCTTGTAACATAACCTTTATGCTACAGAATTTCCGTTTCAAAATATCTCCCTCTTTTTCTAAAGTTCATTTATTTTATTAAGTGAATACTCAAAGCTCTTTCTTCTAAAGGGGTATTCACATATGTATCAAAATTTTCTATTTTAAATTCTGGGATTTATATACATGAAACCCGCTTTCCCTTTTCTGTGGGTTTAAAGTGACACAAAGATCATGTCTTTAAAGCTGTTTTTAAAACGTTATGATTATAAAATGAAACCCATTTATTTTATGATATATTGGTTGTCTATGAAATGATTGATGATGATATATGTGGCTCACATGATAATAAATACATGTCAAGGGTGCGCCCAGATAACGCTCCAATGCATTGGGTAAAGACTTAATCTCTAGAGATGACCTTTTAGACTGATACCTTGGTGAATAACCTTGGTAATTTTTAATGACACCTTGGGGATGGACCTTGGTGAAACGAAATGATTGTCAATATTAAATTTTGTATCCACATCTTCAAGTTATGAAAAATGTTATTTTTATTATGATATGCCTCATGATTTCATTCTCATTCCTTAAAGTTCTTTTCATGACTTTATTGATGTATCTCAAGTTCATATGTAAAATGTTTCGCTTGTTTCCCTTACTGGGCCTTCTGCTCACCCTTTCTTTTGATGTATGTCCCCTGGTTATGAGATGCAGTAATGAACCTAGGATGAACTTAAGGAGAAGCCTTTCAAGTGTTTAAGAAGAATGTTTTATGTTGTTTTCATGTATTATGTTCCTGGTTTCCAAGACACTAAACCTTAAAGATCCTCAATTTTGTGTAATGTAATGAAAGTTTATGTTATAAAAAGGCGGGATGCTATAGTTGGTATCAAAGGATGGTTTAGTTATTTGTATGAATTAGGATATGAAAACTCTAGGAAGAACCCTATAGAAAAGTTCAAATATAGGAAATCTTCCTGGTATTTTGGTGAGTATTGAGTAAGGGGTTTCCAAGCAAATACATCCATGTATGGATACGAGCAGGTAGAGGTGGCTCTGGCACAGATGTACATAGGGGTAAAACCTGAAAACACCGCTTTGAGCTAGACTTGAATGGGAATTGGTACATGAGAACGGGCCTTGCTGCACTCTTGGTTACGACACTCCCGGGGGATATGCTTTGGTAAATTCATAAACTTAGTATGAAACATTATTAAAGGAACAAGGATAAAACAAAATAAAGATTCACATAAGAATATATGATCATGGATAACCTAGTTTGAAACCTAGGGGATCACAAGTTAGGGTATACTTTTCTTCTACAAGTTATCCTTATATGCGTTAAGCTCCTTTTCATGATTATTGGTTAAGTATTTAAGCCTCTAATTATACTTTCTCTTCTTAGTTAATGGTGGGAAATGGAAGAACATGTACCAATAACCAATGTGATAGGAAATGCGACGATTGCCGTATTAATATGACAGAGATGATTAGGGGATTAAAAGATGATTATTATTTTGGAAGACGTTCACTATTTTGGGGACCCTATATGATCGAGGTAAATAGATTACTACGGTATTTTCATTGAGGAGAAAGGTTGACTTATAGAATTGATGAATTTAAGGTGGACTTATAGTAATTTAGGTTACTTATGGAAATGATTAACCTATCTTGGGTAAAATATGTTTAGGTTAGCTACTTTTGTTATAAGATGTTAGGAGTGGTTGATGTGTTTTGGATATGAACAATGAAGTTTATTTTGGAAGACTATGTTATCAAATTCTTTTTGTATTTGGGTTTCAATCTTAGTTTGGTTTATTTTGAGGAATTTTAAGAACAGTTATTTATGGAATGGTCTATGATGAACTTTGGGTAGTACCATGGAACTTTGAAGATTTAAAAGTAGTTTCCATTCCTATGGGATTATTTCTTTTTGAAGAGTTATTTTACCATAGCCTTTCTGTTTTTGGGATAATGTTTAAAGATAGAAGAAATAGATAGTTAATCTTTTTTGGATTATGTGATTCTCTAGAAGACGATTCTTGTGCTTTTGATGAGACCAAGTGTTTTTAAATTCTCATCATTTGGAGAAAAGATGAGTTTTGGAAGAGACTTATTAAAGGATGAAACTCTACTTGAAGGTAGGTATATTTTCTTATGTTTCTGTTCTATGTAGTAAATGAATTCCTCAAAATTATGAAAAGGAATGTAAAACAAAAATGTGGTTGGTTTACGTTTCCTACTAGGCAATCAAAGGCCGTTTACACACATCATAAGTTTGGGATTTTCTTATGGTTAACTTTATCCTAATCATGTTTTCTATCCCTCTCCCTCAGAACTTGAACCTTTGTTTTCTCCTCCATGTCCATGTTTTCCTACATGGAATCCTAGTGTGGGTTAACTCGGGTGACCTTTGTACTTCCCTTTCTTTCTTTTAAAGTAATAGTTTTACTGACTCCTTTTCCGATGTGGGACTTTCAATGAAATTTCAAAACCCAATTTTTTAAAAATTGTGAGGATGCAATTTCTTAAGGGGGAAGATTGTAACGACCCAAAATTTTGAATAAATCTTGTTTTCTAATTTTATGTGTTATTTTATTTTATTTTTATACTCAACAAAAATGTTTCATTTGATAACATGATTATAATTTAAATGAGACCGTTGGGTTTTGACTATTATATGACCATTGGCCAATATGACTGTTGGAAACTAAACGTTTTGATTTTTGTCTCTAAATACAAGTAATCTTGGTTAATTATTATAGAAAGAAGATTCGATGGCCTCGCCCAGTAGTCTTGGACCGATCGAAGCCCATCTAACAGAACTTGGGAAGGAGGTAGCACCATTGGGCTTTGCTCTGGACCAAACCCAAGCCGAACTTCATCGTGTGAAGCTAGAACATAATCGCCTTCATGAGACGTTCAACCTGATAAAAATTACTACTCATGCGATGTTGGCCGAGCCTCCCTCAGATTCTCTCACCTTATCACACCTTACACTTAGGTCCTGTGCTGGCGTGATAAGGGGCTATTTAAGGAGACTATAACTGCCTTGTGCAATCCTTTATTTTAAATAAAAATTGGGATTTCTTCTTATGATAATGTTTATGACTTTTCAAATGTCCGGATAAATATAGTATGCATATTTTTGGTGAATTTTAGAGAAAGGATATTTTAAAAAATGTTTATGTAAACCTTAAATAATTAAAAATGTGTAATGATTTTCAAAAAATGGTCTTCTACAATTATGTTCAGTACGAAATTTAGAGTCTAATAAGATCAACTTGATTTTTGATGAATAGTAAATTATGAATAGTGATTTTATGCTTAAGATTAGTAATGTGACCAAATAGATTAGTAACCACAAGAAAGTATTAAAATAATCTAGTCACCTTGATTAAGTAATGTGATTCAATAAAATGGTTAAATAACGGTTTCATAAATTATTATTCAAGTATTAGTTTTTTCAGGTGAATAGTGTTTTTTAATTAAAAATGAAATTAAAAATATTTAGAAAATTATTTTTATAAAATGTATTTCATTTTTGAACTCAGAGCATCGATATTATGTTAAGGTAATTTTTGGGGTTTTTTTCTGAAAAAAATGAATTTTTGGTGAATAGTGTATTTATTTAAAAATAAAATTAAAAACATTAAGAAAATTATTTTTATAAAATGGAGTTCATTTTTGAAATCAGATCATTGATATTTGGTTAATGTGAAATTTTGGGATTTTTCTGAGAAAGTTGAATTTTCAGTGAATAGTAAAAATACAGTTTTAGGGTTTCGGTATGTTTAATGACATCATAAATGTGTCATGATGATGTCATGAAATATTTTAAGGGTTGGCCGACCAAAGGTGATGAATTATTGTATTGGGGGCCCCATGTGGCCTAACTTCATGGGAAATATCATGGGAGAGCACATGGTTTTGAGAAAACCACTTTTGAGGTGTCCCTTGGCCATTAATGTCTTGTCCCCTCACTTTCCCTATAAATACCAAGCCCTCCTCTCATCCATTCGACTCCAAAACCATCCTCAACGAAGTTCTGGTCTCCTTACCTCCCAAGGAGTCCTCCCAAGGTGCCCCAAGCCCTCAAGGTCCAAACCTTTGAGTTTTAAGAGTTACATTTTATGGTAAGGGATCCGACCTCTCTCTTTCTTTTCAAAAAATCTGTTTTATGTCATTTCTTTTATGCTCCATGTTCTTATGTTAAAGGATGTTATTTTATACTCCTCTCACTTCCCTTTTCATGTTAATATAATGAGATATCCCCTATTAATCTCATTATTTCTTTTTATGAAGTTTTAAGTGGCGCCGTTAGGCTGCCGAAATTTTTGTAACGGATTCTTTCTCCCTTCTCATTTTCAAGATCTATTTTTATGTAAAGTATTTCAAGTTCCTTTTTATTATGTTGGGGTATGATCTCTAAATTTATCATACTGATATTTTATTATCATATGATGAGAGACCCCATTTGATCTCTTCAATTCAGTATTTTGAATTTTTAAGTGGCGCCGTTAGGCTGCCAAATTTTTAAGTGGTTCTTTCACCTTTCTCCTTTTTCAAAGTTCGAATTCCATGTCAAGTCTTGCAAGTTACTTTTTATTATGTTGGGGTATGATCTCTAAATCTATCATACTGATATTTTATGTTCATATGATGAGAGACCCTATTTGATCTCATCAATTCATTTTTGTTGTAGTTTAAGTGGCGCTGTTAGGCTGCCGAATTTTTCAGGGATTCTTTCACCCTTCTCATTTTCAAGATCTATTTTCTTGTCAAGTCTTTCATGTTCCTTTTTATTATGTTGGGGTATGATCTATAAATATATCATACTGATATTTTATTTTCATATGATGAGAGACCCTATTTGATCTCATCAATTCATTTTTGTTGAAGTTTAAGTGGCGCCGTTAGGCTGCCGAATTTCTAAGGGGTTCTTTCACCCTTCTCGTTTTCAAGATCTATTTTCATGTAAAGTCTTTAAAGTTACTTTTTATTATTTTGAGGTATGATATATATATCTATAATACTGGTCATTTATGTTCATATGATTAGAGACCCTATTTGATCTCATCAATCCATTTTTTGAAGTTTTAAGTGACGCCGTTAGGCTGCCGAATTCTCATAAGAGAAATCTTATTTTTGTCTTCCTTTCATGTTCTTCATTTCATATGGTATATCTTTCAAATTTCATTACCATGTTCTCAAATCCTTTATATTATCTCCCCCTACTATTTTATGGATCATTTATGAATGTTTTACTCATGTCCCCTCTCTTTTCAATGTTTTCTAAAACCTCGTAACATAGCCTTTATGCTATAGAATTTCCGTTTCAAAATATCTCCCTCTTTTTCTAAAGTTCATTTATTTTATTAAGTTAATACTCAAGGCTATTTATTCTAAAGGGGTATTCACATATGTATCAAAATTCTATATTTTAAATTCTGGGATTTACATACATGAAACCCGCTTTCCCTTTTCCGTGGGTTTAAAGTGACACAAAGATCATGTCTTTAAAGCAGTTTTTAAAACGTTATGATTATGAAATGAAACCCATTTATTTTATGCTATATGGGTTGTTTATGAAATTATTGATGATGATATATGTGGCTCACATGATAATAAAGACATGTCAAGGGTGCGCCCAGATAGCGCTCCAATGCATTGGGTAAAGACTTAATCTCTAGAGATGACCTTTAAACTGATACCTTGGTGAATAACCTTGATAATTTTTAATGACACCTTGGGGATGGACCTTGGTGAAACGAAATGATTGTAAATATTAAATGTTGTAGCCACATCTTCAAGTTATGAAAAATGTTATTTTTATTATGATATGCCTCATGATTTCATTCTCATGCCTTAAAGTTCTTTTCATGACTTTATTGATGTATCTCAAGTTCATATGTAAAATGTTTCGCTTGTTTCCCTTACTGGGCCTTCTGCTCACCCTTTCTTTTGATGTATGTCCCCAGGTTATGAGATGCAGTAATGAACCTAGGATGAACTTAGGGAGAAGCCTTTAAAGTGTTTAAGAATAATTTTTTATGTTGTTTTCATGTATTATGTTCCTGGTTTCCAAGACACTAAACCTTAAAGATCCTCAGTTTTGTGTAATGTAATGAAAGTTTATGTTATAAAAGGCGAGATAATATAATAATATCAACTAAATGTAGTAGTCCTTTATCACATAAAAGAATTTAATGTAACTTTCTATTTCCTATGGGTAGGAGTGCGTTCCACATTATTCAAGTTATTATTCATAACTTGAGATAATTGAGTTAGTACTTACATGAATTTATTAGCTTCTGATCCTATAAGGTTAGATATATCATTTGATAAATAATTACATTTCCTATCATGTTAGTTATTAGTATGGTTTCTTATATTTCCAACCATTAAAAAAAAATAACAATATGAGAATACATTAACATACAAAAGGGAAGCTTATAAACTTATAAGGAATAAATTATAAATGATAAGTATATCCTGACTTATGAGTCTCTAGGTTTCAAACTAGGTTATCCTTGGTAATGTTTACTATTATGTTTTCTAACCTAATAATTTGTTCAATTCCTTTATAATGTTTCATAAATAGTTTTTTTAATTTCTAAATCATATCCCCCGGGAGTGTCAGACTAGGTGTGCAGTAAGTCTCATTGTTATGCACCATGTGATGATCGATTCCAAGTCAATGTACCTTTTTTTAGGGTTATTACCCCTAGGTACAAATGTACCAAAACCACATCCACTTATAGTATCCAGATAGGGATGCATTTTCTTGAAAACCACTTACTCTAAACTTTACCAAAATTTAGGTATGTTTTACTATGTTTAATCTTATCCCTAAGGATTTCACTATAGTTTTATAATCCTAATAAAAAAAATAACTAAACCTCCCTCCAATACCAAATATAGTGACCTAAAAATTTTACACATATTATTACATGATATTTAACATAAATATATATTAATACAAGATAATGATCATGGGTCTTAGTGTCTTTATAAGACTAAGTTCATAATAAATCGAAAGGAAAATAAACATGACATCCATATTTTATTCTCTATAATGAGATCCTAAATCCATTTGAGCTTCTAAAACTACATTGGATAACCTGAGGAATACTTAAAAAAGGGGATAGATAAAAATCCTAGTAAGGGAAAAAACATGATAAGGAAACATAAGATATGAGTCAAAGATATAACATGATATCATAAAAGAACAGACTCATGAGTAATCACATGGAAGCATAAAATAACGAAAATGGTATCAGAAGATCACAATAACATATGAAATATTGTAAAAACACAAAACATGACATAAACATGAGTCAAGGATGACTTCCTAGAAAATATCATATGGTGTAAAAATTCTTATAATGGATTAGGTTTACTCCTTAATCCCATACATAACATATAATGAGACTAAATATTTACCCAATGCATTGGAGTCCTAGATAGATTCACCCATGATAACATGTTCATGATATATGTAATCTATAAAAATTAAATCAATCATAAGGCATAAATATAAGAATTATCCATGGAAAGAAAATGGGGTGCATAATCTTGCCTCATATCATAATCAAAGGAAATTTCATAATGAAGGAATTTGAGAAATGAACATAAGGAATGTATTAACCCATCAAGGGAAGGGATAATAAGCTAGAAATATATTTGAGAGACATATATAAATAATTTATAAGCATTAAATAACTTTAAATAGATACTTAAATTGATTTTATTTAGAGATAGAATGGTCATAACCTAAAGAAAAGGGTGGTTTAGAGAGATCCATGACCTCGAGCCCAATTCGTCACGTGCATTATTTATCTTCCAAAATAATAAACTTATATTAATTAATTAATTAATAATTTTTTATTCTTATTATTCCTTTTATTTTATTTATTATCATGTTATATTCAATTACCTAATCATTCAGGTTTAAGTTAGACGTTTTGACGATGTTCGGCTCATATGTCCAAAATCAATTTGGAAAGTTGTGTATGGTCAAAGAGATTATTATTTCATAATATAAAGTATATTAATAATAAAATAATTATAATATTTATATTTAAATTATACCTTTAAAACCAATTATTAATGATGTTTATGAAAAATTAACTATGTTACAATCATGGAGACGGTAGGCCGTACATACGCATGAGTAATGTTTCCATTTTTCAATGATCATAATGGAAAGAAGGTAAATGTTATTTTATCTTTAAATAATCATAATTATATTATATATATCATATTATTTATTTAAATACACTTATATATACTATCTATGTGACGTGGTAATAAAAAATGAATCACATCATTTTGGGAGGTGGTAGTCCACTGTACACACGAATGTCATTATCAATTTTCAATGAATGGTAAGGTAAAAAGGTATATGATATATTAATTTTAAATAAAGATTAATATTTCATGAATATAATATATAAACATTAAATACATTATCATGAAAATATGTGATAGGTGATGATGTAAAATGAATTACATCGGTTCGCAAGGTGGTAGTCCATCGTACACACGAATGATGGTTTTGTTTCCCATTTTATGGAAGAGGAGACAAATATAGGTTATTCCATTAAAATAACAACATATAAATATATTTTATATAATATTTTTATTATATAATTATGATTTATTAATATTTTAAGGATGTTTAAGAAGAAATAAAACAAATATTCTTGGTTAATAACGACACCTCTTCATCAGTGTCACGAACCAGGCCAGGTTGCCATCTGACCCGGCGCCCGATCCGGTCCGCGGCAAGGCCCGAAGGGCATTTCCGATCCCCATGGGCTGCCACAAGTTCCCGGGTATCGTAAGTAACAAGTGGGAACGATTTTACCCGAAATAAAAGATAGAAAAACAACTAGCCAGATAAATAAACTGAAACTGGAAAAAAAGGACAACCAAACCCATCTTTAAACTATGAACATTTTTGAATTCTACAACTTGAACCAAGAACTAAAAAGAAAAGATGACAGAGGAAACTAAAGCTCTTACTCAAACCACCCAGCAAAAGAGAGGCCACACGACACCACTCTCTGTGAAAAGACTAACTGCAACCCGAACCACCATCACTGAGCTCAATGCTTCGACCTGAAATACAAAAGAAACAGAATCTACATACACCCAAAGGTGTATGTAGGGTGTGATCAAAAAGGCCCAGTAGGACGTCACCCAATAAAAAGGTTCCACGCAAAAATTATTAAAAGAAAAATGCATTTGCAATTTTAAATCAAAGCAAAGAAGTAAATGCTGGAACAGTTTTAAAGAAAAATGGGATTAAGGGAAACAGTTTCAAATATAACTACTTAAATTAAAACGCACACACCCTTACTTTTAAAAAAAATAACCAAAGTGTCACACCGATGAGCATAAAGTAACCAATGAGCACTAACATGGGAGAGGCCGTATGGGTGTTAGCTAGCTTGGGTCTCTAGATCTTCGTGTCTCGGTGAAACGTGGCTTAGAAGGCCACGAACCTCAGAAAACGTGGCTTAGAAGTCCACGACCCTCAGAAAACGTGGATTAGAAGGCCACGACCCTCAGAAAAGCATATGTTTAGTTAGTGTTTCAATCGTCAGTCCTGCCAGTGAAACAGGGTCGAGTCACCTCCGGAACACTAGGTCACTTGTCTAGTCTACCCTCCTAGCTACCCGGGCTTCCCGGTTTGTGCTCAAACAAGTTTCAAGTTCCTTTCACCTATCACAATAATTCATAAAAGCCAAACAGGGTACTTACACACACAAAATCACAATTTTCATACCCAAACCTGATTTTAAAACCACACGCACACCAAAATCCTTTTTTTTAAACTTAATCTGCACTGCTTACACATTAAATTAAACTAGATGCATAATTTAACAAAACACTTTGATGATTAAGAAAACCCCTAAAACTATTTAGTAAAGAGTTTTAAAACATGTTGCAAAACTCTTAAAGGAAAAAAAAGACATTCAAAACCACTTTTCAAAATAAAACATATTCTGACACATGCCAAAACATAAACCATGTCATCCTCACTCCCTAACTCACACACTGCACAAATTACAAAAACAATAATAAACAATCCAAAAGTAAAATCTTATAAAACAATTTAAAATAAATCACTTGAATTTACCCACTAAACACACGCCAACCCCTCTTTTACGACTTAACACACCCGACGTCATGACACAAATACAATTTGCATCACTTGCACAACTTAACAAGATAACCGCACAATTCAAAATCACTAACATAGTTCTTAGCAGAAAAACACACTCCTAATATAACCAACCTACTAAATAATTTCCAATGAAAATCAAACGTCAAATAAATCCAACTTTGCACAACGAAAATTAATTGAATAATATGTCAAAGAAATTAAGCATTGCAAATTAATTCGTCAAATAATAAATTGGATGTAGAACCACCTACCTCGACGTCGAACCCCAAGAATTAATGAGGAAACTTCAAACTCTAGCGTGAAACCTTAATCGCATGCCGTTTGCACCACAAGGAACCTAGCGCAAACTCAAACACATGAATTTGAACCCAAAAACTTCAAATTAAAACCCTAAAATCGAAACATATACCTGCTGAAAAAAAAGATGAAAGACTTAACCGGGGGGTAGTGGTTGCTGGACTGGGGCTTCTCCGGATGGAAAAATAAAAACACCAGCCTTAGGGGGGGTTGTGGTTGTGCGACAACAATCCGGGAGGTGCCCGGCCAATGGGAGCAGTGCACCAGACCACTGTGTGGCCAGCAGGAGAGGCGCACGGGGTAGCCGTGCCAGAACCGAGTTGCTCCGGTAGGGAGCTTTGCACCGGCTCGGGTCTCACTAAAAGAGGAGTCGATGTCGATGACCACTAGAAAGCCGCACGCCGGTAGGGAAGTTCTGTGATGGCGGCTGTCCATTGAAGGGAGTGCACGAGTTGCGTAGGAGGGGCTGGTCGGAACCCGCTGAGCACGGAGGAAGGGGAATAAGCAGAGGCGACGGTCGGGAAGTGCTCGAACAAGGGGAGCAGCGTGCCGGACCAAGTGTGGCACGAGATGGGGCCTCCAGATAGGATAAAGGGGAGATGGTGTAGTGGGTGCAGCGGAAGAACTAGGGAGGCCGAGCGGCAGCTTCATGTGCAGCGTGAGGGAAGTCGGGTGGCAGGATGGGAGATGGGCGGCTGGTATGGGGTAGGGAGGAGACGCGATACAGAGGGCTCCAGGGGGGAAGGTGCGATGGTTAAAGGCCAAGGGAAGCAGGGGTGGAGTCGGCAGCGGCCTGGTGAAGGGAGAGAAGGGTGCGCCGAAAACCAAAAATGAAATGGGATGAAACCCTAATCAAATGGAAGAATAAAAAAGTAAATAAAAAAAAATAAGGAAAAAAATGTAATAAAACAAAAACTAATAATAATAATAATAATATAAAAATTAACAAAACAATAATAATTGTAATAATATAAAATATAAAATAATAATAATAATAATAATAATCTCAAATGACATTATTATGATTATTATTATTAAAACAATTGACAATTCATTTTATTTCAGTAATTTAAACATCGGAAAGGCGTGCGGTGTACCGAGCGAGGCTACGCGGCAACCCAAGAGAAGCCGCGTAGCTTTGACCGCATTACTCTGGACGCAAACAAGACCAAAACCTAAAGAACTCCAAATCTTAAGTCAGGTTTCGACCCGAACTACCTGAAGCAAAGAAAATTTAAAAAAAAATTAATTAAATAAATAAATAAATTAGAAACGACGGGTGTGAAAATTCTCCCCACCATAAATCTTTCCGTCCCCGGAAAGCCAAAAACTAAAATCAAACCCCCAAAGAAGAAAAACACACTCCCTTAAGGTTCAAAGGGGATACCTATGAAAACAAGCGAAAAGAGGTCAATGCACCGTGCTCAGAGAAAGTGACTCAAAAAAAACTTCGAGAAACTCATATAAAGATTTTATGATATGTGTTGCCCACCCCAAAGAGCTTGGACACCTCTAGTTGACTGATCAAGGAAGGGAACTCTCGTACCCACGGGAACCAACTTCACAAGACGAAACACCTCAAGCACTATTAAACCGAAACCACACCATTTGGCTAGAATGAACAAATAAGGTCAAACCACGTCCAAGGAACACTCTTATCACTTATCACTAATCCATATTTAAAAACAGAAGCAAAAGATCAGCATGGGGAGGCCCGAGGGGATCCCCACCATTCAGAAGTCACTGACGCTCGAAACGAGACTGGAAAACCGACATAGAGAAGTTCGAGCGGACTCCCTGCCATTAAAGAAAAGTCCAACATTGATTCATTCTAGAGACATTCGTGTGAGACCCAATGTGGGTCTCCACACCATTAAGAACCTACCAACACCCAAGGAGAGACTTGAAAACCAACATAGGGAGGTCCGGGCGGACTCGCCAACATTCAGGAAAGGCCAACACCGATTTATTCCAGAGACCTTTGTACGAGACCCATCATGGGTCTCACCGCCACTAGAACTAACAGAGGATATAGAACTTTGAAAAATTTCTGATGGTGACCAAACACCCCACCACAAGGGGTGGGGAGGGAGGGGCCCGACTACCGGGGCGTCCAAAACATGGCCCAAGAAAAACCAGTATTTCCACATTCCTGGATGATCATTATTCAAATTTGAGACAGATTTACCCAAAAGACTCCCATAAGAACCACTAAAGTGATTGCATCCAGTGGGATGCAACCCCCAAGACTTTAAAGCATCGAGGCGGACATGCCTCCACATAGTCACTGAAACCTTACGCAGCCAGATAGTTCGTTCGAAATGAAACAACCATAGAAACAATTTAAACTGCCTCTACTTTCAACACCAATGACAGAAATAAAGTTGGGGTCCTCTACACTCCCGGGGTTCCTGACCACGTGCTAGCTTCACTCCGAGACCTACGGCTGGAGCCCTGATGTTTGAAGTATCTTCTGCCTTGCAGTCAAGCATGGAAGACTCCCGAACGAAGTTTCTCCTTTTGGTGTCACACGCAACCGCACTGCAACTGAGACAACACCAGCAAACAAAACACACTACGACATCTCACTGATCATACACAGAACATTCACCAACAAAAGAGCTGAATGGTGCATGTGCATCACCCTTTGTCACACTGGGTGAGAATACAACACCACAAATCGTCACAGAGAACGATCATTACCGTCGAGAGAAGCATTACGCTGAAAAAGACTTTAAACCGCGTCTTGAACAACACATGATTCCTACAAACAACCATAGCAGCCTCATATGACTGGGTCTGCCAAACTAGTAGCCTAACACAAACCTTTTCTTAAATGAAACAAACCAGGACTAGAGGTTATTCAGAATGATAGACCACACCAACAACTTAGGGTCGCTTCCACCTTTTTCCCACTGGAGTCTCCTCTACCACTTCCAAACCACCGTTGACTACCAAAGGGACCTTCCGCTGCAAGACGTCACCGAACATGACCCTTGTAGCCGATGTAAATACTACAAATCCCTTCAAGACACTGGTAAACACTGAAAATTCTGAACCGCATTCACCCTTCCCCACTAGATTTACTTTCGCCGTTTCCAGGGGGAATATTCAAACATGACGACGTCAAACTTCATACCCGATGAGTCAGACAACTCAAAAAGACCAAAACTCCCTTAAACTCCCCTCGCATCTGTCATTCCACTATGGGAGGATCCTCATAACTGAAAGGAGAAATAAAAATACTTAGCACTATCACCCAAAAGGGAGAGCCCTTACTTTAATCAACTGGAGGGTCGGCCAATGACAAACTATCTGTGGTCACACATCATTCTCACATTGACTCTTTATTGGGGGCGTACACTAGCCAAGAAGGAGAACCGTGGACCCAATCAAATAGGTCTGATGGTCAAGACATACCACAAGAGAATACCAAACGTACAGGGGGAACCACTACAAGGGCTCCCTGATGTACTTTTCAAAAGAATTAACTAGCTACATGATTGCATGCCAACTTACAAATAAGAATTCAAACTCAGGACACAAATCATTCAGAAAGGATCCTCGGCTCAAAATGCCTCAAATCCGACATTTTCAAAACACAAGGACATGCCACACAAACACCGTTTACTAAAACACCAAATTTTTCCTTTGACAAAACATTTTTGAAAATAAGTAAACCCAGTGGGTTACACAAACACCAATGGCGTCCCATGAGCCTCACACATGCATGTTCTCATGCCACACCAGCACCCACCTCATGTCTATCCAGGTACTCATCTGCTCGTGCCATTAATCATTTCCCTTTTTGCACACACTCATGTATGTGGTTTCCCATGAGAATGCCAAGGATAAAAAACAAACCTCTCCATCTTTTTTCAAAACCAAAACATCCAACCAACACTTTCCAAAACTTTCACATCACTTTATTTTTAAAGCGCTTTATTTCAAAACATTTTCAAAGACCAAATCATTTTAACTTAAAAACAAAATTCAAATGATTCCAAAACATAGAGACGAGAAGCAAAGCAGGAGGAAACTAGTGTCAGCGGGTGATTGGAGCATATGGTTGGCGGCCATACGCCAATCACGCTATTGGCCACAGAGAGTATTTTAGGACAGTGTCCCCAGCTCCAAAAGGCTTTCCAGACCCTGCGAGATCACTAAGACCACTGACCCTACTCCCTTTTTGTTTCCCCTAGACAAGATTAACCGCAATGACCAAAAAAAACCCGGACAAACCTCAACATACTTTGGTAACTTGAGTCTCGCCATGAGGTGTGATGACCATGAACCTTACTCATAGCCAGGACGTCGAGTCCCGACAACCTTAACTTTTCTCTACACTGAATATATCTCAAAAGAACATGACCCAAGAGAGAAAATCTCATCTGATACCATTTTGTCATGAACCAGGCCGGGGCACCATCTGACCCGGTGCCCGACCCGGTCCGCGGCAAGGCCCGAAGGGAGTTCCCGATCCCCAGGGGCTGGCACAAGTGCCCGAGTATCGTAAGTAACAAGTGGGAACGATTTTACTAGAAATAAAAGATAGAAAAACAACTAGCCAGATAAATAAACTGAAATTGGAAAAAAAGGACAACCAAACACGTCTTCAAACTATGAACATTTTTGAAGTCTACAACTCGAACCAAGAACTAAAAAGAAAAGACGACAGTGGAAACTAAATCTCTTACTCAAACCACCCAGAAAAAGAGAGGCCACACGACACCACTCTCCGTGAAAAGACTAACTGCTACCCGAACCACCATCACTGAGCTCAACGCTTCGACCTGAAATACAAAAGAAACAGAATCTACATACACCCAAAGGTGTATGTAGGGTGTGAGCCAAAAGGCCCAGTAGGATGTCACCCAATAAAAAGGTTCCATGCAAAAATTATTAAAAGACACATATATTTTGAATTTTAAATCAAAGCAAAGAAGTAAATGCTGAAACAGTTTTAAAGAAAAATGGGATTAAGGGAAACAGTTTCAAATAGAAATACTTAAATTAAAATGCACACACACTTACTTAAAAAAAATAACCAAAGTGTCACACCGATGAGTGTAAAGTAACCAATGATCACTAACAGGGGAGAGGCCGTATGGGTGTTAGCTAGCTTGGGTATCTAGATCTTCGTGTCTTGGTGAAATGTGGCTTAGAAGGCCACGACCCTCAGAAAATGTGGCTTAGAAGGCTACGACCCTCAGAAAAGCATATGTTTAGTTAATGTTGCAATCATCAGTCCTGCCAGTGAAACCGGGTCGAGTCACCTCCGAAACACTAGGTCACTAGTCTAGTCTACCCTCCTAGCTACCCGGGCTTCCCGGTTTGTGCTCAAACAAGTTTCAAGTTCCTGTCACCTACCACAATAATTCATAAAATCCAAACAGGGTACTTACACTCGCAAAATCACAATTTTACTACCCAAAACTGATTTTAAAACCACACACACACCAAAATCCTTTTTTTAAACTTAATCTACACTGCTTACACATTAAATTAAACTAGATGCATAATTTAACAAAACAATTTGATGATTAAGCAAAACCCTAAAAGTGTTTAGTAAAGAGTTTTCAAACATGTCGCAAAACTCTTAAAGGAAAAAAAAGACATTCAAAACCCCTTTTCAAAATAAAACATATTCTGACACATGCCAAAACATAAACCATGTCATCCTCACTCCCTAACTCACACACTGCACAAATTACAAAAACAATAATAAACAATCCAAAATTAAAAGCTTATAAAACAATTTAAAATAAATCACTTGAAGTTACCCACTAAACCCATGCCAACCCCTCTTTTACGACTTAACACACCCGACGTCATGACACAAATACAATTTGCATCACTTGCACAACTTAACAAGATAATCGCACATTTCAAAATCACTAATAGAGTTCTTAGCAGAAAAACACACTCCTAATATAACCAACCTACTAAATAATTTCCAATGAAAATCAAACGTCAAATAAATCCAACTTCGCACAACAAAAATTAATTGAATAATATGTCAAAGAAATTAAGCATTGAAAATTAATTCGTCAAATAATAAATTGGACGTAGAACCACCTACCTCGACGTCGAACCCCAATAATTGATGAGGAAACTTCAAACTATAGCGCGAAACCCTAATCACACGCCGTTTGCACCGCAAGGAACCTAGCGAAAACTCAAAGACATGAATTTGAACTCAAAAAATTCAAATTAAAACCCCAAAATCGAAACATATACCTGCTGGAAAAAAAGAAGAAAGACTTAACCCGGGGGTAGTGGTCACCGGACCAGGGCTTCTCCGGATGAAAAAAAAACCACCGGACTTAGGGGGGGTTTTGGTTGTGCGACAACAATCCGGGAGGCGCCCAGCCAATGAGAGAAGTGCACCGGACCACTGTGTGGCCAGCAGGAGAGGCAAACGGGGTAGCCGCGCCGGAACCGAGTTGGGCCGGTAGGGAGCTTTGCACTGGCTCGGGTCTCGCTAGAAGAGGAGTCAACGCTGGTGACCACTGGAAAGCTGCGTGCCAGTAGGGAAGTTCTGTGATGGTGGATGTCCATTGAAGGGAGTGTGTGAGTTGCATAGGAGGGGCTGGCCGGAACCCGCTGAGCACGGAGGAAGGGGAATAAGCAGAGGCGTCGGTCGGAAAGTTCTCGGAAAAGGGGAGCAGTGTGCCAAACTAAGTGTGGCACGAGATGGGGCCGCCGGATAGGATAAAGGGGAGACGGTTTAGCGGGTGCAGTGGAAGAACTGGGGAGGCCGAGCGGCGGCTTTGAGTGCAGCGTGAGGGCAGTCAGGTGGCGGGATGGGAGATGGGAGGCTGGTATGGGGTAGGGAGGCAACGCGATACAAAGGGCTCCAGGGGGGAAGGTGCGATGGTTAAAGGCCAAGGGAAGTAGGGGTGGAGTCGGCGGCGGCCTGGTGAAGGGGGAGAAGGGTGCGCCGAAAACCAAAAATGAAATGGGATGAAACCCTAATCAAAAGGAAGAATAAAAAAGTAAATAAAAAAATAAGGAAAAAAATGGAATAAAACAAAAACTAATAATAATAATAATAATATAAAAATTAACAAAACAATAATAATTGTAATAAACTAAAATATAAAATAATAATAATAATAATAATAATCTCAAATGACATTATTATGATTATTATTATTAAAACAATTGCCAATTCATCTTATTTCAGTAATTTAAACATCGGCAAGGTGTGCGGTGTACCGAGCGGGGCTGCGCGGCAACCCAAGCGAAGCCGCGCAACTTCGACCGCATTGCACTGGACGCAAACAAGACCAAAACACAAAGAACTCCAAATCTTAAGTCAGGTTTCGACCCGAACTACCTGACACAAAGAAATTTTTTAAAAAAATTAAATAAATAAAGAAATAAATTAGAAACGACGGGTGTGACAATTCTCCCCACCATAAAGATTTCCGTCCCCGGAAAGCCACAAACTAAAACCAAACCCCCAAAGAAGAAAAACACACTCCCTTATAGTTCAAAGGGGATCCCTATGAAAACAAGCGAAAAGAGGCCAATGCACCGTGCTCAGAGAAAGTGACTAAAAAACAACTTCGAGAAACTCATATAAAGATTTTCTGATATGTGTTGCCCACCCCAAAGAGCTAGGATGCCTCCAATTGACTGATCAAGGAAGGGAACTCTCGCACCCACAGGAACCAACATCACAAGCCGAAACACCTCAAGAACTATTAAACCGAAACCACACCATTTGGCTAGAATGAACAAATAAGGTCAAACCACATCCAAGGAACACTCTTATCACTTATCACTAATCCATTTTTAAAAATAGAAGAAAAAGATCAGCATGGGGAGGCCTGAGGGGCTCCCCACCATTCGGAAGTCACTGACGCTCGAAACGAGACTGGAAAACTGACACAGAGAAGTTCGAGCGGACTCCGCTCCATTAAAGAAAAGTCCAGCACTGATTCATTCTAGAGACATTCGTGTGAGACCCAATGTGGATCTCCCCACAATTAAGAACCTACCAACGCCCAAGGAGATACTATAAAACCAACATAGGGAGGTCAAGGCGGACTCCCCAACATTCAGGAAAGGCCAACACCGATTTATTCTAGAGACCTTTGTACGAGACCCATCGTGGGTCTCGCCGCCACCAGAACTAACAGAGGATATAGAACTTTGAAAAATTTCTGATGGTGACCAAACACCCCACCACAAGGGGCGGGGAGGGAGGGGCCCGACTACCGGGGCGTCAAAAGCATGGCCCAAGACAAACCACCATTTCCACATTCCTGGATGAGAATTATTCAAATTTGAGACAGATTTACCCAAAAGACTCCCATAAGAACCACTAAAGTGATTGCATCCAGTGCGACACAACCCCCAAGACTTTAAGGCGTCGAGACGGACATGCCTCCACATAGTCACTAAAACCTTACGCTGCCAGATGGTTCGTTCGAAATGAAACAACCATAGAAACAATTTAAACTGCCTATACTTTTAACACCAATGACAGAAATAAAGTTGGGGTCCTCTACACTCCCGGGGTTCCTGAACACGTGCTAGCTTCACTCCGAGACCTACAGCTAGAGCCCTGATGTTTGAAGCATCTTTTGCCTCGCAGTCAGGCATGGAAGACTCCCAAACAAAGATTCTCCTTTTTGTGTCACACGCAACCGCACTGCAACCGAGACAACACCAGAAAACACAACACACTACGACATCTCACTGATCATACACGGAACATTCACCAACAAAAGAGCTGAATGATGCATGTGCATCACCCTTTTTCACACTGGGTGAGAATACGACAACACAAATCGTCACAGAGCACGATCATTACTGTCGAGAGAAACATTACGCTGAGAAAGACTTTAAACCGCATCTTGAACAACATGTGATTCCTACAAACAACCATAACAGCCTCATATGACTGGGTCTGCCAAACTAGTATCCTAACACAAACCTTTTCTTAAACGAAACAAACCAAGACCAGAGGTTATTCAGAATGATAGACTACACCAACAACTTAGGGTCGCTTCCACCTTTTTCCCATTGGAGTCTCCTCTACCACTTCCAAACCACCGTTGACTACCAAAGGGACCTTCCGCTGCAAGACGTCACCGAACATGACCCTTGTAGCCGATGTAAATACTACAAATCCCTTGAAGACACTGGTCAACACTGAAAATTATGAACCGCATTCACCCTTCCCCACTGGATTTACTTTCACCGTTTCCAGGGGGAATATTCAAACATGACGACGTTAAACTTCATACCCGACGAGTCAGACAACTCAAAAAGACCAAAACTCCCTTCAACTCCCCTAAAATCTGTCATTCCGCTGCGAGAGGATCCTCATAACTGAAAGGAGAAAAGAAAATACTTAGCACTATCACCCAAAAGGGAGATCCCTTACTTTAATCAACTGGAGGGTCAGCCAACGGCGAACTATCTGTATTCACACGTCATTCGCACATTGACTCTTTATTGGGGGCGTACACTAGCCAAGAAGGAGAACCGTGGACCCAATAAAATAGGTCTGATGGTCAAGACATACCACAAGAGAATACCAAACGTGTAGGGGGAACCACTGCAAGGTCTCCCTGATGTACTTTTCAAAAGAATTAACTAGCTACACACTTGCATGCCAACTTACAAATAAGAATTCAAACTCAGGACCCAAATCATTCAGAAAGGATCCTCAGCTCAAAATGCCTCACATCCAACATTTTCAAAACACAAGGACACGCCACACAAACACCGTTTACTAAAACACCAAATTTTTCCTTTAACAAAACATTTTTGAAAATAAGCAAACCCAGTGGGTTACAAAAACACCAATGGCATCCCATGAGCCTCGCACATGCATGTTCTCATGCCACACCGGCACCCACCTAATGTCTATCCAGGCACTCATCCGGTCGTGCCATTAATCATTTCCCTTTTTGAATACACTCATGCATGTGGTTTCCCAGGAGAATGTCAAGGATCGAAACCAAACCTTTCCATATTTTTCAAAACCAAAACATCCAACCCACACTTTCCAAACCTTTCACATCACTTTATTTTTAAAGCGCTTTATTTCAAAACATTTTCGAATACCAAATCATTTTTACTTAAAAACCAAATTCACACGATTCCAAAACCTAGAGACGAGAAGCAAAGCAGGAGGAAACTAGTGTTAGAGGGTGATTGGAGCATATGGTTGGAATCCATACGCCAATCACGCCATTGGCCACAGAGATTATTTTAGGACAGTGTCCCCGGCTCCACAAGGCTTACCAGACCCTGCGAGCTCACTAAGAACACTGACCCTACTCCCTTTTCGTTTCCCTTAGACAAGATTAACCGCAATGACAAAAGAAAACCCGGACAAACCTCAACATACTTTGGTAACTTGAGTGCCGCCACAAGGTGTGCCGGCCAGGCACCTTACTCATAGCCAGGTCGTCGAGTCCCGACAACCTTAACTTTTCTCTACACTGACTCTATCTCAAAAGAACACGACCCAAGAGAGAAAACCTCCTCTGATACCATTTTATCACGAACCAGGATGGGTCGCCATCCGACCCGGCGCCCGACCTGGTCCGCGGCAAGGCCCGAAGGGCGTTCCCGATCCCCACGGGCTGGCACAAGTGCCCGGGTATCGTAAGTAACAAGTGGGAACAATTTTACCCGAAATAAAAGATAGAAAAACAACTAGCCAGATAAATAAACTAAAACTGGAAAAAAAGGACAACCAAACCCGTCTTTAAACTATGAACATTTTTGAAGTCTACAAATCGAACCAAGAATTAAAAAGAAAAGACGACAGTGGAAACTAAATCTCTTACTCAAACCACCCGGTAAAAGAGAGGCCATACGACACCACTCTCCGTGAAAAGACTAACTACAACCCAAACCACCATCACTAAGCTCAATGCTTCGACCTGAAATACAAAAGAAACAGAATCTATATACACCCAAAGGTGTATGTAGGGTGTGATCCAAAAGGCCCAGTAGGACGTCACCCAATAAAAAGGTTCCACGAAAAATTATTAAAAGAAAAATACATTTTCAATTTTAAATCAAAGCAAAGAAGTAAATGCTGGAACAATTTTAAAGAAAAATGGGATTAAGGGAAACAGTTTCAAATAGAACTACTTAAATTAAAACGCACACACCCTTACTTTTAAAAAAAATAGCCAAAGTGTCACACCGATGAGTGTAAAGTAACCAATGAGCACTAACATGGGAAAGGCCGTATGGGTGTTAGCTAGCTTGGGTCTCTAGATCTTCATGTCTCGGTGAAACGTGGCTTAGAAGGCCACGACCCTCAGAAAACGTGGCTTAGAAGGCCACAACCCTCAGAAAACGTGGCTTAGAAGGCCACGACCCTCAGAAAAGCATATGTTTAGTTAGTGTTGCAATCGTCAGTCCTGCCAGTGAAACCGGGTCGAGTCACCTCTGGAACACTAGGTCACTAGTCTAGTCTACCCTCCTAGCTACCCGGGCTTCCCGGTTTGTTCTCAAACAAGTTTCAAGTTCCTGTCACCTACCACAATAATTCATAAAATCCAAACAGGGTACTTACACTCGCAAAATCACAATTTTACTACCCAAAACTGATTTTAAAACCACACACACACCAAAATCCTTTTTTTAAACTTAATCTACACTGCTTACACATTAAATTAAACTAGATGCATAATTTAACAAAACAATTTGATGATTAAGCAAACCCATAAAAGTGTTTAGTAAAGAGTTTTCAAACATGTCGCAAAACTCTTAAAGGAAAAAAGGCATTCAAAACCCCTTTTCAAAATAAA
This sequence comes from Viscum album, assembly GCA_963277665.1. NCBI lineage: Eukaryota > Viridiplantae > Streptophyta > Magnoliopsida > Santalales > Viscaceae > Viscum > Viscum album. Next base: position 1,094,999,989 of record OY728156.1, on the reverse strand, counting down.
ACATATTCTGACACATGCCAAAACATAAACCACATCATCCTCACTCCCTAACTCACACACTGCACAAATTACAAAAACAATAATAAAAAAATCCAAAAGTAAAAGCTTATAAAACAATTTAAAATAAATCACTTGAAGTTACCCACTAAACCCACACCAACCCCTCTTTTACGACTTAACACACCTGAAGTCATGACACAAATACAATTTGCATCACTTGCACAACTTAACAAGATAACCGCACAATTAAAAATCACTAACAGAGTTCTTAGCAGAAAAACACACTCCTAATATAACCAACCTACTAAATAATTTCCAATGAAAATCAAACGTCAAATAAATCCAACTTCACGCAACGAAAATTAATTGAATAATATGTCAATGAAATTAAGCATTGCAAATTAATTCTTCAAAGAATAAATTGGACGTAGAACCACCTACCTCGACGTCTAACCCCAAGAATTGATGAGGAAACTTCAAACTCTAGCGCGAAACCTTAATCGCACGCCATTTTCACCACAAGGAAGCTAGCGCAAACTCAAACACATGAATTTGAACCCAAAAACTTCAAATTAAAACCCCAAAATCGAAACATATACCTACTGAAAAAAAAGAAGAAACACTTAACCGGGGGTAGTGGTCGCCGGACCAGGGCTTCGCCGGATGAAAAAAAAAATCACCGGCCTTAGGGGGGTTGTGGTTGTGCGACAACAAGCCGGGAGGCGCCCGACCAATGGGAGCAGTGCACCAGACCACTGTGTGGCCAGCAGGAGAGGCGCACGGGGTAGCCGCTCTAGAACCGAGTTGCGCCGGTAGAGAGCTTTGCACTGGCTCGGGTCTCTCTAGAAGAGGAGTCGACGCCAGTGACCACTGGAAAGCCGTGTGCCGGTAGGGAAGTTCTGTGATGGCGGCCGTCCATTGAAGGGAGTGTGCGAGTTGTGTAGGAGGGGCTGGCCGGAACCCGCTGAGCACAGAGGAAAGGGAATAAGCAGAGGCGTGGTCGAAAAGTGCTCGGACAAGGGGATCAGTGTGTTGGACCAAGTGTGTCATGAGATGGGGCCGCCAGATAGGATAAAGGGGAGACGATGTAGCAGGTGCAGCGGAAGAACTGTTGAGGCTGAGCGGCAGCATCGCGTGCAGCGTGAGGGCAGTCAGGTGGCGGGATGGGAGATGGGCGGTTGGTATGGGGTAGGGAGGCGACTCGATACAGAGGGCTCCAGGAGGGAAGGTGCGACGGTTAAAGGCCAAGGGAAGCAGGGGTGGAGTTGGCGGCGACCTGAAGGGGGAGAAGGGTGCGCCAAAAACCAAAAATGAAATGGGATGAAACCCTAATCAAAAGGAAGAATAAAAAAGTAAATAAAAAAAATAAGGAAAAAAATGGAATAAAACAATAACTAATAATAATAATAATATAAAAATTAACAAAACAATAATAATTGTAATAAAATAAAATAATAATAATAATAATAATAATAATAATAATCTAAAATGACATTATTATGATTATTTTTATTAAAACAATTGCCAATTCATTTTATTTCAGTAATTTAAACATCAACAAGGCGTGTGGTGTACCGAGCGGGGCTGTGCGGCGACCCAAGCGAAGCCGCGCAGCTTCGACCGCATTGCGCTGGACGCAAACAAGACCAAAACACAAATAACTCCAAATATTAAGTCAGGTTTTGACCCAAACTACCTGAAACAAAGTTTTTTTTAAAAAAAATTAAATAAATAAATAAATAAATTAGAAACGACGGGTGTGACAATCAGACCACCTCTTTAGGATTGTACCCAAATCCAAAATAGATTAGATTTATGATAAAAAAGTCCTCTAAGAAATGTTTAGGGAATTAATTAAGGTATTTGGGTAGTTATTGGAAGAAACACAATGATTTTTAATTATGTAAAGTAGTGTATATGAGGTTCCCTTTTATAAGTGTGAGGGAGTGGCATTTTTGTAAATACCTAAAACTATTCAATAATGGGAAGTCACTCTTAAGAAATGTGCCTAAAAAATTTATAAATAATGGAGTGAAGAGGTTATATGTTATATAAAAACCACAAAAATTCAAAAATAAACATTTTTTAAATATATTATTCTATTTACCTCTAAGGTTACTCAATTTTACCATTTTAGTTTTTCACTCTGGTAACTAGTTTTTTTATTGTTTTTATTATTCATTATGACCAAAAATTAAGTTAAAATTTTCAAATAATATTAATTATTAAAATAAAAAATATTTAATCCATTTTATAAAATTCAATTCATATAAGTTTCATAATTAAATTTAAAATTAAACCTTCAAAATGTGTCAAAAAATAGTTTTTCAAGAAATTCATTTTTCAAATAATAGATGATCTTATATTAAATCTATAACTAAAAATCATCATTATATGACTTTAAATAAATATAAATTGATTTATAATATATATATATATATATATTATTTTTAATATTTTCTTAATAGGGGTTATTTTAATTAATTAAAATGGATAAACTTTATGCTCTTAAAAATAGTTTACAGGAAATTGTGTTTTAAGCATAAAAATAAACTTATACCAAAATCATAAAAATTGAAGATTAAAATGAAATTAATTAAATTATTATAAATAAAATTGTTTATATTTTACATTAATAACAAATCAAACATATAATGGAACTTTTAAATTACTTTATTTAATAAAAATAAATGACAGTATTTGAAAAATCAGTAATTTTAACTATTCACTGAAAAATAAAAAATTTCAGAAAAATCCCAAAATTTTACCCTAAGTTAATTTTTATATACTTATTTTAGAAATTATTTTTATTTTATAAAATAAAATTTATAAAAGTTTCATAAATTAATTATATTATTTTCTCACAAAAATCAATAAAAATTATTTTTGAAAGAAACATATTTTTGAAAAATAAAATATCTTTTTTTAAAAATTGAGTTCTTATTTCATAATAATTTATCAATAATTTTATATAAATTAGAAACTTTATATATATTTTATAAATTAGTTAATACTATTCGTACCCACCAATTTAAAAGCTTGGTTATAACGTTCATAAATAATCATGGTTCTTTTATGCTCGATGTTGCGTGCCACATATACTATCAAATATAGTTTTATTTTAAAAAAACTCAAGGTGTTACAATAATAATATTAAAACCAATAAACTTGGTTAAAATAAATTAAATCTTATGTTTATATTACAATAAAACACCTTAAATTCATTGTATGAAATTTATAAAATTAGTTTAAATAATTTAAATAAAGAATACAAATATTCATAATATAAACAATTTATATACATGAATAAGGGAATAAAAAAATAAATGAACAATTCATAAATTTATACATGAGATATAATGAACATATTATTTATAATTAATATAAAAAATTTATAATTCATTTCAAATCAATGTAGAATTTCAATAAAATATAAATATAAGCACTTTATATTTATATCACAAATACAAACTCTTTATATTTCATGTTTATATGGTATACATATGAACTTATTTCTATGTATTTGTATATAATTTCATTGAAGATTTTTTTTATTAAAACTCTACAATTAATGGGGTTGAATCCCATTATAATATTGGATAACAAAAAGAGCACCTGAAAACTATTAAGATCATATATAATCCTTTATTAGTTAAGAGTCTCAATCACATTAAGACACAAATAAATATACACCTTCTTCAAGTTTAAAATATATAGACTGAGTATGGGTGAAATCTAAATATTAATCATAATCATCCTTCATAATAAATTTCTTATTCTTCTTGGCCTTACAATTCTGAAAATATTCATCAGACTGACCTTACTCTACTTTAATAAGAAGATAAAAATTATTATTTATATAAAATGGAGAACTAAGTTCCACAAAAAACTCTTTAGGAATCAGATTTGGGTTAAATACACCCTGAAGGTCTTCATCAATATTTAAATAAAACAATAAACCTGAGAAATCCAATGGATATTAACATGCAATGAGATTCTAATAGTTTTTATTGTACCCTTCATCATAATTTATTTTCTATAATCAAAATTATAAATTTAATACCACTTAAATTAAGTCACTTTAATATTAACACTCACTATTAAACATTTAATTTTTAATTATTTTATAAATATTTAATAATAAATTATAAATAATTAAATATTAATTTATAAACCATTCATAAATTAACTAATTTTTTAAATTTATTTTTTATAATTTACTATAAATTTATAAATTATATAGTCATTTCATAAAATAAAATGTAATAAAATGAAAAAAAACTATAACATAGACTATGAAACATGTTTACCACTTTCTATGATATAAGAAAACCCATATCATTGGTAAATCATGTGTTTTAATATCCCTATATCAATAAACTTATCACATAATAAAAAATTATATATCACTTATGGTGATACAACAAATGAAATTTATTTCATAGATTTCATGGGTCTATCACTAATTCTGTTATGAATCACAAGAGGTGTTATCTCTATATTGTGATTAATGTTTCACTAAAAACGCATATTTTTTATGATAATAAATTTGACACCCTTATCAAAAAAGGATACAATAGACCATTTTTATTATAAATGAACAAAATATTCCAAGAATAGTGGTATTGTATATCACTAAGTGTGATACCGTGATTAACAATAATGATTCTACCATGTCTAAATTTAATATATCAAAATCATCAATATCGACATAATATTTTTTATAATACCCTTTTCCTTTGATTTTTTTAAATTTATAGATTATTTTAAACTTTATGAAAATAGATATAATACCACTAATGGGTTTTGAAATATAGCTTCATTCTAATTAATAGTTGGATAAGATAACAAAAACCAATTTTCACATGATATTTCCATGAGATATTTAAGAAAAATAACATAAAATATGAATAAAATACCTTAATTTTGATGCCAAATATTTACTTACAGCTGTTTAATGCAATCCTTTAGTAACAAACAATTACTTCTCACCTCTAAAGGTATCCACTAGTTATGTGAATCACCATAAAAATTTCTTGGTAGGTGTTTTTGATACCCCTATGTGCACCCATTTGGTTTAGTCTTCTTGGGGGTATTCATTTTGAAGTATAGAATGGGAGATCAACTCATCCTACAAATGTGATTGTTGTCTAGTCCTACAATCTCTTATAGAAATAAGAATTTCCATGAAATAATTTCCAGTAACAATATCAATTTCCTTTTTAATGAAAATGATTTGTTGACACTAATTCATTCTAAAATAAAACTTCACAGAGTATTATTATTAATATCTAGTATTTGATACAATTTATTTATTATGATATAGTTTAAAGTTTTATAGGAAGGAACTCAAAAATTTAATTCCATCTAGGAAGGAATATTGAATTAGGAGAGGTGGAAGGTTCCATGGTGTTGGTTTAGGCCAGTATAGGGATTCATATATACCCCTTATGGAGGAATCAAAACCCACATAGTTTTATATCAATGTTTAAGACCATATAAAAATATGTAACACCTAGGTGAATAGGGATTTAAACTTTAGTATAAAAAAGAAAGAACAACATACATTTTAGAGTCGTGTAAGCAAGGCTTATGTGTTATGAATTCCAAGCTTACATAGTAGGGACCAATTTTTTTATTTTTAAAAGGCCATTCACCCAATAATAATATTGTTCCTTTTATGATCATGAAACCAAGACTAATATTATTCGTTTTAAGGTTGTGTAACTCAAACAACTATATCTTGTAGTTTAAGCTTATATGACCAAGAACATTAGGTGAAAGGTTCCTAGAAATGAATTAAGTATGTGGCATATGCATGAGTATCCCAAAAATTCTATTTCATAAAACAAACTTGATAAGTGTGTGGGATTTACATTGAATGGATAGTTCATAACAAGGAGATCCTAGTGGATACTATGACTAACAACATTGGGAGTTCCACTAAGGGAGTAACTCAATGGATGAAACCCTTAAATTTAGTTTGAGTGAGAGTTAGGTGAAAATGTGGGGATTATTCCAGAAAGGAATCCCAAAATAGTGATTTATAACTCAATAACCATACTATGGTTTGAGGTTTGGAGGCATAATATGGGTTCCTTAAAATGTAGGATCCCTATTGTTAGAGGGATACGTGACTGACCACCCTTTGAGGATCCATGATAGTAAGATGAATGCCACATGAGAGATCACTTATAGAATAAAACATTCTTGTTATCAAATAAATACATGATTATATAGGTCATATTGATATAGAAAATGGACCAATCATGGGGATATAGTTGAAAAGGTGAAGGATTGGGTGAAGCTATCTTCTTATGGGAAATACTTGAGAAAAATAGAGCTACTAAATTCAAAAGGGCCACTTAAGTGAAATGGAGGTTTCTCACCTAGCTAAGTGACTTGGTTGAATATTATACCTTTATATAAGGTTTTGGTGAAACCAATTTTAATTAAAGGGGTATGACACCCACCCCCTTCACTTAACCCATCTCTAAATTTTCATTAAAAGGTGTATTTGTCTTAGGTCAATATCTAAGACCTAGGAAAATAAGTTTTTTATGAATGTGTTGTATATAAAAACTTTGGATGAATAAAATTCACACATATTCCATACATTCCTTTAGGTTTTTATCTATAAATAATTCACAAGAGTTCATGGATCTTAAACGCACTAAGATTATAATTATTTCTACTTTAATCACTCTATTCACCCTATATCTCCTTTGTGTGTTTTAAATGTAGAATTTGATGGGTTTATTTATAATAAGGTGGTTTAGTCATCTGTTCTTAATATTGGCATGAGTTCTTAGCATTGAATAGGTCACACACTAAATCTTCAGCATGGAACACACTTAACCTTCATTAGGGATCATACTCAGCCTTGACTAGGGTGCATGAATTTTCCTTTATCTATAAACTCTTAAAATTTTTCCTTGAATTTTTATAATTGTGTGAAATTTTTTTGAGAGAAAATAAATTCCTCCCTCAAAATTGGATCCATTTAGAACAAAAATCACAAAATTCTAAGGAAAATTAAGGATCCATGTGTGTGTTTATTTTTAGTGCCAAGGTAGTAAGAGAATCATTTCTCTTCTCCAAATAAATAACAAGAAGACCCCCAAATGGGAACTCTACTAAACTTATTTAATCTTTTAGATTTAGTTACATCTTTTCACATAGTTATAACTTGCATGAAATATTTTTTTTCATGTAATTCATTGAAAATATCTACATTGCTAATGAGATAATGAAAAAAGTTGAGTAAAAGGGATGAGTGTACATGGTTGAGAAATTTAACCTTTTACCTTGCCATTTTTTTTCATTTTTTACTTATATTCCAAGATTCATGATTTATTCAAGACACTTGGTTTTTAGTTAAGAATATATAACTATGATTTTTTTCTTAGACTGATATTTGAGATATTTGTAATAAATAAACTCCATGGTTGAAAATATCAAGTCCAATTAATGGGAACCTTATCTCATATTATCATTAAGTGATTTTTTTCTTTTTTAAATATAATCTCATCTACCACCAATAATCTGATAGGATTCCTCTATACAAAATTCATTTTATTGATAATGCACCAACTTTGGATCAAAGAAAAAATCTGTCATCCATGTGTTTTTCACCTTCATGGGATTGAATCTTGTAAAAAATTCATTCAATGAGTATATTATACTATAAGGTAATGATGAAGAATCATATAATTTAGAAAAATACCCATTCATCTTGGAAAATAAGATTTGAGTTCCCATTATAATCATCTTAAATTACTCAAACATTTTATATATTAAAAAAATGACTAGGGTAAGAGATATAATATCTAATGGGATCATCATACCAAAGGAAAGTTCATTGATTAGTGGTTATAGGCCTACTGGGTTCATTAGATCTATGAATAATTTGAACTGAGCCTGAAATATATTAGGTTATATATAGTAATATGGACTTCATAGTTTCAGTGTACTATTATACTAAACTTATTCTATAATTGATCATACAATGGTTCTTAGAAACCAAAACCTTTCACTTATTACACAGATAAGTTAAAGCCAATATTTAAGATATATACCAAATTAGTTGTATTCTAATTCTTAGTGAGATGTATGATAAATTTATATTGGTACGAAACATCTAGGATGATATTAATAAAATATTATTCTTTGTGAATGAGTTATTGGGGATGACTAAAAACTATCCAAGTATAGAGATTCATCCCAGTTTTATCATTCCATTCAATAAATTGGTAAACATATTTATACAATATCATAGGCCAAAATCAAAGGTTAATATACCAATATTTTTTTTACCTAAAATAATCACGGGGATAAAGGAATATACTAGTACATTTTAAAAGAAGTTCTATAAACAATCCTAGGTTACCAAGAAAGGCCCGAAGTGACATTTTCCCTAATATTGATAGGATTGTTAGTATTTTTCATCAATATATTATTGTTACCATCTCAGTATTCTCACATAAGTTTTAGGATGACCATGTTTATCATGGATTCATGATTGGAACTAAGGAAGTAAATAAATCTCAATATACCAATGTTGGGAAGTTTTTATTAGATACTAGACCAAATATAATAAGAAGAGGCTCTACACTAGATTTGTAGTCCAATTTAGATTTTTTATGGTTTGATAGAAACATACCTTTGGGATTATATATTTAAAATCCACATATAGATTTTATTTTTAGGTTTCAGACCAACATTTCTAGTGTGTGATTAGTGGTTATGGATACCAATTAACTTTCCAATATGACGAGGTGTCGTTCAAAATTTTCATTCACCTCATATAGATTACCCACTAGTGTAGTAATAAATAACACCACTACTATAAATAATGATCATTCTTATATAATCTCATTTCTAGATTAGGTGATCACATCTAGAGTTAATGAGATTACCATTTTTAAGCCTTATGGATCATATTTATTTGAATAATATTTCATGTGTATTCAAATGATTAATCCATCATCTTATTGCAGGGTGCCTAATAAGCATCATCTGATGGATGTATGTTGGTTTTATCTAATGCTGACATGTGAAGATATATACATCAAAATTATTCTACCACACATTACTATCATGATTAGTCTATCCATAGAATATGTTCATACATGGATAAATTATTTCTCAAATCATATACTGAAAGGATTCATTGATTTAGAACATGATTTATATTTCATACAATAACCATGGAGAATAATTCTAGTCTTCCAAACCATCACAAAGGAAGAACATCCACATAAAATCACAATATGGGGTTAATATCTTTCACATAGTGTGATGTTTTAATAAGTATAATCTTATTATATCTAGGTAATTTCCTTTCCTTGGAAATTTCTTAGGTACCTTGATTCCAACCGGATTAAACTCTTATTTAACAAGTCTACTGTTTCTTTTTCTGTTTGATTTAGTCATGTTGTAAAGGTTCTCACTTACCCCTTGAAAGTGTTAGAAAATAAAAAAGTTAAATTGGTGGTAAGTAAAATCTTATTATGATATTATCAAAAATGATCTACTAACTATTCTAGGAAAGACTTCCAATACTAAGGATAAAATAAAATCTTGATAATTTAATAATTCTATTGAATTATATTCTTCTCATTTTCATAATAGTTTGAAAATTTAAAATCCAACTTACAGGTTAATTATGGTAATATAGGATATAAGTATTTAGATGAAGAAGTTCCCATACAATATCTTAATATCCAAGATTTCCATGATAGATTTTATGGGAATAAACTAATAGAGAAAAATTCCCTTACCACGAGATCAATAAATTTAATTTTAATTGCATAAACACTTGTGACTATTGATTCCTTTTCTATAAGCCACATCATTTTATCATATGTTACAATCCTAGAGGATGGGGAATTTTCCCCCCAATAATACTATTAAAAATAAAATAGTGAGGAAGTGGTCATGAACAAATATTGAGTCCTTAATCACTAAGATCCCCTTAGCATAGATTAGTTGTAAAGAAAGTTGCCTTAAATAGATCTTTATAGGTTTATAAGATAGTGAATTTTACTACTGAGTGTTGTATACTGTTATCCAAATAACTTTGGTTGTTTAAGAGTAATTTATGACTTGAAAGGAATAATTTACTACAAATAAAATTATGAATAAATAAACTAGGGTTTTAAAACAAGTTATCTGAAAGTTGAATTCATGGAAGAAGGAAGAAACTAAACTATAAATTTTTATGTCCATTCAAATAGCCGTAATGAAAAAAACTTGAATTTTATTTGTGTTTTTCAATAAAAAGATTCTAGAGGTGGATATTATGGTTAAGAATTTAAAAAAAAGTACCTTTAGAGTTAGAAAAAGTGGCTAAGTAACTAATTTAATTAGATGAAGTAGTGACTACTAAGAAAATAAATCTTCAATAACTAATTGATACCTATCTCCAATCGTTGGTTTACTTAGAAAATTTAGATAACAAATTTTTTTCATAACTCTCATATTAATTTATAATTTTATTTCACATTAGTATGTAAATAATAGGATTAAAATTGAAAATTTTCACTTCTTAATGATTAGTGAAATGATTTTTTTTCCTGAAACATTTTTTTTATCTTTATGTAACTGTGCACACTCATGCATTGGGAAATAGTGAGATATCAGGAGAGTGTGTCTAGGATTATCCATAATCCATTTTAATTACCTATAGGAAGATAATATTTTTTTTCATTCAAAATATAGTTTGTCTCTTGATAACATTATATAAATCTACAATGAGTAATGTTAATGGTTATTGAATACACTTGAACATGAAAGAGTGATAAATTTTTTAAATCATGGTTTAAGATAATTGAGTTGAGGATAAACGAGTTTTAATTAATTTATTATCTTCCAAGACAAGTGTTCTTAAATGGGTATAGTCTGGTCATATATAGGGTGTATATGTTTTCATTGTGAATCTATGTTAGTCAATTAAATAAAATATGAAAAAAAGATTTGAATTACTATAGGATGCGTGATCTTGGGTGGGTATTGGTAGGACATGTATAGGGAACATGTTTCATTTCTATAAACCAAGGTTGGTCCATTTAGGTATGAGAATGTGAGATAATCAAGATAATTGAAACCATGAAGTAGGTTTGATAATAGTGAAAAAATGTTTAAGAAAGGGTTTGAATATGCTAAAATTATATGAGTGTGAGTTACCTGAACTGATATGTATGAAAATTTTGAAGGATCTCTATTTTTTCACTATATCTATAGATCTAATTATAATAACATTTACTTTTTTTGAGACAATTATAATTTCTCATAATCATTGTATCCTCCTTTTTTTTCACTATAAATATTTCATAAGCTATGAAAGGTTTGGGATTAGTGTGTGAAGAGTTGACTTTTTCTAAGTCTCCTATTGGTCGGAGTAGGACACTCAAGAGGGGGTGAATTGAGTTCCTATAAAAAAAACTATTAAAAAGTTTATTTAAAATATCCTCCCTATTAAAAATAAAATAGTACAGTTAACCAAGGTAGTAAAATTATAGTATTTTTACTGTTCAAATAGCTTCTTAGAATATTGATTAATTCTCAGTAATAACAATATAAGATATTGACACAACTTTTGAAACTATTCTAATAAGGAAAAATAGTTATAACAACTATCCAAGACTAACTATAAAAGTAAAATTTAGTTTTCTGAAATACAATTTAAAAACATAGAAATACTAAATTGAAAGACATAGTGGATAAAACAAGTGGTTCAGTGTCAAGTCGATACCTAATCCACCCCACTTGATGATCACCTACCACCAAGAAATATATAAAATAAGCTTTGATCCACACCCTGGATCAGGGTTAACAACAGTACAGATGAATGTCCAAGTCAAAAGACCTCTTCCACTATTCTACATAGAAAAACTAACAACCAAGTCACACAAAAACTCTTCGACAGTTATATGTGGGTGAAAAAAGGTGTAAACAAATATTTGAGTGAGGATATATTGTATCCTACAGTTTGGTGTAGGAGACAATGTGTGTTTTAATACAGATACACACACTGCTCAAAAAGTAACGAAAAAGTACACAACATAGAAAAGATAATGAAAAAGGATTATAAATTCTTTGAGTGTTGTTTTATACATCTCTATACTTGTAGGATATAGCAAATGTGATTTTTCAAGTCCTCTTGTGGAAAAAGAGACTTGTGAGTCTCGTGTTCTGGTTTCCAGTTTGATGAGATATTCCACATTTCCTTTGGGTTACTTCAAGGATGCATTCAATATGGATCACATCGGGTTATTATTTGTTTACAGGCAATATGAATTGAAAATTCTTCCTTCGATGTATTCTTTCATGTATGGTTGTTCTATTTTCTTGCATGGAATCCACTGCTTGCCAATTTTATCCAGCACCACAATTTTCTTTTTTATTTTGGGTGCTTGTGTTAGAGATGATAGGATGCACTATATCTACACCCCGTACCTTGTACTTTTTGCTAACAAGACTACAAAATAACATTAATTATATCAGTTTCATTAAATGACTCAAATATGACCGTTATAAACAACATTTAAATTAAATTGAAAAAGATAAAAAAATGGCTAAGTATGGAACAATGTCATAGTTGCGGTGAAACAGTCACAATGAGACAATCACAGTGAGACAGTCATGGTGAGATAGTCACATTTCCATAGTTTCTTTGAGATCTGGAACTGATAGCACAATTACGATGTCTAATCCTTTGTTCATTCTAGAACTAGTAGCAAGACTACGGTGTCGGGAAAACAATGTATTAGAAAATGATGTCTAGTCTTTTGTAAAAGTTATGAATGACGTCTTGTTATGGTGTCTTGGAAATGGTAGAAAGGAAACAGTGTCAGGTCCTTTGTGAAAATCTAGAACTGGTATCAAGATTACGGTGTCACAGAATTTGTGAAAATATGGAACCGGTAGCAAACTTACGGTGTCACAGACTTATCCAAATATATATAAGCTATCTTAAGAAGAAATATTCATAGAATGGATTAAGATTAACCATAATCATACTAAAACATAACAGAACAAGATTAAAAATATTTTACAAGATTCAAACATGATTTTTGACATGTTAAACATGATTTGTGAGCATTGAAACATGATAAGTCCAACAATATCCAAACAATATTTGTAAGCATTAAAACATGATTAGTCCAACAATTTAAAAACATGATTTATGAGCATTAAAACATGAGGAGTCTAACAATCTCTCCCATTTTGATGATAAAAAATCATGGCATATATAATCCATATATTTTAGTAAAGAAAAGATATTTGAGTATTGTTTCCAATGCTTTTGTCGGGGTGCGCGCATCCATCCGTTTTGGAGGATGCATTGTTTGTGTTTCCCAACATTTCCACTTTCCAAAGGTGGGTGGTATCCATTTCCTATTCAAGGACGTTTTATTATTGATTTAAATAGGATGATGGGATGTCACTTCCTCCTTCTGTGGATTCCTCCTCGGAGTTCCTTACCTAGTTTGGGTCTCCCTTAAAGATTAAGACGTTGTTCGTGAAACTCTTCTCGGTACCATGTATTCATGAACACCGGTTAATTACACTGCTTCTATCGGGAAATTCCAAGGGGTATGGTCAGGGAAGCAACCTTCGGCTAGGGGATTAGTCACATTGAACATCACTGGTGTGTCTAGATCTTGGAACACTGACACGTCTGGGTTTCTTCCCCTTATGATAGGGCTTCTCAAGGGTGAAGAAGCCCGACGCATCCCACGTTGAATGTGGGAAATTATATTCCATAGGCATGTCTCTGAGGTTTTCCTCAACTTTCCATGTTTAACACAGGGTATTCCGCGAGTTTAACATCTAGTGGAGATGGATCAGACTGATCAAAACACAGACTGGAGTGGATCAGATGGGTGTAACCCCTAGAGGGAACACTGTTTCTAGGAGCAGCGAGAAAGTGGGTGAAATGATTTCACTGGAATGCGGTGGCCTAGGTAAGAATCAAGATAGGTATGGATTGTTGAGATTGAATGGGTAATTAGATGAAAATGTTGTGAAAGTGATGGTAGTGTTGGGCTTGAGCCTCGAAGATGATTCCTACGTATCCCCATGGCATGAAATCAAAGTCCGCATAGTTTGTGGGGCGATGAGACACCTAAGGAGGCGGCCTGTATGGAGGTAACCCATAGGAAGTGGAACCTCCGGGTTAGGTCATGACCTTCCTGAAACACATAGGCTTGAGGGAAAGACCAGGATAAGACATAGGTGATGGACTTGAACCTCAGGGAGGCTTCCTACGTACCTTTCCTTGGAAAGGATCAAAGTACACATAGTTCAGGATGGGGAATGGTATTGGGGTGTACGCAAAGGATAGAGACTCAATGATATACTGGGGATTACGTATGGTTAGAATCCCGAGCTGGTCTGACACCTCTGGGGAAGACCAGAGATGCAGGTCTCAGAGAAAGGAATGACAACAGTTTACCACTAGATTGGGGTTGACAACAGCTTATCACTGGATGGGGTCACAATAGCTTACCACTGGATGGGTTTAGAATATCTTACCACTGGATATGGTCACAACGGATTTCCAATGATTGAGGTACAATTTCTAACCGCTGATTGGGGGACAGTTTAGTGTCATGCGGAAAAAAGGAGCATACAGTTAAACGTCGTGTAGGATGGGGGTGGACCGACATGAGGTAGTCAGGTCCAGTAGGTGTTGGGCTTGAACCTCAGGGAGGCATCCTACGTACCTTGCCTTGTCAAGGATCAAATTCCACAGAGTTCGGGATGGTATTGGTGAACCGACGTGAAGTGGTCGGGACTGATGGTTGTTTGGATTGAACCTCAAGGAGGCTTCCTACGTACCTTGCCTTGGAAAGGATAAAATTCCATGTAGTTCAGGATGGTTTTGGTGAACCAATGTGAAGTGGTCGAGACCAATGGTTGTTGGGATTGAACCTCTGGGAGGCTTCCTATGTACCTTGCCTTATAAAGGATCAAAGTCCACGTAGTTTGGGATGGTGTTGGTGAACCGACGTGAAGTGGTCAGGACCAATGATTGTTGGGATTGAACCACAGAAAGGATTCTTACATACCTTGACTTAGCAAGGATCAAATTCCACATAGTTCAGGATGGTGTTGGTGTACCGACGTGAAGTAAATAGGACTAATGGTTGTTGGGATTTAACCTCAGTGAGGCTTCCAACGTACCTTTCCTTGGAAAGGATCGAAGTCCATATAGTTCGGGATGGTGTTGGTGAACTGATGTGTAGTGGTCGAGGCCAATTTTTGTTGGACTTGAACCCCAGGGAGGCTTCCTACGTACCTTTCCTTGGCAAGGATCAACGCCCACTTACTTAGGGATGGTGTTGGTGAACCGACATGAAGTGGTCGGGACTAATGGTTGTTGGGATTAAACCTCAGGGAGGCTTCCTACGTACCTTGCCTTGGCAAGGATCAAAGTTCATGTAGTTTAGGATGGTGTTGGTGAACCTACATGAAGTGGTCGGGACCAATGGTTGTTGGGAATGAACCTCAGGGAGGCTTCCCACGTACCTTGACTTGGCAAGGATCAAAGTCCATATAGTTCAGGAGAGGTGTTGGGGATTACACTCTAGGGATACCCAAAGAGGATTCCATAGTCAATGATTTCTCTAAGCCCACATGAGTCATGATCAGTGTGAGAAACAATAGGTAGTAAAGACTTGATGATCACGTCATGAAAGATGCATCCATGGGAAGTGGAGTTGGGCTTACATGTGGTTAGCCGCCCAAAAAGGAAACAAGGTTTTATGCATGGTTACCAGCCCAGGGAGATGAATATTGGGACTTATTCCAAAATGGAGGCCTGGGTGGCGACAAAGCCCAATAGGAGAGGGATTTGGCATGGAAGAGAGGAGGGTTATGGTTCCCATCCCCGCACCTGGTCCTTGGCACTAAATAAGAAAAGAGGGGGAGTAGGGACACTACCTCCCGTAAGAAGGGATAGGGTCTTACAACAAGATGGTTTCCCTTCCCCATGGATAGGAGTCGCTCCAGCAAAGAGGATCTCATTCTATGTGAGGAAGACCTCACTCTCGTAGAGACGAGCAGGCATAGATAATGTCCGAGATAGGGTGCCCCGCATAGAGTGCGCTGGGTGAGGTCATAGTTTAACATCATGTGGTGAGGATGATGGTGCATGGTAGTTTAATGTATTACATCTCAGATAAGGAGGGTTCAATCCGCACCCCTTGGACTTACATAACTGATACCCGCCCACCCTTGGGGAAGGGAAGGCATCAACAATGCTGTGGTGAGGGGGTGTCATGGAGTGATCTATTAAAAGGCCCACATTAGCATGGCTATGCGAAGAAGAAATAGCTATTAGCGTGCCTATGAGAAGAAGTATAAGGCTAAGAAATGCCACGTAAAGCACCGCCCAAGGGACTTTGAAGTCACTTCTTATAAACTTGGAGGGTCGTATGGGAGAAAGGTGCATGACATAGATATTCCGCACGTAAGAGGGCTTCAGACATGGGGACATAGGGTAAGGACGACACATGGAGTGCCAAAGGAAAGTTGCGCGCAAGATGAGGGGGGTGAACGCAAGATGGAATGGTTGCATACAAACCGGAAGGATGCATTCAAGGTGGAATGGTTGTGCACAAACCGGAAGGCTTCGTGTAAGATGAAATGGTTGCGTGAAAACTAGAAGGATGCACGTAAAATAGACCCGATGTAGGGGGAAACTTACGCGCAAGAAGGATCTTTTGTGCACAAAGGACTTTGGGTAAAATGAAATGAATGAGGATCATGCCCAAGAGGGCCCAATCGAAGGGGGAACCTTGGGGGACCTATCATGAAAGATCCAATACCTTGAGTCCATAGTGTTTTTCGCATGGTCGCAAAAGATGTGTTTTTCATGCAGCAGAGCATCTCTTCATCTTCTGTAACCATCCCGAAGGGTCGGGGGTTCATTTAAATTTATTATCGAAACCCCCAGAGGCTGCGCGCAAGAGGATCTGCGTGCAAGGGGGGGGGGGGGGGGGTTGATGTCGCATTGGGTGTAGAAGGGTTTACACGCCAACAGGTAACTTGCGCACACACTATCCCTTTTTGCTCAGGCCTTAACTGATTTTTGAGCACACCGTCGCGAAAGGGTCCCTTTGACATCGCATTGGGTGCATAAGATTTTGTGTGCCAAAAGGAGTGTTACACGCAACCCCAAGCTCTTGCGCGCTAGCACCTTTGGCAGTTTCTAGTGGGTGGCCGCAGAAGCCTACCTTTGACATCATATTGGGTTTGTAAGGGTTTGCGTGCCGAAAAACATCTTGCACACCAAGTATAATTCTTGCGCGCAACTGCCTTGGTGGGTTTTTGATGGGTCGCCATGTAAGCTTCCCTTTGAATTTTCATAGGGCATGCAAGGGTTTGCACGCTAGAGGGAATCTTGCGTGCAACCTATAATTCTTGCGCAAAGCTTCCTCTCGCATCATAGAATCTTCTACTCCCCCTCGACCAGACTTTGCTTTCTTTGAAAGGAACCAATGCCGACCCTATCTGAAATTCATCATCAAAAAATTCCCCCTCAGAATCGGAGCTGATGGGGGAACTAAAGGTCAGATTCTGAGGGTCGCGTCGAAAAGTAGGAAAGTGCCTGTTCAGTGAGCATAAGAATGGGATTTGGGCACCAAAACCTCTTTTGCACGTGAAAAAGATGCATTTGTGCCTTTAAACAGGATTAGATACCCCATATAGGTCCCTACTTTGACTTCTTCTGTATGACATGCGCTTTTATCTCGTACGCGAAAAATATCCCAAGCAACGCACAAGTTTCCACGACCATTTCTTCGCTTTGTGTGTGTCCCAATCACTTGCACACTAGCGGCATTCTTTTGCGCACCTACTGTTTTGCGTGCCGATTCCACACTCTTTTGCGCATACCCTTTGGACTTCAAAAATGGATTCCCAACAAACTGATTCCAAGAGGGAGGCCACTGTGGCTACAAGGAGGACTCAGATGATCAAAAACCCCGAAATTATTCATGCGAGGAGGGTTGTGTCTGATAATCAGATTCTTTTTTTTCATGCTTACGCAAGCTCAAAAAGATTATATCCTGAGCGATAGCCTATGGTTATGGAACTTCGGACTTCTATAGGAGGTACTGATGCCCGACTTTGAGACAGATACATTGTGGTCATGGGTGACCCACTAGGATAGTCTCCCGCAGTTCAATATCATGAAAAATGGAAATACTGCTAGGGAAACACAAAACAAAACCATCTATGTCCGAAATCCAAAGACCATGACTGTTGTAGGGAGCGATCTAGTTCCTGAGGAATCTTCCACTCTTTATTTAAGTACCTTCAGAAGCAGTATTATTGACGAGATGAAGAGTTGGCCGGAATGGGATTTCAAATCCAGAGGAAACTTAACAGGTGAATGGGAATGGGTGTACTAGGTATGGAAGAAATTTGAGGAGTTTGGACTAGATCTGCGATCTATCAGGCTCTTCGAAGCTATTTGGATGTCCCAATTTCACTTCTAATTGTAATAGGACCTGGTACCGGAATTGTTCAGTCGTTAGTCTCCTGACACCAACACCTTCCACCTCCACCATGGGGAGGTGGGAATCTGTCTATGGGACATCCACTGTATTGGGGGAATCACCTTGGAGGGGTACCAGTATGACAAGTTCCTCCCGATAGGGAATGACTGGGGGGATAGGACGCGTACCCCTATTATGTCATGGCACCTACTGGATCTGGCTAAATAGGAGTTGAAAATAAAATATATTTTGAAGGACATATCTTATTTAGGATGGTTTAGTCTTTTCCTGACTTAGGACATGACTGTAAATATTCTAGGCTGAGGGAAGCAATGCTCGAACACATCTTAGAGGGGAAAAGTGGGATCATACTGGAGGGTCCTAGAGGTAGGAGAGTACCGATCATGGGGCTTTTCCATAAATGAAAGTCGGGACCCAAATGTATGATATGCTAGGTTTCTTGATTAATTCTTGAGAAGGGGGATATTTTCAGTGAGGGACACAAGGATGGGGGTCCTCTTAGGGATGATAGTGATGGTTGAGATTATGGCGGCGAAGAATAAGGTTAACCTGGGTGCCAGTGTTGGCCAGACTGTACAGTATTATGGGGCATATCTTGAGGGAAAGTATGCCCAGAAGGATATGAAAACTATTCCTGATTCTTCATGGATGGGTTGCATCCCATTGTGGTGGGTATGAATTCCCGAATTCCATTCGCCCCTAGTAATGGTATGTGGCAATCCCTCTTGAACATTGCCAGAATCCACCCACTAACACTCAAAGAAGAAGGGATCAAGCTCAATATCGGCAGCCATACCCATTTCGACTTCCACCCATTCTGGACCCTGGTTGGTCAAATGTTAGATGATGGGTGAGGCCCATTGGAGCATAGGGAGTACCTGCAAAGCATCTGGGGCAGTGTACTAGTAGCTCAGATTGATGGTAAAATCTTTTGCGAACCGTACGTGCCGACCGGGTTTTCCAGGTAGTTTGAGTGCATGCAATAGATTCCAAAGAAAGTATATATAGAGGTTTGGGAAGAATGAAATCCTTGTATTCTATTCCAAATCTGGATTATGTTTATAGAGGAAGGCTTGGGTGAAATTACCACTCTTCCTCCTATTGATGTCAGTGTAGGCCTGTCAACAGAGTATGCCGAACACTGGACAAAAACATATCCCAAGGAGATTCTTTGGAAATGCATCTAGAAAATTAAGGCAGCCAGTGCAGATCCTGAAGAGAAAGGAGGTAGAAGAAGTTCCATGGGAGAGGTGAAAAAAACAATGGGTCAGGTGGATAGCATGGCATAGGCTGTCACTTCATCGTAAGGAACATCACAAGCCGAGAATGTGCCTCCACCTTCCGATGAGGGGTGGTCTCATGAGAGACCTCATGGGACAGCTAAAGAACTTCTGAGAAAGCAACTCAGGCACCTCCTAAAGCCAACTGTCGATGCCATATTCCCCTCTCTGTGGTCTTCTTGAAAAACACTATGACAATCTATGTCCATTGAAGAGTTATGGCGGAGGTTGGTACGCACCAAGCTCGATTTTATAGACATAGGGCACATCCAAATGATGGATAGGGTAAACTTTCATCTCCTATATGCATAACTGATAGCTATGGATATGTACGCATGCCAGCAGGGGCGGTATGAAGAACCACATCTTCTAGTGAAAGCGATGCTTGGCCAGGAACATGAACCAGAGAAGCTGCCATCCGAGGATGAAGGTATAGGGGAGAAATAATAAGAAGAGGAAGAAGAGGAAGAAGAGGAATAATGTAAAGAAGGTGGAGGTGAAGAAGAAGAATAGGAGGACCAAGTTGAAGGTCTTGGCGGCGAGGGACCCTCAGAAGCTCCTACTCACCAATGAATCTCTTGAGAGAGCGACAAAATTGTAGGCTCTGATGCAGAATTGGATGAGCAACTTGAGGTGAGTCTTACTCTTATCTCTATTCGCCTTTATCTTCTCAAAATCCCAATCTGTCAACCGAACTCTATCCCGTTTAGGATCTCATGGGTGAGGGTTCATAGAAAGACTTCCCTTTAGGGGTTGACGATGCACCTATGGACATAAGGGAATGTTCTTAGGAACTTTTACTCAGAACTGAACAAGGTGGGGAACCAGTTATGGTTGGAACAGATAGCGATGAGCCCAAAGGAAGTGATGAAATGGAAGCCTCTGATCTTCCCGCTATCCCCATGATCCAGGAGGAGTTAGTGTTGGTGATCGAGTTAACAAGTTCCAAAGGATCTCCTATAGTGGAAACTCCCGCTATAACACAGGTGCTGGACACTGTCGCACTTGGATCCCATAAGCCTTTATCTTTGCTGGATTTATTATTCACTGGAAAATTTAGTTAACCAAGACACTGATCCCCAATGTAGTGATTGCAAGGTTGGAGGCTCGACTGACCATCGGGTCTAGAACATCTATAGGAGACCTTCCAGTGACCACATCAGTTCTTGAAGAAGAAACTATTAAAGGTGGCCTTACCCCGATACTTGATGATTTGGAGGTTGCGATAATGGGTGGAAATTCTACTGGGGTGGAGCTCCATCCTGACGAGGGTGAAGTCACTGAAGAAGAAGGAATTCTAGAAGAGGACCCTGCCACTGAACTCCTGGATTCTTTCCCCGAGTACAGGCCTGTGGACCCTGAGGAGATTGATGATTCTGACTCGGATGCTGCTGAGGAGATCCATATGACATGATTCAAGGCATGGAAGTGCATCAAACGCTTTATCATCCATCCATAGGTAGAATGGCTAAGCCAGATGGGGTCGCTCCGCACCTGGCTACGCTTTCTGTATGCTGTAGGGGTAAATGCTCACCATATTCACATAATGATCCGTGATTACATAGTGGAGAAGATACGAGAGAATAGCCAACGTTCTGACATTTCCCAGTTCCAGAAAGAGTCAGAGAATACTCAGAAATTCTCGAAAGAGGAGTATGAGGTCTGATGCCTTGAAGATCAAGGGAAAGAAAGGGAGGCATTCATTGAAAACCACTCTAAGATCATCGAGCAATTGAGGTACCAACTGGTAGATGATCAAGAGTAGATAGTGAAGGAAAATCACCAAATGATTGAGCTCCAAACTGAAAAATCACGGGCACAATCCAGGGATAATGATTTATGCTCTTCAACTACTAACAAAGAGAAGGATATCAGGGGGCGGGAAGCAATACTGGAGGCCACAAGTCGGAAGGTGGAAACATTGGAGCAATCCATCCAAAACATCAATCCTTAAGGGAACTATTTTGGAAAAACTCATAAACTTATTCTTCTTCACTTCTGCTTATTCTGAACTACATGCATGAATAGATTATTCACTTGTTTTTTCAGTTTGATGCATTCTAACCACAATCTTGAAATAATTATTAATCAATCCCTAAGCTCACGTGGGTAATGACTGATGTGAGAATCAAGGGATGGTTGCATTGTTACTTATTTTAAATGTGGGAGTGCCAACCAAACTTCAGGAATCCAGGGTATAAACAACCCATATAGGATTCTGAGAAGAAAAAGGGGAGATCTGACTAGAGGATGAAGCTCTCAGAATAGTCGAATTGCCATCTTCCTTATGTCCTCTGGTGTATGAGCATGGTAATACCAGGGGCATTTGAGTCAATCCAAACATAGGGGAGTGGAAAGTGGGATTCAAAATACCCAAAATTCGGAAGACTGTAAAGGTGGCATGATAATGAAGGATAACTATTGACCATGTTCAAAACACAACATACCTATTGCGTTAGCCTAATATGAGGATAACAAACGAGGGCTGACCACTGACCATGTTCTAAACATGGGACCTGACACAAAATGTCATCCATTAGTCTTCTAAAACACTGACCCGGGATAGTAGTCAAGCCATAGGCTGAGCATCCTTACTATTAGGGGGTTCTTTCAGACATGAAAGAAAATTAGGATCCAAATAAAGGGCACACAAAGTGTGGAGAGTGGAGTGATTGGTTGTTCGACTGGTGTCCAACACTCTTGAAATTACACCATCATGGTGGAAACACATTAGGTGGGTGCATCGGTCTGATCAAGGATCAAAATTACTTCTAAAAATGACCTCTTTGGTGAGAATCTGGAACACATCATACAGATGTGGACGATGGATGGAATATTTCAACTTCATATGGCTTGGATTGAGGTTGGGGACAAGGGGACAGAAGGACTAATGACCCTAGGGCTGGGCCCGAGGAAAAATTCCCAGACATCATTATGTATCCCATGCAGATGAGAATCAAGACAACGTAGTTCTTAAAGCACGATGTGGTTAGAGACCAACGCTGGTAGGGGGGAATCCTCTCTAGAAAGGAAACTGGCACATCCCATAATTATTATGGGTAATACTAAACTTGTTCAGGGTAGAGCTGTAGTTACATGGTTCCCAAAAAGAGTTTGAGCTAAGGGGCTGAAAAAGAGGGGGGCAGTATTTGAGATTTCTAGGGCTGGACCCGAAGACAAGATTCCTGAGCATTCCTACATATCCCATGAGGATGGGAATCAAGCCATACATAGTTATGGAAGATGTTGTGCAGTTTAACATCTATGGAAAGGATGTGATGTGGTCTTAGTTTATGGTCATAGGGATCAGACCATATATGGAAATGAGTGAGGGAGACACATGGTGTGGTAAGTATAAAACCCAACATGAATGAGGACATAAGACAATACCACAATGTGCTCCCTGAGAATCTTTTAGGTCAAGGGACCAAAAGTGAAATTTAGGTTGGGCCCAAGGCAAAGTGCCTGGGAATTCCTACATACCCCATGAGAATGGGAATAAATCCATACATAGTTATAGAGATAGCATGGTAAGGTACCAGTGCTAGGGATAATAAGGTTGTTCGGGTCAGTCCTTCACACCAAAAGAAGTGGCATTTGATAGATCTTGTTTGTCCTTTAGGGTAGATGTGTGTTTTTTGTGAAGCGATAAACCTTGGATAGAGAATCCCGATATCTCTATAGGAATCAAGCCGCATGTAGGCATTGAAAAATGGTATGGTGGGTGACCAATAACCAACATGATGTCCCCTTAAGTGAGTAAATCACAATGAAGCGCTGTTTTTTTTCATGTGGCCAGGACGATAATGTCACAGTTTTAGGGTCATGTGATAGGACCAACCAATGCATTTTAACATCGTGTAATAAAGACAAAACAATTTAAAGTCAAGTGGGACCATAAGGGGAATGAACATGAAATGATAAAGAATACCTGATGTGAATGAGGACATAATCCCAAACATGCCACACCATGGAATACTATAAGAGTCAGGGCCTAAAAGGATGAACATAAGAGATAATTAGTGGAAGTTGAGATGGACCCAAAGATGAGATGTCTAGGCATTTCTACATATCCCATGAGGATGGGAATCAATCCATACATAGTTCTAAGGAGAGGACATATAAGGAGATCTTAGTTTAAGGTCTTAGAGCTCAGACCATGGATAAGCAAAACTCTTCCAAGTGAGCGCAGACCTTGATTAGATCCCAAATCTCATGTGAGTCAAACTCCTTGTGGGAAAAAAGGGCAGAATAGGTATTTGTAACACATGGGATACATGTAAATGGGAAATCAGTGCGGATCCCCGAACGACACCTTACCACAACTTTGTCCTCCTAACATGAAAATGTTCACTGAGGGATAGTACTGAGAGTGTCGAAATTCCACATGGACATGATGGAGTAGAAAATGATGAGAATTATGAAACCAACATTTAATACTTGATAGGGTTGTCATGATGATAGAGGATAACTGTTGACCATGTTCGAAACACAATATCCATATCGTGTGACCTGGAATGGAAAAAAATGAGCGTCAACCACTGACTATATTCACAATATGGGATTTGTATCAATTTTTCATTCGAAACCCTCGAGGAAGTTGGCCCGAAATGGTATAAGAACCCTTGGGCTAAGTGTCCATGCCATTTGGAGGTCCCTTAGGATGTGAAAGATGATGAAAACCCAAATTAAGGGGACATGAAGCCTGAAAAATGGGTGAGATCATGTCTAGGTAGAATATGACACTCAAGGTTCTGAACCAGAGTACTCTTGGGCACATTGGTGAATTGTCGGAGAGGGCCAAGGGGCCCAACTTAAGAGCAGCTAACTTGAAAAGATGAGTGTAGAAAAGGGGAGTGAAGGAATCTTAGGAGAAATAGGTACGTGACATGGTTGTTACAAACTCGACGTGAATGGAAATATAATCCCATATCATACTGTATACCCCTCCCCTATAAGGACTCAGTTCAAGAGGCAAGAATGATAAGGAGGATTCTTATAGAAGGGGATATACCAGAATATTAGATGTTCGGGTGGTCCTACATATCCCATGAGGATGGGAATTAAGTTATATGTAGTTCTGGAATGTTGTGCGGTTTTACGTCATATGGTGAGGACGCTGGTGGGTGAAGACCTCCAAGAAGAGAAACACATGGTGCAGTTATAATAAACCTTATGTGAAATGAGGTAATAATCCCACACTTCACCATATATTTGGGGAGGTATCTGGGCTAAGAGGCTGGACCAAATGGGGTGATCTTGGAGTATGGGTCTAGGCCTATAGACAAAAATATCCGGGTGTTCCTAAGTATCCCATGAGGATGGGAATCAAGCCATATGTAGTTCTGAAAAGGCCATGCAGTTTAACATCATGCAGTGAGGACAAGGGAGAATTGAATAATGAGAGGGGCACATGGAGTGGTCATAATAAATCTGTCACCAACGGGGCGAAATAAGTTTATGCTACATCATGCGAGATCCTCTTAGAGAACTACACCCAGGGGGGTAATCAAAAGGAAAAATTATGTCTGGGCCCGCATTCTAGCATTCCTACGTATCCCATGAGAATGGAAATCTAGCCATATGTAGTTACTGGAGGTGCTATGCAGTTTAAAGTCATGAATCAAAGAAGTTGGATAGTTTAAGGTCATGCAGGATCATCTACAGTTTAACGTCGTGTAGGAAAACATACAGTTTAATGTCATGTAGAACCATAATGGTACATCTACCACTTGCAGTTTAATGCCATGCAGGAAAAGTGTTGAATAATTTTACATCCTTTAGTTCGGAAGAACCACACATTTTAACGTCTTGTGGTATGGACATAATAGTTTAAGGTCATGTGGGAATGGGTACCATTTAACATCCTACGGAATGACATACAGTTTAACGTCATGTGAGACATAACAGTTTAGGGTCATGTAGGACCCACTTGCTCAGGCAAAGTACCTCTTGAGGAACTTGGCATTGGTGGGGGGAGTTATACGGTCACCATCCATGGTAACTAGGGAGTATGTGCCATTGGGATAAACCTTGTGAATGATGTAAGGTCCTTCCCATTTGGGCTCCAATTTGGGTGGTTTTTTTCCAGGTATCACTAGTGTTCTCAAGGACAACACCAAGTCACCTTGTAAGAAAGAGCGGAAGTTAACTTTCATATTGAAATATCTAGCTATATTTTTTTGATGCCTCTTCATATTGTGTAGGGAATGAACCCTATTCTCGTCGAGTGCTTCCAATTCATCCAAACGAATTTCAAATACTTTATCTGGTGCTTACTAATTATAGACAGTTGTGCGTAATTAAGGAAACTGAATCTAGATGAGTAGGACAACCTCTGTTCTGTAGACCAAGGAGTATGGGGTCACCTGTTTGGAACTATGAGTCATTGTTTCAATAAGACCAAAGGGCGTTGGGGAGTTTTTCTGGACAACTCTTCTTATTCTGACCAACCATTTTCTACAAAATGTTATAGAGAATATTGTTGAATGCCTCGATCTTTCCATTTTCTTTCGCATGATAGTGGGAGGTATGGTTAGAATGTATGTTTTACTTGACATACAATTTCTTTAACTATGCTACCCAGAAGTTGGTGCCGTTATTAGTGAGAATTACATGAGGGAATACAAACAGGTAAATGATATTGGAACTCACAAATTCAATGATATAACGAGACTTTACCACCTTGAGAGGAATCGATTCTACCCACTTGGAAAATAAATCTGTAGTGGTCATGATGAACCTTAATTGGAAAGCTATTTCCGGTGGATATGATCCCATGACATCGAGTCCCCAGACTGCAAAGTTCTAAGAGTACTTGGTAGTGTGGAGAGGCTCTGGTGGCCGAA
Source organism: Viscum album (assembly GCA_963277665.1). Classification (NCBI taxonomy): domain Eukaryota; kingdom Viridiplantae; phylum Streptophyta; class Magnoliopsida; order Santalales; family Viscaceae; genus Viscum; species Viscum album. Next base: position 1,094,973,328 of record OY728156.1, on the reverse strand, counting down.
ATTGTCATGAATTTGGCATGCATGGCACCTCTTGGAAAACTCGATGCAGTCACAAATCATAGAGGACCCAAAATATACCTGCCTTTAGATCTGGTGAGATAGTTTCAGCCCGGTCTGATGAGCCCTATAGGAACTGAAATGAACCTCCTACATGACTTGAGAAATATCAACTCCTTGAACAGAGGAGAATCCCATCAAACCCATGCTTGTAGAGAATCTACTCGAGACCAGGACCACTCTAGAGGGTAAACTGTAATGCACAGAATCAGATTCACTCATGCTTGGCTCGATCTGCCGAGATATTAGCATTTTAGTGGTACTCAACAAAGGAGGTTCTTCAGTCAGGGGTCACTTCAATCACTACATCCGGGGGACTTGGAGGTCTTGACGTGGAGGTGCCAATGGTAAGGTGGCTTACCTGCGGGCTATTATTTTCATCTAAAGTGACAAGAGAGATGAATCTCCAATGTTCCATGTGGATAATTAAATCATCATGTTCAAGCTCTTCAGGTGATGTAGCTAGTCTATACAAGATGTTAGCTTGACCATTATACGATTGAGGGACATGAGTATCTTTTGTATGAGATGAGAACTGGGCTATCAGCTAGAGGGTATGTTCCAACAGTGGTAGGATCTCTGGATTCCTGATGAAATAGTCACCATTGATCTTCTTGATGACTATTTTAGAGTCCCCTTTCACATGAAAATAGGGAATATCAATCTCGAGGGCCAGCTCGAGGCCAGTGATGAGAGCCTGATACTCTAACTCATTGTTGGTGCATCCTTCTGACAATAGGAATAAATATGACAGAATGGCTTGTGCTGGGCTAATGAAGACGATATCCATTCCTACTCTGTTGAGCCTGGGGTAATTGACCCTTTTGTTAGTAGGGCTCCGGGAATCACCATCAAAGTGAATTTTCTATCACATGGTGGCTTGATCTACTGAGAGGATGGCCTCATCAGAAAAATAAAGGTCCAGGGACTGGTTAGAGGGAGCTGGATGGGATACAAGGAAATTTTCTAATGATTTCTCCTTAATATCCTTCTGAGTGAAAAACCTGATGTCAAACTGCTGAAGGATTACTTTGAACTAAGCTAGATGACCTATCAATATGGGGCGGTTCAAGATGTACTTCAATGGATCCACTCGGGACACCAACTGTACCTCATGGGGCTGCAAGTAATTTTGTAATTTCTATACTGTGAATACCAGTGCGAGGAAACTCTTCTCAATAGGGGAGTATATGGTCTCTGTATAGAGGAGCATACGACTGAGATAGTAGAGACTATTATCTTTTCCCTCATTGTTCTTCTAGGAGAGAAGGGCGCTGAGAGATCGTTACAGGGTGGTCACATAAAAGAAAAACAGCTTTCTGGAGACAGGTGGCATTAAGACCGATGGCTGGAGCAGATACTTATTGATTTCCTCAAAAGAAGTATGAAATTATTCTTCCAACTCGTAGACAATGCCTTTCTTCATGAGTTAAGAAAAGGTCTTACACTTGCCTTCCAAATTCTCAATGAATCTGTGTATGTAGGCCAAGTGGCCTTGGAAGCCTCAAAGCTCCCGAATATTGCTCGGGGGAGACATCTGGCTAATGGCCTTGATCTTATCTGGGTCGATATCAATGCCCATGTATCTGACAATGAATCCAAGAAACTTCCCGGAGGTGACTCCAAAGGCATACTTCAATGGGTTCATCTTCAGGTGGTGGGAACGAAGGAATCCAAACACTTTATCATGGTCTTTGAGATGGTCCTGACGCTGAATATATTTAACCACTAGATCATCCATGTAGAATTACACTAGTGTCTCGAGGATCGACTTAAATATGCGATGCATATCTCGTTGATATGTGGAACCTATATTCTTTAGACCGAAGGGCATGACTTGGTAACAGAAAGTACCTTGTGGTGCCCTAAAGGCCATAGATTCCTCATCCCTAGGATCTAATCAGATATGGTTATACCTGGAGTACCCATCCATGAAGGAGAGGTCTTGGAACCCAACTGTATCATTAATTAACAATTCCATCATAGGGAGGGGAAAATCATCCTTCGGGAAATGATGGTTGAGATCCTAAAAGTCGATGAAGACTCTGATCTTTCTATTCTTCTTCCTAACTGGCATAATGTTAGATAGCCATTTGGGGTACTGGACCTCCTTAATGAAATTGGTTCTGATGAGCTGATCGACTTCGACCTCGACCATGTCACCATGAGAAGGGTACATCTTTCTGGGAGGCTTCTTAAACCCACGATGGTTTGCTGGGAGGTTGAGGTGGTGGATGACAACCTGGGGATCCAGCCCCAACATTTCATTATAGCTCCAAGAAAATACATCACAGTGTTTTTTTAGGAATTCCACACACTGATTTTTCTCCTTGAGGGGTATAGCGGCACTGATCAGTGTGGGTTTCGAATCTATCTCGCCACTGAGATTCACCTGCACCAGTTTATCAACCGTGGTAGAGACACCCTCTTCAAAGGCGGGGGGAGCATTATCTAAATCCTCTTCTTCACTTGTAGAGGAGGGATCCTTAGTGGTAGGAGTTTCCTCTGAGTGAACAGATCCCGATGGGAGACCGGTACCAGCCTGAGTGGCGGTGGACACTATATCAGGGGACTCCTGTGCTGCCGAAACCATAGCGATGACGGTTGTCGATCTGATCCCATCTAGTCTTCACCCCAAGGGGCCACACTTGATGATATCGAAGCAATAGTGACGCATCTTCTTGATATGGTTTATCCCATCCTAGTGAAACAATAAAGTATTTCATATTTCTATTGCCATGGGGCAGACATCTCGGTACCTTATGGGTATAGGGGGATCTGGGATCACTCGAGCCTGATTCGTGTAGGAGTATGAGGTGATCTTCCAATATTCCTTAGACTTGGTAATATTCTCCCCCCTCATTCAAGAAAAAATGAAGCATTGTCCCATGCCCAGGGTTGTAGCCTCCAATCGGTGGATTGGAAAGATGTAGGCATCATCTAGATCTATGCATGGGTCGATCACAGCCGGAGCATGCTCAACCTAATTAGACTGAATTTTCATTTCCTTTCTCTTGTAATAGTCAACATACAGATAGAGGGATTCACAAGAGGAAAAGGGATACATTTCACCTTGAAGTACACCCAATCGACCATTAAGGGAGTACTTGAGGCACTAGTGATATTATTAAGGAACCTCCGCATGAAGGTGGAACCATGGCATGTGCATCAATGCATTGTAGGCGGTGTCCTAGGAATCAACCACGAAATTAGTGTTGGATACCGTACCACTGAACTAGGACTTTAGGTGAATTTTTCTGACTGATGTCTGTTCCATCCTATCATAGCTTTGGATTTTTAGGTCAGAGGGACTCAGATCATCCTTGAACAACCCCAATTTTCACAATGTTCGAGTCGGGATTAGGTTGATCCTGGATCCTGTGTCGACAAGACAGTGACAAAACTCTACGTCATTAAACTAGCCAATGATATACAGTGGGTGAATATGGACCTTTATGGGAGAGACTTCGTCTTCTTCAGAGAATGAGATGATGTCCTGACATTCAACATGCTCGACCACCTCAGCATGGAAGGCTTCTACGACTGCTACCTTCGTCTCGAACTGGAGGGGGCTTCTTAAAGCCTCTGCAAGGGCTTCATGCATATATGCTGATAGGTTAAGGGCCTCAAGGATGGAGAGCTTTACTGAAATATTGGAAAGATGTTTGAGGACATCATACTTCTGTGCTAGGTATGAGCATCTATTTACAAAAGGTTGCTCTGTAACAGGAGGTATGGTGGGCCCTACCGGCTGGACCGGTGGTTGACTGGTGTTGGGAATATCCCGCTGCTCACTAGTCGAAGTCTATGGAGTGACTACTAGATGAGGGCCAGATGACTGAGACCAGTCCATAGTAGAGCATGGCTTCTCACGGCACGGTTGAGGTGGATCTGCTTGATCAAGCAATAGAAATTGGGGTGAAGGCAGATCTGATAATACCAGATGAGAAGGTTGTGTGTGATGAGCACTGCTCTGGGCCTGGTTCCTAGTTTTGGTAGCATGCATATCCTAGCTAGAAATAATGATCGAGGGAATCTGATGACCCATATTGCCGTAGCTCTATCGACGCTAATGACGACTGGTAACATTGGGAAGATCCACCTGACACTCCTCTCCATTAGAAATCATATAGGGGTTTACCAGCTTTACGATGTTAACCAAGGCGTTCCCTTGACTGTCACTTGGAGATTCATCCACTACTAAATGGATTCTGGGAGGAATCACCATCTATGGGGGCATGAAGTCGCCGAGATTATGGGATGACGACGACATTAGAGAGTAACTTTGTTTTCCCTTGCACCACTGATTATTGCTCTTCTGGGAAGAGGATGGCTGAGCCGTTGATGTAGAGGTACTGACTGCGAGTGACGTAGAGTCTTATGAAGGTTCAGGTTGATCCAAACATGCACAAATAATTCCATCGGCATAGGCGACTGCCTTACGAGCCATCCATTCACTGAACTTATAGGACACACAATTAGAAACTTGATGCCATTCTCCTTCGCTGTCATTTCTGATATTAGGTTTCAAGAATACACATGCCACATGTGCTGGAGCTAGGACCAACCTGACTATGTTGTTATCAACCTGATCTTGAGGCCAATATTTAAACACATAGCACTGTTTAAGGATGTGCCCCAGGATCCGGTGACAGGGGCAGTAATTGGAGAGATCAATGAGACCCACCTCTTCTGGCCTCCTGCATTAAAGAAAATGTAAAATCCCCCATTCCAAAGAACTTTGAAAATAACCGGAGACTTGAGCCTCATTAAATGAGTAGGTTCGATTTCTCTTGTCTGGGAGGGGGGCTCTGGGAGCCTGACCCTGACAAGGGGATGGAGGAGCCTGTTGAAGAGGAGAATCCTGGTTATCTCACCTGGGTGGTGGCGGTGCGTTATGTGGGGGTGAATTTCGGTTATAAGGTGGGCACTTCTGGGCCGGAGGCTGCACCTAAGGTGAAGGGCCTCTGTGAGGCTATGGAGGTGGCTCCACTGGTAATAACTCTAGTTGCCTGGGGGCCTCTATTTGGGCCACCGCAGTAGGATCAGCCTTAGCATCACTTATTGCAGGGAATTACAGGAGGCAACAAGCATGCCTGTTTGGCCTACTGTAAGGATTCCTCTAGGTACTGAGCCTTATTAGATAAGTCTCAGAATCCCCCAAAGTAGTTCTGGGTGATCAGATAGGGGAACCGTGCTGTCTTAACATTCCCCACACACATCGTCAGTATTTTCTTCTAAGTCAGTGGCATGTCAAGAGAGTATGTGAGCCCTTTGCACCGAGTTAAAAAGTCCACGACATGATCTTCAGGCCTCTATTCTCACTTGAAGAGGTCTAAAATATTTGTCTTCTGAGTAGTGGAATTGAATTGGTAAAGAAATTGCTTACTAATATCTTCCCAGTTGGCTACTGATCTGATGGGTAGCTAGATGTACCAGACAAATGAAGGCCCTTCCAATGTCTATATGAAGCATTTGAGTTTGGTGGCCTCTTACTGCATTGGAGTTCCCAAAAATGGGCCCGAACCTTGAAATAAAGTGGGCCAGATGCTGCAGTAGGTCACCCGTCTCATTAAATGGGGAGAAGGTGGGATTTCGGAATCCCAGGGGTGCTGGTATAACATCCACCCATGCCAGATATGGCTTTCCATCAGACAAAATTTCCACATGTCGCATTTCCAATGCCTCGAGGAAATAAATGAGTAGCGCCATGGGATCATCTGGGCGGGGGTTCTTATCTTAACAAGGATCCCTAATCACCAGTGTGTTGGTGGGTTCTTCAATGTGATAGGTAGGCCCAGTAACTCATGGAGCGGCTTGTGGGATGACCTATGGAGAAGATGGGGAACCTGAGCCAGATCCCAGGGACTGTCTCACCTCTCTAGTGGATTTGGTGACACATACTGTACCCTCTTGCCATAAGTTCTAGCCTCAACCTTGTCTGCATGGGTAGGATGGTCAGGTTCATCTAGAGGCAATTATATAGGGGGAAGTTGTGTCTAACCTTACTACCCTGAACGAGGATCACCGTAGTCTGGCTGTAGCTCCATGGCATGCTCAACAAGGAGGTCATCGACCATCTTCTTATTCTCTATGAGCTGTTGACGCAACATGGATTTCTCGAGATCATCCTCCGTCTTTTGTTCTGAGTTAGATGGGTTGGAGGGTTTGATTATTCTGAGGTACTCCTTACCCTTGTTGAGATTTCGACTGAGGACCAATGCCTCAGTGGGTACAGGAAGACCCAATAGATTTCTCTACTAGTGAGTAACCCTTCTTGATGGGTCCAAAAGTTGTGGCACTCTCCCAGGGGGTAAGTTTTCGCCAAGGAGTTCTGTATCCATCTCTTCCTCAGATAGATTGGCCATGCTAATCACAACTCTTCCTGGAGGCATATCCTCAATATCACCTGGTGAGTCGGACTGGCGCCAGATAGAACTAAAATGGAGGGATGTGTACTATCCACAACTACGAATAAGCATGTGGGGGAAAGCCTCCTTAATAATATTGTGGAGCAGTTTAAAGCTCTGGACGCATCTTTGTTGGAGGGTCCTATGGCGGCCTAGTGACTCAAGGCGCTAAGCCATGGGGAGTGCGGCCAGATCAACCAGATGACATTGTTGGACAATGTCTTCGAAATGTGCTTGGATTTTGGGGTAATCCACTCATTGATGGTGAAGACAGAAGTGTGTCACCCATAGGGTCTGGAAAAAGCATCCAAATTCCTCTTAGGTGAGTGATTCTGGTGCACTGAAGTTTGGTTCCGCAACTGGCCAAAACATCTCCAGGAAATGGTCTGCCACAAGAATGTCCCACAAGCTCCTTAGCCCGAATTCGGGGTTTGGACCTTCATTTACCCACTCGTTAACTGGAGGTGGCTGGGGAACTGATAGCGGTACTGAAGCAGACAATTGAGATGGTAGGCTGGGTAGTGGAGAATATGGCGAGCAGGCTGACAAGTCGCCACATATTGGACTATCCTCTGAAGAGTGCAGTGAATTGGCCACCACACCACAATAAGGTGGGATGGAGACTGCAATTTTTTCCATAGGGACTATGGCTGCTAGCGGTGGACCATGTTGTTGATCGTTTTCCATCAGTCCCCAGAATAACTCTCTATGATCTCTGGGTGAGGTACAGAGTTCTTTTGATGATAATGGTGGCAATTGCATGGTCAGACCTTGGGGAGATGCCAAATCTTCATCCTCCTAGATATATCTGCATAGGGAGGTAGAAATCTGGTGGACCTCACATTCCATAAGTACGAGGCTGATGTGCCTCATTCCTACCTCATCCCTTGACATGGAGGATTGAGGTGAGGGTTCCATTGTCGAGTCATATTCCGACTCAGAATATGAGATGCAGACAGGTTTAATCTCGGTCTGAATCTTTCTAAAATTATTTTTTTAGTGGAGATGACCTGCCTTCCTTCCCCGATAAGGCTCTTCAGGGTAGTGTAGATTCCTGACTTGAGGAGGTCCTTCAGCCGAGACGGTGTTGGGGCAGAGGGTACTTCCACCTGAGTGAGCTAGGGTGCAAGGAGAACCTGGACAGATGTCAAAGGGAACATGGGGAGGACCTCCATGTCCACTGGCCAATGTGCAGAGGGAATCTCCACAAAAAGTTCTAGAGCGGGTAGGAGCATGGGTAGGGCCTCTACCCTTATCTCCCCTAGCAGCTTCAGTGCGAAGAGGGTCCTCATACTGACCAAGAAGAACACGGGTGGGCCTCCGTGCTGGGTGACAATGAAGTGAGGATGACATTCAATCCTCTAATTGTTGAGGTGAGGAGGTCCTTTTCTGGCTGCTATAAGGACATGGGGGAAGACCCCATGTTGGATATTGACTAGATGTGTAACATCTCCACGCTGACAGCCTGTAACAGGAGGAACAACTCCATACCCTATGTCATGAGCGTGGAATAGGCTTCCGTACTGAGTGTCACTGCTGTGGGGAGGACCCTCATTCGGATTGAAGGTAGCATGGGGCAGAAATCCGTGCCGATCTTGGAAGAGGGGAGGAACCATGTTCTTAATGGTGGTGGTATGGGGAAGACCTCCATATTGGGTGTCCTCGCTGTGGGTAGGCCCTTGGTGGGTACTAACTACACCAGCAGCTAGGAAAGTCGACATAGCTTTCCCGTGGGGCGGTTGGGGCCTTGATCTGGGCCGGGTGTATGAGTACCCCTGCTTAGTATAAATAGGGGTCTGATGGTATATTTCGGTGATGTCACAAGCCATGTTAGTCATTGACGTTGATGACATTTGGCGGGTGTCCTCCTCGGCCTCCACCTGACGCTGGCGTTGAGTCAGCCGGACTAGGGCTGGCGATGCAGGTGCACAAATTACCTCCTCTTCAGCCCATGGGGCTGGGTGGTGGCATTGGTGCGGCCTAGTGGGGGCCCTTCTTGGGAGCCCCTAGAACGGGATCCCGACCGGGCTGGCCCGAACATCCCCCACCTCATCAGTGTTGGGGAGGGAGTCATCAAAGCATTCCGGGGAGAGGCTCCTAAAAAAATGTGCGTCGGAGTGGGGAGAAGTGGTTCCTTGTGCAGCCCTTGGGGGTGGTGGTATAGACAAGGGGTAGATGACTCTAAATCCTGGCGAGCCATATCCCGAGTTGGGATAGTCCCCTCTTCCTCATATCGGCAGATGAGGTTGTTTATCACCCTTTTCTGAACGAATTCAGATAGGGAGATGGGGCATGGCCACCCAAGAGTTGTGGATGTGGATACTATCACAGAAGTGGTGTAGCCATGCGGGGTTTCTGCGTTGACATTTCCCCTACCCCTATGTCAGTGGATGGGCAATAATCGGTTTCCTGTTATGGCAGCTTGGGTCCTGAAAGTTATGGATATTAAACCATTAGTGATGAAACTAGGAAATCGATGCCCACTACCCCAACGTCATTCCGTCTTCTATGGATGGTAATAATGATCCATGCTGACAGTGTCGTAGATCGAGATGTCTAATGCTTTAACTACCCTGACTTCTGGTGAGTTTCACGCCAGGCCCACTATTTTCTTGGTAGGATCCGATGCCATATAACTGGATCTGGTGACATGCTAATCTACTCTACATTGAGGAGAATAAATTCATGTCGGGTTCACCATTTCTATTTCTGATGCTTTCATTGGGGCACGTGCATCTATCCATTTCAGAGGACGTGTTATTTTTGTTGCCCCACATTCCCTCTTTTAAAAGGAAGGTGACATCAATTTCCTGTTCAGGGAAATTTTCTCCTTGATCGAAATAGGATGATGGGATGTTGGTTCCTCCTTCCATGGATTCCTCCTTAGAGTTCATTACCTAGTCTGAGTCTCCCTTAAAGATTAAGATGTTGTTCTTGAAACTCTTCCCGGTGCCATGTCTTTATGGACGACGTTTAATTACACTGCTTTTGTTGGGACATTCCAAGGGGTCCGATCAGGGAAGAAACCTTCAGTCGGGGGAGTAGTCACGTTGGACATCACTGGCATGTCTGGACACTGGAACACTGGCACGTCTGGGTTTCTTCCCCTTATGATAGGGCTTTTAAAGGGCACAAAAGCCTAAGGCATCCCATGTTGAATGCGGGGAATTATTTTCCATAGGCATGTCTCTGAGGTTTTTCTCATCTTCCCATGTTTAACATAGGGTATGACTCAAGTTTAACATCTAGAATAGATGGATCAGACTGACTGGAACACTGAATGGAGTGGATTAGATGAGTGTAACCCCTGGAGGGAACACTGATGTTGAGTGCAGCGAGAAAGTGGGTGCATGATTTCACTGAGATGTGGTGGCCCGGGTAAGAATTAGGATGGGTATGGATTGTTGAGAGTGGATGTGGAATGAGATAGAAATGTTGTGAAAGTGATGGTAGTGTTGGGCTTCAGCCTCAAATAGGATTCTTACATATCCCCATGATAGGGAATCAAAGTCTGCGTAGTTCGTGGTGCGATGGGACACCTGAGGAGGTGGCCTGTATGGAGGGGACCCAAAGGAAGTGGAACCTACTGGTTGGGGCATGAACTTCTCGAAACACATAGGCTCGAGGGATGTGTCCTACGTAACTTTCATTGGAAAGGATCAAAGACCACTTAGTTTAGAATGGTGTTGGTGAACCGACATGAAGTGTTTGAGACCAATGGTTGTTGGGATTGAACCTCAGGGAGGCTTCCTATGTACCTTTCCTTGGTAAGGATCAAAGTCTATGTAGTTTGGGATGGTATTGGTGAACCGGCGTGAAGTGGTTGGGACCAATGGTTGTTGGGATTGAACCTCAGGGAGGCTTCCTAAATACCTTGCCTTTGCAAGGATCAAAGTCCACATAGTTCAGGATGATGTTGGTGAACCGATGTGAAGTGGTTGGGACCAATGGTTGTTGGGATGGAACCTTAGGGAAACTTCCTACTTACCTTTCCTTGGCAAGGATCAAAGTCCACATAGTTCGTGATGGTGTTGGCGAACCGACGTGAAGTGGTCAGGACCAATGGTTGTTGGGATTAAACCTCAAGTAGGCTTCCCACGTACCTTACCTTGGTAAGGATAAAATTTTACGTAGTTTGGGATGGTGTTGGTGAACTGACATTAAGTGTTCGGGACCAATGGTTGTTGGGATTTAACCTCAAGGAGGCTTCCTATGTACCTTTCTTTGACAAGGATCAAAGTACACATAGTTCGAGATGGTGTTGGTGAACTGACGTGAAGTGGTCGGGACCAATGGTTATTGGGATTGAACCTCAGGGAGGCTTTCTACATACCTTTCCTTGGCAAGGATTAAAGTATACATAGTTTGGGATGGTGTTGGTGAACCGACATGAAGTGGTTGGGACCAATGGTTGTTGGGTTTGAACCTCAGGGAGGCTTCCTATGTACCTTGCCTTGGTAAGGATCAAAGTCCACATTGTTCGGGAGAGGTGTTGGGGCTTACACTCCAGGGAAGCCTGAAGAGGATACCATGGTCAATGCTTGCTCTAAGACCATGTGAGTCATGCTTGGTATGAGAAACAAGAGGCAACAAAGACTTTATGATCACGTCGCAAAATGTGTGTCCATGGGAAGTAGAGTGGGGATTACACGTGGTTAGCCGTCCAAAAATAAAATAGGGGATTATGCGTGGTTAGTAGCCCAAGGAGATGGAGATTGGGACTTACTCCAAGATGGAGGTCCGAGTGGCAACAATGACCAATGTGAGAGAGATTTGGCATGTAAGAGAGGAGGGTTCTGGTGCCCATCCCCCCCTCTGGTCCTTGGCACTGAAGAAGAAAGGAGGGAGAGTAGGGACACTACCTCCCACAAGAAGGGCTAGGGGGTTACACCAAGATGGTTTCCCTTCCCCAAGGATAGGCATCGCTCTAACAAAGAGGACCTCATTCCATGTGAGGAAGACCATACTCCCGTGGAGATGAGTGGGTGTAGAGAATTTATGAGACAGGGTGCCCCGCGTAGAGTACGTGGGGTGAGGTCACAGTTTAACGTCATGTGGTGAGGATGATGGTGCTTGGCAGTTTAACGTCCTGCAACTCGGATGAGGTGGGTTCACTCCGTACCCCTAGGACTTACATAACTGATACCCACTCTCCCTTGGGGAAGATAAGGCATCATCAATTCCGTGGTGAGGGTGTGTCGTGGAGTGATCCATTGAGGGGCCCACATTAGCGTGGCTATGAGAAGAAGCAATAGCCATTAGCATACCTATGCGAAGAAGTATAAGGCTAATCAATTCCACATAAAGCACCACCCAAGGTACTTTGAAGTCACTTCGTACGAACCTGGAGGGTCGTATGGGAGAAAGGTGCATGACATAAATATGTAGCATGTAAGAGGGGTTTAGACATGGCGCCTTAGGGTAAGGAATACACATGGAGCACAGAAGGAAAGTCGTGTACAAGATGAGGGGGGTGTTTTCAAGATGGAATGGTTTCGTGCAAACCAGAAGGATGCGCGTAGGGTGGAATGGTTGCACGCAAACCAAAAGGTTGTGCATGGGATGAAATGGTTGCACGCAAACCAGAAGGATATGTGAAAAATAGACTTGATTCAGGGGGAAACTTGCGCTCAAGAAGGTCTTTTTTCATGCAAAGGAATTTGGGTAAAAGGAAATGGATGAGGATTAGAACCAAGAGGGCCCACCTGAAGGAGGACCCTTGGGGGACTTGTCGCACAAGATCTAATACCTTGAGGCCATAGTGTTTTTCACGCGGTCGCAAAATATGTGTTTTTCATGTAACAGAGAATTGCTTCATCTTCTGTAACCATCTTGAAGGGTCGGGGGTTTGTTTCAATTTATATCCAAATCCCCCTGAGGATACATGCAAGAGGAGCTGCATGCAAGGGGGTTTGACGTCGCATTGGGCGTGGAAGGGTTTACGTGCCGCTGGGTACCTTGTGCGCACACTATCCCTTCGCACTCAATCCTTAACTGATTTTCCAGCACGCCATCATGAAAGGGTCCCTTTGAAGTCGCATTGGGCACACAATATTTTTCACGTTGGAAGGAGTGTTGCGTGCAACCTCAGGCTCTTTCACACCAGCCCCTTTGGCGGTTTCTGGTTGGTTGCCGTAGAAGCCTGCCTTTGATGTCGCATTGGGCATGCAAGGGTTTTCATGCCAGAAAACATCTTGCACACCAAGAATAATTCTTGCATGCAACTATCTTGGTGGGTTTGTGATGGGTCTCCGCAGAAGACTCCCTTTGACTTCGCATTGGGAACGCAAGGGTTTAAGCACCAGAGGAAATCTTGTGCGCAAACTATAATTCTTGCACGCATATTCCTCTCGTGTCTCGGAATCTTCCGCTCCCCCTTGGCCGACCTTTTCTTTCTTCAAAAGTACCCAATGCCGACCCTATTTGAAATTCGACATCAATAAGTATATATGTGATAGGATGTATACAAATTTTCCTTCTATCATGAAGAAATTGTTTCCATAAATGCTTCCATAAATTCCTTGTATTATTTCTCCCCCTTTTGGGGTTATCAAAAAGAATAAAAAAATAAACACTAAATGAAAGTAATTAAGAGAATAAACAACAACAATGCACATTGTATTGAACAGAATTATAGAGTTCATTACAAGAATAATAAAAAATACAATACATACCTATCAAAACACATCCTTAAATTCTCTTCAGAGCCATTAATATTTTCTTTTCCCTTGGAAGAGGCATTGGGAGGAGCCACATGAGTAGAAGTAGAAGTGATAGAAGGGATTGATCCAACTGTGAGAGAAGGAAAAGGCACTCCTTCAAAGACAGAGGGTGAAATAGATGGTTTGGTGGAATACCAAGACAATGGTTGTTCAATAATAATATGCTTGATCTGGATCAGAGCCTGAGATACAAACATGGTAACAGGAGAAAAGGTAGTGGAGGAGGACAGAGTTGGAAGATGCTGCAAAGGGGAAGCTGCAGGAGCTATAATGGCAGTGCTTTGCACATGAAGATAGGGCTTTAACAACATAATGAAATCAATGATGATATCACATCCATACTGCATAGCCTTCTCAAATTCATATTTTTTCCCCAAAAACTTCTCCAGAGTGGGTGTGAATTCCTTGATATTCTAAACTTGATCCTTAAAGGCTTTAGTGACTGGAGGTATTTTCAAATTCTCTATAAGATACTTGAAGTGATTGGTCAGCTCATTCTTAGAATAAATTCTGTTAAAGTAGAAGTCCACTTTATTAGAGATTTCTTCTTGAGAATCATTAGAAATATTTGAATGAACCCTCACCAAATAAAGCACAAAGTCACTATTCTTGATGACAGTAGAGAAACTTTCCTTATCAAAACCAATCAATACTGACTGAAGCACTTCTTTGAAAATTGTTCTGATTAAGTCATTGTACATAGGCTGAGATGGATGTCCATAGTAATTTGAAGCTGTAACAGCTAATTTGAGAGACTTAAGTTGATTTATAACCTTTTATATGCAACCTTTATATTCATTGGTTAGCTTATTAAGTTCAACGACAAGCTCACACATCTCATTGACTATATTTGTGTTGCTCTCAGCCACTTTTTCATAAATTGTAATCAGGTTTGGTTGAATCAGAGATATAAACTTTTGTGGGATCTAATCACCAACATCCTCAACAGGATGAGAAATATGAGTTTGAATAGTTTGTAATAATTTATTCATATCTTCAACCATATATTTTAGAGACTTCACCTCATAACTCAACAATTTGTTCTCAATCCCAACTTCCTGAATTTCATGAAGTATATTTGATTGAATCTACCATATAATTTTCTCCAATAACAATTAATCATCTTTTTCACTGAGATTATTCACAGTGTAAGGCTGTGACTTCATGACCTTTTCAAATCCAGGTAACAAGGTGTTTCTAAAGTCTTTTAAGTCATTGTTACTTACATAAGAAGAAGTTTCTTGGGTATGTTCATAAGTAGGAACTGATACAGGTTCTAATTCCATTGAAGGTATAATTTATTTATCAATTATTGGTTTGAGATTAAACACCATGGAGGGATCAATTTATTTAATTGAGACTCCTTGAGAATCAGTAACATCAAAATAATATGGAAATATTTACCAGGTATCCACTGAATTTAAATCCACATGGTTGTTCACTTCAATTATTTCCAAAATAGGGTTCTAATCTCCCTCAATAAGTGCATCTATTCTTGTACTAAGAGATTCAGTCTCTTGATCCATTACCAAATTCTCATATCTATCAGGTTCACTCATATCTTCTCTAGCTAGCTAAAAGGAATTCTCCATCCTCTCCTCAGCAGATAAAATAACTTCAGGCTCCACAAATTCTTTTAAATGTTCCTCAGGAACAACATGTTCTTCCACAATGGTAGTTTGTGCTTCATTAGCAAAAACTTATTTAGAAACTTTAGCAACTATATCTTCAACAATTAATTCTTGTGGAAAATGTAGGCCATTATCTTCTTCTTCTAAGATAGTTCCTTCCTCATGTGCAACTATTGCATCATGTACTTCTTCATTTGAGTATTCAACAACTTCATCAGGTTCCAAACAAGGGTTTGATACATTCTTAGATCTTGAAGGGTTGTCAAATGGGTTAAAAATTTCAAAAATTATTTCATTTTCTTCCACCTAAGATTTCTTCCATGAGTTCCAGCTAATTTTCATCCTTCTAACTGTATCCTTTGAGATACAAAACTCATAACCTTCAACTACTTATTCATTCGGACCAACTACTCCCTTAGATAAAAAAATTGTAGAAATTAACCTTGAATAAAATAGAGAAGTTGATTTTGAAGTTGTCTTGATTATATCACACATGTGAAGTATAATATACTTACACAAATTAATCTTGTTCCCATTATTCATAAGATGTATCAATAATGTGACATCCCAAGAACTTGTGTTTCATGTAATGGTAATTTCTATGTTTTTATGTTGTCTATTACCTGAAAAAAATTATATCTTATGGAAAAATAATAATATGATGCATTTGAATAAGCACATGAAATGGATGCAAGGAGTTTTATTCAAATAAGAACACCACAGTGTTTTCAATGCGCCGAGATCAGACGAGAAATCAAGCTAACCAAAAATACCTATTAAGAATTCTATCAGAATTACAGGGAGACAACTTAAAACAACAAGAACCCCAAGGAAATAATATGGGTCCTTATAAATTTTCATAACGAACATAAGAATGTCTAAAGCCACCACAACCACACTAAGCACCAAAGTTATGATGTGAACCATCTTCATCAATCGACTTGAGTGTTAGGATACCCTAGGTCTTAGATTTATAAGACACTAAAGTGACTGTTGCCTTGAGAAACCATGGAACTCTAACGACTATAAATATAGCCGTTGGCCTCATTGGATAATTAATTGAAATTTTTTAAGTATATTCTAGACCACCATGTAATTAGGCTATATATTAAAAAATTATTAAACTACTCCTAATCATGATCTTTAAAAAAGACATAGAGGAATGTTTTGAATTATACGTAGGTGTTTTTGTAATTTAATAAGGAATTAAAAACATGATGTGATTAATTAAATTGTGTTGTAAGAATATTTTCATTTAATGTATTAAACTATGTTTAAATTCTTGTTAATTGAATTATATTTTTAATTAAACTAATTTTAGAACACTACAACACTAGTATAAAAATTATCATTCAATTTGTAAATTTTTATATTAAAGGATTAATATTTATAGAAAACCTTAGAAAATACTTTTAGGACAAAGGTTGATTTTTAAACTTTAACTTTATAATGTTTACAAAAATACATGTATAAAAAGGAAAATTTCAAAGTATTATTATCCCTTAAAACTTTATTTTTTTAAGTTAGGTTATATAGAAATTGGGCCCGCTAGGGCCATCCCTTTTATGGATGGGTTGAGGGAGGTGGAACACTCTGTGTGGCTAAGCCTAGACCTCAGCCCATGCCTGGGCTAGCCCGAGCTTGGGAATAGGTCTCCCGAGGGGCACACAGGAGCGTGGGAGCGAGCACACAAGCACGCAGCGTGGGCACAAGGCTGCGGTGAGCACGGGTAGTCTGAGGCCTACAGGAGAGTGGGAGACCATGTGTAAGACCCCCTATGTGTGTGTTGTGTGTTTTATGATTATGGAATGAGAGGCTCAGGCTTATAAGTAAGCTCGACGTGCCCCACCGATTCGATGTGAGAAGCGTTTTTTCGGGAAAAATGAAATCGTGGCTGTTCGATCACTTATCGTGCGATCTGGGCCGTTGAAATCGACCCTGCATTTGACATTCAGCAACCACGGCATATCACCATGATTAGGTGGACCGTTCGATCAACCCAGGTTTTAATCTCGGCCGTCCGATAGTTTTAAAACACCACGTTGTCTCTAGGCCATCCGATCAAATTCGAGCCACTCATTTTTTTTAAAACCCACAGACGCATCTCGGCCGTTTAATTCTAGGCCGAACTGATCCTGGCCGTCGATATTTTCCTAGTCCTCCACAACAATGTTGTCTTCTTCCTCCTGCGGCATGCCTCATACCAGTACCCTACTTACCACTTTTCACCATTTTTTTCTCCACTCTTGTAGCCACCGGACCCTCCATTCATGCGGTTTCCACAAGGTTTGTCCATTGGTTTCTTTTAAAGGCCACTTGGGCCTCAGATCTCATGAAAGTTGTATTAAAAAATATATATAAAGTATATATTTAGTTATATAAGAACATCCAAGGAATCCGGAGAACCCTCTCGGTTCTTTGTAAGTCTCCATCAAACCTCAATGAGTCCTCTGGAATATCCAGCGCCTTCCTGAGCTCTACCTTTTCTTATTCAAGTTAAGGTAGGGGAGTAAGCTTTTTCTTGCTTGTGCAGTTTTAGTTTTGTGTATATATATGTATATACACTTGTAATATAAGATACATTTCCCTATGGTTTGAGGTCATTTCTTCCTTCAAGGTTTGCAAGATCTTAAGCTATAGGACCCTAAGTACGGACGACCCATGAAAATTTTATTTTGTGCCTCAACTTATAATCGGTTACACACACACACAGATATATATATATATATATATGTGTGTGTGTGTGTGTGTGTGTGTGTATGTATATGAAAATATGCAAGTATAAAATAACCGACTCTATAATTTTCATAAAACTCATAAGCCAGATTAAGGATTTTCGAGTTTGAAATGTGAGATAATGAAAAACTAAAATTCATGGATACACTTTGTGTAGGAAATATTTTATATCTAATCATCTATGTTCTTATAAATATGGATATACATAGTATAAATAAGGTTTGTAGGGGATTTTATCATTTTTGTGAACATATATATATATATATGTAGTTATATATATGTGCTTGTGTGTGTAAAACCATATCTTCTTAATCCAATTTATATATATGATATGACTTCTTGATTTAAACGATACTTCTCCAAATATCTTATAGTTATAAAGGGATTATTGTATCTCTTCAAACCAACCTTTTTTTACTAAGTTTTTCAAGTATATAAATATAAAAATATGTATATGAAAATATATAAGTATAAAATACATGACTCTTTGATTTTCACGAAATTAATAATCCCACATTAAGGATTTTGTTAAGATTTGAATTGTGAGATGACAAAGGATTAAAATGTATAGAGTCACTTTGTGTAGGAAAAGTTTTACATCTAATCATGTATGAGCACATATAAAATATTTTCAGATTTTAAAACAATCCAATATTTTTACCCTAATAATTAAATCCATGTTTTAATTAAATTACAAGTGTCAAGCTAACTTCGAAAGGGAACCTTGCATAAACATTTGGCATGTAATCAGGTATGGGGGTACATGTGTATGTATGTCAACTTTGATTCCTATTTTTTATTTATAAAGTTCCATTTTTTGAAAAGAAATAACTAAGCATACATATCAAATGTTTTTATCTTGACAAATCACTACTTTTATGCATACCCCGTTGGATGAATATCTACACAACATGAAACCCTACTCATGGTTTTCTAAATTCTTTCTTTTAATGTGCTTAGTTCATGAATATAGATATGGAAATCTTGTGGATTCATGTTCATAGGAACTCAATACTCTTCACCCTTTATAGAAAATGATAATGTTAGCAAGTTGAGTCGTATAAATTTGTGTTTTGACAGTTAATGTATTAAACAAAGGCTTAATTAAAACAAATGATTGAAGTTTATAAAACCACATGAAATGATAAGTTCACCTCTTTATTTATTATGTTAAGTTTATCTTTTTATCTAATCATTAATGTTCTTGATTAATATGGTTATGGACTTTGTCATTTTAAGCGATAAAAATGTTATTTCTAGTATGTTAGTTGACATCACAGGTACTCTTAATTTATGTAATAATTAATGAATTGACCACATAATTCATTGTTTTGTGTCAGAATCACTAAATATTCTTAAAAATGGATTATTGTAATAATAAACTTATATGTCCTATTCTGAGTTTATGGATTTAATTGTTCAAGGTGGCATGGGACACCTTGAATAGAATGTAAGGTGAAATAAGAAACCAAGTAATTTATATACTTGGTTTGATATGTGATATATAATTTAATAAATCAAAGTGGGATGTGCACTTTGATTTAGAGGTATGAGGAATGAATTAGACTTATTATGTGACGGTTGGAGCCTGCTATAGCCCCTTGATGCATCAGTAGGTTTCATGAGACAACTGGAAGAAGAATTGGCTGAGGCCTTTCCCAATTATGAGTTATATATTTTGACCGAGGCCTTAATCACTATACATCTTGGCCAAGGCCTTGACACAGTCTGACATATGAATTTTCCTCATTATGACTATAAAAACTTAATTAACCAGAGGAATATTCGACTAGTATAATATTCCTGGTTAAAGAGTTTATGATTATGAGAATTCAAGGAACATAAGTATAACATATTATTTATGCAATATTCAATGATTTTATGGCCAATGTAAGTTACACAAGTGTAAAAGATGAAATTGATGTTATTATTTTTATCGTAACTCTAATTATGCAATACACTTAGTTATTAATATTATAATTGCGTTTCAACATGGAATGTATTTTGTTTATTATTCTGAATGAGCATTTCCTTAATTAAATTATGTTAATGTTAGCATGTTTTAAATTGTGCACTTATATCCCTTAGACAATTATCTTAGTATGTTTAACGTGTTATATATTTTTAAAAGGAAATGTTTTATGGAAATTTTAAAGAATGTTTTCAAAAGTTATTTTGAGAATAGCATGTTATTTTTAAGCCCTTTACTGGGCATTTGTATGCTCACCCCATGATTTTGTTTAAAAATTTTTAGGTATGGGTTTTTACAAAAGAAGTATTCAGATGCAGCTGGTTTCTCAGATCATGAACCGAATTCAATCCTCTGTATGGCACCGACTCCGAGTACTCGGAAGCTGGGGTGTGACAATTGGTATCAGAGGATTTAGTTTAGATGACTCTGGAAAACCAGAACTGAATGATAAAAAACTTACTTAATAAATATTAATGAACAATACTAAGAACATTGTTTTCTTAATTTTCAGATGGAAAATTAAGGTACTAACCTTTTGTCCCTTCCCAATGAAACCCTGGAAACCATAATTTCAACAGTCATCCATGAAAATTATATAAACTTTTCTCATATTCATATGACATGCAAACATCTTTATGATATATCAAATTCTTCCTGAATACTTCGACTCCATCGGGGAGTGGGCCTGGATTTAATCTTTATGATGGAAACCCAATTTTAATCCTACGTACAATGGGGAAAATACTATGAGGGACTCCTTATATGATTCATCGCAGTGTAGGGCATCCAATCCCTCTCGACCTTCCAAGAAGCTACTGTAGTGGGAGATCTCCGCGCAACATTTATGTGTCAAGTTCTGTCCTATGGCCATTACGACCAAGTGATGGATTTCAGATTTCTTGAATACAAAGCCACCCAATGAGTGTACATACATCAAGTGTATAATGACGTCTCTCATTTATACACCCCTTTTTTCATACTATGGAGATACCATAAGTTCCCCCATGATATTGAACCTAATTTCTTGGGTTGCATATGGTTTTGGGAGATCGAGAATTTTGAACTTGAACTGGGGATTCGTGTATTAGGAACATGGGGAAACCATTAGCCCTGATTTATTTTATGTTCTAGTGATTGTATAAGAATATAACTTGTTGCATTTTCTTTTGTTACCCTTTCATCAGTTATACCTACTAAATGAGTATTACTAAGTGAAGTTTCATAATAAAATTTCAGATGGAAGGAAAAACCCATATACTATCTCTCCCTATTGAGGTACTGGAAATCATTGCGATCAAAACCTGTGAAAAGGAATACCTACCTCTCAAAAACCTTCAAAAAATGTGCAAAAAACTATATGATGTGACAAAAAGTACAGACATTATCCGCACCTATCAAGGGAATTCTTCCATTTACTACCGCATAGCCACAACACAACTGGCCGAGTATAGGAGAAGAGGGAAATACCACGAAGGGATTTTCCTATGCTTCACCCTAGGTCAGAACTACACGGCCAGAGTAAGGTTTCAAGAGGAATCTTTGGAGGGAAATAT
The DNA here is from genome assembly GCA_963277665.1 of Viscum album. Lineage (NCBI taxonomy): Eukaryota > Viridiplantae > Streptophyta > Magnoliopsida > Santalales > Viscaceae > Viscum > Viscum album. The sequence continues at coordinate 1,094,952,247 of OY728156.1, read as the reverse complement.
TCATGTGGCTTACATGTACCAACTTCTCAGTTTTGTCCTTTATGATAATGTCTATGACTTAGATGTTCTCAATCAAGATGTTGTCCAGAGAGTTCTTTGTGAATTGGTTCATTCAGATATTTCTAAACTTTCCACCGTTTGAGTTTTCCTCTGGAATCCCGAATGTTTGATTCAAGATCTCAACCCCTTTTGTCCGAGGTTTGTCTGGATCAGGGAACTTAAGGAGTTGAGCATCCATTTGGGTTTACTGCTGAATGCACCTGAGGACCCTCTAAGATGGGGATGGTGGTAAGAACATCAGAGAGTTTCTTTTGTAGTTATACGGAAGGAATTGCGAGGATGCAATTCTTCGTAGGGGGAATAATGTGACATCCCAAGAACTTGTGTTTCATGTAATGGTAATTTCTATGTTTTTTTGTTGTCTATTACCCAAATAAAACTTATCTCTTATGGAAAAAATAATAATATGATGCAATGGAATAAGCACATGAAATGAATGCAAGGATTTTTATTCAAATAATAACACCGTAGTGTTTTCAATACACAGAGATTAGATGGGAAATCAAGCTAACCAAAAATACCTATTAAGAACCCTATCATAATTACAGGGAGACAACTTAAAACAACGAGAACCCCAAGGAAATAATACGGGTCCTTAGAATTTGTCATAACGAACATAAGAATGATTGAAGCCACCACGGCCACACTAAGCACCAAAGGTATGACGTGAACCATATTCTTAAATCAACTTGAGTGTTAGGACACCCTAGGTCTGGGATTTATAAGACACTAATGTGACCATTTCCTTGGGAAACCATGGAACTCTAATGGCTATAAATATAGTCGTTGGCCTCGTTGGAAAATTAATTGAAAATTTATAAGTATATTCTATACCACCATGTAATTAGGTTATAAATTGAAAAATTATTAAACTACTCCTAACCATGATCTTTAAAAAGGGCATAAAGGAATATTTTGAGTTATACATAGGTGTTTTTATAATGTAATAAGGAATTCAAAACATGATGCAATTAATTCAATTGTGTTGTAAGAATATTTTCATTTAATGTCTTAAACTATGTTTAAATTCTTGTTAATTGAATTATATTTTTAATTAAACTAAGTTTATACCTCTACAACACTAGTATAAGAATTATCATTCAATTTATAACTTTTTATATTAAAGGATTAGTATTTATAGACAACCTTAGAAAATACTTTGAGTAAAAAGGTTAATTTGTAAACTTTAACCTTATAATGTTTACAAAAATCCATGTATAAAAAGGAAAATTTCAATATAGTATTATTATCCCTTAAAACTTTATTTTTTTAAGTTAGGTTATATAAAAATTGGCCCTACTAGGGCTATCCCTTTTATGGATAGGCCGAGGGAGGCGGCACACTCTGCGTGGCTAAGCCTAGCCCTCAGCCCATGCCTGGGCCAGCCCGAGCTTGGGCATAGGTCTCCTAAGGGGTGCACATGAGCATGGGAGTGAGCTCACGAGCGCACAAAGTGGGCGCAAGGCCGCGATGAGCACGAGTAGGCCGAGGCCTGCGGGGGATCGAGAGCCCATGTGTAAGGACCCCTATGTGTTTATTGTGTGTTTTTTGATTATGGAATGGGAGGATCAGGCTTATAAGGAAGTTCGGTGCACCCCACCGATTCTATGTGGGAAGAGTTTTTTTGGGCGAAATGCAATCGTGGCCATTGGATCACTTATCGTGCAATATGGGCCGTTGAAATCGACCCCACGTTCGACATTCAACAACCACAACATATCACCAGGATTAGGTGGACCATTTGATCAACCCAGGTTTTAATCTCAGCCGTCCGATAGTTTTAAAACGCCATGCTGTCTCTGGGCCGTCTGATCAAATCTGAGCCACTCATTTTTTTTTAAAACCCCGCGGACACATCTCAACCCTTGAATTCTAGGCTGAACTGATCCTGGCTATTGAATTTTTCCCAGTATTCCACCACAGTGTTGTCTTCTTCCTCTTGTGGCATGCCTCATACCAGTACACTACTTACCCCTTTTCACCATTTTTTTCTCCACTCTTATAGCCACCGGACCCTCCATTCATGCGGTTTCCACAAGGTTTGTCCGTTGGTTTCTTTTAAAGGCCACGTGGGGCTCAGATCTCATGCAAGTTATATTAAAAAAATATAAATTATAGTTTTAGTTATATAAGAACATACAAGACATTCAGAGAACCCTCTCAGTTCTTTGTAAGTCTCCAGTAGACCTCAACGAGTCCTTCGAAATATCCAGTGCCTTCCCAAGCTCTACCTCCTCTTCTTCAAGTTAAGGTAGGGGAGTAAGCTTTGTCTTGCTTGTGAGGTTTTAGTTTTGTGTATATATATGTATATACACTTGTAATAAAAGATACATTTCCCTACGGTTTGAGGTCATTTCTTCCTTCAAGGGTTGCAAGATCTTAAGCTATAAGACCCTAGGTACGGATGACCCATGTAAATTTTATTTTGTGCCTCAACTTATAATCGGTTATACACACACACACACACACACACACACACACATATATATATATATATGTATATGAAAATATGTAAGTATAAAATACCCGAATCTATGATTTTCATAAACCTCATAAGCCAGATTAAGGATTTTCAAGTTTGAAATGTGAGATAATAAAGGAATAAAATGCATGGAGACACTTTGTGTTGGAAAGATTTTATATCTAATCATCCATGTTCTTATAAATATGGATATACATAGTATAAATAAGGTTTGTAGGGGATTTTATCATTTTTGGTGAACATATATATATATATATGTAGTTATATATATGTGCTTGTGTGTGTAAAACCATATCTTCTTAATCCAATTTATATATATGATATGACTTATTGATTTAAATGATACTTATCCAAATATCTTATTGTTGTAAAGGGATTATTGTATCTCTTCAAATCATCCTTGTTTTACTAAGTTTTTCAAGTATATATATACATATATGTATATGAAAATATATAAGTATAAAATACACGACTCTTTGATTTGCATGAAATTCATAAGCCCAGATTAAGGATTTTGTTAAGATTTGAATTGTGAGATGACAAAGGATTAAAATGTATGGTGTCACTTTGTGTAGGAAAAGTTTTACACCTAATCATGTATGAGCACACATAAAATATTTTCGAATTTTAAAACAATACAATATTTTCACCCTAATAATTAAATACATGTTTTAATTAAATTACAAGTGTCAAGATAACTTTGAAAGGGAACCTTGCATAAACATTTGGCATGTAATCAGGTATGGGGGTATGTGTATATGTATGTCAACTTTGATTCCTATTTTTTTATTTATAAAGTTCCATGGTTTGCAAAGAAAGAAATAAGCATACATATCAAATGTTTTTGGCTTGACTAATCACTACTTTTTTGCATGCCCCATTGGATGAATATCTACACAACATGAAACCCTAATCATGGTTTTCCAAATTCTTTTTTTAATGTGCTTAGTTTATGAATGTAGATATAGAAATATTGTGGCTTCATGTTCATAGGAACTTATTACTCTTCACCCTTTATAGAAAATGATAATGTTAGAAAGTTGAGTCGTATACATTTATGTTTTGACAGTTAATGTAGTAAACAAAGTCTTAATTAAAAAAATGATTGAAGTTTAGAAAACCACATGAAATGATAAGTTCAACTCTTTATTTATTATGTTAAGTTTATCTTTTTATCTAATCATGAATGTTCTTGATTAATATGGTTATGGAATTTGCCATTTTAAGCGATCAAAATGGTATTTCTACTGTGTTAGTTGATATCACAGGTACTCTTAATTTATGTACTAATTAATGACTTGACCACATAATTCATTGTTTTGTGTCAGACTCACTACATATGCTTAAAAATGGGTGATTTTAATAATAAAATTATATGTCCTATTCTGAGTTTATGGATTTAATTATTCAAGGTGGTGTGGGACACGTTGAATAGAATGTAAGGCGAAATAAGACACCAAGTAATTTATATACTTGGTTTGATGTGTGATATTCAATTTAATAAATCAAAGTGGGATATGCACTTTGATTTAGAGGTTTGAGGAACGAATTAGACTTATTATGTAATGGGTGGGGCCCACTATATCCCCTCGATGCATCGGTGGGTCTCATGAGACAACTAGAAGTGGAATTGGCTGAGGCATTTCCCAATTATGAGTTATGGATTTTGACCGAGGCCTTAATCACTAGACGTCTTGGATGAGGCCTTTACACAGTCTGACATATGGATTTTCCTCATTATGACTATGAAAAATTAATTAAACAGAGGAATATTTGACTAGTAGAATATTCCTGGTTAAAGAGTTTATGATTATGAGAATTCAAGGAATATAATTATGGCATATTATTTATGCAATATTCAGAGATTTTATGGCCAGTGTAAGTTACATAAGTGTAAAAGATGAAATTGATGTTATTATATTTAGTGCGACTCTGATTATGAAATATACTTAGTTATTAATCTTATACTTTCATTTAAACATGGAATGTCTTTTGTTTATTATCTTGAATGATAATTTCCTTAATTAAATTATGTTAATGTTAGCATGTTTGAAATTGTGCACTTATATCCCTTAGACAATTGTCTTAGTATGTTTAATGTGTTATAGATTTTTAAAAGGAAATGTTTTATGGAAATTTTAAAGAATGTTTTCAAAAGTTATTTTGAGAATAGTATTTTATTTTTAAACCCCTTACTGGGCATTCGTATGCTCACCCCACATTTTTGTTTAAAAATTTTCTGGTATGGTTTTTTACTAAAGAAGTATTCAGATGTAGCTGGTTTCTTAGAGCCTGAACTGAATTCGATCCTCTGTATGGCATCGGCTCCGGGTCCTCGGAAGCTGGGGTGTGACAAAGAACACATCTTGATACTTAAGGGTGAAAAAATCCCCTTTCCTTGGAAAAATAAGATGTTTAATAAACTTAAATAATATTCTTGTCTCACTATCCAACTCAGCTGCTATCAACCTTCTCTTCTTTTTGTTTCTAGACAAACTTTCAAGAGCCTATTTTAGGATAAACACATCACTAGGTGGAGGATAAACTCTTTGGTTATCCTAAAAAATTCCTTCATGAGATATTTCTAGGTATCTAGCCCATAACCTTAAAGAAAAAGTACACCTTTGACTATTTACCTAACTTCTTACTACAAAATCATCTTCAGAATTGAATGAAAACTGAAAAAACTGATAAAACTCATAAAATAGATTTGAATACATGGGTCTTTTATCTTTTGTGAACTAGTTCAACCATCCCTATTATCACAATAATTTCAAAATAAGTGACTTACTTGTCACTACCCATTTCGAACAAACTTCTTTTTCTGGAACTACTGCTCGATCAATAAGACCTAGATTCAACAGTTTCTCAAGCCTTTTTTTAGAGACATTTTCACTTTATTCTAAGACCGAAAATTATTAGGAGTCAATGAATATGGAAACTTAATTTTGGGCATGAAATGTGGGTTCGAGAAAGATTAAAGGATTAAATAAGGCTACTGGTTTGAGAGATAAGGGTTTTAATTTTAAGAGAAGAGAGATCGAGTGAAGATAGGAGTGAAAAAATGTTAGGTTTTTATCATTTAGATATTTCAAACATTGAAAACACAAATACATGGTATAAAATCAATAAAATAATCAATACAGTGATATGGGAAGGAAAATTCTAAAAATATAAGTCCGAGTCATTATGGTGAGACTAGAATAGGTAGTCACTGTGTCAACATTACAGTGTGACTCCAAACGGTGCGACCATATCATTGAGACAATAAGTATGAGACTGTAACTACAAGATAGTAACTATGAGACTGTAAGTGTGAGACAATAAATATAAGATAGTAACCTGTGAAACTGTTAATTGTGAAAGTATAAACTATGAAATTGTAAACTGTTCACTTAAGTATTATCATCCCTAACTCATGTATGATGTAATTTATCCTTTCAGAATTTAATGGCTTAGTGAATATATCAGCAAGATGATGTTCAGTGCCAATGACTTCCAAATTAATATCACCTTTTTGATAATTATCTCTCATAAAGAGATGTATTACATCAATATGTTTCGTCCTAGAATGTGAAACAAAGTTATTTTAATTGTTAATAGCACTTTTATTGTCATAGTTTATAGGTACATGTATGAATTGATATCCATAGTCTAGTAAGGTGTGTTTCATCCAAAAAAATTGTGCACAAAAACTACCAGCAGCTATGTATTCAGCCTCGATAGTAGATAATGCAACATGATTTTTCTTTTTTACTACACCATGATACTAGAGACTTTCTTAAAAAGTAACCTATTCCAGAGGTTCTTTTTCCATCTAACTTACAACCACCAAAATCAGCATCTAAATAGCTAACCAAGTCAAATGATTGTCTTCTAGGATAAAACAGTCCTAAATTGGTAGTATGTTTGAGGTATTTGAAAATTCTTTTAACAACATTTAAACGAGACTCTTTGGGATTTGCTTGAAAATTTTCAAATATGCAAACACTAAACATAATATCAGGTCTATTATCAGTCAAGTAGAGTAAACTTCTAATCATTCCTCTATAAGTGGTTTAATAAAATGATTTACCATTTTCATCATGATCCAACTTACATGTGGTACACATTGGAGTATCTCTACTTTTAGTGCTATCCAAGACAAAAAATTTTATGAGATATTTTGTATATTTTCTTTGATTTAAAATAATACCATATTTGTTTTGAAAAATTTTAAATCCAATAAATAATTTAAGTTCACTCCTCAAACTCATTTCAAATTCATTTTGCATCATCTTTGAAAAACCAGTACATAAAGAATTTATTGAAGATCCAAAAATAATGTCATCTACATAGATTTGGACAACTAAAACATCTTTATAAATTCGTTTTATAAAAATAGTAGGATCAACTATACCTTTTTTAAAACCTTTGAAAATAAGAAAACTAATTAATCTATCTTACCAAGATCTTGGAGCTTGTTTTAAACCATATAAATCCTTAGTTTATTTAAATACATGATTTGGAAATTGAGGGTTTGTAAAACTAGGGGGTTGTTCAACAAAAAAAATCCTCAACTATATACCCATTTAGTAATACACTCTTGAAAACCATTTGATATAGTTTGAAATTTAGATATATTGCATATGCAAGAAATATTCGAATGGATTCAAGTCTAGAAACTGGTGAAAAATTTTCTTCATAGTAAATTCCTTCTTATTGACTATAACCTTGTGACACTAATATAGATTTATCTCTAACTATTTTACCAAATTCATCTACTTTGGTCTTAAACACCCATTTAGTGCCTACGATCAAGGTTTATTTGGGTCTATCCACAAGTTTCAAAACTTTATTCCTTTCAAACTGATTTATCTCTTCTTACATGGACATCACCCAAAATTCATCATTGATAGCATCATTGATGTTTTAGGATCATGATATGATAGAAAGGCTTGATGTTCAACATAATTTCTAAGAGAAGATCTATTATGTGTTCCTTCATCTAGGTATCCAACTATTACATCTAATGGATGGTTCTTAAGGGTTCTAATAGATCTAGAAAAAGAAGGGCTAGTAATTATAGATTCTTCAACAGGTTCAGGTTCATTATGACCAGAATCTAGAGAATTTTCAGAATTGGAAATTTTAATAGATTCCTTCACAGGATGTTTAAAGGATTTAACATCAATGTCCAGATTTGACATATCATCCTCAATATTATATAGTGAGGTCTTTGGTTCATGTGGATCTATTTTATCAAATTTTACATGTATAGATTCTTCCACACATTTGGTTCTTTTGTTAAAGACTCTATAGGCTTTTCTAGAGATTGAATAACCTAAGAATATTACTTCATCAAACTTTGATGAAAACTTATCAATATTATCCTTATTATTAAGAATATAGACTTTGAAACCAAAAAATTTGAAGTAATTAACCTTGTGTTTTCTATTATTTCACAACTCATAAAGAGTTCTTTTAAGAATAGGTCTGATTAACACTTTGTTAATAATATAGCATGATGTATTGACAGCTTCTGCCCAAAATTAGATAGGTAGGTCATACTCACTAAGCATTTTTCTAGAAATTTCTTGTAAGGTTTCATTTCTTCTTTCTACAACACCATTTTTTTGGGGTGTCCTAGGGGAAGAGAAGTTTTGAATATAGGCATTTTGTGAACAAAAGGATTCAAACTCTTGGTTTTCAAAATTATGGACATGGTCACTTCTTAGAGATTTATTTCTAAGTCCACTTAAGTTCTCTAATGATCAATCATACTTGGTGAAGTAGTTACATGCTTCACTTTTATGATCCAAAAAGTAATTCCAAGTAGTAGTCATATATAAGAACATAAACATAGTGATTCCAATTTAAACTAGAAAATATAGATGGTCCAAACAAATACATGTGAACTAACTCAAGAGGTTGAGAAGTGGAAACTTCTTTCTTTAGTTTGAAAGATATTTTGTGTTGTTTACCCTTTTGACAAGTTTTACAGACTTTATTATTTGGAAACTCAAGTTTGGGTAGGTCCTTGAATAAACCTTTTCTAGTAATTCTTCTAAGTGAGTGTATGTTATAGTTTCCTAGTCTTCTATGAAAAAGTCAAGACTCTTTGTGAAATAAAATTAAGCATGAAACATTTTGAGAGATTAAAGAATCTAAGTTAACAACATAAACATTTTCATTTCTAAAAGCAGAAAATATTAGTTCATTTTTAGAGTTAAAAACATTACAAGCATCATTTTCAAATTTAACATGAAAACCATCATCGCATAGTTGTGAGATACTAAGCAAATTATATTTTAATCCATAAAAAAATTACTTTAAAAATTAAAATTGAGTTAGAGTTACCAATCTGGCCGAGGAAAATTATTTTTACTTTAGTATTGTCACCAAAGGTGACATGCCCACCATCAATATTTATTAAATTCTTGAAGCATGAGTAATCTCCTACCATGTGTCTTGAACATCCACTATCCAAGTACCATAGGATTTTACAATAACTCTTCAAACATCTTTCCTAAAAAATATTCAAAAAAAAAAAGATTTTGGTACCCAGATTTGTTTGGGTCCAGTAAAATTAGTAATTAGTGCTTTAAGAACCCACATCTACGTCATGGGTTTTATATATGCATTATATAACATATTTGAAAAATAGACTATATTTGGTCTAGAAAAACTAAAGGTAGTAAAAGACTTTCCAAAACTGGAACTACCAGCAGAATTTTCATTTTTAGGTAAGAAAAAAGATTTTATAGATTTAGTTACAAACTTGTTTTTTTAGATTTCTTTTCCCAGGTTGGTATCCTATTCCAGTAGTGTATCTAGGGAAAATTTGTTTACCAATAATCTGTGTAAGATTATTTTTTCCATTTTTAAATTTCTCTATGTCCTTTTTCAACTATTCATTAGATAACTTAAGTTAATCGTTCTCATTGAGTAATTGATATTTGTTTTCTTTCTCTATAGTAAGATCAGATTTGATAGTAGTAGTCACAAAATACTATTTCTATAAAGATTTGTATTTATTTTTTAGCTCATTACAAGTGTCTTCTAACATTTTGAAGTATTCAAACATTTCCTCATTTGTCATATTTTTAGAATCAATTTCTTCTCCAAAATAATAGAAATTTTGTATAGGAGACTCAAGGGCTACCTTAGATGAGTTTTTTATAAAACACATATTGGATTTTTAATACTTTTCATCATATAAAGACTCTGAGTCACTTGAAATATCTTCAGAAGCACTCCAAGTTTCCTTCATTTCCTTTTTATACTTTTTATCTTTGTTATCATACCTTTTCTTATATTTTATCTTGGAATATTCATCCTTTACATGTCCCTTTCTCTTGCATTCATAACATACTATTTCATCATATTTGTCACTTCTTTTCCAATCCTTCTTCTAGTTTCCCTTGTGATCATATCTTCCTTTGAAGTTGGAATTTTTGAAAAAATTCTTTATTCTATAAAACTTATTAAATTTTCTAGATAATTTATCTATTTCACCATAACTGTTAGATGATGAATCTTTATTACTTGTGCTATTAGAATGAGGTTGTATCCTTTCCTTTTCTTTAGTTTTGGAAGTATTAGTTTTGAAATCCATTGAATTTCTCTTCGGTTCATCTTCCTCTTCCTTGTTGACTTTTAATTCTTCCCCATACATCATCAAATTGCCTATCTGCTCCTTGACTGGCAGCTTTCTAATATCACAAGATTCTCTAATTGAGATAGAGGTCCATCTTCATCTATCTTTAAAGCATCTGAGTATTCTCATAATTTGTTCCTTGGAAATAACATATCTTCCTAGAGAGATCATAATGTCCACAATTTCATTAAACATGAGATAATGTAAGAAATAGGCTTATTAGGCTTCATTTTAAAGTTATCATATTTAATACTATATCTATTAAGTATCATTTCCTTAACACTAGTGGTTCCTTCATGTGAAATAGATAAAGTATCCCAAATTTCATGGACTATTTTACATGCAAAAATTCTATTGAATTATTAATCTCCTAAATAATAGTATAGGGAATTAATGTATTTGAAATTATTTTTATAAGTAGCCTTAGTTGGATCATACCAAGTATGTCTATTAGTAACAAGAATCTTATATTCATCTATAATTGAAGAACAAATCTCAAAACTCATACATTCTAAGTGCATTTTCATTTGAATTTTCCATTGTGAATATATTGTTCCATTAAAGAATGGAGGTCTATTAGTAGAATTACCTTATAATATATTATCCATAAAAATGTGTAGTTTTTTAAAGAAATAAAAAATTAGAACTAATATAAATTTTGATAAATTTAAAATAAAACTAAAATAACAGTTGAAAAATTATTTTAAACAAATTAATTATTTTGAAAATAGGGATTTTAAAAACTCCTCTGATACCAAATACTATTCATAGTAGGACACTCAAAAGGGGGGGTGAATTGAGTTCCTATAAAATTTTTTGTTAAAAAGTTTATTTAAAAGATTCCCCCAATTAAAAATAAAATAGGCCAGTTAACCAAGGTAGTAAAATTATAATAGTTTGATTATTTAAATAGCTTATCAAAAGATTTATTAATTCTTATTAATAGTAATATAAGATATTGATACAACTTTTTAAACTATTCTAATAAGGTAAAATATTTATAACTACTATCCAAGACTAACTATCATACTAAAATTTAGTTTTTTGAAATAGAAGTTAAAAATAGAGAAATACTAAATTGAAAGACCCAGTGGATAAAAAAAGTGGTTCAGTCTCAAGATGAGACCTAATCCACTCCACTTGGTGATCAACTTCCACCAAGAAATATATAAAATAAGATTTGATCCACACCTTGGATCGAGGTTAAAAATAGTACAAATGACTATCTAGGTCACAAGACCTCTTCCACTGTTCTATGTGGGAAAACTAACAACTAGGTCACACAGGACCTCTTCCATAATTATACGTGGGTGAAACAAGGTGTAGAAAAATATTTGAGTGAGTATATCTTGTATCCTATAGTTTGGTGCAGGAGACAGTTTGTATTTTAATACAGATACAAACACTTCTCAAAAAGTAATGAAACAGTACACAACAGAGAAAAGACAACGATAAAGGATTAGAAATGCTCTCAGTGTTATTATATGTAGCTCTGGACTTGTAGGATATAGAAGATGTGATTTTTCGAGTTCTCTTATAGAAATAGAGTGTCGTGAGTCTCGTGTTCTGGTTTTCAGTTTGATAAAATGTTCCTCATTTCCTTCGGTTTTCTGAAAGGATTCTTTAAAGATAGCTCACAATAGGTTCTTATTTGTTTATATCCTATAGGAATTAAAAATTCTTCCTTCAATGTATTCTTTCATGTATGGTTGTGTCTCTTTTCTTACATGAAATCCACTGCTCAACAATTTTCTCCAACTTCACGCTTTTATTTTTATTTCGGGTGCTTGTGTTGGATCTGATAGGATGCACTATCTCCATACCTCGTACTTTGTAATGTATAATGACAGGACTACAAAATAACATTAATTATATCAGTGTCATTAAATGACTCAAATATGACTGTTAGAAACAAATTTTAAATTAAATTGAAAAGATAGAAAAATGGTTAAGTATGGAATAACATCACAGTTGCAGTGAGATAGTCACGGTGAGACAGTCACAGTGAGACAATCATAGTGCCATAGTTGCATTAAGATCTGGAACCAATAGTATAGTTACATTGTCTGATCCTTTGTGCATTATGGAACCAGTAGAAATACAGTTGTTTCAAGAAAATAGTGTCTCAAGCAACGATGTCTAGTCCTTTTTCAAAGTTCGGAACGGTGTCTTGTTGCGGTGTCTTGGAAACAATAGCAAGGAAACTGTATTAGATCCTTTTTGAAAATCTAGAACTGATAGTAAGCTTATGGTTTCACAGAATTTGTGAAATTCTGGAACCTGTAACAAACTTACAGTGTCACGGACTTAGCCAAATATCTGTAATCTGTCTTAAGAAGCAATATTCACAGAATGGATTAAGATTAACCATAATCATACTAACACATAATAGAACAAGATTAATAATAGTTTACAAGATTCAAACATGATTTGTGATATGTTAAACGTGATTTGTGAGCATTGAGTCCAAAAATCTCCAAACATGATTTGTGAGAATTAAAACATGAGGAGTCCATCAATCCCCAAACATGATTTGTGAGCATTAAAATATGAGGAGTCCAACATCTCCATTTATGGGTTTTAAAACTAATAAGATTTTTTTATTTTTTATTTAATTTTTCTCTCTAACTTTTGTTTAAGGTATGAAATGGTTGGGCTTAGAAAATGATGAATTTAGTTTTTTATAGGCTTTCCTTTTTGATTTTTTAAACTGATTTTTTCCATTTTTTTCATTTTATTGTTTAAATTCCTTCAATTTGGATCAGAATTAGATGATAGAGTTTAAGTTCATAGAAATTTTATCAAAAGTGTGTCTAGTGTTTAAGGTTTTATAACTTTAACCAAAATGGTGGCTTCTAGTTTAAGTCTATAGAGTTGAAACCAATTTTTTTTCACACCTAACATAGTTACAACTAACTTTATGTGAATTGAGAATAAAATAATGTTAAAAGTAACCTTGGTTTTAGTATAGGGTAATTATGTATTTAGTTTAAGTATATTATTATTTTATTGGTAGAAATATCTTGGTTTAAGGTTATAGATCTCAGAACAAAGTGAGGACACTTACCTAAAAATGTGGGTGAAATCAGCTTAACATGTAGAATGAACCCAATGTCGAGATAAGATAACTTTAGGGAAAAAATGTATACAGTTTAAGGTAATATTTTTGGGACTATAATGGCTGTATAAAGTCTAAGGTCTTATAACTTTGACCATAATAGGTTCTTGAAGTTTAAGGTCGTATAGTTTAGACCAAAAGGGTGCTTTACTTGGTATAAAATCAAAACCCGATGTGAATAATGAATCAAATACCAATAAAAAATTTCTTTTTTTCATTGCATGGATGAGACGATTATATTTGAAGGTATTATAGTTTTGAACAAAGTGTCATGTAGTTTTATGATCATCCTACATGAAGCTAAATGGTGGGGGGTTATTCATCCAGTAAACATGATGTTAACTCTATGTGAATAATGAAAAACTATAATATAAAAGACTAGGCAGGGGGATTTTAATATGAATTGGATTTTGGTTTATTTTGATAATGTGTAACCCAAATAAAGGCATGAAAACATGAAACCTTTTCAACTCTTTGAATATATTAATTTAAGATGATATAAATCATAGCTTTAAATATTTGAATCTGGTATAGTGAAATTACAATGGATAGAATAAGAAAATTGTTAACCACATTTTAATGAAGGGTTCATTACCGTACCATTAGATAGATATATCAAGGAATACCATTGATCAAATTCTAATTACAAGTTACACTATAATATAGTTAAAGGTCTATGTGAGTTGATAATATTTTACCTAGGACAAATATATGCCCTTGTATGGGTATAGGTGATTCATATATATTGTGCATGTGTTATCACTATTATAAATGAGGTCTCTTTAGATTAGATGTACTCATTACCAATAGATATGGATGGTAATTTAAATATCCAAGACAAGAGTTATAATTTATGGAATTAAATAATTCAAAGAGATTTAAAACATTTTAAATTTAATCAAAACAAATAGAATTAACATAAAGCACTAAAAAATCATTGGGAAATAGATCATAGAACCAAAAAGATTTCCTAAAACCTAACATGGATGAGAGGTAGTGTTTGAGTACACAATAAGAGATATTTATGTCACTACATATCTGATGATAATAAGAATTAATCCATGTGTAGTTTTAGAAAAGGAGGCCACATCCTAGTGTATAATTGGTGGAGGAAACATAAAATAAATTTATGGGGTCAAACATCAAGGAAACCTAGATGATGTGGAAATTAATTGGAGAGAAATCATGTAACTTGGGTTGAGATACGAGATCCATGTATTACTACGTAACCTATGGTAATAATAATCAAGTTAAACATAGTTTTTCAAGTACATTTTTACATAAAAAACTAGAAATAAATGAATAAAAAAATGATATGCTAGAGCACAAGGTAAAGAAAATGGATAGGGTGAAAGGGTACCTTGGAATAAGAATGAGAGGCCAAACCTAGTGTAAATTTCCATAGACTCAAAAACCATGGTGTAACGAGATATGAAATAGAATAGAATATTTAAAATAGGACTAATATAGGATATTTGGGTGTTACTATGTATCCTATGGAAATAAAAACCAATCCAAACATAATTCTAGAAAATGTGTATTTTACTAGAAAGAAAAAAGGTGCCTTATGGAATGGATGAAGTAGAATATAACTAACATGAACTAGTGGAAATAAAATTATGTAATTGGGGTGTAGGAGTGAGATTTCAAAATTTTGGTTGGGATTTGTGTAAAGACCCAGAAATTCTGTGGAATTTTTTTTCTTAAATTCATGAGAATTTTACGAGTCCATAGTTTCTGACGACGTCTGATTCCGAGGCCCGGTGTGTCCGGAATCATTTTCTGAAGTTTTGTTCAGGTACGTTTAGTGAATGTATGAGCGGGATTTTATATCTTTTGAACTGGTACTCAGAATTGAAATCCGAGGACATCGATGAACTCACGACACAGATATTCACTTAAGGAGACCTTTACCGCAGTTGCATTTGGTCGAGAGCAGAAGTTAATTTTTGGGTATTCTTAATAAATTAAATAAAATTATGTGTGACATAATTTTATTTATGTGGTGGTTATTTTCTCCAAAGGGAAGTTGGAGGTGGGGCCCACCCCCCACATAACCTCCCATGGGAGGATATTTTGTGGTGGGGCGTACACGAGCTCAAACCCCTCAACTCCCCTTGAACCCCTTTAACTCTTGAACTTCCCTCTCAATGTGACAACTCTTCCTTGTATTTAATTAATTGAGACCTTTAAAATTCTTTCCAACTCCATGCATTTAATTAAGTGAACCAACTTAATTAATTTATTTGATTGTTTGAATTATTTTGAATTCATTTTTCCAAAATTAAAATGAGATATTATATTCTTTTATTTGGGTTGGCATAAACATTGTGGGGAGATCTAATAAGAGGAGGAGAAATCTTGGAAGAACATCAACCACTCGATGAATAATGATCCACATATCCGAAGAACATGAAGAAACACCTTCTATATTCTTCAACCAGAGCAAGGAAGGGAAGCATCACCGCCCATGAAGTATACCGAGGGAGTCATCTCAACTCGACTTCACCGAGATCTTCTCCCATCGACGTTGACGGAATAACATCCATCTTTAACGACACTCGTCTTTCGCGACGCCCGTCTTTCGCGACTCGTCAACGTACAAACATAAAATACGAGGTAGGGGGAATTTAAATTATCTCTACTTATGAATTATATCGTTGTTCTTCGATAGTGGACAATTGATATCACCCAATGTAGAGGGAACGAGACAAAAAAACACGGACCAACGTCCCTCCATTGAGTCTCGTTTGGTTGACGTTGGAGGTGGAGCTGAAAGGGCGCGGTGTTGTCGCACCGCGCCAGAGAGGAACCACGACAGATGAAGAAATGCAGTGCCGTCACGCTATGTGGAAGGTAGCAGGACCACGACGCCATCGCGCCGTGGTGGAAGTGCGGAGGCGGCCGGTCGAGCCGACCGCCATGGAGCCAGACACAGCCAGCCGACCGGTCGGCCCGCTGGAAGACCGCGACACCCACAGGCGCTGTGTGGAGGGAGACCGCGGCCCGCTTCCGCGGGTCGCTCTACTGGGAGAACCGGTCGGCCGGGCTGAAAAAAATGCAGTTCCTGTAGGTGCCGCGTGAGGAGAACCATGACCTGCGTGCACCGGGAAGAACCGGCCAGCTACGGCCAGCCAACCAGAGGAAGAGGCGGCGCCGCTTGGTGCCGCCGGGCGAACCGGACCGGCCCGCAGCGCGGGCCGGGTCCGCAGGTGGGCCGCGCCCCACCGGGCCAAGCTGAACCCCCAGCCGGGTCGGACCCGCCAAACCGGGCTGGGCCGACCCCCCAGTAAGGTCGAATCGGCCGAGCTGGGTCGGGCCGACCCGCCAGCTCATTGGGCTTGACGGGCCGGGCCCGACTTCTCTTAAATGTGAATATCTTCAAAACCGTGCGTCCGAATGATGCACCGTCTACGACACTTGGACCCTCGCGATGAGGATGTTCTTTTGTGATACTCTAAGTGAGTTTTGGAAAATTTTGGAAAACGACCGGGTTTGGACTGAGTGTAAATCCAACCGGGCCCCTGGAACAGAAATGCCAATAACTCTCAGACCAGGCATCCAATTGACGCTCCGTCTGTCGCGTTGGGTTCCTTATGATGAGACAAAAATACAGGAGACATAAACTAAGGAATTCATGATAGTTGACGTATCATCACTTGGATCGAGGAGTGGACCCTCCCGAAATCGAGCGTACTATGTGCGGGAACCCTAGGGCTGGCTGCGACTACGACGACTACTGTACCGGAATCCTCCGTGGGTTCGACAGCGATGACTACTGTACCATAATCCTCTGTGGGTTCGACAGCGACGACTACTATACTAGAATACTCTATGGGTTCGATAGTGATGACTAATGTACCAGGACCATCCATGGGTCCGATAGTTCTGACTTCTGTTCATGTATCCCGTGTGGGTCCGACAGAGTAGCCGGTCCTGTATCCTGTGTGGGTCTGACAACTTAGATGAATTAGTGACTACATCTGATCATCTCTATCACTCTACAAAAGATGTGTACCTGTGTGAGATGAGTCTTGTATTTCAATCATTATCATTGATGTGATTGGCTTTACTTCCTGTGTGGATTGGGTTGTGTTTGGGCTCGAGAGTTGGAGCCAAACTATGATTGATAACTTAGGTATATGTATGGGTATATACCTAAGTACGGTTTGTTAGTACTTCATGATTGTATCTTTCTTCTGTGGTTTATCCTTCGCAAATTCTGGGATACCTTCAGGGGTCTCGGGGTCCCTACTAAGTATCGTTATACTCACCCTTGCACGGGCTATGCCCACACATCGTTGTGTTGGTTGAAGATGACAGACAACATTAATCGAGGCAGAGAGTTGTAGAGCTGGACAGTACCCAGAGGTGGACCACTTGGCAAGACGTACACGGAGCGGACGGATAGACCTGGGGTGCTGAGGAGGCCATCTATACCCACCCTTCAGGTGGGATTCCCGGAGGACAACTCAGTAGTTGCTGTTTACCTTTCTACAGTTGTACTAGCTTTACAGTTGTTGTACTTTACTGTTGGTCTTGTATTTCCATCCCCTTTACTTTTAGAACTTTCTTTTGTATACAGTTTTACTTAGTGTTTACTTCCATTTGTGTACTCTGCTGCTTGTGTTCAGGTTGTGTGTGTGATACAGGTTGAAAGTCAATGCCTTCCCTTTTTATGGGGATTACACCTTTGGTGCTAGTCTCTATCCCATGGCCTATGGAAGGCGGGCTTGGGGTAGTCACGGCACGGGCCTCGAGGACGGGTCGTGAAAAATTGGAATCAGAGGAGTTGGTTCTACCATAGAACTTGGACTCTGATTCTTTTAACAGAAATAGTGTTAATTGTTTTGGGTGTGATTATCAGTTTAGGGAAACCGGTGTTGGTGCGGCGACTGACGTATCCATACACTAGGACTCTGACTTCTGATCTGTGACTCAGTGCATGAAAACACTAATTGCGTGTGTGTTTCCTTTTAAAAAAAGTTTTCTTCATGATTACTTTGTGTCAGCTCACCAGGTATACTATTTTAACCGTGGATAACCTATTTCTTTTTAGGATATCCCCACGAAGGCAGCCAGCTAGGGTTCCAAGTTACGTACGATATGGTATCCCACCAAGCAACGAGACCTCGGTGCAGGGCCCCATCACAGCGGAGGTACCAACGGTACCACTACCCACTAGACCACCGATACCACCAGCTCCAGCAGCGGACAGTGCACGCCACCTGAGTGCGTTGCATGAGTTCCAACACTAGAGGCCACCCAGGTTCCAGGGAGAGACAGACCCAGAGGCAGTTGAGGATTGGATGGAGGATGTTGTGAGATTTTTCAGATTGGTAGGGACACCGGCCGACCTCATGGTGATCCTTTCCATGAGTCTCCTGCATGCAGTAGTAGGAAGATGGTGGAGCCTGATTCTCTAGGTTCATGACGATGCATAATTATTCTGGACAGACTTTGAGTGTCTCTTTTGCTCAGAGTTTTTCCAGCCACCCTTCATGCGGTGCAGATTCAAGAGTTACTTTATCTGCAGTAGGGAAGCATGATGGTAGCTCAGTACTCAGCGAGGTTCACTGACCTCTCACGCTACTCCACATATATGGCATGAGACCCATTCTTCAGGGCCCGAACCTTCGAGCAGGGAATCAGGCATGATATCAGGGCTTTGATGATTCCCCTCAGCATCCTGACGTAGGAGGGGGTGCTGGAGCGATCCCTTCTAGTGGAGAGTTTTGTCGCTAAGCAGTCACCAATGGCGAGACCCACCATAGAGCGACACGTAGCAGAGTATTCTTCAGCCGGTAGTAGACAAATGACGTAGAGGTCCAAGCAGACCAGGACATCAGGTGGGCTACCCCAGGATATAGGTTCAGTTGTGAGGGGCACATGAGATAGAGCCAGCTATACGAGGAGCAGGTAGTGTTATGCATGCGGCGGGCAGGGCCACATGGCTCGTGATTTCCCGACCCGCCATGCAGATGAGTAGAAGACAGTAGAGGGACCTCCCAGGCAGAGGCAGAGGTTTGACCGCGGTGGTCCGCCGGGAGCAGGCGGACGTGGCAGAGGAGCTGGATGAGCAATGGGTAGTGGATGACGTTTTGAGGCTTTACCACCACCACCACCAGGAGGTCCACCCCGACCACAGGGAGCTGGCAGACAGAGGCGGGCTCAGCTCCAGGCAGTCGAGGCCTATAACCATGGTGCACCTGAGATGATTCGAGGTACTATCTGTGTCTACTACACCCTTGCTATAGTACTTATAGACACAGGTGCGAGTCATTCTTTTATTGACACTACCCTCATTTGGAGCTTGGAGATTCTGACAGAGCCGTTGGATCGATCCTTACGGCTAGATACTCCTACTAGAGTAGACTTGACGATTACGCACTGGTGCTGGCAGTGTGAGCTCACTCTAGGAGGTGAGAGATTCAGCTATGATCTTCTTATAGTGGCGTTGAGGCCTTACGACATCATCTTGGGTATGGACTGGTTATCCACAGTTCATTCCCAGATTGACTGTATTAGGTGCAAAGTGCGGTGTATCCACACAAATGGGACCAAGTTGACCTTCACCAGTGAGAAGGGAGCCTTTGCAGTGCAGGATGGAATTACGCAGAGGAGGGGGCAGCTGATCACACATTAGTTGGCCAGTATCATCCTCAGAGTGGTTGACGTGCAGAGTCCAAGTTTTCCTATTATGGCGGATCAGTACACGAATGTTTTCCCTAACGACATTCCAGGACTACCTCCTTAGAGAGAGGGGGAATTGTACATTGACCTATACCCTGGGAAAACACCGATATCTACTCCAGTATATTGGATGGATCCCACTAAGCTTTGTGAGCTGTGGGTACAACCGGAGGACTTGCAGGGGAAGGGATTTATCCGACCTAGTGTTTCACCATGGGCATCTCAGATTTTGTTCGCCAAGAAGGCAAATGGGAGCTTATGACTATGTTTTGACTACCATCACCTGAATCAAGTGATTGTAAAGAAAAATTACCCACTACAAAGGATTGATGACCTTTTTGATCAGCTCAAGGGAGAACGATGGTTCTAGAAGATAGAACTTAGGTCAGGCTATCACCAGCTCAGAGTTTGAGACAAGGATGTGAAGAAGACGACCTTTAGGTGTCGGTATGACCACTAAGAGTTCTTGGTTATGCCCTTTAGTGTAACCAATGCTCCAATAGTGTTCATGAGTCTCATGAACAGGATCTTCTATCCTTACCTTGATCGCTTTTTCATAGTATTCATTGAAAACATACTTATTTACTCGACTACTGAGGAGAAGCACACCTACCATTTGTGGGTAGTACTGGACACAATCCAAGAGCACCAGCTTTATGGTAAGCTCTCGAAGTGCCAGTTTTGGATTTGAGAGGTTCACTTTCTGGGACACATCATCTTGGAGGCTGGAGTTGCAGTGGATCCAGTGAAGATCGAGGCAGTACTTGCTTGGGAGCCACCCAGGAGTGTGACAGAGGTGTGGAGTTTCCTGGGATTGGCTGGGTACTATCAGAGATTTGTGCCAGACTTCTCTAGAGTTGAAACACCGCTTTCAGCATTGATGAAGAAGGGGAAACCCTTTGTGTAGTTAGAGAGATGTTAGCAGAGCTTTCAGAAGCTGAGGCAGAGGTTGAATAGTACACCCATCTTGAGGCTACCAGAGGAGGGCGTCGTGTATGTAGTTTACTACGACGCATCAGGAACTGGAATCGGGTGTGTCCTAATGTAGGAGCGAGTAGTGATCGCGTATGGTTCACGACAGTTGAGACAACACGAGTAGAATTATGATACCCATGACCTAGAGTTAGCAGAAGTGGTCTTCACCTTGATGATGTGGTGGCACTATCTGATGGGTGAGCGTTTTAAAGTCTAATCTGACCACCAAAGTCTCAGGTACATCTTCTCGTAGAAGGACTTGAACTTGAGACAGCGGCGATGGATCGATTTCCTCCAGGACTATGACTTCGAGATAGTCTATACTCATGGGAAGGGGAAGGTTGTAGCAGATTCTCTCAACATAAGATCAGGCATTCAGCTACATGGAGAGGCGACAGAGCAGCTGGCCGCATTGAAGATATCCTTTGTGGATAGAGATGGATCAGCCTTTCTGCAGTCTCTCATAGTCACTTCTCCACTTATTGAGTGAGTTAGAGAGGCACAACTTGGGGATATTGACTGGGAGATGCAACATGCTCAGATATCCTCAGGGCAGACACCTGATGGGTTTTCTGAAGGTGGGGATCATGTCATCCTCTTCAGAGGACGTACCATGGTACCGGTTTCACTACCGGAGGAGGTGTTGAGGGAGTTCCACACTTCCCCTATAGAGGTACATCCAGGAGTAGCGAAGATGTATCAGGACCTCAGACGACAGCACTGGTGGCTAGGTATGAAGAAGGCGGTAGCAGAGTTTGTCTTGTGATGCCTCACTTGTCAGTAAGTGAAGGCAGAGCACCAGGTTCCAGCAGGCTTGGTTTATCCCTTAGAGGTTACAAAGTGGAAGTGGGACTGGATATCCATGGATTTTGTGATAGGACTTCGACATACATCTAGAGGACATAACTATATCTGGGTGATTGTCGAACGACTCACCAAGTCGGCCCACTTCCTACCGACCAGAGAACAGGGCTTAGTAGAGAGCTTGGGACGCCTATACATACAGAATATTGTATGGATTCATGGTGTGACATCGACGGTCTTCTTAAATCAGGATGCTCGTTTCACTTCCCGGCTATGGAAGGGGTTGCAGGAGGCTTTCGGGACACAGCTTCGCTTGAGCACCACCTTCCATCCTTAAACGGATGGTCAGACTGATATGACCATTCAGTCTCTTGAGTACATGCTCCATGCATGCATCCTTGACTTTAGTCGTAGATGTAAGGATAACTTACCCTTGGTGGAGTTTGTGTACAATAACAGCTACCACTCCACCATCGGGATGACACATTACGAGGAACTGTACGACCGACCTTGCAGATCACCACTGTGTTGGACTGACCCAGGGGAGTCATCACTTGTAGGACCAGAGATGGTACAGGCTACGATGGAGAAGGTGCATATCATCTTGGAGTGGATGAAGACTGCAAAGAGCATACATGAGTCCTATTCTGATATGAGACGAAGACCACTGGAATTCGAGGATGGAGACCACATCTTCTTACGGGTCTCACCACGACGAGGTCTGTAGAGATTTGGCTGAGGTGGAAAGTTATCTTTGTGATTCATCGGACCGTTCTAGGTCCTCAGCAGAGTAGGCGAGGTGTCTTACCGCCTAGATCTTCCACCTCAGTTGCACCGGGTGCACGATGTCTTCCACGTATCTCAGCTGAGGAGATATGTGCATGACCCGTCCCACATCATCGACCATGGGGAGCTAGACATCGATGATGGGGAGACATTCACAGAGGTTCCAGTGGATATTGAGGATCGATGGGAGTGGGTCCTGTGTGGACGGTCGATTCCTCTGGTGGGTGTTCACTGGTAGCACGAGAACCTCCAGGAGAGCACATGAGAGTGGGAGGCTCAGATGCGTGCTCAGTACCCCCATTTGTTCCCTCAGTATGTGATGTAGCTTATCGGGACATAAATACTTGAGGTGGGGAGAATGTAAGGACCCAAAAATTCTGTGGAATTTTTTTTCTTAAATTCATGGGAATTTTATGAGTCTTTAGTTTCTGACGATGCCTGATTCCGAGGCCCGGTGTGTCCAGAATCATTTTCTGAAGTTTTGTTTGGGTACGTTCAGTGAACGTACGAGTGAGATTTTATATCTTTTGAACCGGTGCTCGAAATTGAAATCAGAGGACATCGATGAACTTGAAGTGCTTGTATTCACTTAAGGATACCTTTACCGTAGTTGTGTTTGGTCGAGAATAGAAGTTAATTTTTTGGGATTCTTAATAAATTAAATAAAATTATGTGTGACATAATTTTATTTAGGTGGTGGTTATTTTCTCCAAAGGGAAGTTAGAGGTGGGGCCCACCCCCCACATAACCTCCCATGGGAGGATATTTTTTGGTGGGGCCCACACGATCTCAAACCCCTCAACTCCCCTTGAACCCCTTTAACTCTTGAACTTACCTCTTAATGTGCCAACTCTTCCTTGTATTTAATTAATTGAGACCTTTGAAATTCTTTCCAACTCCTTGCATTTAATTAAGTGAACCAACTTAATTAATTTATTTGAGTGTTTGAATTATTTTGAATTCATTTTTCCAACATTAAAATGAGAGATTATATTCTTTTATTAGGGTTGGAATAAACATTGTGGGGAGAGATAAGGAGAGGAGGAGAACTCTTGGAAGAACATCAACCTCTCGACGAAGAACGCTCCACATCTCCGAAGAACGTGAAGCAACACCTTCTATCTTCTTCAACCGAAGCAAGGAAGGGAAACACTGACACCCACAAAATATACCGAGGGAGTCATCTCGACTCAACTTCACTGAGCTCTTTTCCCACCGATGTTGACGGAATGACATCCGTCTTTCGCAACGCCCGTCTTTTTTGATGCCCGTCTTTCGCGATGCCCGTCTTCTGCGACTCGTCAATGTACAAACATCAAATACGAGGTAGGGGGAATTTGAATTATCTCTACGTATGAATTATATCCTCATTCTTCGATGGTGGAAAATTGATATCACCTAACACAGAGGGCGCGGGCCGAACAAACACGGCCCGACATCCCTCCGTTAAGTCTCGTTTGGTTGATGTCGGAGGCGGAGCCGAAAGGGTGTGGTGTCGTCGCACCGCGCCAGAGAGGAACCACGAAGGATGAAGAAACGCGGTGCCATCGTACCACGCAGAAGGTAGCAGAACCACAGTGCGATGGTGCCGCGGTTGAAGTGCGGAGGCGGACGACTGAGCGGGCCGCCGTGGAGCCGAATAGCAGGACAACTGGCTGGCCGACAGGCTGGGCCGCTGTACGACTGCGGCGCCCGCAGGCGCCCCGTGGAGGGAGACCGTGGCCCGCGTCTGCGGGTCGCTCAGCTAGAAGAATCGGCTGGCTACTGCTGGTAGGGCTGGAGGAATGTGGTTCCCACAGGCCCCGCACGGTAGAGAAGACCGCGGTGCCCACAGGCACCGCACAATGGAGAAGACCACAACCTGCTTTTGTGGGATGCTCTACTGGGCGAACCGGCCGGCCGTCTGCTGGCCGGGCTGAAAAAACCACGGCACCCACATGCACCACATGAGGAGAACCGCGTCCCGCATCTACGGGCTGCTTGTGCTGGGCAGAACCGACCGACTATGGCTGGCCAGCCAGAGGAAGAGGCGGCGCCGCCAGGCGAACCGGACCGGCCCGCAGCGCGGGCCGGGTCCGCAGGTGGGCCGCGCACCACCAGGCCGGGCTGACCCCCCAGCCGGGTCGGACCCGCCAAACCAGGCCGGGCCGACCCCCCAGCTGGTTCAGACCAGACGAGCTGGGTCAGGCCAACCCGCCAGCTCACTGGGCTTGACGGTCCGGGCCCGACTTCACTTAACTGTGAATATCTTCAAGACCACGCGTCCGAACGATGCGCTGTCTACGAAACTGGGACCCTCGCGATGATACGGTCCTTTTACGATAATCTATGTGAGTTTTTGACAACTTTGAAAAACAACCAGGTTTGGACTGAGTGCAAATCCAACCGGGCCCCTGGAACGAAAATGCCAATAACTCTCAGACCGAGCATTCAATTGACGCGCCGTTTGTCACGTTGAGTTCCTTATGATGAGACGAAACTACAGGATACATCAAATCAGGAATTAGTGATAGTTTATGTATCGATTCTTGGCTCGAGGAGTGTACCCTCCCGAAATCGAGCATGCTGTGTGTAGGAACCCTAGGGTTTACTGCGACTGCGACGACTACTATATCAGAATACTCTGTGGGTTCGACAGCGACGACTACTATACCCGAATCCTATGTGGGTTCCAAAAAGACGACTACTATATCAGAATCCTCCATGGGTTTGACAATGATGACTACTATATCGGGATCCTCCGTGGGTCTGACAGTTTTGACTTCTGTTCCTGTATCCTATGTGGGTCCGACAGAGTAACTGGTCCCGTATCCTGTGTGGGTCTGACAGCTTAGCTAGTCCTATATCCTATGTGGGTCTGACAGATTAGATGAATCAGTGAATACATCTGATCATCTCTATCACTCTACAAAATAAGTGTAACTGTGTGAGATGAGTCTTGTCTTTCAATCATTATCATCGATGTGATTGACTTTACTTCCTATGTGGACTGGGTTGTGTTTGGGCTCAAGAGTTGGAGCTGAACTGTGATTGATAACTTAGGTATATGTATGGGATTATAACTAATTAGGGTTGGTTGATACTTCTTGATTGTATCTTTCTTCTGTGGTTTATCCTTCGTGGATTCTGGGAGACCTTCGAGGGTCTCGGGGTCCCTACTGAGTATCGTTATAATCACCCCTGCACGGGCTATGCCCGCACATCGTTGTGTTGGTTGCAGATGACATACAACACTGATCGAGGCAGAGAGTTGTAGAGATGGACAGTACCCGGAGGTGGACCACTTGGCGAGACGTACACGGAGCGAACGAACGGACCTAGGGTTCTGAGGAGGCCATCTGTACCCACCCTTCAGGTGGGATTCTTAGAGGATGACTCAGTAGTTGCTATTTAACTTTCTGTAGTTTTACTAGCTTTACAGTTGTTGTAATTTACTGTTGGGATTGTATTTCCAGCCCCATTCCTTTCAGAACTTTCTTTTGTATATAGTTTTACTTAGTGTTTACTTCCAGTTGCGTACTCTGCTGCTTGTGTTTAGGTTGTGTGTGTGATATAGGTTAAAAGGAAATGCCTCCCCTTTTTATATGGATTATGCCTTTGGTGCTAGTCGCCAGCCCCTAGCCTATGGAAGGCGGGCTTGGGGTATTCACGACACAGGCCCCGAGGACGGGTCGTGACAATTGGGGTAAGAGATCTAGGTGTTATTATATATCTTGAAGTTTTATCAATCAACACTTTTGGGAAGTTTTTAACTATTTATATAGACTTCAAAAGCATTGGTATAGCCTATAAAAATAGTTTCACAAACTATTAGGAATATTAGTGCTGGTATTGGTCTATAATAACATTTTGTAAACCATTGGTATAGGCTACCACCGAACTACTACTTTCCATTTTCTCTATACCAATCCAATTATAAAGATAATTAAGAAAATTGAAGAATAATATAATCAATGTATCAGTTATAGTCACAAATTTAATAATAATCCAAATAATATATATTTTATATTTAAGAAATTAATAAATTCAAGTTGAAATGATTACATATAAAATGAGTTTTATTCATAAGATGTTGGATTCTGACATCAAAGTGTTATAAAAATAATTTCAAAAGTATAGTTTATTAGTATCCCTCTCCAAACAATCATCTTCATGATCACCACCACCATCTTGGTTGTCACTATTATCACCCTTCTTGGCTGGAGTAGAATACTCAAGAGGGGGGGTGGTGAATTGAGTATCTATACAAATTTATGTTTAAAAATGAATTCTTATAAATATTTCCCCTTCAAGTTGAATACAACCCAGTTAATCAAAGTAATACGGTTATAAAGGTTTGACTGTTTAAATAACTTCTTAGAAAATTTATTATTTATCAGTAATAATAATAGTTATTAATATTACTTTTGAAACTATTTTACTAAGACAAAACAATTATAACTTCTTTCCAAGATTAACTATCAAAGTAAGTTTAGTGATTTCTGAATTATACAGTTGAGCAGTAAAACAAAGAAAACTAATGAAAGCAGTACAACGGATATAAAACAAGTGGTTCAGTCTCAAGAGGATACCTAATCCACTCCACTTGGTGATCATCTTCCACCAAGAAGTTTATATAAATAAACTTGATCCAGAACCTGGATCAGGGTTAAACAACAGTACACAGGACTGTCAAGGTCACACAAGGACCTCTTCCATAGTTCTTCATGGGTACAAACTACCAGGCCACACAGGGACCTCTTCCACACTATTCTGTGGGTATAAAAAAGGGTAAAATAATGTTTGAGAAGGATATCTTGTATCCTTCAGTTGGATGCAGGAGATAGAGCATGTTGATATAAAGATACACACTATGCTGGAAAATTAATAAAATGATACACAACAGAGCAGTAATATTGAGATAGGATTAGAATTGATCTGAGTGTTGATCTTTGCAGATTTGGACTTCTGAGATGAGGCAGATGCAGAAATCAATTCCTCTTATAGAAAACAGAGTGTCATAAGTTAGACAAATTCGTCTTGTGTTATTCGTGGTGTTTTACAGCGTGAAGATGTTCTCGGGATTCTAGTATGCTTTTTGTGTTATTTAGTAGAGTCGAGTTGCATGATCCAATTTGCAAGAATGTATTTTGTTGTCTTGCTCATTCCCACCAGCTTATTTTTTGTATCATGTTTTTCCTGCAAGATTTTCATATATGTCCACACACTATTTGTTTCTGGTCCACATTACTCTTTTATCTTGGAGTGCATGTGTTGGGGCCGACAAGTTGCATGTATTATGCACCTCGTACCTCGTACTATCCAATGATATGTCTACAAAGAAACATTAATTATGTTAGTGCATTAAAATATTTAAATATGACCTTTAGAGATTAAATTGAAAGATGAAAAAATATATTAGGAAACGGTGTCACAATATGTCATGGAAACAGTGTCTTCTTCACACGGTGTTTGGATTGGTCACGGTGTCCCGCAGTCACGGTGTCTCACGGACACGGAGTCTCATGGTCACGATGTCAGCTTGTTCACAGTGTCTTGTTCACGGTGTCTTGTTCACGGTGTCTTATTCAAGGTGTCTTGTTCATGGTGTCTTGTTCACGGTGTCTTGTTCACGGTGTCTTGTTCACGGTGTCTTGTTCACGGTGTCTTGTTCACGGTGTCTCCTAGTCACAGTGTTTGGATGTCATGGTGTCTGATCCTTTATGGTTTCTTGTTGTCACGGTGTCTGATCCTTCACTATGTCTGGTTGTCACGGTGTCTGAATGTTTACAGTGTCTTAATGTTCACGGTGTCTGCTTCACGGTGTCTCATACTTAGGAAAATATCTGTATTTAGACTTAAAGTAGTGATACTTATGGAAAGAATTAAACTTAATCATTTGTCATAGAAATCATTATAAAGTGAGTCAAAAGATAGTATATAGTATCCAAATTGAGTGTATATCCCTTAAGAGCTTTGAATGGATTTTACTAAGCAACTGTACATGTGATGTGAGATATATTACATAGAGTTAACATATTTTATAGGCTAAATATGATTTGGGATAATTAAAACATGATTAATACATGAGGAGTCCAACAATATCCCCCTTTTTGATGATCAAAAATCATATAAGATTAAAGTATATGAACTAACAACATAGTTCTAAAGTGCATGAACATATATAGAGTCAAGGAGTTCTCCAAGGTGTCTATAATATATCATTGAGTTATCATAGATATAGATTTCTCCCTCTTTTGGGATTATAAACAAGCAGCTATAAAAAGAACAAACGTGACAAGAATCGAGCATAATGTATTAGAGAAAGAGAGTGGAATTACAAAGAGTAAATAAAATGAAACAGGATTCCCATAAAAAATGAGTAAACACTATCCTTCTTCACTGACTGGTCTTCTCTTTTCCTTTATCAACAGCAACAGAAGAGGAAGCCATAGGATTTGAAGTGGAGGTAGAATAAGGGAGGGAGCTGGTCGATAGAGAAGGTAAAGGAATGACTTCAAAAATAGAGGGAGCTAGAGTAGGAGTAGTATAAGATTGAGTAGGTGTTGATCAAGGATCACATGCCTGATCTAACTCAGAGCTTTGCTGACAGACATAGTAGTGGAGGATAAGGCAGAGGTGAAGGTAGGTAACCCAGGTCTTAGAGGTGCAGCTGCAAGAGAAACAATGGATGTAATCTGTACATGATGGTAAGGCCTCATAAGATTAATTAAATCCTCAATGATCTCTCCACCATACTTTATGGATTTCTCAAAATCATCCTTGTTTTCCATAAACTTATCCAAAAATCAAGTGAACTCTGTGAGCTTTTGGACTTGGGTCATGAAATATTGAGTAACAAGAGGAATCCACAGATTTTCCACAAGATACTTGAAATGATTATTCATGTCAGTCTTGGAGAATATTCTATTGAAGTATAAATCCACTTTCTTGAAAATATATTGCTGATCATCATTAGAAATTTTATAATGGATTTGGACTAGGTCAAGAACTCTATCACTGTTCTTGATAACTTCAGAGAGAGAATATTTATTGAATCCACTAAGCACAGTCTGAAGCTCTTCTTTGACCACTGTTCTAAGAAGATCACTGTCTAAAGAGGGTTGAGAGGATTGACCAGAGGCTTTAGAAGCATTGACAGTGGTGGTGATATATTTTAGTTGATTCAACACTTTCTGAAGACACCCCGTGTACTCATCAGTGAGTTTATTTAGATTAACCACAAGCTCTCCCATTTCTTTCACAATATGTTTGTTCCTTTCAGCGACCTTTTCAACTAAGGAAGATAAGTGTGGATGAATCTCAGAGACAAAATTCTATGGGGTTTGAGGAACAACAGGTTCCATAGGATGAGAAATAAGATCTGATCTCGAATGCATCTCTTTCTGTATGTCTTCAATCATACCTCTTAGGGTCTTCACTTCATCACTAAGCAGTATGTTCTCAACTCTTACTTCATAAATTTCATGAATCATTTTGGGTTGTATTTTCCAAATAAATTTATCCAATAATAATGAGGCATCTTTCTCACTTAGATGTGTTATAAGAGCAGGTTGGGAATTCAAGAATTTTTCAACACCAGACAAAAGGGCAGCACCAAATTCCTTTAGATCATCTTTACTCACAAAGGATGGTTGTTCAGATGAAGGTTTAGAAATAAGGACTGATACAAGATCATGTTCCTTCTCAAGAGAAAGATTAGAGACTAATTTTAGTTGGAACATAGTAGAAAGATAAAGGCCTTTTACTAAAACTTTCTGAGAGTCATCCACATCATAGAAAATTGGGAAACTTATACTGAGTGTCTATAGGGATCGGATCAACCAGATTTGGTTCTTTAGTAGATTCTAGATTTGGAGGTTTCTCCCCCTCAATAGTTGCATCCTTCTCAGGACTGAGAAGCTTAGGATATTGATCTAATTCCACAAACTCATCTCATAGTTCTTCTCTCATTTCCTACCTAGCTAGCTGAAAATCCATCTCCATCCTTTCCTCAGCTGAAGGAATGACTTCCAGAACATATTTTTCCACTTGGAGTTCCTCAAGGTTAGCTCCTGGCATCGCAGGTAATTCTTCCTCTGTAGGTTATTCTATAGCATTCTTCTCAGTTTCTTTGACAACAAATTCTATTTTAGCCTTAGGTTGATTTTCCAAATTAACAACTTCTGTAGGTGCATGGACTTCTTTTTCACTTACCATAAGAGGGGAAGGAGTACTATCTTCCTCAACAGAAACAATTTCCCTGGGGGGAACATCAGCCTCTTCTTCCTCTTCAGCAGAGTATTCAAAAACCTCATCTGGTTCCAAACTAGGATAAAAAATATCTCTTGGTCTTGAGGGATGTTTTACCAGATTGAATTTTTCATAAATTCTATCATTGTCTTCCACCCATGCCTTTTTACAAGGAATCCAATTTATCTTCATCCTCTTGATAATGACTTTTGAAAGTCAGTACTCATAATCCTTTATAACTTCCTCATTAGGTCCAACCATTCCTTTGGCATGAAGCATGACTGAGATAAGATGAGAGTAAAACAGGGAGTTTGACTTGGATGTGGCTTTGATGAGTTCACACATGTGGTGAATGATATGCTTTCAAAGGTTAATCTTATTCCCATTTCTCATAAGGTGGATCAAAAACACATCCTGATATTTCAAAACAGAAAAATCACTATTTCTGGGGCTAACCAGATTCTGAATAAACTTGAATAGAAGCCTTGATTCTCCATCTAGTTCAGCATCAATGGCTCTCCTCTTGGTTACATTTCCAGTTAAGGATTTCAAAGCATCATCTAGGTCAAAGAATTCAGTTGAAGGTGGAGGTCCTCTCTGATAATCCTCACAGATGCCTTCATGAGGTATCCTAAGGCATGCAACCCATAACCTCGAAGAGAATGAGAATTTATGCCCATTGATCCAACTTCTCATGATATAACTATCACCAAAATCAAAAGATAACCATACATACTGATAAAACTGAGCCACTAACTTAGGGCAGATAGGTCTATCTTCCTTTGAAAACCACTCTAACCAGCCTTACTATTCTAAAACTATCAAAAACAAATACTTACTTGACATAAGACACTTGGGGAAAACCTCTTTCTTAGGTACTACTACTCGGTTTACTAGATTTGGATTTAGAGGTCCTTTGGGTGCTAGCTTAGGTGCAATCTTCTTCTTCTTTGAGTTGCGCTTATCAGGAGTCGACAATGAAAGGAATTTCATCCTGGGAATCTATTGAAGGTTTGAGAGATAGAAAAGGGTTATAGAGTTGAAGAAGGATTAGAAATGAGTGAATAGAATAAAGCTCAAGTTAAGGACAAGTGATACTTCCTTTATTTTATCATTTAGGAATACCAAACGTCGAAAAAATAAAAGCACAGGAAAGTAAAGAGGTGAAATGAATAATTACCATGATATGGTTTTTAATATGTAAATAAAAATCATAAATAATGTTCATGGTAAGACCATGTTGGGTTATTACGGTGAAACAGTAAATGCATGTTATGGTGAGACAGTGAATGATCTTCATGGTGAGATAGTGATCGTGAAATTTATGGTGAGACAGTGACTGTCAGACCGTAATCACGAAACACTAACTGTGAGACCGTAAACATGAAATGGTAAAGTATAAAACAATAAGACCTGAAACAGTAACATATCTATTTGAGGTTTATCATTCCTAGTTCATGTATGATGTAGTATATTCTTTCAGAAGTTAATGGTTTGGTGAATATATCAGCAAGCTGATACTTAGTACCAATGAATTCCAAAGTGATATCACCTTTTTGATAATGATCTCTCAGAAAGTGATGTCGTACATCAATATGATTTGTCCTAGAATGTGAAACAAGATTTTTCAAGATGTTAATAGAACTTGTGTTGTCACAATTTATAGGTACATGCCTGAATTGATATCCATAATCTAGTAATGTGTGTTTCATCCACAAGATTTGTGCACAACAACTGCTAGCAGCTATGTATTCAGCTTCTGCAGTAGATAATACAACAGAATTTTGTTTCTTACTACACCATGATACTAGTGAATTTCCTAAGATGTGACATGTTCCAGAGGTTCTTTTTCTATCTAACTTATAGCCACCGAAGTCAGCATCAGAATAACTAACTAATTCAAATGATTGTCCTATAGGATAGAATAATCCTAGATTGGGTGTATGCTTGAGTATTTGAAAATTCTCTTTACAACATTTAAATGATATTCCTTAGGATTTTATTGAAAAAAATCACACATACACACACTAAACATAAGGTCAGGTCGACTAGCAGTCAAGTAGAGTAAACTTCCAATCATTCCTCTATAAGTGGTTTGATCAACAAATTTTACATCTTTATCAAGATCCAACTTACAAGTGGTACTAATGGGAGTGTAAATACTTTTAGTTCTATCCAATAAAAAATGTTTTAGAAGATATATAGTATATTTACTTTGAGTTAAATTAATTCCATCATTATTTTGAAAGATTTGAAATATAAGAAATAATTTTATTTCACCCATTAAACTCATTTCAAATTTATTTTTCATCATTTTAGAAAAATTAACACATAAATAATTTCTTGAGGATCCAAAGATAATGTCATCTACATAGATTTGAACAACTAAAACATCATTATAAATTAGTTTTATAAAAATGGTAGGATCAACTTTTCATTTTGTAAAACCTTTGGAAATAAGAAAAGTACTCAGCCTATCATACCAGGCTCTTGGAGCTTGTTTTAAACCATATAAAGCTTTGGATAATTTAAAAATATGATTTGGAAAATAAGGGTTTGTAAAACCAGGGGGTTGTTCAACAAATACATCCTCAGAAATATACCGATTTTATAATGCACTCTTAACATCCATTTGATATAGTTTGAAATTCATATGTGCAGCATAAGCAAGAAGGATTCTGATGGATTCAAGTCTAGATACTAGTGAAAAGGTCTCCTCATAGTAAATTCCTTATTCTTGACTATATCCTTGTGCAACCAATCTAGCCTTGTTTCTAACTATGTTACCAGATTCATCTACCTTATTTCTAAACACCCATTTAGTGCCTATGGTGAATGTGTTTAAAGGTCTTTCAACAAGTTTCCAAACTTTGTTACTTTCAAACTGATTAAGTTCTTCTTGCATAGAAATCACCCAAAATTCATCATTGATAGCATCATTAATGTTTTTAGGTTCAAGTTGTGACAAGAAGACTTGATGTTCAACCTGATTTCTAAGAGAAGATCTAGTTTGAGTTCCTTTGTATATGTCTACCACAACAAAATCTAAGGGATGGTTCTTAAGAGTTCTAATATCTCTAATGATTTTAGGTTCATCAACAGGTTCAGGTTCTAAGTAATTTTCAAAACTGGAAGTTTTAACTGATTTTTTCATAGACTTGTTTAAGGATTTTAGATTAATGTTCAGAATCGATAGATCATCCTCCAGGTTCTCTAGAATGGTTTTAGGCTCATGTGGATCTGTTTCATCAAATTTTACATGGACAGATTCTTCCACACATTTAGTTATTTTATTGAATACTCTATAGGCTTTACTAGACAAGGAATATCCTAAAAATATACCTTCATCACTTTTGGATGCAAATTTGTTAATATTGTCCTTAGTATTAAGTATATAGACTTTGCAACCAAAAACTTTGAAGTAGTTAACCTTGGGTTTTCAATTGTTCCATAACTCATAAGGAGTCCTTTTAAGAATAGGTCTGATCAAAACTCTATTGAATATTTAGCATGCTGTATTGACAACTTTAGCCCAAAAATAAATAGGCAGGTCATATTCACTGAGCATTGTTCTAGAAATATCTTGTAGGGTTCTATTTCTTCTCTCTAAAACTCCATTTTGTTGAGATGTTCTAGGGGTAGAAAAACTATGATTATAACCATTTTGTGAGAAAAAAGATTCAAACTCTTAATTTTCAAACTCACAACCATGATCACTTCTTAAGGATTTAATTCTAATTCCACTAAGATTTTCTATAGACTTGGAATATTTAGTAAAATAAGAGCAGGATTGACTCTTGTGAGCCATAAAGAAGAACCAAGTATATCTAGAATAGTCATCTACAAGAACATAAACATAGTTCTTCCCATTTAAACTAGAAACTCTAGATGGTCTAAACAAATCAATGTGAACCAATTCAAGAGGTTGAGAGGTTGACACTTCTTTCTTTGGTTTGAAGGAAACTTTGTGTTGTTTTCCCTTTTGACAGGGATTACACACTTTTTCATTTAGAAACTCAAGTTTGGGTAAGTCTTTAACTAGCCTTTCTCTAGTTAGTTTCCTAAGGGAGTGAATATTACAGTGACCTAGTCTTCTATTCCAGATCCAAGACTCTATATGAAATACACTTAAACATGAAGCATTTTGAGAAGATAAGGAATCTAAGTTAGCAGAGTAAACATTTTCATTTATTAAAGCAGAAACCCTAATTCATCTTTAGAATTAAAGATATTGCAAGCATCATTTTCAAATCTAACATGAAATCCATCATCAAATTATTGTGAGATACTAAGAATATTGTATTTTAATCCATCAACAAACAGTAATTTAGAAATTAAAACTAAATTAGATTTACCGATTTGGTCGAGGACAATAATCTTTCCTTTGGCATTATCACCAAATGTGACATGTCATCCATCTATTTTGATTGGGTTCTTAAAGCATGAGTAGTCTCCTGTCATGTTCCTTGAACTTCCACTGTCCAAGTACCATAGACTTTTACAAGAACTCTTTAAGCAGCAATCTTTCAAAATGATTAAGTAAAAACAGATTTTGGTACACATACTTGTTTGGGTCCAGTAATATTAGTAATAAGTACTTTAGGAACTCATATCTGCCTCATAGGTTTCCTATAAGAATTAAGTAAGTTATTTTAAAAATAAACTCTATTCGGTCTAGAAAAATTTGAAATAGTAGAATATGTATCATGAATTGAATTAGTTTATTTATTTCCAGAACTAGAAGTAAAACTGTATGTCCTAGATTTAGAGACAAAATTTGTTCTACCAAGGTTTCTTTTTCTAGGTTGATAACCAATGTCAGTGTTTTATTTAGGGTAAATTTGTTTTCCTAGCATTTGGGTAAGGGTATTTTTACCATTGATAAACTTTTCTAGGTCATTCTTCAATTTCTCATTAGACATTTTTAATTAGTTGTTTTCTTTGAGCAGTTGAGCATTTTCCTCCTTTTCAGTTGTGTGTTCAGATTTAATAGTCATAGTAAGATCATGATGTTTCTTCAATGATTTATATTTATCTTCTAGTTCATTACAAGTTTCTTTAATCATGTTACAGTATTCAGACATTTCTTCATTAGTCATATTTTCAAAGTCACTCTCATCTCCAGAAATAGTATGAATTAAGTACAGAAAAATCCTGTAACGACCCGAATTTTTTTAAATAAATTTTGTTTCCTAATTTTATGTGTTATTGTTATACTCAACAAAAATGTTTTATTTGATAAACATGATTATAATTAAAATGAGATCAGTGGGTTTTGACTATTATATAACCATCGGTCAACATGACCGCTGTGAACAAAATGTTTTGATTATTGTCTCTAAATATAAGTAATCTTGGTTAATTATTATAGAAAGAAGATTCGATGGCCTCACCTAGTAGTCTTGGACCGATCGAAGCCCATCTAACAGAGCTTGGGAAGGAGGTAGCACCACTGTGCTTTGCTCTGGATCAAATCCAAGCCGAACTTCATCATGTGAAGCTAGAACGAAATCGCCTTCGTGAGAAGTTCAAACTGATAGAAATTAC
Source organism: Viscum album (assembly GCA_963277665.1). NCBI lineage: Eukaryota > Viridiplantae > Streptophyta > Magnoliopsida > Santalales > Viscaceae > Viscum > Viscum album. The sequence goes on along the minus strand of OY728156.1, from coordinate 1,094,915,911 downwards.
TACTCGGGCAATGTTGACTGAGCCACCCCAAGCTTCTATCACCCTAGCACACCTTACTCTTAGGTCCTATGCTGGTATTATAAGGGGTTATGTAACGAGACCGTAACTACCTTGTGTAATCCTTGTTTTAAATAAAAATTGGGATTTCTTCTTATGATGATGTTTATGAATTTTGAAATGACCGGATAAATATAGTATGCATATTTTTGATGAATTTTAGAAAAAGGATATTTTAAATATGTTTATGTAAACCCTAAATAATTAAAAATGTGTAATGATTTTCAAAAAATGGTCTTCTGCAATTATGTTCAGTACTAAATTTAGAGTCTAATAAGATCAACTTGATTTTTGATGAATAGTAAATTATGAATAGTGATTTTATGATTAGGATTAGTAATATGACCAAATGGATTAGTAATCTCACTTAAAGAAAGTTTCAAAATAATCTAGGTACCTTGATTAAGTAATGTGATTCAATAAAATAGTTAAATAACGGTTTCATTAATTATTATTCAAGTATTAGTTTTTTCAGGTGAATAGTGTTTTTTAATTAAAAATTTAATTAAAAATAATTAGAAAATTATTTTTATAAAAATGACTTTATTTTTGAACTCATAGCATCGATATTATGTTATGGTAATTTTTGGGGTTTTTTCTGAAAAAAATGAATTTTCGATGAATAGTGTTTTTATTTAAAAATTAAATTAAAAATATTTAGAAAATTATTTTTATAAAATGGATTTCATTTTTGAAATCAGAGCATTGATATTTGGTTAATGTGAAATTTTGGGATTTTTCTGAGAAAGTTGAATTTTCAGTGAATAGTAAAAATACAGTTTTAGGGTTTCGGTATGTTTAATGACATCATAACGGTGTCATGATGATGTCATGAGATCTTTTGAGGGTTGGCCGGCCAAGGGTGATGCATTATTGTTTTGGGGGCCCCATGTGGCCTAACTCCATGATAAATGACAAGGGAGAGCACATGGGTTTGAGAAAAGCACATGTGAGGTGTCCCTTGGCCATTAATGCCTTGTCCCCTCACTTTCCCTATAAATACCAAGCCCTCCTCTCATCCATTCGACTCCCCACTCATTCCCAACGAATTTCTGGTCTCATTACCTCCCAAGGAGTCCTCCCAAGGTGCCCCCAAGCCCTCAAGGTCCCAACCTTTGAGGTTTAAGAGTTACATTTTAAGGTAAGGGATCCGACCCCTCTCTTTCTTTTCAAGTAATCTCTTTTATGTATTTTCTTTTATACTCCATGTTCTTATGTTGGAGGATGTTCTTTTATATTCATCCTACTGCCTATTTCATGTTCATATGATGAGAGACCCCCCCTTGCTCTCATCAATTTGTTTTAAGAATGTTTAAGTGGCGTCGTTAGGCTGCCGAATTTTTAAGGGATTCTTTCACCTTCCTCGTTTTCAAGTTCTATTTTCATTCAAGTCTTTCATGTTCCTTTTTGTTATATTGGGGTATGATCTCTATATATATCATACTGGACTCTTATGTTCATATGATGAGAGACCCCATTTGATCTCTTCAATTCAGTATTTTGATGTTTTAAGTGGCGCCGTTAGGCTGCCGAATTTTTAAGTGGTTCTTCACCCTTCTCGTTTTGAAGTTCTACTTTCATGTCAATTATTTCAAGTTCCTTTTTGTTATATTGGGGTATGATCTCTATATATATCATACTGGACTCTTATGTTCATATGATGAGAGACCCCATTTGATCTCTTCAATTCAGTATTTTGATGTTTTAAGTGGCGCCGTTAGGCTGCCGAATTTTTAAGTTGTTCTTCACCATTCTCATTTTGAAGTTCTATTTTCATGTCAATTATTTCAAGTTCCTTTTTGTTATGTTGGGGAATTATCTCTATATCTATCATACTGAACTCTTATGTTCACATTATGGGAGATCCTATTTGATCTTTTCAAATCATTTTTGTTGAGGTTTAAGTAACGCCGTTAGGCTGCCGAACTTTCATAAGAGAAATCTTTTTTTTTCTTCCTTCCATGTTTTTCATTTCAAATGGTATGTCCTTGAAATCTCATTACCATGATCATGTATCCTTCTTATTCTGTCCATTTACTATTTTATGGGTCATTTATGAATGTTTGACCCATTTTACCTCTCTTTTAATGTCTTCTAAAACCTCGGAACATTGCCGTTATACTGCATAATTTCTGTCTCAAAATGTCTATCTCTTTTTCTAAAGTCCTTTTTTTTATTAAGTGAATACTCAAAGCTCTTTCTTCTAAAGGGGTATTCACATATATACCAAAATTTTCTATTTTAAATTCTGGGATTTACATACATGAGACCCACCTTCCTTTTCTGTGGGTTTTAAAGTGATATAAAGATCATGTCTTTAAAGCGGTTTTTAAAAAGTTATGATTATGAAATGAAACCCATTTCCTTTATGCTATATGGGTTATTTATGAAATGTTTGATGATGATATATGTGGCTCACATGATAATAAAGGAAAATTTAAGGGTGCGCCCTGATAGCGCTCCAATGCATTGGGTAATGATGTAACCACTAGAGATTACAATTTTCACGATACCTTGGTGAATAACCTTGGTAATTTTAAAATGACACCTTGGGGATGGACCTTGGTGATATGTTCATGATTGTCTATGTTAAATGATGTAGCCACATCTTCAAGTTATGAAATTTTTTTATTTTTATTATGATATGCCTCATGATTTCATTTTCATGCATTAAAGTTCTTTTCATGACTTTATTGATGTATCTCAAGTTCATATGTAAAATGTTTCACTTGTTTCCCTTGCTGGGCCTTCTGCTCACCCTTCCTTTTGATGTATGTCCCCAGGTTATGAGATGCAGTAATGAGCCTAGGGTGAACATGAGGAGAAGCCTTTCAAGTGTTTAAGAAGAATGTTTTTTTTGTTTCATGTTTTATGTTCCTTGTTTCCAAGACACTAAACCTTAAAGATCCTCAGTTCCGTGTAATGGAATGAAAAGTTATGTTATAAAAAGACGGGATGCTATAGTTGGTATCAAAGGATGGTTTAGTTATTTGTGGAAATTAGGATATGAAAACTCTAGGAGGAACCCTATAGAAAAGTTTAATATAGGAAATCTTCCTGGTATTTTGGTGAGTATTGAGTAAGGGGTTGCCAAGCAGATACATCCCTGTCTGGATACGAGCAGGTAGAGGTGGCTCTGGCACAGATGTACATAGGGGTAAAACCCGAAAACACCGCTTTGAGCTAGACTCGAACGGGAACTGGTACACGACAACGGGCCTTGCTGCACTCTTGGTTACGACACTCCCGGGGGATATGCTTTGGTAAATTCATAAGCTTGGTATGAACCATTGTTAAAGGAACAAAGATAAAATAAAATAAAGGTTCACATAAGAATATATGATCATTCATAACCTAGATGGGAACCTAGGAGATCACAAGTCAGGGTATACCTTGCATATACAAGTTATCCTTATATGCTTTCAGTTCCTTTTCATTATTATTAGCTAAGTACTTAAGCCCCTAATTATGCTTTCTCTTCTTAGTTAATGGTGGGAAATGAAAGAACATGTTCCGACAACCAATGTGATAGGAAATGCGACGATTTTCGTATTAATATGACAGGGATGATTAGGGGATTAAAATATGATTATTATTTTGGAAGACGTTCATTATTTTGGGAACCATATTTGATCGAGGTAAATAGATTACTACGGTATTTTCATTGAGGAGTAAGTTTGACTTATATTTTGAAGAATCGATGAATTTAAGGTGAACTTATAGTAATTTATGTTACTTATGGGAATGACTAACCTATCTTGGGTAAAATATGTTTAGGTTAGCTACTTTTTTATAAGATGTTAGGAGTGGTTGATGTTGTCTGGAGATGAACAATGAAGTTGTTTTGGAAGACTATGTTATCGAATCCTTATTGTATTTGGGTTTCAATCTTAGTTTGGTTTGTTTTGAGGAATTTTAAGGACCGTTATTTATGGAATGGTCTATGATGAACTTTGGGTAGTACCATGGAACTTTGATGATTTAAAAGTAGTTTCCATTCCTATGGGATTCTTTCTTTTTGAAGAGTTGTTTTACCTTAACCTTTCTGTTTTTGGGATAATGTTTAAAGATAGAATAAATAGATAGTTAATCTTTTGTAGATTATGTGATTCTATAGAAGATGATTCTTGTGCTTTTATGAGACCAAGTGTTATTGAATTCTCATCATTTGGAGAAAATATTAGTGTTGGTAGGGACTTGTTAAAGGATGAAACTCTACTTGAAGGTAGGTATATTTTCTTATGTTTTTGTTCTATGTAGTAAATGAAATCCTCAAAATTATGAAAAGAAACGTAAAACAAAAATGTTGTTGGTTTACGTTTCCTACTAGGTAATCAAAGACCGTTTACACACATCATAAGTTTGGGATTTTCTCATGGTTAACTTTCTCCTAATCATGTTCTCTATCACTCTCCCTCAGAACTTGACCCTTTGTTTTTTCCTCCATGTCCATGTTTTCCTACATGGAACCCTAGTGTGGGTTAACTCGGGTGACCATTGTACTTCCCTTTCTTTATTTTAAAGTAATAGTTTTAGTGACTCCTTTTTTGATGTGGGACTTTCAATGAAATTTCAAAACCCAATTTTAAAATTGCGAGGACGCAATTTCTTAAGGGGGGAAGATTGTAACGACCCGAATTTTTTTAAATAAATTTTGTTTCCTAATTTTATGTGTTATTGTTATACTCAACAAAAATGTTTTATTTGATAAACATGATTATAATTAAAATGAGATCAGTGGGTTTTGACTATTATATAACCATCGGTCAACATGACCGCTGTGAACAAAATGTTTTGATTATTGTCTCTAAATATAAGTAATCTTGGTTAATTATTATAGAAAGAAGATTCGATGGCCTCACCTAGTAGTCTTGGACCGATCGAAGCCCATCTAACAGAGCTTGGGAAGGAGGTAGCACCACTGTGCTTTGCTCTGGATCAAATCCAAGCCGAACTTCATCATGTGAAGCTAGAACGAAATCGCCTTCGTGAGAAGTTCAAACTGATAGAAATTACTACTCGGGCAATGTTGACTGAGCCGCCCCAAGCTTCTATCACCCTAGCACACCTTACTCTTAGGTCCTATGCTGGTATTATAAGGGGTTATGTAACGAGACCGTAACTACCTTGTGTAATCCTTGTTTTAAATAAAAATTGGGATTTCTTCTTATGATGATGTTTATGAATTTTGAAATGACCGGATAAATATAGTATGCATATTTTTGATGAATTTTAGAAAAAGGATATTTTAAATATGTTTATGTAAACCCTAAATAATTAAAAATGTGTAATGATTTTCAAAAAATGGTCTTCTGCAATTATGTTCAGTACTAAATTTAGAGTCTAATAAGATCAACTTGATTTTTGATGAATAGTAAATTATGAATAGTGATTTTATGATTAGGATTAGTAATATGAACAAATGGATTAGTAATCTCACTTAAAGAAAGTTTCAAAATAATCTAGGTACCTTGATTAAGTAATGTGATTCAATAAAATAGTTAAATAACGGTTTCATTAATTATTATTCAAGTATTAGTTTTTTCAGGTGAATAGTGTTTTTTAATTAAAAATTTAATTAAAAATAATTATAAAATTATTTTTATAAAAATGACTTTATTTTTGAACTCAGAGCATCGATATTATGTTATGGTAATTTTTGGGGTTTTTTCTGAAAAAAATGAATTTTCGATGAATAGTGTTTTTATTTAAAAATTAAATTAAAAATATTTAGAAAATTATTTTTATAAAATGGATTTCATTTTTGAAATCAGAGCATTGATATTTGGTTAATGTGAAATTTTGGGATTTTTCTGAGAAAGTTGAATTTTCAGTGAATAGTAAAAATACAGTTTTAGGGTTTCGGTATGTTTAATGACATCATAACGGTGTCATGATGATTTCATGAGATCTTTTGAGGGTTGGCCGGCCAAGGGTGATGCATTATTGTTTTGGGGGCCCCATGTGGCCTAACTCCATGATAAATGACAAGGGAGAGCACATGGGTTTGAGAAAAGCACATGTGAGGTGTCCCTTGGCCATTAATGCCTTGTCCCCTCACTTTCCCTATAAATACCAAGCCCTCCTCTCATCCATTCGACTCCCCACTCATTCCCAACGAATTTCTGGTCTCATTACCTCCCAAGGAGTCCTCCCAAGGTGCCCCCAAGCCCTCAAGGTCCCAACCTTTGAGGTTTAAGAGTTACATTTTAAGGTAAGGGATCCGACCCCTCTCTTTCTTTTCAAGTAATCTCTTTTATGTCTTTTCTTTTATACTCCATGTTCTTATGTTGGAGGATGTTCTTTTATATTCATCCTACTGCCTATTTCATGTTCATATGATGAGAGACCCCCCCTTTCTCTCATCAATTTGTTTTAAGAATGTTTAAGTGGCGTCGTTAGGCTGCCGAATTTTTAAGGGATTCTTTCACCTTCCTCGTTTTCAAGTTCTATTTTCATTCAAGTCTTTCATGTTCCTTTTTGTTATATTGGGGTATGATCTCTATATATATCATACTGGACTCTTATGTTCATATGATGAGAGACCCCATTTGATCTCTTCAATTCAGTATTTTGATGTTTTAAGTGGCGCCGTTAGGCTGCCGAATTTTTAAGTGGTTCTTCACCCTTCTCGTTTTGAAGTTCTACTTTCATGTCAATTATTTCAAGTTCCTTTTTGTTATATTGGGGTATGATCTCTATATATATCATACTGGACTCTTATGTTCATATGATGAGAGACCCCATTTGATCTCTTCAATTCAGTATTTTGATGTTTTAAGTGGCGCCGTTAGGCTGCCGAATTTTTAAGTTGTTCTTCACCATTCTCATTTTGAAGTTCTATTTTCATGTCAATTATTTCAAGTTCCTTTTTGTTATGTTGGGGAATTATCTCTATATCTATCATACCGAACTCTTATGTTCACATGATGGGAGATCCTATTTGATCTTTTCAAATCATTTTTGTTGAGGTTTAAGTAACGCCGTTAGGCTGCCGAACTTTCATAAGAGAAATCTTTTTTTTTCTTCCTTCCATGTTTTTCATTTCAAATGGTATGTCCTTGAAATCTCATTACCATGATCATTTATCCTTCTTATTCTGTCCATTTACTATTTTATGGGTCATTTATGAATGTTTGACCCATTTTACCTCTCTTTTAATGTCTTCTAAAACCTCGGAACATTGCCGTTATACTGCAGAATTTCTGTCTCAAAATGTCTATCTCTTTTTCTAAAGTCCTTTTTTTTATTAAGTGAATACTCAAAGCTCTTTCTTCTAAAGGGGTATTCACATATATACCAAAATTTTCTATTTTAAATTCTGGGATTTACATACATGAGACCCACCTTCCTTTTCTGTGGGTTTTAAAGTGATATAAAGATCATGTCTTTAAAGCGGTTTTTAAAAAGTTATGATTATGAAATGAAACCCATTTCCTTTATGCTATATGGGTTATTTATGAAATGTTTGATGATGATATATGTGGCTCACATGATAATAAAGGCAAATTTAAGGGTGCGCCCTGATAGCGCTCCAATGCATTGGGTAATGATGTAACCACTAGAGATTACAATTTTCACGATACCTTGGTGAATAACCTTGGTAATTTTAAAATGACACCTTGGGGATGGACCTTGGTGATATGTTCATGATTGTCTATGTTAAATGATGTAGCCACATCTTCAAGTTATGAATTTTTTTTATTTTTATTATGATATGCCTCATGATTTCATTTTCATGCATTAAAGTTCTTTTCATGACTTTATTGATGTATCTCAAGTTCATATGTAAAATGTTTCACTTGTTTCCCTTGCTGGGCCTTCTGCTCACCCTTCCTTTTGATGTATGTCCCCAGGTTATGAGATGCAGTAATGAGCCTAGGGTGAACATGAGGAGAAGCCTTTCAAGTGTTTAAGAAGAATGTTTTTTTTGTTTCATGTTTTATGTTCCTTGTTTCCAAGACACTAAACCTTAAAGATCCTCAGTTCCGTGTAATGGAATGAAAAGTTATGTTATAAAAATATGGGATGCTATAAATCCAGTGTTACCTCAGATGTGTTTTTTATAAAACACATATTGGATTTATTAGCCTGATCATCATTTTATGTTTCTGAGTCTCTTGAACTGTCCTCAGAGGCACTCTAGGTTGCTTTCATTACCTTTTTATACTTACTATTCTTGTCATCATATCTCTTTTTGTACTTGAGCTTTGGACAGCCAGCCTTGATATTTCCTTTTCGCTTACAATCATAGCATAAAATTTCATCAGTCTTGTCACTTCTTTTTCCAATCCTTATTTCAACTTCCGTTTAGGTCATATTTTCCCTTGAAGTTAGGATTTCAGAAAAAATTCTTCTTCTTGTAAAATATTTTGAATCTTCTGGCTAGTTGAGCCATCTCCTCATCATTATCGGGTGATGATTGTTCACTACTAGAACATTCTATAGAAGCTTCCAATTTTCCTTTGTCTTTGTGTTTAGAGGTGGTGGTCTTGAATGCAACAGATTTCCTTTTTGGTTCATCTTCCTCCTCCTTGTTGAATTTCAGCTCTTCTTCATACATCAACAGTTTCCCAATAATTTCTTTTACAGGTATCTTACTAATGTGACATGATTCTCTAATAGAGACAGAGGTTCCCCTCCATCTGTCAGGTAGACATCTGATAATTCTCATGATCTATTCCTTGGTAGTGACTTCTCTTCCAAGAGAAATCATTGTGTTGACAATCTCATTGAACCTAAGATACATGTCAGAGATAGTTTCATCAGGTTTCATTTTAAAGTTATTATATTTAATAATATAAGTATTAAGTTTCATTTCTTTTACACTAGATGTTTTTTCATGTGAGACAGACAGTGTATCCCAAATCTCATGGGCAGTTTTACAAGCAGAAATTCTATTGAATTCCTCATCTCATAAGGAGCAGTATAAAGCATTCATAGCTTTATAGTTGTTATTGTAGGAAGTTTTTAAAGGTTCATCACATGTAATTCTATTAGCACCAAGAATATTGTATTCATTGATAATGGATGGCCAAATCTCAAATCCCATACTCTCTAAGTGCATTTTCATTTTAATTTTCCATTGAGCATAGTTGGTTCCATTAAATAATGGTGGTATATTGGTTACAACACCTTTCAATCAATTACCCATAATAACAAAATAGGTTTAAAGAGCTAGAAATTTAGAATTGACAGAAATTTAGAATTGAAAAAAAATTAAAGTTCTTTAAAGTACAACTACAATCACAGTTGCATGAGATTAAACAAAGTCCTAGTAAACAACCTCTGATTCCAAATGTTAGTCAGAGTAGAATAATCAAGAGGGGGGGGGGGGTTAATTGAGTATCTAAAAAAAATTTCTGTTTAAAATGGTGTTCTTAAAAATATTTCCCCTTCAAGTTGAATACATCCTAGTTAATCAAATTAATACAGTTATAAAGGTTTGACTATTTAAATAACTTCTTAGAAGATTGATTATTTCTCAGTAATAATAATAGTGATTAATATTACTTTTGAAACTATTTTAATAAGACAAATAAATTATAAATTCTTTCCAAGATTAACTATCAAAGTAAGTTTAGTGATTTCTGAATTATACAGTTGAGTAGTAAAATAGAGAAAACTAAAGTTAGAAGCATAGCGAATATAAAACAAGTGGTTCAGTCTCAAGACGAAACCTAATCCACTCCACTTGGTGATCACCTGCCACCAAGCAGTTTATATAAATAAACTTGATCCACAACCTGGATCGAGGTTAAACAACAGTACACAAGACTGTCCATGTCACACAAGGACCTCTTCCACAGTTCTTCATGGGTACAAACTACCAGGCTACACAGGGATCTCTTCCACACTTATCTGTGGGTATACACAAGAGTAAAAGAATGTTTGAGTAAGGATATATTGTATCTTTTAGTTGGATGTAGGAGACAAACTGTGTTTCTATACAGATACACACTCTGCTCGAAAATTAATAAAATTATACACAATAGAGCAGTAATATTGAGATAGGTTTAGAAGTTCTATGAGTGTTGATCTTTTCAGCTCTGGACTTCTGAGATGAGGTAGATGCATAACTCAAGTCCTCATATGGAAAAAAGAGTGTCGTAAGTTAAATAGACTCAGTTTGTGTTCTTCGTGTTGTTTTACAGCATGAAGATGTTCTCAGGATTCTAGTATGCTTTGTGTGTTCTTCAGTAGAGTCGAGTTGTATGAGCCAATTTGCAAGAATGTATTCTGTTGTCTCACTCATTCTCACCAGCTTGTTCTTTGTATCATGTTTTTCCTGTAATCTTTTCACATATTTCCACATAATATTTGTTTTTGGGCCGCATTACTCTTTTATCTTGGAGTGCATGTGTTGGGGCTGACAGGTTGCATGTATTCTACACCTCGTACCTCATACTGTCCGATGATATGTCTACAATGAAACATTAATTATGTCAGTGTATTAAAATATTCAAATATGACCGTTAGAGATTAAATTGAAAGGTGAAAAAATATATTAGAAAATGGTGTCACAGTATGTCATGGAAACTGTGTCTTCTTCACACGGTGTTTGGATTGGTCATGGTGTCTCGCAGTCATGGTGTCTCATGGTCACGGTGTCTCTTGGTCACGATGCCAGCTTGTTCACAGTGTCTTGTTCATGGTGTCTTATTCACGGTGTCTTGTTCACGGTGTCTTGTTCTCGGTGTCTTGTTCACGGTGTCTCCTGGTCACAGTTTCTGGATGTCACGGTGTTTGATCCTTCACTGTGTCTGGTTGTCATGGTGTCTGGTCCTTCATGGTGTCTAGTTGTCACGGTGTCTGAATGTTCACGGTGTCTTAATGTTCACGGTGTCTGCTTCACGGTGTCTCAGTTTAAGAAAATATATGTATTCAGACATAAGTAGTGATACTTATGGAAATAATTAAACTTAATAATTTGTTAGATAAATCATTATAAAGTGAGTCCAAAGATAGTATATAGTATCTAAACTGTGTGTATAGCCCTTAAGATCTTTGAATAGATTTTACTAAGCAACTGTACATGTGATCTGAGATATATTACATAGATTTAACATAGTTTATAGACTAAATATGATTTGGGATCATTAAAACATGATTAATACATGAGGAGTACAACAACCCTTTTCATGAACATCATCACTATCATCATTGTCTTCAACAACTTCATCTCCATCACCACTAGGATGGTCATCGACCTGACCATCACTAAGACCATCATCTTCATCACAAAAATCATCATATAAGGAGTATAATATCTAAATTAATGTATAAAAAATAGTATAATTTTGTTGAAGTGATGGACATAAATCCATTATATCAATTATTAACTACTCGATGAACTTTTAAATTATTTTACACTCATGTATTGCATTTTTTACTTTTTCTACTTCCACATGAAGCTCTTGTAACTCAGTTCTAGAAGAGGTGTTTCAATTTCTTGATTAATACAATAATTAGTGGGTAAAATATTCTTATTGGGTTAACAACAAACTCTTTCCTAGTTCTTATAAATAATACTTGTTATAAATGATAATTTGGCCTGAATTTTTCACCTTATTTATCATAAAGGGCCTATAGATCATGATTATGAAAATATAAATGAGATATTTAGTTATAAAATAGATATTAAAATTTTAAAGTATTAGAATAATACTTAAAATATTTTACTACATATACATATTAACAACACTTATGTATTTATTCTTTACGATTGAGAAAAAAAATCCTCAAGGTACACTTCGATGTTCAACAAATCTTGCTGAAAATGACAATAGATGTAAGAAAATAATATTCAATAATACTACATTTCTGAAAAAACTTAATTAGATTCAACTATAGTTTTAACCTAATGTTCTTTATTATTTTTAATAAAACTTCTACAAAACCTAATTAAACTCACTTCTCTATGAAAAACACATGGTTTCTTTCATGTTTCTACATAGTTATTCATCATAAAGTGTGCACATACTTTACAGAACTCTTATTTTTTTATTTATTTGATAATAATCCTTTAAAATAAAATTCATTAATACAAAATAAATTATTAATACAATTCATAATCATTTTTAATAAAAAACTATTAAATATAAATAATATCTTAAACTCATCACTCTTCTAATAGAAAATAATCTTCTGGTACTATGTATTCAGACAATAATTGATGTTTATTATATCCCTTAACTCTATTCTAAGTCTACTAGTCAATATAATATATAAATCATGATTATATGATCTCCATAGTTCCTCTAATTACATAAACCATGCAACCCTCATAGCTTGACCATTGGGAAAGTTAAAATGAAGTTGCAAGAAAAATATTAATTTATATAAATAAAATAATAATTTTTATTTTAATTTAACAAAGTTTCTTACCCATATCTCAAACCATGTATTATCCTTGATTTTATCACCAATACATCTCAATGAAATTTGGTTTCATGGTAATGATATCACTATATTTTTCTAGAATCTCCATAAAATTTCAACATTATTTACCATATATACCAATCAATTGGTTGTCTTCATCATACTCCGCCATTACTTATGTATGACAGTTACATACATCATTCATGAAAGTATTCCCATGATAATTATTAGTAGATCTGCTGAAAAAAAGGAAAAATAAAATAAAATTAATACATATTACAATTGAAATATTTTTTTGTGTGACAAAATTCAATAAACTTGTAAACATAAATCTGATCTAAGTTGATTAGTGGGCTCTAATGGATATATAGGTAATGAAGGATCAACAACTTATGAAGGATTCATAGGATCTAATGAACAATATGGATGATTAGAAAGTTGTAAAGTGAAAGTTGTGGGAGTATAGGTATAAAACTCTAGAGATATAGAAGAAGTGGGAAATAGAGGTGATATATAAGTGGGTAGAGAAGGATAAAAGGGATGAAGATCCATCATGGTATAAGGAAAAGTTATCTGATAGGTAGAGCCTATCTAAAACGATGTAAAAAGCATAGGTGGCCAGAATATCCCTGGCACCTTGAGTGGAATAGTTTGATGAGAAAGTATTGTAAATGGGATATGAAGTGGTAGATCTAGGTTATATTAAGTATGAAGGGTGATTTGATTTCCTTTAAAACACCCCACTTGATAGACTGTACTACTCACTATTGTTAGTTGTATGACTGGATAACAATTGTCTTCTACATGATTGTTCTATATTTTTTTATAAAATAATAATAAAATTACATTTAACATATTGTAATTGATATATATTAGAGATTATATACTCACCATGGGAACTAAAGGGTATATTCCCACATTTCTCATTGGTCGATTATTCTAAAAAAACCACTTCCTACACATTTCTTCAACATTTTTCATATTTTTTATAGGAATACAATGTAAATTTTATTAAAAATCCACTACTATTGGGAAATAAAAATAAGGCCTAAGAGGTGGAACAAAATAGTTAATGAATACTAATAGGTAATAAAAACAATGAATAATAGGAAACATGACATAAACAAGACATACTAATTGTAAGGGAAAAGAAAGCATAAAATATAGAACAAAATAATCAACGTATACAAATTAACAAGTCAAAAAATTCATAATAGTTTTAATTAAATAATATATACCTTTAATCCCATAAAAATATAATGTATTATGGTTATGTCGTATGTTACTATTGGGAAATTCGTATGACATGAAATGGAGATTTCATGCCATTAACTTATCCATTCATATTATATGATAAATCAATATCATAAGGTGACACAACCCATGAAATTAATAGTCTACAACTGACTATATCTCAAGTCATGGTATATAATACCATGATACTATCTTTGATAGTTTTGGTGGCCAAATGATAATAAAAATCATTCAATAATATCTTCTATGATGGTAATCATTAATAACAATTTCATGAGATGAAATAGATAAGAGTAGATACATTCATACAAGGGTTTCATGAACTGGTTAAAGAATTTAATCATGTGTTATAATGAATGATTAAATCAATGAACACTTTAGGAGTTTTCTCAATAGCTTTATAAAGGATATTACTACCATATGATGGTAGGGTATGATAGCTTTCTCATGAATTCTTGATAGAAGCTCCATCATCTTGAAACTCTCTTATTATTCAACCTTTACAAAGCAAGGCTCTAACACACCAAGGTAAAAATAAGAATCCCACTCACATGATTAGTGATTCAGTAAAACCCATGGATACCTATATATAAAGGATATCATTCAATTTCCTCTACCATGATCTTCATTAAGCATAGATAAGGATTGTTTTTGATAAAGTAAATGGTGTAAGGTACACATCATAGTTCCTTTATTTATAGTTTTCACATAATTTCATTTTCTACCATGTTTGATCTCGTTGTATTTAAAAAGTTTTGTTATGTCTTTCAAAACCCAAGAGTGGTATCAAATCCTTTACATACCTTTTGATTCATGAAACCATACTGTAAATTATGACAATTGTAAAATATGATACATAAACTTGTTCCACCTGGTTGAGTCATGGCTCACAATATGGGATATCATATCTAGATACTTAATAAAAATCCCTTGTATTTTTATTAGTCGTAGCATATGACTCTTGGATATCATATCCTATGATTATCACTGCATCATGGTTTCAAAAAATAGAGAATCGTATCGCCTTTGTGATATAAATGCATATCATAAAATTCAGTATGATACATAAGAAGAACATTTTACACATCATATCATATGATACAATAGGGATATAATAAATGAAATATTACTAATAGATCTTTGAACATTTAAGAACCAAAATCCTATCAATCATATGCTATGATTTAGGCTGTATCATTAAATACAATTAGTGAAGAAAAGTTTATTTTCCTTAAAATTGAATTATGAATTGAATTATATAATTTATAAATTGTTTATAAATTAAAATAAAAGGATTTTTTTGATATTTAGTAATTGATAAAGTGTTTATAAAATAATTAATTATAAATTTTTTATAATTAATTAATTAATTTTTATGAAACTCTTATTAATAAATATTCTATAATATTAAGTGTTAATTTTTAAAATACCTTTAACAAATTGTATGGAATTAATTATGATTTAAAAATATGTTTTATTTATAAATCATAAGGGTAATTTATAATGTTTTTATTAATTACAAAAATAAAGCTAAATATAAATAATTTATATTTAAAATTATGAATTGTTGACAATATTTAATCTGAATTGTTCAAATTAAGTGCCTTATTTGGGATATTATTTAAACCACATAAAAAGGAGTTATAATGATTAATTTGATCAAGTTTTAAATAATATCAAGTATGTGACATTTAGATCATGTAAATAGTTTACATAATAGAAATTGAAATATAAAATGTTTATATTTCATTTAATATCATATATTTAAAGTGAAATGACATAAAATGAATAATATGAAGGATTCAATATTATAAAATGGATATAAAGTTTTTATATTCAATATTATGGAATATACATAAGGTTAGAAAAATTATAAAGTGACTATGATTAAATTTTATTTATGAATTTTTCATAAATATTTATCCGAAGTTTAAATAATGATTTGTTAATTTATTTAAAAGTTATTTCCTAGTTTATTATTCATGAACATTTTTTATATTATGAATGTATGTATGATTTACTTTAAATTTTATAACTAATTTTAGATATTATCATACCTGAATCTAAGGAGTTACATGCCATGTATGATAATAGATTTAGTTTTCTTTTACCATGAATTAAGATGGTTTTAGATTATGATCTTGAATTAAGTAGTTGATTATGATTTAAACATACTAGGGGTTGTAATTATGATGGAATTGAAATCTATCTTGGGTAAAGTATCTTGGGGTAGAGGGAATTTGGGTCAGACTTCCCAATCACCCAAAGGCTCATCCCTTATTCTAGAAAAGTAGGTGCTGGCTATTTGTGGCTTTAGGATTACTCTTATTGAGAGTTTTTATTTCATATAATTACAATAATTTACATAAATGAGTTTTGTATACCTTATTCATAATATGAATTTAGATATGTGTGATTATAATTTTATTTTAATTTGGGTTAATAAAATAAGTTATGAGTTTTTTAAAGAGTTACATATCAATATGGTTTTAACATATTAATTTTTTCAAAGTAATATGATTCCAAAAAAAAATTAGAATCCTGCATACATGTAAATGGAATAACAAGAGATAATATGGTGAGATTAAATAACCTTCAAAATTATAAGGATTATATTTATTCTAAATAAGTAATTTTCAAGACATTGATCATTTAGTGACCCTAACTATTAGATGCCCATGTATTATCTTATCTAAGTAAAGAAAATAATGAGGTAAACCCATACATCAGGTTCCTTATTCTTGGTGAGACTAGTTTACTTAAGGCTTGTCTTAGTTAAGAAATTAATCCTTTTGTTATCTATGAAAATTTTCCAACAACATGAACAAGTCTAATAAATACTTACCATATTATTCTAAATTTTTTTAGGATAGATGAATTGGGCATATGATGTTTAGGTTGTGGTGATATATTGATAATAAACATGAGTAAAAGTTCAAACTAGAAGAAGAAAAGTTAATTGGAAAGTTCAAAAATGGTTTTTAAAGTATCTAGTTAAGGTCATTGAAACTTGGTATTACCATGAAGGAATAATGATTCTATTGAATAGAATTTTTTAGAATACCTAAAGGAGTTTATTAAACTCCCTGGAATTTCCATATCAGGTGTCAGTGTTATCGGGAAAAAATTCTTCGATTTTGAAGGGTATATGATAACAATGTATACTTTAAAAGTTTTAAATTCAAATTATTTAAAAATAATTGTAATAATTCATATAGATTGTATTTTTTTATTAAAGTGATGAAGAAAAAACTTTCTATATAAAAATGTTGAATGCAAAATAATAAATCAAGATTATATGGATCTTAGTAAAGGATGTGTGTCTTTATCTCATTTATATTATATGGTAGAATAATTTGTTTATTAAAAAAGTATTATTATGGATAATGTTAGATTTTGTACACGATTTACGATTCATAAAATTCCATAACAAGTTTTGATAAGAATACAAGGATGATTTTTTTAATCTATAATAAAAATGTTTTATCCAGGATAAAAGTGTTTTATCTAGATGTTTTTTAAAATATAAGGGAGGATGTCCTGCCACCCATCAGTGGTATATTTTAAAGATTAAAGTCTTCTTTTAAGATAAAAATACCCCAAACATATAGAATACCATATAGGATATGGAAAAAATATTATACTTGTTAAATATTCATATTTATAGGAAATAAATTTTTTCCCAACACAAAGGAATTTTTGTATCTTTTCATGGAATTATAAAGATTATATAGTGTTTAAGAGGTTAGTGAGAGTATGTTTTAACTTATAGAAGTATAAAATTAACAAATAAAATATTATACCTATAAAAAATCAAAGTTATTTTCAATTAATATCCTAAGATAGTTCTAGGGTGTGGTGGTAAAGAGAATGCAAAGAGTTGCATTTAGTATCCATTACAAAATGAATAAAAATTTATCCTAAAGAAGTTTAGGATGTGTTGGTAAGTGATAATGAAAATAGTTAAATTATTTAAAAATATATTTCAATGAAATTTTTATATAATGAGGTCCAAGAATTATGTTGATGAACTTAGTAGGCATAATAAGTTGGCATCGTAACATTTGATGTTGTGGAGTTAAGGAGTTTTAAATATATTCAAGGAGTTTAATATTAAGAATATAATTATTAAATATCACTATTATTAAAACTTTATTTACTCATAAAATTTACTCACTAATGAGTTTATTGGGAGGTTTTTATTAGGAAATCACATAATAAACTAATAGAAATTACATATATTTGTAATAAGTTAAAAAAACCCTAGAAATTGCAGAAAACATGAGAATGATCTATAAGTCATTCATTTATGATATGTTAGACATGTGATTATATTGAGTTTTGTTAATTATTCTTAAAAGGTTTAAGAATATAAAACATATCATATAAAATGAAATCTTCACTTTATCATTCTTTCACATTGGATATATATATATATATATATATATATTGATATACATTTCATGAACTGTAATGATAACTCTTAAAGTAAGACTTTGAGTTATCCCTAGACAATGTTTTTCATAGAGTATTATAGCTTATAATGAAATGTTAAAGTGAGTATGAGTTGTAATCTTATATGGATATATAAAATATTTTCATGAGGCACAAATGGTTTTTATGTGCTGGATGAACCATGAAATATACCATATGAATTGTCATACACTATGTATTTGATATAATAGGGGTGAATGGATCATATTTTGATCCCCACACCTAATGTTAATGAGATAACTTGAATGAAAATATTCATACTATGATTCCTTTCTTATACAAGCATTTAGGATTAGCTAACTAGGGGTAGTTGGGTATGTTGATGATCATGTCATCAGTTGGAGCTCAACTAATATGAGATTTATCCTATCATATTAAAAGTATGAAATATAGTTCCATGATTGAGGTAGACCATGTAGTTTATGACTATAACCAGATAGTACGTATGATGTTTTAATCAATTTGGGTGAGAAACATGTGATGTGATCATCCATAAATGTTAATGACATGTGATTTATTCATCGACCTGGTCAATATATACTTAGAGAGTCTGGAATTTATGAGCTAGATATATGGGATTTATATAATTTATATGTTATGGTCACTAAATATCATAGAAAAAATAAATGTATGAGAATTCATATTAACACGTGATACGACTGGTAGAAATAGGTATAGAGATATGTGTTCTTAATAGATGTCACATTATATCCCTTCATAGCATGAATAATATTTATGTTTTTATAGATCCCACTTTTTCTTAAATTTATAGATTTATAGATTAATATTTGTTGTTTACTCTATAAAGGCCCATGGGGTTAAACGTTTTGTTTGACTGAATGGGTATTGAGTTTGACTAAGAGAGTTGTTCTAAAATTTTTTATCCAAAAGAGTTTTTAGATGAGTATTCAGAATGTATTAAATATGATGTGATGCATGGTGAAGTTGATGATATATTTCTCTTTTTTTTGAAAGATATCCAAAATGAGTTTTGGATATGATTTCAGAAGTTATTTTATATGATAATATATAAGGTAAAATGACATGTAAGTCTTTAAAGATTTGGTGAAAGTGGATGATTGAAGGAGATATTCCCTAAATCCCATACACATATAATGTATTATGCTTATATCATAGGTTAAAATTAGTTAATTCATAGAAATAAAAAGGAAATTTCATGCCATTTCCTTATTCATTTGTATTATACTATGGATGGATACCATAAGGTGTCAATTCCCATGTAAGTCATAGTGTATGACTGACTATATAATAAGGCATAATATATAATACCATGCTACAATCTTGGAAAATTTATGTGGTCAAATTATAATAGTTATCATTTGAGAATATATTCTATGTTTACAATCATTAATAACCATTTCATGAGATGAAAAAAATATAAGTAGATACATTCATTCAAGGGTTTCATGAACTGGCCTAGAAATTTACTTATGTATTATAACACATGAGTAAAATGAATGGACACTTGAGTAGAATACTCAAGGGTTTTATAAATAATCCTACAAGTATGAGATGGTGGGGTGTGATATCTCACTCATGCATTCTCAATAAATACTCCCTCATCCCAAATATATATTATTTTTACATATTTACTTAGTGAGGTGAAGGCGTTATATAGTAAGAAAAAGAACCCCACTTGTACGATCAGTAATTTAGTACTTATTATAGATAAATATGGAGGAATGATTTCATTCAGATACCTCTACTATGATCTTCATCAAGCATAGATGAATATTTTTTCTTCTACAATCAATGGTGTAAGGTACACATCATAGTTCCTTTATTTATAGTTTATGAATTATTTCATTTATATAACATGGTTGATATTGGATTTGGGTATCTATATTTCTTTTTCTATGTTTAATAAGTGTTTTTAGATCCTTTAAAACCTAAAATTAATAACCTAATAAAGACATAAAATTTTATAATTATAACTTAAAAATTTTATAGTTAATTTTTAATATTATTTTCTTATCAAAAAAATATATTAATGCATAAATATATAGTATTTATTTAATTAAAAGTTTAGATTGGTTATAATTATTTTATGACAATGATAACTGCTAAAATTATTGTATTTTTACTCATTTTAAATGTTATATCACTTCAATATAATGTTAAATTTTAGGATGTAGTGTTGTATCAACATATAATGTGAAATACCAAAAATGATTTTCACTTTTGTATTATCTTTTTAGGATTTGAGGTTGTGTTAACTTATGATTTTTGACTACATATAAAGTTATTACTTCTATAATTGAGTAATTATTATCATGTTATAAATATAACAAAAAATATATAAAAATCCTTTAACTTTACATGAACCTACTTTTACCTTTTAGATATTAAAAAATTTACCTGAACTCACTACAACTCTTGGGTCAAAGTTGATGTTTTTGAATTTGGATTAATTTAGGTTATTGATAATATATATAGTTATAGACATTATAATTGAGTGATTATTATTATGTTATAAATATAAAAAAATATATAAATATCATTCAAACTACACCCAAGATTGGTTTTAAAATTTAGACACTAATTTTTTTACCTAAACTCACTACAAATCTTAGGTCAGAACTGCAATTTTCTAGTTTGGTTTACTTGAAGTTTTTTATTATATATGAAATTATATCTTCCATAATTGAGTGATTATTATTATGTTATAAATATAAAAGCATATAAAAATTATTCAACTATAATAAAACATGTTTTAACCATTTACATATTAAAATATTAAACCAAACTCACTAAAACTGTTGGGTCATAACCACTATTTTCTATTTTGGTTTACTTTATCTTTTTGATGATATATATAGTTATAACTGTTGGAATTTTAAGATTCTTATAAATTTTTAAATATAATTAAAACATATAAAAAACATTTAATCACACTAAAATCTCATTTTACCATTTATTTATTAAAATTTTTACTCAAACCCATTGTAAATCTTGTGCAAAAATTATAGTTTTCAATATTGGTTTAATTCAGATTATTAATGACATATATAGTCAAAATTATTTGAATTAGGTAATTATTATCATATTAAAAAGATAAAAAATTATATAAAAACATTTAGTTTCCCAAAAACTATTTTTACCATTTAGATATTAATAATTCTACCTAAAGTCATTGAAGTAAAGGATTCAAATGAAAATAGAGGGTTGAGACCACTTACTATTGATTTCATAAATTACCCACCACTACTTAATGTTCATATTCAAATTTTATAATTAAATTATTTGATTCATCATATAAAACATTTTTCTATAGACTAATGGGGGTAGTTATGGTGTTAATTTCATCCCCATGATCATAAAAAATATGTCTTTGGATCACTTTAATAATGACCCAAAATTCAAGTTTTATAAGATCTTTCACATTAAACAATTATTTCACCATTGCTGAAAAAACTATATAGATATTTGATTTCCATAAACTGACTCAATTATATAATTGTAAATTCAAATTCATCAAAAAAATCCCCTATCATGTCCTTGAATCTAACCACTCCCATTTCATCATAATGACTCGACCATGGGATTAATGATCTAATATTAGTATTTTATAAAAAATATCCATAATAATACATATTTTCATATTTAGGATGAATATATGATACACAATAATAATAGTCTATCATTTCAATTAATATAAAACCATCTTGTTTTTTTCTCATGTTCACTGTTTGAGTAATTATAAAAAATTTATATCTATTGATCACCGATGATTTTCATTCACGAACCATATTATTAGGACCAAAATCTAATGCTCGTATTTATTGAGTCATCATCAACTGGTAAACTCAATAACCAAATATATATGTATATTAAAATTAATATTTAATAATTAATATTTATTTTATAAAATTAATGTCTGTACCTTTGATTTCAACCAAGTACGAAACTCTTTGTTTTGAAAAGTCTATCTCCTTATCAATGATAATAAATGATGAATTATAATTATAATGTTTTCATGTTACCTATATAAAAAATATTAAAAAATTAAGATTTATGTAAAATTTTATAGGATGAGATAACATATACATGTTAAAATTACTTAATTCATGTAGTCATTGAACAAATAATAGTTAAATAAGACTATATGATGTGTCATCTTCCACCCTTCAAGGCTCAATGTACCCAATGTATATGATCCATAAATTTCCACTATTTGGTGAAGTGATGGAGAATTGGGATTAATTTTCTCATACTAATCATCTTTATTTCTCATTGTCCAATTACATCTCATTCTCACAATAACCGAATAATTTGAACAAAAATCCATATATTCTTGAGCTAAATAACCCTTCTGGATAGAACCATCAAAATGATTCATATTACTAACATGAAACTTAATTATGTAAATATTTATTTCTTTTATATACATATGATGAAAATAAATGGGTCCCCCAAGAAGTATTTTAGTTGGAAGATGGATCATGCAAGAGAATAAAAGATGGAGTGAAAATATTTTTTAAATCTCATATAATTAATGGTACCTCTTTATGTAATTTTTTTCCAAGAAAAATTAGACAATATTTTATCAAATATATCTATATAAAATTGGTATAATTCAAACACCATCAATATTAATTTATTAGGTAATATATGATGGAATTCTATTAGAATCAATTCATAAAGAAGGATATTATAATCATTAGTTTTCAGAGATTTCAGTTTTACCTCTATTCTGTTGGCTCATTTCAATATATTTTCTAAATAACCATTTATAACTTTAATATTATCTAGTAATTCTATATTTTTTAAGGCTTTCATCACACAATAATCACATGAAATTTTTAGTTATTCTAACTAATAAACTCAAGATGCTCTTCTGGCCAGATACCATAATCGACCAAGTCACAATAAGATTGTAAATCATATTTAGTCTTACCCTTGAAATTTATAAGGATTTAAATCAATATTTAATATATATTTTTATCAATTATCATTATGAATAAAAAATGACATAACAATTTGGTTGACCAATAAGTCAAATCAAATAAGATACTTTTCTTTCTCTAACTATAATTGTATTTAGTGGAAATATTTTTATTCTTTCTAGATTTCATATGAAATTTACTAAATGAAAAATAAATATCTAGAAATTCATTAATCACATAATTTCCATACATATATTGAGGTGGATTCTCAGTCTCAATGGAAATGTAAAACCTTTGAAATTTTTTTTTTATATAGATGACTAATTGAAAAGAATTTTCAATGTCCTATAAAAATAATGGGTCTTATATGATCTAAAAATGACTATTAAACACATTTTAAGTAATAAAGATATCTAAAAACAAGATCACCATGCTCGATAAATGAAATCAAAAATAAAATGGAAATGAGGAACTAATAAATGTGAACCTTACACCATTTATATTGTTGCACCACATTCAACTATCATCATGTCGGTTTAATGAATATCACCATAGAGGAATATGAATAACATACCTCCTTTAAAGGTATACATGGGTTGAAATTTAATCACTCATTGCATGAGTGTTATTTTATACCCTCCATGACATGCTAGTGTCTCATCATGTAAAGGATGTAAGTAGAGAGATATTTGGGTGAGGCTGTTTCATATGAGGATGAATAAGCAAGAAACCAATACCATCACATGACAATAGAATTTACAAATCCATTGAGCAAACTTCTCAATTGTACTTAAATTTACTCATGAATTATAACACATGAATAAATTACTTGACTAGTTTATGTATTTATCACATGAATGTATCTCCCATTCATTTCATCTTATGAAAAGACTCAATTAATGATAAATAACTTATAAGACCACTCAAATGTTAAAATTTAATGTTCAAATACTATATCTATCAAAGGAATTATGTGTATATCATACCTTAATTTTTTACTCAAAATACTCCATACTATATCATCTAATCATATAATATGATTGGGTTAGGAAGTGATATAAAATTACATTCCTTGCTATACATATACCATATTATATAATATGATATACACCCAATGCATGGAAAAAACCATTTTGTTGCATGTAATTCATACTTTATGACTGTTTATATAATTACATATGATAAATCTTATATATATCATATATATATATATAAAGGCTTTATGGAACATCTACTTCAATTTTACACTTTCACTAAAGCCTAAGAAACATATATGGTATTTCACCTCATATCCTATCATATATGATAACTTGTGAAATCATATCCAAAAATATTTTGTATATATTCTATTTTTCGGAAATCTATCATTAATTTCATAATGTATCAAATCATATGAAATAATTTTTGAATACACACCCACAACTCTTTTGGATTAAATCTAAAATAATTTTATAGTATCTCTATGAATCAATCTCAATATAAATTTATTTAACCACAAAGTGTGTCCACATAAACCTTTATATCATTGAAAAAATATGAATATCTAGATCCATAAATATAAGTAGAGAAGCCTTTAGAAAAGCATCGATTGTACTCAATCTATAATGGGATATGGCATGATCCCCATAAAACACATATATCTCTATACTTGTGTCCACCATTCACATCACACACTATCATTCATTATCATATGTTCCATTTTTCTAATATATAAAGTGACTATAGGACAAAAAGTATCTCAATCCCATATATCGAAATCATACATTGTTGACTCTTTTGAGTATATATTGACTAGGTTGATGAATAAATCATGTCATTAACCTTTATGTATGACCACATAACATTTAACTCACTAAAATAGATAAGAAAATTATATATAATATCTAGGTATGTCCACACACTCCTTTGGTATATCTCAATCAAGGGACCGTATGTCGTACTCATCATATTATAGTTCAAATACTATATTTTTTGAGCTTTAACTGATGACACAACCAACAAAATACCCAACCACCTCATAATTAGATAAACCTCAAGGCTTGTGTAAGAATAATATCAAAGTATAAAGGTTATATTTCTAGGTATCTTTCCAACCTCTAGATATGATGAACCCAAATATGATCCACACACCCATAGTATACCAAAGACATAGTATATGTTTGTAACATCCTGACATGAAATCCACTAAATGGTGCCCCGAGCTGGCGAGTCACATGGAATGAAGTTTGACTCCCCATATATTAGAGGCTTCCGAATAGCAGCGAGGGCCCAAGGTGTATCTATGGAGAGACTATTACCTCATTTCAGAGTGAAGAACAAAAATAGTAATCAAATTAGACAACAGTGAAAGTATAATATAAATTAGATAGAAGATAAACATACAAGACAGTAATAAATAAAAAATGAAAAAGGTAGTCTCATATACAAAATTATGTGTCATGAAATGTATCTACAAAGCAGAAAAACATGTATATAATAATCTATTAAAATACATGTATCAAAATGAAAGAAAGTTCAAAAAGGAACTATATTATATAGAATCACGAGCATAGCTCATTCCTGTCCTCCCTTTCTCCAATGCACAACCAGTCAAGCATCATATAATGGGTTCTTTCCATGGTACCTACCTGCATCTATGAATTCTATCTGAGTACCGAATGATGAGCTGAAAAACGTGTGATATAACACACAGTAGGCCACCAACAATGATGTCTATAACAAATCCAGTCAGTGTGATAAAAAAAAATCAGTGTGTAATATATATCATAGGTATAATAGTTCTAAAAGTAAAATTTATCCTGTCAATCCAAAAATGGATCCCTATAAAAAATGAAACTGTAAACAATGGTGATTGAAAAACATGAATAAAAAAGGGATACTTTATAGTCTACTCACTGGAGTTAAATACCATTACCAGAGCTATCTACAAGTATTAAAAAATATCCACCATAGCTACATTGCATAACCAAGTTTCAATATCCATAACAACCATGTCACATAATCTAGTATAAAACATCCACAATAGCCTCACTGTGTAAGAAAGTGTCATACTGCAAAGGGCCAGATCCAAGGTATAGAAGACCAAGGCATCCTCTTCGAGTCCTAAGAGCATCTCGATGAAAACTCAGTAAAGACTTGGGTGGAGTATTTGAATCATGTCAACAGATAATTTCCAACATGAGTCCAAGAAAGACAAATCTAAGGGGTATCAAATCCCATTAATGCTACAGAATTAGTATCTAAGGAGTAAATAGGTCCAACGAATCCAATATCGTAATCAAGATCCATGGTAAAAATGGACATGGCATCTAATGGAATCAGGATCTAAGGATCTTGTCCAAGGAATCCACTACCATTAAAATTCATCATATAAATTCAATCATCATTTCAAAAACATTCACATTTCATGAGTTCTTCTAAATCATCTCTATAATTTCTATAAAATCCATTTAAACAATCAAAACATTTCATATTTTTTCATTTCATATCAAGGAGACACAAACCCTCTCTTATAATCTCAATTCAATTTATATTTTGTTTAAAAAGGATCCCTCTAAAAATGAGAGTTCAAACACACCCAATGAGGTGTTATATCATTGTAAAAAAGCAAGGTATCACCCCATGGGTGGCCTTGGTTGAGGTTAAATGACCCTAAACCATAAAATGGTACTCAAGGGGAAACCTAAAAGGTTTCAATTCATTCACATTAAACATTTAATTAATTTCCATGGCAATTCTGAAAAGTCCTACATGTAGAAAAATGTAGATATGGATTATAAAACACCAATAAATATGGTAAAAGGTATAGACCACCTATCGTATGTCCATGGTAGAGTACTAGTCTAGTATCAACCTTTGATTCAGTCTAGATCGGAAGAAAAATGAATAACAGACAAAAATATTGGAAATAAGGCATATTAGATTTCACCTAAATAACTCATTCAATATTAAGACGAATGAAGAAAGACATAAGAGGAATGAATAACTCACCATCATAGATTCAATGAGACATACAATGTTTTATTCTAAGTGTGGATTGAGAAACAGGAGAAAAAGATATGAATTGATAATCAAAGGAGTTCCCAATGAAAAAGGTCTATTCACTAGAGGAAGAAAGAAAATAGTTTTAGGTTATTAGAATTTTTAAGGAAATTTTGGTCATTTCCCACATTTAAACTGGGTTTCATGGTATGTTCATACGGTTGGAAAAACCATGAACTAACTTTTCACCCTTCTCTACCTCAAGGAGGGCCTCGAATGGTCATGGTGCATAGTTAGAAAAATCATGTGAAAAACGTGTGGTAAGCCTCTATCAAAAACTATAAATCCTATATATGGGAGTGAACCCCTGGTTTCATGGTTTCCTCAAACCATGCATCCTCCTTCAACCCTCTATCCATCCCCACAAGGTTTTGTCAAACCGTGTGTCCTGGTTCGCACAGTTTCTACTAACTATGCGGCCTAACTGCCTTTTCCAAAAACCTAGGCTTTGGGCTCTAAACAAGCCCCAAACATCCCTAAAACTCCTTTTTCCTCATTATACACTCACGTTAGGCCAAAAAAGCATTCAAACTGAAAAATATCCATACCTCCTAGGAAAACACTAGATCTTACAATCTTCCCCCTTAAAGAATTTCATCCCTGAATTGACCTTCCAAGGGTGGTCAAGAATCATCTAAGAATAACATTAGACACTAAACACATACAACAACCTCCCACTCCCATGTATGAATATGAAAACAACTATGATTTCATATAACCCATACTATAATAACTAAACATCCTTGAAGAACCTTTTCACTCCTATCAACAACATGTATAGGATGCTTCTTAAAGAAGGAATATACCTATAACTCCACCTCATCCAGCTACAGAGCGTGAGAAAGGTTTGAGTGATAAGGGCATATCTAAGATACATGAAATACATCATGCATGGACCGATACCTATGAGCTAACTGAAGCCGATAGGATACTGACCTGAATCTCTCTATAATATCTAATGGACCAATATATCATGGTGAAATATTACCTTATCTCCTAATCTATCTATTTACCAGCCTTAGTGAGATACATAAAAAGACCCTATCCCTGATCTTGAACTCTAGAGGTCATCAACAACAATTGATGTAATATTTATTCCTTGACTATGTAGTATCCATCCATTCCTAAAACAACTGAACCTGCTCTAAAGTTTCCCACATGAGACGTAGTCCAAGTAAAGATGCCTCTCCTGCCTCTAACCAGTACATGGGTGATCGATATAGACTATCATGAAAATCCTCATAGGGTTCCATATGTGTTGTCACCTAATAGATATTTTTTTAGTTGGAATCAACTAAGGGTATATTCCTCTCTAAAGATCCCCCAAAATCAAGGAATCATTCTCTAAGAATGTCCTCAAGTAGCTGAAGCATGCACCCTGACTGGCTATCAGTCTAAGGATGGTATGGTGTGATCAAAAGAACCTTTATACCCAAATAACTCTACAAAATCTGCCATAAATGAAATGTAAACTGGGCATCCCTATCCGATACAATGGTCTGAGGAACCCTGTGAAGTCACACTATCTCATAGATATAAATTCTCCCAAGCTCATCCACTAAGAAGGTCTCCCTAATTATAGGAAATGAGAGACCTTCGTGAGCCTGTACACAACAACCCATATAACATCACTACCTTAAGGTGACCTTAGAAACCCATTTACTAAATCCATCACAACATCTTCCCATTTGTACTTAAGAATGCATAACTACTGTAAAAGTCTAGCTGGTCAATAATGTTTTGTCTTCACCTGCTACCAATTTAGACACCTCATAATAAAACCATCTACCTCACGTTTTATCCTTGGCCACCAATACTAGCGACAAAAATCTCAATACATCTTGGTAACACCAAGATGCACTTCCTAAACCGAGGCATGAAACCCTCACATAATATCCTCATGTATGTCTTATGAAAACTATACATGATAATGAATATATATAATTTCATCCTCACCCATGGTCCAACTAGGAGGCAGGTCTTCACCTACCACACTCTCCTATAAGACTAGGCCCTCAACATCTGATAACTGTCTCATATTTACTCTATCCAGAAGAGAATAATTCACTGCTATATATGAGAGAAAATTCTACCCCTAACCATATTTCACCTCCAAGTGTATCTCATAAAACATGTACATAATCCACCACTCACTACTACCCCCCTAAACTACCTACATCCGAGTCCTCCTAATCAGTGCATCAGTAATTTCATTTCCTTTTCTAGGCATATGGTCAAGATCGAAGTCAAAAAAAAAATAGGTACTCAAACCAATTTCATTTTCTTAGATTTAGATCATAATGTGTAAATATATACTTGAGGCTTTTGTGGTCCGTGTACACCAAAAAACACTCTTCCAATAAATAGTTCCACCAATAATGCAAGGCATATAAAATAGAGGCTAGATCAAGATTATGTGTTGGGTAGTTCCTCTCATGTGGTCTCAACTGATGAGACTCGTATTCCATGACTTACTCCTCCTGCATCATAACTACTCAAATCCCAATACTTGATGCATCTTAATACACAGTGTAGCTCCTAACTGGCTCTGAAATAATCAGTACGAGTGCTAAAGTCAGTCTCCCTTTCATCTCTTAGAAGGATGTCTCATAGCTATCTAACCATTGAAACTTAACACCCCTCTTATTCAATCCCATCATAGGTACTTTTAAGAATGATAAGTCCTATATTAAACCCTTGTAATATCTAACTAGCCCTAAGAAACTTCATATGTCAAATACATTCTTGGGATTCTCCCGGTAAACTATAGCTCTCACCTTCTTTGGGTCTATTGATACTCCTATATTTGAGATAATATGACCTAGGAAGTGAATCTTATCCATCCAAAAGTGGCACTTTTTGAGTTTAGAATATAACTATTGATCTCTCAATGTATCTAAAATGATCTCAATATGTTTGTCATGGTCGTGTTGATTGTGAGAATATACCAAGATATTGTCCATGAATACCACCACAAATGAATCAAGATAAGGATGGAAAACTCAGTTTATCAGCACCATGAAAATAGATAGTGCATTAATGAGACCTAATTAAATAAACATATACTCATATAGACCATACATACTATGAAATGATGTATGAGATATGTTTTCAGGTCAAACATGCACCTGGTGATAACCCAATCTCAAATAAATCTTTGAGAAAACCTGAGATCCTTAGAGTTGGTCGAAGAGATCATCTATCCTCTATAAGGAATAATGGTTCTTAACCATCAAATGGTTTAATTTCTAATAATCCACATGTATAATAAGGGTACCATCTACCTTTTTCACAAAAAGGACTAGTGAACCCCAGGAAGAAGTAACGGGTCATAGAAACCCCTTTTCCTCCAAGTCCTCTAGTTGCCTCTTGAGCTCCTATAACTTTGTAGTAACCATCCTATAAGGAGGAATGGATACCAATGTAACTCTTTTAACTCGATTTATAGAGAAATCAACCTCTCTATTAGGAGGTAAACTAGAAAATTCTTCTTGGAAAATGTCCCTGAAATGATCAACCACTGGAGGGAAGTCTATCTAACGCATTTTCTGATCATCCAGATATAGACTAGAAATTTGTTCTGTCATTCCTCCCACACCACAATGCTTGTTTCTAAATCATATTTTCTATACATCCCATTCACACTTTTTAATAAAAAATACTCCTTATGGTGATGGGAAGGTCACCCTTTGGTGATTTAAATCGATATAGTATTTATAAAAAAATATACTTTCTATCCCGAGTATGACATAAAACCCTTTCATCTTGAAGAAAAAAAGATCACATCTGAAGTGGAACCCACTAATATTAAGGGGAAACTCCCTGTACTAGAATACACCCTCAATCCTGATACACAATAAAGTATTGAGTGTCATAAAACCCTCAAAAAACTGAACAATGAGCCCAAGGATCCCCACCATAGGTACAGATGAAATAGTGTGATGTACCTATATAAAAAAAAGAAGATAATAGATTAGAGGATACTAAGATCATACCTCTCACTATAGATGTCCTGAAACTCTTCTCCTTAGGTGTATGCTGTAAATAATACATTTGTACTGAACCACTTCCCTGTGAAACAACCTCACTACTCGGAGTAGGACCACTTTACTTTATAGGCACAACCGATGCCCGTATACCACTTCCATGAACACAACCTTGGCCGGAATGACTGGTACTGCTCCAGTTCCCAGCCTGATGTGGAGCTATGAATCCTTCTCATGGACCTGTAGTTAGATTTGATCCCCTTCCAATAACTGTTGGAGGGAAGGTCCTACAGAAACACTACACATGGCCTATCCCACCACAATCTTGGAACTCAACTGGGTCTCAATCATACTGATTCCTTACATGTCCCCATATCCAACACCAGTGAAAAAGGAAAACACTACCAGTATTAACATCCTAGCTGGAACTCCCCCATGAGAGTTCTCAAAATGTCACTTCCTGTTAGAAGTAACTGAATCACTGGTTTGAGAGGATGAAATTACCCACTCTTCACCCCCATCTTCCCACAAGTTTCGTTCAGTAATAAGTACTTGATTCACTATCTTAGTAATAGTCATTAGATGAAACACATTTACCTAAGATCGAACAACATGCTTGAGACCTTCCTCAAAGTGTCTCACCCTTGATGGATCATCAACAAGATAAATTGAAGAAAAAATCTAAAGCTCTGTAAATCATGCTGAATATTCCATAATAGTCATCATGACCTATTCTAGACACATAAACTCACTAAAATTTTCATATCTCTTGGTATTAGTAAAAAATTAGTCTCAAAACCTGGATTGGAAATCCCTCAAAGCCATAAATCACAACATATCTTCCTGGTTCAAAGCATCCCACCAGTGCTTAGCTTCTCCCCAAAGAATATAATCCATGAGATTAACTCACCTCTTAGGAGGTGTCTCAAGATGATTGAAAATAAAAAATATAGTGTCTAGCTACATCTCAGTAGGTTGTGGACCTCCATCCCACAAAAACATTGGTAGATACTACTGTAGGAACACACACGCCATCTCTTCTATAGATG
This sequence comes from Viscum album, assembly GCA_963277665.1. Lineage (NCBI taxonomy): Eukaryota > Viridiplantae > Streptophyta > Magnoliopsida > Santalales > Viscaceae > Viscum > Viscum album. The sequence continues at coordinate 1,094,883,742 of OY728156.1, read as the reverse complement.
AGGCAGGCTATGGTGGTCCCTGAACGGTCTACATAAACCACATAAAAATATTACAGAACTATGCCTCAACACCCACATCTAGTAATAAAATTGGTGGATCATCTGGTACTATAGGTGGATCTACTAGTAACCCATGGACCACCACCTCTAGATCATGTTCATCTCCACCCTCCTAGCATACGAATGGAGGTCATCGTGGTGACATGTCAATACAATTCCAAACACACGCCTAAGAAAATATCAATAATGAGAAGATAAAAGGTAAAAGCATAGGACATGTCAAAAAATTTATATGACAAGACATACCCCTATTCCTACTCCTAAAGTTAGGAATAATTAAAAAGTAATAGTCATAAAAATTACCAGAGACATTTCCTACTACCCACTATAAATCCGGGTCATGGTCAAGTTCTATGTTTTCAAAATTTCTATTTCATTTAAATTTCATATTTATTCGCAATTATATTTAAATAGTTGAACCAAATGGTTCACCACTTACGATCCATAATGTACCATACACATTATACATATAAATGTGGAATCCACATAATCCATACCATAATATGTTCTAGTCCATGTGACTAATAGTCCATGACTCAACATTCTATAATTGAAATCTTAGGGTGTCTATTGTATCCTATGTAGGAAAAAACTATTTAGGTTATGGTAGGAACTCTAAGTATCAACTATGTTTCTCAATTCCCTTCACAAAGTGTTAACCAAATCATAGATATATCACATAAAGAATATATCATAAATGTAATGCAGTCAAGAAATGAATTATATATGACATGGAATATGCATGAAATTTGAATCCTGTAATGTGCCTAAAATGATGCATGAGTTGAATAACCTCATCTCATTTTAAAATAATGAAATCCATAATAATAATGAATATTAAACAATAAGTGAATTACCCAATAGTGGGATTAAATCATCTGTAATAGAAAAAATCTATAGAACATCAATTTACATTCTAGAAAATTTGGCCTTTTCTATACATGGGTTAGATAATCCCAGGCACAAATCATTAAAAAATTATAATACCTTCATAATATCATATTTATTTTCTCAAAATATTGAATCTAGAAAAGAAAACACCTCTAATACAACTTTGTAATGCCCCAACCTGGGAGCCACTAAATGGTTCCCTGAGCTTATGGGTCACATGACCTCAAGTGCGCCTCCCCATATGTCAGAGGATTTTGAGTAGTAGTGAGGGAATAAGATGTTTCTATGGGGATACTATGCCCTCATTTCAGAGTGTATCATATTGATAGTAATCACAATAGAAAATAGTGAAAGAAAAATATAAATTAGACAAAATATAAACATCCAAGACAGTAATGAATAAAAAATCCCAAAGGCAATCTCATATACAAAATGATACATCATTTCATGTCTCTATAAAGTAGGAAAACAGGTATACAAGCATCCAGTAAAATACATGTATTAAAGGAACAAAAATACCAAAAATGAACTATCCCAACTAGCACCCCAACCAAATCTTGGTCTTGTGCTCCCCTGCTCCAATGTACAATAAATCAAGTATTATATAGTGGGTTCTTGCCATGGTCCCTACCTTTACCTATGAAGTCTTTCTGGGTACCCATCAGTGGATTGAACATGGTGTGAGATAAAAATTAGTAGGCCAACACTAACAATGTCTATAACAAATCCCATTTGTGTGATATAAACAAAATTAGTGTGTAATATATATCATAGGTATGATAGTTCTAAAATTAAAAGTGATCCCATCTAGAAAAAAATGAATCCTTGTAAACAAAATCAAGAAAATGTATACAAGGTCTACTGAAAAACATGAATAAACAAGTGATACTGTTCAGTCTACCCACTGGAGTCAAATACCCATACCAGGGATATCTGTAAGTATAGAAAAATATCCACCCTGACCATTCTATGTAACCAAGTGTCAATATCCACAATGTCCATGCTGTGTGATCTAGTATAAAACATCCAAAATGGCCTCTCTGTTTAATCAAGTGTTAGACCATGAAAGGATGAATCTAGGGTATAGAAGACCAAAGCATCCTCATTGAGTCCCAAGATCATCTCAATGGAAACTCAATAAAGACTTGGGTGGAGTCCTTGGAGCATGTCAACAGAGCATGTCCAACACAAGTCCAAGTAAACCAGATCCAAGGAGTAACAAAGCTAGTGGCATCCTATAGAATCAGGATCCAAGGATTAAACAGGTCCAAAGAATCCACTACCATAATCAAGATCCATGGTAAAACCATCCTTGGAATCTAATGGAATTAGGATACATGGATCTTATCCAAGGAATCCACTACCATTTCAATTCATCATCTAAATTAAATCATCATTGAATAAAAATTTACATTTCATGAGTTCTTATAACTCATATATACAATTGATATATAATACATTTAAACAATAAAAAAATTTCATATCTTTTCATCGCATAGCATGGAGCCATAAACTCTCTCCTATCATCTCAATTCAATTTCCATTTAGTTTAAAAAGGCTCTCTATAGCAAGGTGAGCTCACACACACCCAACATGGTGGTATAACATAGGTAAGAAAAAGATGCACCCCAATGGTGGCCTAAGTTGAGGATAAATGACCTCCAACCATAAAATGGTACCCAAGGGGAAACCTAACAGGTTCTAATTCATTAAATTTAAACATTTAATTAATTTTTGGGGAAACAATAGAAAATTAGACTAAAATAAAATGTAAATACGACTTATAAAACACCCAAACATATGGGAAAGGGTATATACCACCTACCGTTCGTTCATGGTAGAGTACTTGTCCAGTATTGACCTCTGATTCAGTCTAGATCAAAAGAAAAATTAAGAATGGAGGAAAATATTAGAAATATGGCATATTATCTTGTACCTAAATAATTACATTGATACTAATACAAAGAAATAATAGAACAATGGGAATGAATAACTCACTAGAATGGCTCCAAAAATACTAACAATGTTTGATTTTGAGTCTATATTGAGAAATGGGAGAAAAAGATATGAATTGATATTCAAATGAAATCCCATTGCCAAGGGGATTTACATCATAGGAAGAAAGAAAATAGTTTTAGGTTATAATGATTTTTAGGTAATTATGGTTAATTCCTACATTTAAACTTGGTGACATGGTTTGGATGCACAGTTGGCCAAACTGTGTGCCAGCCTTGCACCCTTATCTACCACAGGGGAGGCCTCACACGGTCATAGAAACTGGTTAGAAAAACTGTATTCCCACCATGTACTAAGACTCTATAAAAAACTATAGATCCCCAACATGGGTGTGATTCCCTGGTTGTACGGTTTCATCAAACTATGCGGCCTCCTTCATCCCTCTATCCATCCCCATATAGTTTACTCAAACTGTGTGGCCTGAGTCTCACGGTTTCTACTAACTTTGCGACCCAACTTCCTTTTCCAAAAACCCATGCTCTAGGATTTGACCAAGCTTCAAATGCCACTGAAACTCCTGTGTTATTATTAGAAACTCACATTAGGACAAAAAAAGCATTCAAACTGAAAAAAGATCCGTACCTCATAGGAAAACCCACAATCTTACAATTTCAATCCATTTAGTATACTTCATGGTGTCATCCAGCACACAAAAACACTTTTTGTGCCTCATAAACATATTCCATATCTCCATACAAGAATCCTACTCATGATAAAATTTACATTTTTTTGTAACCTATAACCCTCCATGATAAACATTGGTTAGGGATAAGTTAAAACCATACTTTGAGAGGTTAATTATCATCACACTTCATGAAATGTATATAAATATATACATATATGTATCCAATGTGAAATAATAACAAAGTTGCGATTTTATTTTTTAAAATACATTTTATATTCCTATTTTTTTAAGAATACATAACAAAACCCTGCATAATCATCTATTTATCATATCATATATGATATAATTCCAGATCATCTTTATGTTTTCTGTATTTTATGGGGATTTTTTAGCTTATTATATCTATATGTAATTATTCCACATTAATATGTGACCATATGATAAACCCAAACTAAAACTTTTAGTGAGAACAATTTATAAAGAAATAAATTTTGATTAATGGTGAGATTTAGGAATCATATTCCTAATGTTCAAATCCTTGAATATATTCAAACTTTTTAACTCCACAACATCCACTATTACAATTTCAACTTATGTTTCCTAACTTAAACTATTTTTAAGTTTAACATCATCATCCATGGAACCCTTTTTGTTAAAAATTTCCCTTGATAACTTATGGTAATTAATGAAACCATTTACGTTATTACTTATCAACACATCCTAAAATCCTTTAGGATAAAGTGATATTTACTTTGTTACGATAACTAAATGAAACTCTTTACATTAATATTTACCACCATACCATAAAATTATTTTAGGATATTAATTGATATCCAATTTATATTTTTATTCGCATAATAGTTTATGAAAAAATTATATTCAATTCCTCACAATAACTAAATTTAACTCTTTATATTTCTCTTTACCATCACATATACTAAAATATTTAGGTCATTAAGTGAAAATAACTTTAATTTTTGACTAGTGAAATCCTTTATTTATTAAATTTTAAATTATTTAATTTAAAAAATATCCCCACTAGCCTTTAGAAACTATATTCTATTCAAAATATCATGATAAGATGCACTGACTCCTTTGTATTTAGGAAATAATTCTTATTTTTTTAGTTGGAATATTTAAAAAAACTATTATTCTCATATCATATATGGTAATCTATGTGTTTAGAGAATTTTTATCTAAAAAAAATACTTTATTATCTAAAATATACCACTAATGGGTGGAAATAACATCTTCCACAATATTTTAACATATATGTAGATAACCACTTTATCTATGACAAAACATTTTTATCCTTGCATCTTTTATAAAATATTTTCTAGAATATGATGAATTATAAACCATGTGAATTAAATTAATTATCTCATATTTTTCATAAAAAATCCTTATTTATAAAGAAATATGCTTAAATATTAGTGAAATGAGATAGATATAAATACACTTTATTTAGATTCATCTGAGATAGATATATTCCTTTAAATTCAAATCTTTGATACAGTAACTCTTTTCTTCATCACTTGAATGAAAATGAAAAAATCTATCAATTATTCCCTTGATTTTTAACTCTTGCATAATTAAAACACTATTAAAGTATACACTTGGTATCATATACCCTTAAAAATCAAATAATTGATATATATAACATAAATGATTGATATAGAAATTCAACAAAGTTTCAAAAATCCCTTCAGGGATCTTAAATAATTCCATCATATGGAATCAATACTTCTTATACTTGATAACAATTGGTTTCAATGACCTTAAATAAATACTCAAAGAAACAATTTTGGACTCTCCAATAAAATTTTCTTCTTATGGTTTGAACATTTAACCACTCACAATGCCAAAACAGTATCATAACCAAGACATCACATGCCTAGTTCATCTATCCTAAATACTTGAGGCACTAAAAAATTTTCATTAATTAAATGAAATTTTTAGTGGAGTTTTATAAAATCACCACTACTTTTTTTTATATTATTTCATGGCTGTTTTTTGAAAACCCCATGAAATATATAAAAAAATAAAAAATGAGATCACTTCAAGACATCACATGCCTAGTTAATCTATCCTCAACACTTAAGGCACTACAAAAGTTTCATGAATTAAATGTGTTTTTAGTGGAATTTTATAAAATAACCACTAAAAATGTTTTCTATTATTTCACAGATGTTTTTTGAAAACCCCATGAAATATTTAAAAAAATAAAAAATGAGAGAACTCCTCTTATCATAGTGGCATAACCTAAGTGCAACCTTCCTTTCCCCATTCCATTATCCTTGTTCCACTATAATTGATTATCAATTAAAGGTTCACTGAACCATTCCCCATTATTTTCATTATTGTGATCATCGAGTTCAAGGTATATTGATATTATATCTATACTCTATTTTTTCTCTCCACTATTTTCAATAAATTATTTGTATCTCATTGAATTGATGAAGGTTTTTTTTTCTATTTATAGAGATACCATTTTCTTATGGGATCATAAGGTGAATTTGGATTTATATTTTGTTGAATAGATAGTGATAGCTCTTTAAGAGTAATGATGGGGTTTTATATGCTAGGATGTGGGAGAGATCTTCATTTCTAGGTTTAGTGTTTCAGTTTATGTGTATTTTTTGAATTATCATTATTTTTTATTTTTTATATATTTTAGGATCATATGAGAGTCACCATAAAACACCATTTTATGAATATTTTTTTGGTATTAGGTCTAAGAACTCTAGGAATGAGTGAGTATTTAGTCTACAAATCATGATAGTGGGATAATAAAATCTTCGATTAAGTTTTTGTGATTGATAAGTATATATGGTTTCATTGAGTCTCATATATCTTGAAATATTGTTTTGTGGGTGATTTTTTTGTAGTTTTCTTTCAATTCATTATTTTCACCATAGGTTATGAGATTATAGGTTTTTTCTTTTAAAAATATTTAGATTCTAAGAATCTTGGTTATTATATTTTTTTAATAGCCTAGTGATGACCTATTTTTTTCAAAAATATTATTTTGGGCTAATGATTTTGAATATCATTTAAGTAAATTGTTTTGTGTTGGGCCCAATGTTTCATTTATTGTCAATGATGTGTCAATATGTGTTTGGTGAGTTGATGGTGAGAAGTGGTGGTGATTGGACAATTGATATAGATTCAATTTTAGGATATTGGATGTCACATTTGGACAATTCTCCTTGAAATGAGATGATTGTTAAGCTTTTATTAAATTTCAAATACATGTATCAAGGATTACACATTTTCTTCAAAATTTTTAAGAATAATAAAGACCATGAAAATTAATATTTTCATGAGGATTATTTGAAGGTAATGTTGAAAAGTGGTTTGGAATTTTAAGATGAGAATGTCTTGAGATTATATTATACACTTAGAATATAATAAAAGTATTTTTTATAGAAGTTTACATAAAAAATATATCCAACCATGAAAAACAAAAAGAAAAAATCAATACCACACATATGGGAGGAGAGCCTAAACCATGTGGGAGAGTTAGTCCACACAACCCACACATCAGTAGGTGAGTGGGCCCATGTATAAGGCCCGCAAGAGAAAGTGCCTGAGTAAGGGAACATAGGTTAGGACATGATGATGGTGGGATAGCGTAGGTGACACACAACCTATAAGGTGGTTTGTGACACTACCACATATCGACATAAGGGAAATGCCAACTTTTATCAGTGATAAGAAAAAAGCGTTGATAAAAGAGAGGTCTTTATCAGTGCTAGCTAAAATCACTGATAAATCTACCCTTTATTAGCACTATTATTAGCACTGATAAAAGTTTTTAATAAAAAATATTTTTAATTTATATAAAATTATTATATTTATATAAAAAAATAATTTTTATTTATATACATTAAATAAAATATGTGTGTTTATAATTAATATATATATTTTTTAATAATTCAAATATATATATAATGGTTTAGAAAAAGTATTTACAAGATTATAATTAAATAAATATTTATTTAAATAATTATATGATTATAATAAAGTTTTTTATATAATAAATATATTTATTATATTTATAATTATATATTTATAATTATATATAAATACTTTTGAAATATATATTTATATTAGGTGCATTTAGAGTGTGCCTCATTGGTAAAGGTGCCCCGTAATTCTGCATCATATCTGGGTTCAAATCTAGGTGTGCACGAATTTCCACAAGAAGGAGGTGATGCAGACATGATGCAGGCAGGCAATGACGAAGATATGACATAGGCAGGCAGTGACGCAGGCACGATAGAAGCAGATGGTGATGCAGGCATGATGTTGTACTAGGCCTTTGGGCCAGATTGTGGGCCTTTGGGCCATGTAATGAGCTTCATGACCACTGGGCATTCGAGCCATCTACTGAATAAATAAGGCTCGATGGGTGGACTATCCCTTAGGGGGAGCTATGACCTATCTTTTCGGCCTGTGTGTGCAGTGTGTGTGTTTAATGTAATTGTACCCCCAAACACCTAATATATATATATATAATTATATATATAATTATATATTTATTATATTAAAAAATATGTTTCCAATGAATTTGGTCAATAAATATATTGATATGTGATTATAATTGACGCGCATATGTTATGTATTCATCATGAATATTCATTTATACATTACACCCTTATTATTATTCATGTTGTTCATATATGTGATGACTCGTTTTTTACAATCTATACTTTATTAGTTACATGATTCACTCATGTTATACCCATGAATCTATTATGTTCTCATAAATACTTATAAAATTACAATAAATATATTTAAATAATATTTATATTTATTATATTTATAATTATAAAATTTTAATTATATATAAATACTTTTTAAATATATTTATTTATAATTATAATTATAACAATATATATATATATATAATTACAATAGAGACATCTATTATAATTATATATACATATATAAATATACTTATAATTATATAAAAATATTTATTTATAATTATAATTATAAATATAAATGTAAATAATTATAAAATTATAATAAATATATTTTCTATACTTATAAATTTATAAATATATATAATCAAATAAATATATTTATAAATATATAAAAATATTTATAAATAAATACAAATATTTATAATTATAATTCTAAATAAATATAAATATATTTAAACAATTACAAAATTATAATAAATATATGAATTATATATACTTATAAAATTATAAATATAATAAATATATTTGTTATAATTTTATAATTATTTAAATAAATAAATAAATATATTTATAATTATAACTATAAATAAATAAATATTTATTATAATTTTTTAATTACAAATAAATAAATATTTATTTATTTTTATAATTATAAATAAATATATATTTATTTAAGTAATTATAAAATTATAAAAAATATATTTATTATACTTATAATGTTATAAATGTATATAATTAAATAAATATATTATATTATAGGTGCTTGGGGTACAATTACAGATAAACACACACATTGCACACAGGTCGCTCGAAAGATAGGTCATAACCCTCAAAGGGATAACCTACGCATCCAACCACTTTTTTTATTTATTACATTTATTAGCCCGAAAGTCCATTAGGCATGAAGCCTCATATCGGCCCAAGGCCCATAATCTAAGCCTACCTCTGCCAGCTATCACTATTTTTTTGAGTCGCAGTCTGCCTGCTCTGCCTCATCGTTGCTTACGAGAAACATACTTTTTGCCCACTCCACCTCGTCACTCACTTCTTACGAGCAGCTTACCCACCACACCCGCCTTGTAACACTGAACCACGTAGACATATACCATCCACGCACACTGAGACCTCCATTTCTTGCCTGTTGCCTAGGAGCCCTGCCGTCCAGCCTCATCATGTTGCCGCACGTCACCTGCAGGTACCGCACCATCTCACCATCACAGGCTCACAAGAAGGACCGACGGAACCACCCCCGTCAGTGGCGGGGGTCTACAACACTCACACCCCAATTAAATTGGGGGAAAAAAATTGACACGGTTGGGATTTGAACCCCAATAGCCTGGATGCAACTATGAAGGTGATACCACTAGGGCACACCCCATGTGCTTAAATAAATATATTTATAAATACATAAAAATATTTATAAATAAATAAAAATATTTATAAATAAATAAAAATATTTATAATTATAATTAAATAAATATAGATATATTTAAATAATTATAAAATTATAATAAATATTTTAATTATATATATATAAATTTATAAAACTATAAGTATAATAAATATAGTTATTATGATTTTATAATTATTTAAATAAATAAATAAATAAATAAATATTTATAATTATAAATATAAATAAATATATATTTATTATAATTTTTAAATTATAAATAAATATATTTATTTATTTATAGTTACAATTATATTAAATAAATTTATCATATATAATTATAAATATAATAAATATATTTATTATAATTTTATAATTATAAATAAATAAATAAATATTTATAATATTTATACTTTTATAAATATATATAATTATATAAATATATTTATTATATATATATATATATAAATAAATAAATATTTAGTTATATTTATAATTATAAATAAAAAAATTTTATTTATTATATATATAATTTTATAAATATATATAATAATGTAAATAAATTATTAACATTATATTTTTATCAGTGCTAAAAAATGCTGATAAACCGTGTCTTTATTAGTACTATAATTTTAGCACTGATAAAGTGACCTTTTATCAGCGCTTTTTTAGCACTGATAAATGCATATCTTTATCTGCACTAAAAAAGAACTAATAAAAGTCTTCCTCTAATGTTATAAAAATAACTCTAGCAATCTCCTTTCAAAGCACCTTAAAAGCTTTCACAAAACTGTCTCCTTGCCCCACCGTCGTCTCTCCTTATCCCACCACCCTCTCTCCCTACCCCACCACCCTCTCTTCATACCATGCCTTCTCCTTCTCCTTTGCCTTCACCATCTCCACTGCTCCCTGCCTTGCCTCCATCTCTCCCACCACCGTCGCTCCCTGCAATGCCTCCGTCCCTCCCTACTAGCTTCACTCCCTACCAGCATCGCTCCCTGAAAGGTAATCCCATTTGAGATCTCATCAATCACTATCACCTTAATTTTATGTTGTTTTCAATTCTATTTTGGTTAGGTTTTCTTGATGATTTCCACCGAATCATGGAGGAAATCATCCCAGTCAATGGGGATATTTCTCAGCTTGTGTAAAGAAGGACATGAGATGATGTATTCATGATGTTGTATGTTATTTTTTTATTTTTTTAATTATTTTATCATAAGTTAAATTAAATTTAAGATCAAATCATTTTTGGTTGTTAGGTATTCTGCTTAAAATGGTGATGAGAGTGTGTCTTATACCTCCTATGGGTGTTTAGTTATGGTTCCGATGTGTTGGGAGTGACCGATGAGTTTTTAGAATTAGGAATTTTTGGATTAATTATGAAATTATAAAATGATGGGATGTTATGGTTTATGTCTATGAAGTGGAATTCCTATTCCCAAAGTGGTCGATCATGAAAGTTTTTAACCCTCCTCTTAGTACTTTTTTGATACGAGTATCCAACATTGAAACCCTACGCATCTGTAATATCCCAATGTGGATGTCAGACTCCTTTACGATCATGCATTTTCTACATGACTGCCTCTTTTCCACATGGTCATATATTTTGGGAAGCAGTTATCTAAGGTTTCCTATAAATACCACATACACACCTCAAAACAAAAACATGATAGAATGAGAGGGTTATATTCCTTTTGAGTATAAAAACCATATCACCCCCACCATGATATATTCCCTATGAAACTCAAACTCATATCTTCATTGGGTTATACCCCCTATCAAACCCAACATAAAAACTCATAATTGTACTGGGTTATACTCCCCATGAGTCATACCCTCACTTGACTATTCCCCCAATGAAACTAAATTAAACTTGGAGATCCATATTCTCTTTTATCATATTCCTAATAATGAGTACCTCATGTTTTTTTAAGAACTTACATAGCACTAACTTGGGTGAAACCAAAATTTAGAGAAGTAATTTATTAAAGTAATCCCTTGAAAGTAGTTCTATTGTAGTGAATATTTCTTCTTATTCCATATTATTATTAATTTCCATTGTATTCCTTTTGGATTTTACATCAATCAAGTACATCATACCTTTTTCTTCAACCCATTTTATTTTTAATTCTCTATAATCTTAATTAGTGGTCATGAAGACATGAAAAATACTCCTGTTAATCTACTCAATTAACCTCTTTCATTAAGAAAAATTGGAATTGATCCTATAAAATTTAAAAAATTAACTATCCTAGATTAAAATTAATGAAAAAATTCACTATTTATATGAAATTTCATCCAATGATTATTAGTACTTATCATTCTTCCCCAATTTCTAAAATGATAATATTAAAGGGAATGATTAATTTCTCTCCATAGACTAAGACATCATCCTAAATTACAATGACGTACTCGATGGACTGGTCCCATAGTTAAAGAATAACATCTATTTTATTTGGATTACTTTTCTTGAAAATATTTAGCATTATAGGCCGGATAGCCACCTATAAATCAAAAAGGTTATTCTAGAATGTTCAAGCACTAATATTGCATGGGATAGAAAAGATACATGGATATTGAAGTTTTAGTGGAATATTTCATTGAACAATAAGTAATAAATCCTCTCTTATAATAATAAATCCCATATATTTGAATTTATTTTTATTATAAATGTGTTCCTTAATGAACTTGGAACATGACTACATTTGTGATATTTCAATGGCAAATGGGATGTTGATGCACTGTTTCTTGAACATTTCCATTAACTTTTTATATTATTCTTAATATATTCCATGGATTATCCTATTTATAAAGGTATTATATGTCATTTATGGATATAATTTGGTTAGATTTTATGTGTCATTCTCAATCCTCTCTACATCATCTTATTTTTACTAGACTTCTTATATACCATGTTCCCTTTATTTTTTCTTTCTCCTTAATATTTTATTTATCTTTAAATTATTATTTTTTAAAAGTGATTTCTTATTATACTTATGCCTATATGAGTTACCATGAGGAATATATGGTATTTTCCAAGTGGTTTTATCCCTTTTTATAGAATGATATTCGATGAAAAGTGTTTGAGAAAATTCCTAAATGGATTTTTTAAAATAATTCTTTTAGTTTTAAAATCAGTGGTAATCATCGACTTGATGTTTTAAAAATTATTCTTGGGTTAATTGGATTTAAAAACAAGAGTTTGGGTGATTTGAAATTGTTAAATATGTTGGAAAATTTTGTTTTATTTTTAAAGTGGTGAGTTAACCCTTGTGATCTATATTTAAAACCACTTTTTTAGCCTTGGTTAATTTTTATATCAATGTTTTGGGGTGTTTAAAGCTTTTGGGATTTCCAAATGAGATGGATTATTTCCAAAGGGTGTGTTTTCCCATGTGTACTGGATTTTAAAACTTATTGCATCTTTGAATGTTTTTCAATGTCCATTTAAAGGGTAGTGTGAATTACCATTTCAATTTCAAAGGTGTTTTGATAAAATTGGTTTGAAGAGTAGATTGGGATGCCTTTTATAAATGATAAAATGTCTTGGAATTCCAAGAATGTTTTGAAAAGATAATCCCCATTTGAAATATTATAAAAATGAGTTTTCATAAAAGGTTTGATACCCTCTTTAGACCCTTTGAAAAGTGTTCTCAAATGAGAAAAGTTAGAATGGTTTTTATTTAAAAACATGAAGAATGTGTGAGTTTTAAAAATGCGGTTTTATGCCACCATGCCTAGTTGTATAGAAATGGTTGTTTTTAAAACATATTTTAGAATATTGAATGATAGTTAGAAACCTATCAGAGTTTTGATATGTGTATATCAAAAATGGGTGTTTATGAAATAGTTTAAAATAATATTTTAAAAAGGTGATTTTACCAAGAGGTATTGGATGAGGAAAAATATTTTCCAAGTGATTGTTTTCATTTAATTAAGATCTTAGAAAAAGAGTTTTAGCAAACTTTTATGTGATACTATTTATTTTGTAAAACTTTATAGAAAATTTTTATTTTTATAATTTATTTCATAATAGATTTTTTAGGATGTAATATGAAAGAAATATTATAGATTTAGTAGGTTGTGGTGACCTATTGTACTTTTAGAACATGCATATATTTTATAGGTTCATGTTTTTTCTAGTTTGTTTCACTTCCTTTTGATCATCTGATAGGGATATATGGTTGAATGGCAACCCTAGTTGAACATATCTTATGTATTTATTTTGTTAAATATTAATATTACTGAATCAATTAGGATGGATATTAATAAAGAATGGATGTATACTAATCATCTGAGAAAAGAGTATGAATATGGAGTGAAAGAGTTAATCAAGTTTTCTAAAGATCATGTATATAAACCTTCTAAAATCATTTTTCAATATTTATTCTATTGTTATTCAAGTCTAATTAGTCCATAGAAGTTATAAAAACACATTATCTATCACATAATAGATCGAAGTTATAAATTTTGGAATAAACAAAAGGAAAAAGAAAATGTAGCTAGTGGCTAGGAGAACACTATGTTTTATGGATCATCTTATATGATTACAAGTGTAGACAATGAAGAAGACTGTATCTAGGATGTGATTATAGATGTGAATGATGATGAATATCTTATTGAAGAAATGGAAAATACAGTTGAAGATGAAATTAATGATTTAACAAAATTGTTTGAGAAGTTAAAGAGTTTTGAAAAGACACCATTGTATGATGGTTACACTAAATATATAGTATCTTCATCCATATTGTAGCTATATAATTTGAAAGCAATCAACAGATGGAGTGATGCCAGTTTTATGAAACTAATTTCTCTCTTGAATGACATGATCCTAGAAGACAATGAGATCCCTAGTCGAACATAAGACACCAAAATAATGCTACAATCGATGGGTATGGTCTCTGAAAGAATACACACCTTCCTTAATGACTGTATACTATTTTGTAAGGATTAAAAATCACTTAAAGAATTCCCAAAATGCGGTGATTCTCGATACAAGAAAGATGAATATGGTCCTATGAATGTTGTATGGTACTTTCCAATCATTACACGGCCTAGGCGCCTATATATAAGTGAGGAGACTATAGGAAAATTGATGTGGAATTTAGATAAAAGAAATAAATATGAGAAACTACATCACCCAGTATACTCTCCTCACTAAAAGAGAATTAACCATGAGTATCCTGAATTTGTAAACGATTGAAGAAACCTTTTTTTGAGTTATCTATAGAAGGATTAGATCTTTTTGGTTTTCAAAGCAGAACTCACATTACATGGATGGTTATGTTGGTAAATTATAAATTTCCACTATGGTTATACATGAAATGAAAATGCATCATGCTATCTATGCTTATATTAGAAAAAAAAACAATCGGGTAATGATATTGATGTTTATTTGGATCCATTGATCTATGATTTTAAATTATTATGAGATTTATGTGTTAAATTGTATGATGCTTAAAAAAATAAAGATTTCACATTGAGATCCATATTGTATGGTATGATAAATGAATTTTTTTCTTATGGAAAATTTTCAGGATATAACATTAATGGAACTCAAGGGTGTCCTATTTTAAAACAAGGTATATAGTCAATTAGGTTTGAAAAATTCATTAAAATCCATGTTTATAGGAAATTTTAGATTTCTACCCCTATAGTATAAGTACTAATCTTGGAAAACATCATTCGATGGAAGTTCAGAAGAAGTATAACACCATCTCCACTAATAGGTTATCAACTATTTGAGAAAGTAGAAGATATGGACACTGATTTTGGTAAATTGTTTTTGGAAAACCTTATAATAACTAGTTAGAAATAGAGATAAGCTTTTTTTGAATTACCATACTAGAATTTTCTGTACATCAAGAATTTTCTTGATGTTATGAATGTTTAAAAAAATGTATGAGATAGTGTCATTGACATGTTTCTAAATGAACCTAAAAAAATAAAGTATGGAATTAAGAATAGGTTGGACATGGTTGAAAATATAATATGAAAAGAGTTGTCTCCAATGAAGGGTAAAAAGAGAACCTTTCTTCCTCTAGCTTCTAACACTCTTTCCTGGAAGGAGAGATATCAGTTTTGTAACCTCTTGAATGACTTAAAGGTTCCAAAGGAGTATTCATTGAATATCAAGAATATTATGTTAATGACTAATTTAAATTTAAAGGTTTTAAAATCACATGACTGCCATGTTTTGATGAAATATCTAATTACTATATCTTTATGTTGCATTTTTCCTAAGAATACCAGTCATACATTAACCAAGATCTGTTTCTTCTTCAAATCTATATGCATAAAAGTTATATACCTGGTAAAATTTCTTACTATATAAAGAGAAATTGCAATCATATTATGTGAATTAGAAATGTTATTTCTTCCAAAATTATTTGACGAGATGGTTCATTTGATGGTTCAATTTTTGAGAGAGATTCGACCATATGGTGTTGTACACTATAGATGGATGTACCCCATTAAATGGTAAATTAATATTTTTAAAGGGTATATCAAAAATCAAAT
The DNA here is from genome assembly GCA_963277665.1 of Viscum album. NCBI lineage: Eukaryota > Viridiplantae > Streptophyta > Magnoliopsida > Santalales > Viscaceae > Viscum > Viscum album. Next base: position 1,094,867,526 of record OY728156.1, on the reverse strand, counting down.
TCATCCAGAGGGATGTATTTTAGAGTAATATATTACTGAGGAAGCCATTGAATTATGGAATGAATACCTGTCCGGTGTGGAAATCATTGGTCTACCGAAATATAGTCACACTAGGCGAATTGTGGGTGAATGAATTTCTGGAATAGATGTTGTCACTATCAATATTATAGATTGGGAGTAGGTCAACTTTTACTTTTTTCATAGTAGTTTTGAGGTTTTCCTATATGTTGAAACCCATAAAAAATTATTAGGCATTTGAAACCATCAAGGGATAAAATATGGATATTAAATACAAAAAATCAATAGTTTATAGGATGGTTTCAAGAACATATTTGTAAGGATCTAGATGAAAATCCAGATTCAATTTTAGAATTACTTCGATGGATATCCATAGGACCATGTGTGTATGTATTATCTTACAATGGTTATATAAGTAATGGTTATACATTCTATAAAAATAAACATGATGAATATAGTATCATGAAAAATAGTGGAGTTACACTTATGGATGAATTGATGTATGTTTTTGGTACTAAGGATATAAATACAATTTACATGAATATTTCATACTTTGGCATCATCAAAAAAATATGGGAGTTGGATTATAAAACATTTCAAGTACTGTTTTTTTAAATAAAGTGGGATAAAAATAGGAGTGCTATAAAAATAGATGAATTGTGATTTGTCAAAGTTGATTTCAATAAGAAAGGGTATAAAGAAGAACCATTTATAATGGAATTATAGTAAGTTCAAGTATTTTATATTCCATATCCCACAAACAAAAAGTGTTCAATTATTATGTTATCAACCAAAAACACTTAAGTATCAGATGAAAATTCAACTGAGGATGACCCTTTCATTGGGAAATCACAATCATTTCATAGTGGCCCCAATTTAGATGACATTTTTTATGTCATAGGAGATCACGATGAAGGGATTTGGATAGTTGATAGAGGGGTCAAATCCTTTTATCCTTTAGAAAAAAGGGATTTCAATAACCAGGTTATATATTTTTTATAATATAAAATGTGTTACCTAATGTTATTATATGTTCACTACTGATTGACAAAAAATTAATTTTTTATTAAGATAGATCCCCTATGTTCACTACTACATTTATGTAATGTAAATTAAATGTTAAACCACTTTTTAAGATAATGACTTGTACATGTGCTGGTGCTCCTAATACTAAGAAAAAATAGGCCTCCCAACCTACTACTACTTGCATTACAGAGGAACAACGACCTTATGCACATGCTGGTGCTCCAAATCCTGAGGAACAACAGGTTTCTCAACCTGTCACTACTCCCAGTGCAGAGGTACAATGACTATCTGCCCACATTGATGTTATCTCTATAGAGAAAAAACATATTAATGATGTTGAATCCAAGGAAATGGTAGGCGACGAAGGACCAATGATGTATAAAAAACATAAGCACCATAGTTTGATGGTGTTAACAAAAATCATTAAGGTGAAAATCAAAGGTATCAAATATGAGGTTAGATGGAATGCGAATGGCTAGCATGTTAACCCCAAAAATGCCATGTTTAGTAGTTACATTGGAGCCATCACTCAATAACATGTGCCGATTGATATAGATTCATGGAACCATGTTGTACCCATGCTTAATTCACTGACATGGGAAGAGATTATGGTAACATTATGATATCATTTATTTATTTCACTAAAAAATAAAATAATGAAAAATTGACTTACTCTTCATCATCCTTTGCAGTGTGCATTTATAGTAGATGAATCCCACAAGAAATATATATTAATGATTAATGGAAGGATTCATAGAGTATTTATCACAATTCTAACAAGACATCATATTAAAGATAATGAAGGGAAAATAAACCCACACCCACCACTTATGTATGAACACCCGATAACCCAAGAAGTGTGGGATACATTTACTAGCTGTCGTGCATATGTGTCTTTTCAGGTACATTGTGGCTAGTAACATGTTGTTTGATGATAAATGTATTCATCACTTTGATTGGAAATTTTTTTTTATGAAACAATACCTAAGTGATGAAAATAATGAATGAGCAACAAAAACCAATGTACCCCTACCGTAAAGCAAGGATGGGGTACACTTCACTTGAAAAAAATTGGTATGTATTTTAAATCTATCATAATACTTTTATGTGGCATGAAATAAAAAAATAATTATGTTCCTATGTTTATATGTAGATTTATGACTCCAAATCCAAATCCACTTACATCCCATGCCATATGCTATAGAAGGAGGAACGTGTAAATAAAGATGGAATAATAATAAATTAAAACACATAAAAAGTGTGGGAAACATGTGTAAGTATGTCATAATAAAAAATTGTTTTGGTTTAAATCGCTATTACATAACAATGATTACTTATTTTTATATATTTTATATCTGACATAGTCGTATTAATCAACAACACTTGTACCAGATGAACACCTACTATCAGTGGACTTAAAATTACTAGAATAATATGGCCGTGTCAGAGGGTTAAATTTTTTTGTGACAACCCAAAATTTTTTTGAGAAAAAAAACAAGAGGTGGATGAAGATAAAGAAATGAAACTGATGAAAGAAAGACTAGCTACCCATGAAGAACAATTCAAATGGAAGAGAGAGTTTATTGAAACTTTTATGGGGGGGAGGTGGATAAAATAGAAGAAAAACTCAATATTTTTTTTTCATGAAGTTTCCACCCCACCCCACCATTTTTGAGGTGAGACATTCCCCTCAAAAAGCTATCTTAATCATGGTAATCAATATTCTAATAATTTTTTTTTCTGTGAAATGTGAATTAGAAATAAACTGATACCTTTCCTGTACTTATATTATATAAGGTGAAAATTACTATGATTTATATCTATCAACACCCACCTATCACCTTGTAGAAAGGGATACAATGTTCAATATCCAAGACAAAAATCTACACAGTAGACCACTTCCAATAGGTCATGTGAGAGTAGAGATTAGCATAGCTCATAACCTGAGTGCCGAGCTACCTGTTCCACTTGATGAAGATGATATTAATACAGTCAACCGATCTATTGTAACATTCATCTCATAAACATCACATATTGTGAAAACACATGTTGACAATGAGGTATTCACTTCTAAATTATTTTTCAAGCTAAACATTTAAAAATTAATGAAAAAATTTCTGAACCGATGAATGTTATTACATATAGAAAAAGGGAAGAGGGTGAAATGAAATATTGGCTCAAAACCATCTAAATAATCGACCAATCGATCAAAAAGATCTTCTGAAATCACCTTTACCCCACCCATTCTATATCCTCATCTACTAACATTGAAGGTTCATGTGGATACAAATTTAAAAAATGGTAGTAGTCACATAATTGATTTTGAATAAAATATGTATGAATAGGAATTTTAAGACTACATTGGTGTTGAAAATGTAAATGAAATCCTTGACTACGATTAGAAAGCCCCCTTAGCTGTAAATGTATACATGAGGTATATTTTCATGATTTGATTTTTCAAAAGCTGATATACTATGTTAATCATGAATAAATACATTTTATATTTTTGGAAGGAATATATATCGAAAAAAATTGAAGGTATTTCCCCATGATTTTTTTTGGACTCATTAGTCCTTACACCACCTCTATAGAACAAACAAAAATAGAATAAAAAAAGGATGAAATAGTGGAAGGCCTGGTCAAATCATTTGAAAAAAAAACTTTTGGATGATAGAATCTTATTAATACCAACATTTTAGGGATAAAACTATACAGTTTAATCATATCAAATATATTTTCATTTATTTAATTACTTATTTTTTTATGTTTTTAGGAAACATTGGATGCTCATTATGATCAATTTGGACACTACAAAGAATTATTTTCTGGATTCATTGCATGGATACCCAATAAACTAACCAAACGAGATAGTGTTTGTAAATTTTTAATACACTAAATCCAATTTTTTAGAACTAAGCATCAAGTTATATAATTTATATTATATTTTAATGATGATTCTGTTATGGTAGGGTGATGCATCAATATCATGAAAAAAAGGAATGAGGCCAGGGGCTAAGCACAAGGACCCTGATAAGTTATACAACTAGAAAATTATCAGGATATATATAATAAGATTTCAACATCCAAACACATATCAAAACTAATTACTTATTCTCCTCAATGTTTTTGTAGTGTCTGAAACAAGCAAATGGAAAATTATGTGGTTAATATATTTGTAAATTTATGAGAGATATCATATTCCATGAATAAACTAGCACCCCCAACGAGGTATTTTTGAAGTTAATTACTATTTCATTTAAAATATTTCTTAATAATTTGTATATTTATATTTTTCTAGTATTACTATGACTGTCTAAAATAATAATATTCACAAAATGATATAGATTTGCTTAGAAACTAATGGGAAGCATACCTGATGGAAGAATGTACACAAATAACATGAAGATGTGAATTCCATAGAAGTAGTGGATTGTTTCATATTTCTATTTAATTTAATTCTTTTTAGTATTATCCAATACATGATGTCACCAATATGAGTCAATGTGTGTGTTTCCAGTTTAAAATGAAATTTTAGTAAAAAAGAAAATTTATGTACTGAAAACCAATAAAAAATATTCATATTGTTTTTATACTTTAGGGAACTTATCCAAGAGTCACTTGGTATTTGTAGGAATTAGTCTCACCTCAATCTGACACACGGTGTGACCAACATGACTACAAGTGCGTATTTTTTATTTAAAATTGGCATCAATTTTAGTAAAAAGGAATAAGTGACATACTAAAAAAATGATAAAATTCATTTTTATTATTTTTATACTTTATATAAAATAATCCATGAGTCATTTGAGATGTTTAGGAATCAGACACACCTCAATCAGAGGCATGGTGTGACTAGTATGACTCTTGGTGCATTTTTTTATTTAAAATTTACATCAATTTTATTAAAAAGGACAATTGACCTACTCAAAACTGAGAAAACACATTCATATTATTTTTATAATTTATAAAAATGATCCATGAGCCATTTGAGGTTTGTAGGAACCAACCAAACCTTAATCCATTGCACGATGTGACCGATATGACTCAAAGTGCGTCTTTTTATTTAAAATTGACATTGATTTTAGAAAAAAGTAACAAGTGACCTACTGAAAACTAATAAAATGCATTTATATTGTTTTTATACTTTTGGTAAATGATCCATGAGTCATTTGGTACATGTAGGAATTATACTCACCTTAATATAAGGTACATTTTGATCTTTATGACTCCAAGTGTGAATTTTTTATTTAAAATTAACATCAATTTTAGTAAAAAAGATACCTAACCTAATAAAAACCTAAAAAATGAATTCAGATTGTTTTTATACTTTATTAAAGTGACCCATAAGTCATTTTTTAAGTGTAATAATCAACTTTACCTCAATCTGATGCATGGTGTGACCAGTATGACTCAAAATGTGTCTTTTTATTTAAATTTGACATTAATTTTACAAAAAGGAACATGTGTTGTATTGAAAACCAAGAAAATGTATTCATATTATTTTGATACTTTAGTAAAACAATTAATGAGTCATTTGGGACCTATAGGAATCATCCAAACCTCAATATAATGCATGGTGTGATGGATATGAATCAAAGTAAATCTTTTTATTTGAAATTGACATTAATTTTAGTAAAAAGGAAACTGACCTTCTCAAAACTAAGAAAATGCATTCAGATTGTTTTGATATATTAGAAAAATGATCCATTATTCATTTTAAACATGTATGAATCATACACAACTAAATAAAATGCACAGTGTGACCGTTATGAATCAAAGTGCATCTTTTTTATTTAAAATTAACATCAATTTTAGTAAAAAATAAAAATAACCTACTAAAAACCAAGAAAATGAATTTATATTGTTTTCATACTTTATAAAAAATGGTCCATAAGTAATTTATGATGTGTAATAATCAACCAAATATCAATACAATGCACAGTATGATCATTATGACTCCAACTTCATCTTTTTATTTTAAATTGACATTAATTTTAGAAAAAGAAACAAGTGACGTAATGAAAATCGAGAAAATGCATTCAGATTATTTTGATAATTTAGGGAAAATTTCCATGAGTCATTTTTGATTTTGATAAATCATCTTAACCTCAATAATATGCATAGTGTGACCAGTATGACACAAAGTTCCTATTATCAATTTAAAATTAACATTTTAGTTCAAAATGTTTTTCACTCATAGAAAACCAAGAAAATGTGCTCTGATTGTCTTGGTAATTTATAGCAGAAATTAATAATTCATTTGTGACATGTATGAATCAATATCACATAAAAATGACACATGGTATGACCTATATGAATCAAAGTGCATGTTTCTAGTTTGAAATGACATAATGGAAATTGAGAAAATGCATTCAGATTGTTTTGATGCTTTAGGAAAATCATCCTTAAGTAATTTTTGATGTATAGGTTTCATAAAGACCTCAATACCATACACAGTGTGATTGGTATAACTCCAAACATGTCCTTATTTAAAATTAAAATTAATTTCATTAAAAAGAACAAGTGACATACTCAAAACTGAGAAAACTCATATGAATTGTTTTGATACTTTAGAAAAATGATCCATACCTAATTTTTGATTTGTAAAAATCAGCTAAACCTCAATACAATTCATGGTGTGGTTGTTATAACTCTTAGTATATTTTTATTTAAAGTTTACATTTTAAACGTATTTTTTCATATTAATGTTTAATTTATTTCCTTATAACATTACTAACTTGAGATTTGTTTTCTTATATAGGTGGATTATTTTTCTCAGGTTGAGGTGATTTGTTTGGCAATGAATACCAATGGTGGACCTTTTTGAGAGGGGATCATGAGTAAAAAAGACAAAGATTAATGTTTTAAATTGTTTTTGGATAGTAATTGTAAATCTAATTATACAAAACATTGTTTAAAATGTATAAAGTAGTGTTTTTTTGTATTCATAATGTAAAATTAATTTCAATTAAATTATATATTTTATGTATAAAAGGTTTCAGTGTGTTATTTTTGTGTACAAGAGGTTTCTACAGTGTACTGTTATAAAAAAAACACAATGCAACAGATGGGGCCTTTATTAGAGTTATTTCAAGCACTGATAAAGGCCAACATTTATCCTCTCTATTGAAATTGATGATAAAGTGGGACCATTATCAATGATACAAATATCAATGATAAAGAGTTTCCTTTATCAGGACTTTTTAGCATAGATAAAGGGACCTTTCTTTAATAGCACTGTGATTAAAAACACCTTTTTAACACTATTAAAATTTGTTTTGTGCATTGTTAAAGGGAATACCTATAGTAGTTGTGTGCCGATCCCCTGCATCCATAGCACGTTGTGGTAGTAGAACACCCAGGATAATAAAGCACAACCTAGACCAAGCAAAGAACTAATGTGGGATGTGTGTGTGGAGTAGGTATTATTCCCACTCCTTAAATGATATGGAAAAAGGAGCACCATCTGATCTGGTGCATCTAGACCGTTCAATTGAGGCAGCTGGTATCTTCAACCTCCACTGCACCTACAACTTCCCCAACGACACTGGTTTGACGTAGTATGCTACACCTAATGTTCAACCATCTTAGGTGATCAATACCATCTTATAAAACACAAATAAGGATTCATATCGATTTTATGCATGAAAATTTATCTTGCATGCATGATTATTTCAAATAACATTAAACTAAAGTATATAAATGGATTTTTTGGAGGCAGTTCAAGTATCTTCCATACATGATGTTTGTGAGATTCTTAAATGATGAAGCATGATATCATCATCACATGCTTGTAAGAGGCTATATCTTGAACTCAAATAAGGATAGGCACCATGATTATCAGTTTCACAAGGATTAAAAGGAAATCCACATTCAAAAATAGTTATTATGACATCTATGTGCATTCAAAACATTAATTTACACTAAATTCTTTTAAGATATGAGGTAGTGTGAGGCATTGTAATACTTTCTTATAAAAGGAGGAGTACCAAGCAAAGGAGTGTTTCTAACATTTGATAAGTGATCCTATTTTATAAGGAAACATAGCATATTCATAACTATGGTTTTTTAAGGAGGTGTATCTATGAATATTTTTCCTATGATAGGGATAGAAGAAGATGAATGCCTCTTTAATTCTAAACCATGAAGTCAAGGGTTCATGAAAAACATGTTCCTTGAACCAGTGAATAACATATCACTATATTTCATTAAGAAGAAGGCTCATGAAACTATTTGGTTTGGGAAAAGAACTGAGAACCTAAATGCATGAGCATCAATTAAATGAATATAGAGGAGATAATGAATCCCCAAGAAATTGAGTGAAGGTTTCTATTTGACAAGGTCAAGTGATCATTATTGAGATAGTGAGTTACACAAAGAAGAAAGGAAGACAATGTGTATGTGCGAAGAAAGAAATAAATAATTGTAGTATGTGCATGCTCACATGAAATATGTGAATATAAAATAAACACTTGCATAGGATCATCAAACATATGCATGAAAAAATTATTACATAATCACTTGAGAAATATCTAATACAAAGAACAATATAAAGTCACAGAGTATAGTATTAACATGTGCAATGGACATGAATTATGTATAATACATGCATGCATGAATTGAGTTGAGATTACAAGAAGAAATTGGATATATATTTTTCAAGAATTATTATTACATAAAATATTAAAGAAGATTGTACACCTCTTACAGATATCTAAGTGTGGTTAGGCCTTCATTTGAAAAAGGATGAATTTATTGAGAAAATATTTATTGAGGAAACTGATCAAGTATAGGTGATCAAATATATTTGAGAAAGACCCACATACCTCATAAATGGATATTGAAGGAAATTTAAGTGTACACAAGCAAGTAATATTTAGTGATATCATGAAGGAATATCAACTGATCATTTTATAGTGGATCAAGCCTTCTAAAAAGGTAAAGTCTTCTAGTTAGTGCAGGGAGAAAGCGAAGTCTTCTAGATGGAGATATTAGAAAAAGGTGTCTCTCAGTTAGAGTAAGAGAAAGAATTATTTTTATTAGAGTTGGAAGAAAAATGAGTCTCTTGATTGGAGATAGAGAAAAATTATTTCAGTTGTAAATCAAAGAAAGATAAGTCTCTTAGTTGGTTTTTGGAGCTGTGTAATCACTTGTTTGATAGTGAAGAATATATAATCCGGGGAATAATTATTTGTAGTAAAGAGTAATATTTTTTTGAACCTTGTAAACACCTTGTGATTATCTCTCTATATAATTATAACTACACATGAGGTGATATTGATAGATAATAATGAGTAGATTGAGAACCTTAACAATATTGAGAGGTTGAATTGAAAATAAAAGGAATTTATAAATAAAAACTATAGATTCACCCCTCCCATATTACTGGTTAATCCATCATGGGTAACTACATGTGATATCAAAGTGAAGGTTCCCTCTAAAGATCCAGGAAATTATTTATGAAGTGTATATTTCATGAAATGAGTGATCTACCTCAGATGAAGAAAAAATAAGTTAATCGTGAGGATAATAATCTTGAGATTTCTAGAAAGACTCATAAGAATAGAAATAAAATATAGGAAATAAAGTTGAAGAATAATCTTACAAAAAATGAAAAGACACCAGGTAATCATAGTGGTATATGTTGCAATGATTATTTGGATTATGATTCTTCTAATAAAGCCTAGTCAAGCTGTGATGATAATGGATCAATTAGTGAAATTCATTTTGTATTCAATAAACATATGAAGAACATCCCCAAATAAGTGGTAAAATGTATTTTTGGTATCAAAGGTCTTCAAGATGAAAAATAATAGCTTGAAGAAGAGGATTATTCTATGAAAGATGAATTAGATAAAAGGGTTGGAATATCCAAAAATCTCAAAAAAATTATGAAAGAAAAGGAAGAAAAAATTTCTATTTGAAATGAAAGATATACTGAAGATTTTTAAGTATTTAAAATAAATGTTTGTGAGAAATATTTCATTAGGATTGAATTTGTAGAATATTTCCTTGAATTTGAAAAATTACATAAAGTTTCTATAGATCTCAAATATTTTAAACTAAAGGATAAAGATAATAGGGTAAAGGATCTTGGAAATTATTTAGAATAATCAAGAAACATACATGAAGAAAAAATGAAGAAGCTGAAGGATAATTATGAAGATAATAATAGATCATGTGAGGATGAGAATAACTCCCGCAACATAATGTATTTAGAGATGGAGGTGAATCATAAATAACCACAAAATGGAACTTACCAAATTACTAAAAGAATAGATGATACCACTCAAATTTTTATCTAAGATCATGATTCTAAAATAAGTATGAGATAATCCTATATTCAAATGGAATCATCCACAAAGAAGAAGGTATCCCATAAACTAGAAAATATCTTGTATATTAATGTGGATTCAAGTGCGGGAACTGGTTTTACACTAAACTTCAAGAAAGTATAGATGATAGAAAATACTAATAAACCCACCACATCATGGGTAGATATTAAAAGAATAATGAAGCGATATCCCCCAAGAAGTATCCTAAAGAGTGGTGGTTCCACTCATAAGTAGAAAGGTTCACAAAATATGAAATATAAGCAGACTACACCACAAAACAAGGGAAAAAGGTTCATAGGATATTGTTGGTGTTGTTGGAAGTTTGGGAATAAGGCATTGGAATGTTGGAACAATATGAAACTTCATGAGGATAACAGAAGGTCAAAATTTTAGGGGATAAAAACTAAATAAAAGGGAATACCTACACAAGATAAGATAAATCCATAGAAAACTAAAGGTGATAAGTTAGCCTTAGGATATGAAAAAACCAAGAAGAACAATGATATATCCTCTCCTACATCAAAGGGATAAAGAAATATTTCAATAATATTATTACCCTCCAGGCAAAAAAAGTCTTAGTTTCAAGAAGTAAAACAAAAATAAGTATATAAACATAATACATATCAAAGTAAAAGATATGAGTTTAGAGGTTTTTGTTGGTGCTATGAAAGTTATGGGAAAAGAGAATACTCTCACTGGTATAACATTTCATTTTTAGGAAATATGCATGAATCAAGGGGGAGTCATCATGAATATATGAGGTCAAGTTCTCAAAGAAAGAATGTTGTGAAAAAAATTCATCTAACATGCCAAGATAAAATAGATATAAAGATTTAAAATAAGTTTGTGAAAAATGTAATAATAAAGATCACAAAGATGATAAATAGACGAAAATACTACTAGGATATATTCCCTATATTGAGAAAGGGATGTGGTTTCAATAGAAAAATAGTGTCAATTCTTTGAGAGATTCTGAGAAGATATAAAATTTTAAGAAAAAATGCCTATTTATTTGGACAAAACAATTGAAGTTGGATAAGAAATTGGTGAAATATAAGAAAATTTAAAAATATAAAGAAAATAAAGTGGTCTTAAAAAATGTGGTGAAATTTAATGAGAATTTATCTACAGGTGGAAACATGAAGATCCAAAATACTGTGGTTATAAAATTTATTCAACATAAAGAAGAAGAAGGGAAGAAAGAATATAGTCAAACCAATGAGACTTAAAAAAAATAAAAGTTTGAAGAAATCATCCCATACTGATATTGGTAGAAAATAATAGCCCATATTGAGAGGAATCTCTCAATCTTAATGTTTTTTCTAAGAAACAAAGAGTTCCATCTTTATTCCCTATTATTATGTGTTTTGAACTAATAATATTGGGAATTGAAGGAGATGTTTGAGGCTGTAACTTCTAGAAAACATGAAAATATTATTCTTTATAGAGTCTAATGAATACCATGAAATGAAAGAAGAATAATACATCCCTTAAGTGTGATAAACCATGATAAAACTTTTCATTCTACTAAACTCCATTGAATCTATAAGTTATGAACAGATTTTGAACCTAAAGGTTCAGGTATTCCAATCACTATTTCATCCCTCATTCTTAATTATTATAATCATATCAATTAATGTGGAGTTCTTGGTTGATGAAAATATGAGAGATAAGAGGATATAAATCTTTTACACATGAAATTTTTTATGTGTTTGTTTAAGTGTGTAGGATTTAGAATTTTATTGATAAATCAGATTACTTACAATCCCTTAAATTAGAATCAAGAATTTATAAGAATAATTTCACATGTATGGTAGTTTATGGACATCATAGACAACCTTGGTTGTATCTCTATTGTTTTCTACATTGGGTTATCCTATATATACTTAGAGTTGATTAACTAAAGTCTCTTTGATAATAAAACCATGTGAGATCATCCCTCTCTTAGAATTGATTAAGAAATTTTTATATAAGGGAGAAGAACACATTTTCAGAAGAAATATGAGATGAGACGGGCCAAATTATCCTTTTCATTTTATTTCTAATAAGGAGAGAAATTTTTATCACATGTATTGAATTTTAAATATATGAAGAGATATTGACAACAAAATACAAACAGGGAGATTGTTGGGCCTAGTGTTTCATTTGTTTTCAATGACATTTCAATATGTGTTTGGTGAGTTTATGGTGAGAAGAAGTGATGCTTGGATAATTATTATAGATTCAATTTTATGAAATTGGATGTCACACATGGACAATTATCATTGAAATGTGATGATTTTTAAGTTGTTCTTAAATGTAAATGACATGTGTCAAGGATGATACATTTGTTGCAACATGTTGAAGAAGATTGAAGGCCATAAAAATAATATTTTTCATGAGGATTATTTAATGGTAATTTTGAGAATTGGTTTGGAATTTGATGATGAGAATGTGTTGATATTATATTATACAATTATAATACAATGGAATTATTTTTTATGAGAGTTTATATTAAAAATATATCCAAACATGCAATCCATATATCCAAACTCGATCCCACACATGTGAGAGGAGGAAATCAACCATGTGGGAGAGTCAGTCCATGCAGACCACATGACGACAAGTGAGTGGGACTGTGTATAAGGCCCGTAGGAGTGAACGCCTAGGTAAGGGTGCATAGGTTGGGACATGATGTCGATGGGCCAATGCAGGTGACAATCAGCTCATGAGGCAATGTGTGGGTGCATATCTGGGTGCTAATCCCCTAGAACCATTGAATTCTATGGTAGTGGAATGACCATGATAATAAATCATGTCCTAGAACAAGAAAATATCCAATGTGGGATGCATGTGTGGAGTGAGTACTACACCCATTCCTTAAATGTTATGGATTAAAGATCACTATCCGATCGAGTCAACAAATGTATTCAACCTATGCTATATATAAAACTTCCACGATGACATTGGTTTAACACCACATGTTACACCCAATGCCCAACTATATTGGGTGATCAATACCATCTTGGAAAACATAGGGAAGGATTCATATTGATCTCATTCATGAAACTTTATCTTTCGTTCATGATGTTTTCAAAGAATGTGACACTTATGTATGCACATGAAATTTCATGAGGCTGTTTGAGTATTTGAAATATGTGATGTATTTCAGATTCTTAAATGAGGAAGCATGAAATCATCATCACATGCTCATGATAGGCTCTATTATAAACTTTTATAATGTTAGGTTCCATGATTATCAAAATTATGAGGATTAAAAGGAAATCTGCATTCAAAAATAGTTACGTTCATACCTATGGGAATTCAAAACATTGATATACATGGAATGTAGGACCCCAGAACACCCTGAGAGGGGAGGGGTGAATCAAGGTGTCAATTTTTTCTTCTAAAGTGATATATATTGTTCCTACATTGGTAGGAACCTATTAAATTTGTCTAATGGGAATGTTAAGAAGAAAACAATCACATGAAAAGAAACAACACACCAATTTTACTTGGATCACCACTAAGAGATAGTCTAAGGAGCATACGCATAAAGTGTGCTGGTCATACCTAAATCCACTAATCTTTACTATTTGTGGAATACATAAGTTCAGACACAATCACTCTATTCCAGGAACACTTCCATTACAAGATTTTAGGGATAACACACTGTGTCCCTCAGGACACTTCCGTCGAACCCCCTAGCTCACTGCCTTGGGTGAAGTCTTACTCAGTTTATCACTTTAAGGTCACTTTAGTAGATTGGAATTTAATTCTTTATCCCTGACTAGCATGAGACTCTACTTTCACCATATACCCAAGTTGATGAAATTTGAAATCACTATTCATTAAAAAACCTGATGTTCAAAACTATTGTTTGTGGATCTCCTTCAAGAAGCTCACAACCTTTATCAAGCTAACAGACTTCATGGAACAAAAATCCTTTGCAAAGTTCACTAAGTCCTCATGGAATAACTCATCATCATGAAAATCCTTTTCCCAGATACCTTATTATTGTTCAAGACTAGAGAAGTATTTTCATGATTCTCAATCTCAATTTTCAAACTTGATTCGTATATCTCCTTGGCCTTCATGAAATCAGATCAATTCAGCCTTTACTCCAAAAATTTTCATTTATAATGAAGCGAATATAGCCTCACATATATAGGCTCAACCCTTCTTAAATCTCCCATTAATCTAGAAAATTTTTCATGATCCTTAAAAACATATTCATGAAGATATTCCATTCACGAAACTCCATTGAGATTTTTCATAGTTGTGGATATTACCATCAAATCATCACACATTCATGATTCTCTACTTCTCGTATTTATGGAGAGCACCGTCAACCTATCATGCAGTTGTGAAGCTCAAACTTCTTGAAACCTAGTATTTTTGAAACCCGTTACTTTATAATATTTAAGATGATTTTATTCCAAAAAACAATATTTCACGATGCTAGCCTCTTCTTCTAGATTTTGAGCCCAAAATTTGGAAAACATTGAGAAATGATACCACCTTCAACATTGTTGTTATCCTTTACTATAAGATCACTTATCTTTCAAAACTCCTCAATCAAACCAGTGTGTGTTAACAACAAACACAAACCAAAATACATTTATAACAAATAACATCATTGGTTACAACATGGAATTCTTTTATGAGACAAGGTAGTGTGAGGTTCGATAATCCTTTCCTATAAAAGGAGGTGTACCAATGCAAGGAGTGTTGCTTCCATTTGAGAAGCACTCCTATTTTCCAAAGAAACAAAGAATACACATACCTATGGTTTCATTAGTAAAAGAATCCATGAATATTTTTATTGTGTTAGGAAGAGAATAAGTCATAGGTCTCTTGATTTCAAAACACAAACTCAAGGTTTCATGAATAACTTATTCTCTTAACTATTGAATAACATCACACTGTGTTGTGTGAAGAATAAGGATCATGAAACTTTTTGGTTTTCACAAATCACTGAGAACCTGTGAGCTTGACCATCACATGCATGAGCAGGGAGAATAAAGTTAATGATCAATCTCTTTCATGAAGGTTTTCATTTAAGAAGTCAGTGTACTCATTCTTAAGACATTGAGTTATATGAAGAAGAAAGGTAGGAAATGTAAATGAATTAATAAAAAAATAAGTAAGAACATTATGCACATGATCACATGCATTGTATGAATACAATGGAAACAATTTCATAGGATCATAAAACATATGTATTCAAACTCTATTACATAATCTCTTGAGAACTATCAAAAACAGATAAAAATATAAAGGAACATATTATAATATGAACATGTGCAATGGTCATGCATTATAAATATTTCATTCAGGCATGAATTGAGTTGATATTATAATAAGAACATATATTGAGATTATGAAAGTATTATTCTTGAATAAAACATTTAAAAAGAGTGTTAACCTTCTATACACATCTAATTAAGTGTAGTACTTCATTTTAAAAAGATGAATTTTATGAGAAGAGTTTCATTGAGGCAAATGATCAAGTACAGGTGATCATACATAGTTGAGAAAGACCAACTGAACTCATTAGTGGCCATTAAAGGTACTTGAAGTGTACATGAGAATTTTAGATTTAGATATCTCATGGAGGTATATCAATATATCATCTTATATTGGACCAGGCCTTCAAAAAATAAGATTCTTTCAATTACTATTGGAAACAGGTGAATTATTCTGGTTGGAGTTAGGAGTAGAAAAATTATCTTGGTTGGAGATAGATTAATATGTATTTCGGTGGAGCTATAATAAAAAGGAGTCTATTGGTTGGATCTAGAGAAAAATTATTTAAGTTGGAGTTGGAATCAAGATAAGTCCCTTAGTTGGTGTTGGGAGTAATTTAATCACTTGTTAGATAGTGAATAATATGTAACTAGGGAGAATAACCGGTTACAACAAGGAGTAAGATTGTGTGAAACCTTATTAATTTTGTGTTATTCTTCTATCTCTCTCTATTAATATAACTAAATATGAGGTGATACTAAGATAATATATTTTTGGATAGATAACCTTAACAAGTTTAAGAGGATGAAAAGAAAAGAAATGGAATTCGTAAAAAGAAACCACTGATTCACCCCTCCCCTATCAATGTTAAACTAGACTGGGTTACTACATTTTATTTTTTCCTTTAATAAAATACTCATGTGGTTACATGATACCTTTTAAAATGAAGTGGTGTTTTTACTAGAAATATATTTTAGTTTCTTTTTTTTTGTAATATTTTATCTTTGGTATTTTCAAATTATGATTTCTATTAAGAAAAATTAAGGATTTTGTAACACCCCATGTATATTAGTTGTGTTGTTGTTTAATTTTAGTATAATATTGTATATTTTATCCTTTATTGACTATTTGGGGTATTGTAGAAGATCATTAGTAGTTTCTATAGGTATGAGTACCCAACTATATTTTAAATGATGTGGTGGCCATTGGCTCACCGGTGAGGCACCACTAGCCAACTAGTAGTCTAACTAGAAGTCCAACATGATATATAGTCCCATAAACCATCTGGTGGGGATCACCAGTTATCCTGTGATACATTGGATTACTGGTGGTGGCTAATAGCTAGCTAGTGGGATACTTGAAGGTTTTTTATAAAGGGATCTTTTTAACTTCACTAGAAATACCTATTTAACTTCTCCCTCCTTATCCTTGATATTCAGTCTACCTGTATAGATATAGGGGATCTTTTTGGTGGGTTTGGATCCCTTTTCCTCATCTCTTCTTTGTTTTAAATTTCATTTATTTCAGAAGTTCCCATTTGGTGAGTCTAGGACCATATTATCCCTATATAATTCATTATTATTTCTAGAACCATATTGTGATGAATTTAGGGATGATCCTATGGATTTTATTTATTAGTATTGATTTAGGTGGTGGTTCTTGGAAATTAGAATCTATTACAATTTAGGTAGAATGTTCTTACTATGCTATGACTTTTACATAATTATGTATGATTTTATTGGCATATGGGTGCATGTGTAGCCTTGTTATAACACTACTGTGTGACTTGATTAGCATAGGGGTGCATTTATTTCCCTATTATAACTCAAATTTAAAGTGATAATTGAATTATATTGTTGTTATCCATTATGATATGGTTGATTCATGGGATGATACATGTAACCTTACCTTGATTATATTGTGGTTATCCATCATGAGAAGGTTGAGTCATAGGATTGATATGTGTGAATTTGTTGTGATACTATTGTAGATATCTATCAATGTAATGGTTGATTCATCAAATGAATTGTGATACCTTTTTTAGATTATGAATATGGCTTGATAAGGTATATCTTTTGATATGGTGATGAAGTAGGTAGGACTGGGGTTTGTGTCATCCTTGTTCGCAAACGATAACTCAACCAGTTGTATGGTTATCTATATTTATTTTTTATTCACTTTATATATATATATATATATATTGAACTTATGTTATGTATGAGTTGGTAGTTTCCTAATGGGTTTTATACTCACACCTTGCACATACATCTTGGTGTGAATATAGAATTTATAGTAATTGATCTAAAAAATGGAAAGGGCCCTATGTAAGGTAGTTGATATGGAGAAGTAGGGCTGAGCAAGGAAATTCGGGATAGATATAGGGATATTTTTCCACCATTCCATATT
Source organism: Viscum album (assembly GCA_963277665.1). Classification (NCBI taxonomy): domain Eukaryota; kingdom Viridiplantae; phylum Streptophyta; class Magnoliopsida; order Santalales; family Viscaceae; genus Viscum; species Viscum album. The sequence continues at coordinate 1,094,849,512 of OY728156.1, read as the reverse complement.
TATATTTCTGACTTTTTTTATTTTGATACATTGATCCACCGCATGTGGGGATCCTATTGACTGGGTGTTACTCTTGTATATCAACTTGTTACTACATGGATATTATTTTCCTTGTTGATTATGCTTTATTTATGTGGGTTTTTTATTTAGTTATTTATGGTTTCTTCCATTATATCTATGATTGTTGGACCTCTTATACCGAGGGAATAGTCTCTTCATATTGTTATCAAGGCCCTCATCGACAGTTCACAACCTCTTGCATACAGTGAGGTGAGAATGAGTTCATGTGTCACCTTAGCCCAAATTAGGTGAATTGATTCAAGGAATTATAAAATTGTATCAAAGGGTTTATATTTTGTTATGTTTTGGTACATGGTATGATAGATACAGGATGAACAGAACTTGAGTAGGGTAATTATGATAGTGACCTTCCAATACTTGTGCAGTGAACTTCTGAGTTACTTGGGAAGTGATATTTCTCTTTCCGGTTGTGTGATTACTATTTCATTCCATTATCTAGGTATTATTTTATAGTTACAATTTATGGGATTTTTATTGGATAATTGGAAAGAGTTTATGAGTTCATGAATCATATATTGGAACTTTGGTTCCTATTTGTTGCCTACAATTGATATAACTTAAACATATTAAATATTTTATGCATATAATTATGAATAACATGGAGGTTCCATGATGGGTTTGGGCTTTGGGTATTTGAGGAAGAATATTCCTAGTAACAATGGGTAGAAAATTAGGGTGTGTTTCCTTAGGTTAGAACCTGCCTATTAATTTCTTAATGTTTGTTGATGGTTTAAACTGTTAAGAACAATTATGAGTTTTCTTCTGATATTTTAGAGATTCCACCTAGACAATATCTTATTGTACCACATAGGGAACTAGGTGAAGAGGTTACTAAGGTGGTATATTCTTCTATTATTCCTCTATATATATAGGAATGTGTTTTTAGTAATGCTCCAGTAGTTTCCCCAGCAATCTATACAGTGGAGAAACTTCATCTTGGGGTTTTCCAATTAGTGACAATTCAAATAGGAGGAGCACATAGGGGTGGACCAAAAATTATGGATTTTTCTTAGGACTTATTTTTACAAAATCCTAAAAAATTAAAAGTTATATAAGGCACTCAATATGTGTAGTATTGTATTGAGATAATTAAAGGGATCTTTGAGCTTATTGAGACTCCTGGTGATCAGAGGGTGAAGTTATCAGTATATATGCTTCAGGGACCCACTAAGAGGTAGTGAAGCATAATGATTTAGGTGAAGAAAGATGAGGGTAAAACATGGGGGCCCTTCATGGACCTATTATTTGATAAATTATTTATAGATTCACTGATTCTAGATAGAGCATAATAGTTTATATATCTTCAATAGGGAGCATTTTTAGTGGCCAATTATACCACTCATTAAATGGTGTTACTGTAATTTGAACCTTTTATGGATAAAAATGAGGCCCAAAAGGCTATAAAATTTTAAATTGAGTAATTAACCAAGGCTAGGTTACATTATATAAACTTTGAACTAACATTATATCCAGAAATTCTTTTCAAGGATTTTAAAATCAACAAGGGTCTGGAGGAAGACATGGAATTATGCATTCTTTTTATTTTGGGTAGAACAAATAATGGTCTTTCTAGTGGAGTTGTGGGTGACTATTATGGTTATAGGAAGAAGAGAGATAATGATATTTATTTATGTGATGAAAAAAATCTAGAGAAGAGTATGGGTTTTCCATATACTTCCATGGGAGAAGGTATTCTTCAGTGTTTCTAGTGTAGATAGATGGGATATCACCATAAGTTCTGTATTAGTCCCTGAAGAGATTTCTATTGGTGTGGTAAGATGGGTCACCTCCAACGATTTTTATTGAGGATATCAATGAGAGGTTAGAGTAGGGAGGATAGGTAGAAAAAATCATTGAGGGATTGATTAGGGGTCCCTTAGTCTAAAAATCAGGTTACTATAAGAAGGTTGGGCTAATATGGACCATCTTATCCCTATATGATTCCTTACAATAGGTGATTGTAATTTACCTCTATTTAGGGAAAGGAGTATGTTTTGATTAGGGATTGAGATTTAGGAGTAGGAATAATATTACCAAACCTCAGTCATATTAGGACTATTACAACATAGGTGGAAGGAATAACTTCTGTATTAGTTGAGGTGACTGTTCAATCCACTCTTCCTTCTATGGTGGACCATTATCAGGATGTTTTTTGGAAGGATTTCTCAAGATATTCTATTGAAAGGGGAATTGATTTTTATATTGAACTCATGTTAGGTGCACAAGTGATATAAATTCCTCCATATCATATGTAATTTAACTACTTTAAGTAATTAAAGGTGTAGCTTGATGATATAAAGGTAAAGGGGTTTATTCATCTGAGTAAATCTACTTAGGGTTCCCTAATCCAATTTTCCAAGAAGGTAGATAATATTATTCAGTTATATGTCAATCAACAGAAGATGAATTAGGTCATTGTGAAGAATATGTATCCACCTCTAAGGTTAGATAAGTTTTTTGATTAGTTTGGAGGAGCTTAGTTGTTCACCATGATTGAATTGTAATCTAGTTATCCTAAAATTTGAGTTAAGACTAAAGATGTGTAAAAACAAAGATTCCAGAAGTGGGTATAAATTGTAAGAGTATCTCATCTTGTCATTCGGGTTGATGAATGCACATATATTTTTCATGTCTCTCATGAAACAGTTTTTTCATCCTTTTATAGAATCATTTATCATTATTTTTATCGAAGAAATATTGATATACTCAGTGATGCAGGAGTTAAATGACATACATATGGAGATTGTACTGAGTACACTTTGAGCACATTGGATTTATTCCAAGTTCTCAAAGTTTTATTTATGTATCCAAGTAGTATGTTTTTTTAGGCATGTGATAAATAAATTAGGAATACCAGTCAATCTGGAGAAGGTGGAAGTAGTGATTTCATGGGCATAGACTAAGAACAAGTTTTAGATTAAGATATTTTTGGGGTTGGATGGATACTATATGTATATCATTATATAATTCTCTCATTTATCTTCACATATAACCATGATGATAAATAAGGGAGTCAATTTTTAGTGGATTAATCAATTTGAATGTGAATTTTAGAAACTAAAGAATAAGTTGACATCCACTCCTATTCTAACTCTTCCAAATATAAGGATTGAATATATAGTTTATTTTTATGCTTTATAAGTTGGCATGAGGTATATCTTAACACATCAAGAGAATGTTGTTTATTATGGGTATCGTTAGTTATAAATATAAGAGTGGAACTACCCAAATCACAACCTTGAGTTAGCTATTATGGTTCATAATTTTAATTATTGGCATCATTATCTCTTTAAAAATAGATTTATTATCCACATAGACCATAAGATATTACAATATATTTTCTACCAGTGAGACTTAAAACTATGACATAGGCATTGGAATTAGTACTTGTAGATATTTGAATATACGATGGTGTGTTAACTAGATAAAATAAATTTCATTGTGGATCCTTTTATTATGAAGATGAAAAAACTAGGAACTTAAACATTAGAAGAGGAGTGGAAGCTGATTAGCTTGTTATTAGATTAGAATATGTGTGTATATGAAAATCAAGGGGTGGAAACCTATTCTCCCTTAGTCATTAATTCATCTTTGGTGGATTAATTTAAGGATATCCAGGAATATTATTCATTCTATTAGGTGATGCGAGAATGATATATGGGAGATGAACCTATTACATGATAGTCCTTGGATGGGAATGATGTAATTCAAGTCCATGCTAAGGTGGTAGTTTTGATGTTCATAAAGGAATAATTGATAAGGGACCCCACACCTCAAAATGGGTAGTACATATGGGATTAATTAATATGTATCATGAAATAATATGATACTTTTTGTGGCTAGGTATGAAGAGTGATATTACATAATTTTTCACCCACTACCTTACCTCTTAGAGGATAAAGGCATAACACTAGTGACCAGATGGATTGTAGAAACCTCTTCTATTGCCCATGTAAAAGTGGGATGAGTTGATGATGTAATTCATCATAGGACTACCCTGGACTCTAAGTATTTGAGATAAAATATGGGTTGTGGTTGATCAATTTATGAATGTCACACACTATTTTTCTATTTGAGAGACATAATCAGTGGATGAATTGGGTAAGTTTTATGTTATGTAGATCTTATGGTTTCAAGGTTTTCCTATGAGGATTTTGTTTTATCAGGATACACACTTTACATAATAGTTTTATAAAGTCATATAGAAGGTGATGGGATGTCAATTGAAGATGAATATGATATATCATCTATAGACCAATGAACAATCTGAGAGGGTGATCTAAATTCTAGAAGACATGTTTAGATCTCGTGGGTTTGAGTTTGGTTCAGAATTGGATGACCATATGGATTTGGTAGAGTTTTTATATAATAAAAACTTTTAGGAATCAATTTATATGGCTATTTTGAGGAAATTTATGGTTGACCATGTTGTTTATTCTTATGTTGGCTTGATATGGGCGATTCAGTAGTGATTGAGATGAGTCTAGTGTAGGAAACTTTAGAGTGGGTGATATTAATTTAAAATTATTTTATTTTCACCCAGATATAATAAATTTATAATGAAAATAGATGGTTACAACTCTTGGAGTTCGTAGTGGGTGACCATGTGTTCTTACAGGTGTCACCCTAGTTGGGGTGTCGACAGCTAAAAAATAGGGTAATATAGTGCCATGGTTTTTTAGTCCATTTAAGATTGTGGAATAAATTAGAATATTTTATTATCAATTATATATTCCTACATATCATTGAGGCATGAATGATATGTTTCATGTGTCACAACTTCAAAAATATGATCTAGAACCAAGAAATATGATTGATAGTGAGTATGTTGAGCCTGAGAAAGATGCTTTATTCATGGAATGGCAGGTGTGGATTGTTTATAAGAGTGATAAAGTATTGTAACTAAAGATGTTACCTATTGTATAGATATTATAGCAGCATGGATTCATTTAAGAGGAGACTTGTGAATGATAGTTGTATGTTTAAGTGTAGTGTCCTAAGTTATTTAGAGGAGACCCATAGAGACACTTCTTGGAGATGAGAATTACTTACATAGAGAGTTTTTAATGACCATCAGATCATAGATGTGTTTCTATTTATTTTTTATCCAATCTTGGGCATTTTATCCTTTTTTTTGACTATTCGAGGTCTTAGGGAATCTCAAGAGTGGGTTTTAGAGGAATAAAGGATGACCTTCAACTGAAATTATATAGGGGACACCGGTTAACTACTTGTCTCTTATATAGTTTTTTTTGTAAGGTTATCTTTTTTAATTTTGTTGGAAACCCCTATTTTACTTATCCACCCTTCTCCCTAACTCTAACATGACTTGTAAAAACATAGGGGGATATATTTGGTAGTTTTGGTCCCCTCATCATCTTCTTCTCCATTCGAATAATTGATCATTTTAGAAGTCCTCATTTGGTGATTCTAATCCTATATTATCCCTAGATGCTTCCTTCTTCTTTTTTATTCTTACTGAAACCCTATTATGATGAATTTGGGTCTAAAACTAAATATCCAGTTCATCGGGATTGATTTAGGTGGTGGTTCTTGGTAATTAGACTCTATTATTCTTGAGTTATAAATTTCTTACCATGTTACTACTTTTATATAAATATTTATGACTTAATTAGCAAAAGGGTTCATGTCTAGCCTTGTGGGAACACTGTTGTGTGAATTTATTAGCATGGAGGTTAATGTGTTTCCTTGTGAGAACTCTATTATAGGAATTGAAAGTGAAAGTTGACTTATATTATGGCTATCCATTGTGAGATGGTTGTGTCATGGGATGAGACATGGGACATTGATTTGATTATATTATGGTTACCAATTTTGAGATGGTTGAGTCATGGGACTGATATGTGTGACTTGGTTATGATACTATTGTGGATATCCATCAATTAAATGGTTGAGTCATCAGATTAATTATCCCACCCTATTCAGATAATACGACTGTCTTGATATGATATATCTTTTGGTATAGTGTCATAACAGGTAGGACTAGGGATTATGGAATCTTGGTTGACACATGATGACTTGGATGGTTTTATAGTTATTCACATTTATTTTCCAATAATTGAAAACACACACACACACACATACAAATATATAAGTTGTACTTATGTTAAGGATGTGTTGGTGGTGTCCTATCAGGCTTCATACTCACACCCTGCATGAATATCTTAGTTCATATGTAGACTTTATAGTCAGCTATCTAGCAAAGGGAAAAGGAATTATGTTAGTTAGTTGAGTAGGAATAGTAGGGTAGACCAAGGTGATGCTAGCATATACTTCAAGATATTTTACAATCATTCCTCATTTATCTTTCTATATATTTTCTTATTTTAGTACAATGATCAACCGCATGTGGGGATCCCATTAATAGGATGCTACTCTTGTATTTAATCTTACTAATATATGGATATTGTTTTATATATTACTTCATATTTATTTATGTGGTTTTTTATTTAGTTATCTATGGTTTCTTCCACTATATTCATGATTTTTTACATCTACTACCAAGGGAATAATACGATAACCCATATATTTTATACACTTTATTTCATGATTTATTACATAAAGATAGACCTAATAGAATCCAAAAATATCGACAGGTCTAGTGTATTTGTGTAATTATATACATATCATCATAAATTGAATTGGGGATATAGTAACATTATTTAAAAACTCGATGACTTTCCCTTAAAATTCCATTAATCTTTTAGAACAGTACATGATAACCTGGGGATGCACATAAGAAAGAGGACAGTTATAAGGAATAGTAAGAGAATAATCAAAGAATAACATGATGAAAGTAATAAATGTGATTCAATAGGAATATCAAGGTAATATAAAAGGATGAGAATCATAAACATGAATATTGGGGCATGATATAAGATGATAACCTTAAGGCAACATAGGAATGTGGAAACAACATAAAACATGAAAACATAAAACATAATTCAAGTCTAACCACCAAGTAATTATAAAATAGTTTTATTAGGATAGACATATGTGAAACATAAATGGTATCTCATGAGATACAAAAATTATCCAATTCATTAGAGGGATATATAATTTTGGTCCCACCTATCATATTCATATTATGTACATGAATTTGTGTTCCACATAGATCATACAATGTAAGAATATATTTCGTCACTTTTAATCCCATGATTAATGAGCATGGGTTATATAAATATAAGTACCAAATAAATGAAGTATAATTACATCTATTTGAATACCCTTTTGAGGAAATAGGTTTGGGTATTTGCAACACAAAAGTTTGTCATAGAAAATCAGGGGATAATTTCAGCAGCATAAAGGGTGTACATAGAGATTAAAACAAGGGATTAATGAGAGTGAAAGGTGGTATATAATTACATGGGAAAAAATATATAAAGTAAATTTACATGTAAAACCATATTACAACATGAAAAACTGGAAATCAAAAGTCTTAATACAAAGAAAGAACTTGAATAATGAGGATAAGAAAGAGAATCCCTTACCTTGAGAGGGCACTTCTAAAATCTTGGGAGGAGCTTATTAAGAGCTTGGTAAAATATTGAGAGGAATTTATAGTGGGATAGGGAGGGTATATTAATTATTAATGGGTTTTTAATGAATAGGAATGGGATGGTGGGTGGGTATTTATAGAAAAAGAAAGGGGAATTCTTTATTAATTTCTAAACTTAGGTTTTAGACTCTAAGGGATAAAATAACATAAAACACAAACAATACCATGGTTTTTGACTAAGGTTTATACCAAATAGGTATATTTTATTAATATAAGAACTAATATCCTTAAAATAATACCATTTATTATGTGTAAGTGAGTCATGTTTATAAAGAATTATTTTTAAAACCATAAAATTTAATATAGGTTTTTGAGGATTCATTAATGGTTTGTAAAATTAATAAAATAACTTTAAAAATAAATTATTTTAAAGAGGGAATATATTTTTGGTTTTATATTCCATTTATAGTATTTATTAAACCAATTTTAGGCTATAATGATGTCATAACATATACCATATATTTATATTTTATATAATTTTTACCCAAAAATTCATCTGTCTCAAACAATTATAAAAAATTCACCATTGGATAATTCTAATGTGATGATTTAAACAATAATATTTATTTTAGAAAAATAATTTTATAAATATTATAATTTACACTTTTAAATAAAAATCCTTATTTTCTATAATATACTTGTTTTTATGACACTAACACTTTCCGATCCTTATAAAAATAATGTTGGACTTCATTAAATTATATTATCATATATATTTAAATAAATATTATTTAATAATAAGTTTTAATTTAAGTAATATTTATTTAAAAAATTATAGAATTTATCAATGAGTATTTAATTGAAACTATATATTTTTAAAAAATATAATTTCTATTTCTTTATATAAAAATGTAATTTTTATCAAACTCATTATATAATCATGTTTATATATAAAGTAATAATGAAAAGGAATAAATATAATAACTATTTTATTAAAAATAAAATTTAAAAATTCATAATACAAGTTTCTAGATACATAACCCCTTATTACAAAAATATACATTTTAAGGGTAAAGTGTGCAATGATGGTACTTTCTTGGGGTTGTTTGACCAACATGGTTTGGGCCATGATCTCGATATGATTGAAAATCTATTGTAATTGGTTTCTCTCAAGTTTTAATTATTGAATCTCATCTTAGTATTAGTCAAGGTAAAAGTATAGTGATGCCACCTTTCTTAGAAGCTATGATAATGGGCTTTATAGGGCATGGTTCTACTGGCCACAACCATCGCTTATTACTTCTATGTTAATTAGAATTTATCACAAACCTTAATATATAATAATATTAATAGTCCCTATATAATAAATATCTTATAAATTATTATGATCTTTAACAGTCTTTAAAACATATAGAAAAATTATATCCATATTTTATAATGGTCCAAAATAATAAAATGAAATGTAGTTCATGTGTTTTCTATAACTACTTTACATAATAAGGAATTTATTAATTTAGAAGAGAATTCCTCTTATAAAAGTTTGGGTCATTACATTCTACCACCCTTTATAAATTTCACCCTTAAAATTTAATTTCATACACTAAAATAGATGAGGTTACTTCTATTATATTTCCTCTTCTTGTTCCCATGTCATATCCTCAAACTTGTGGTTCTGCTATAATACATTTCCCATGTGAGTTGTCTTATTTCGTAAAACATTGTCTCTATGATCTAAGATCGTCACTAACTAATCATCATATTAAATATCTTTCTCCAAATTCACCACAACTAAATTTAGTACATGTGAGGGATCTAGTATGTAATTTATTAATAGGGATAAATGGAATACATCATTTAATTGAGATAGGTTAGGTGGGGGTGATAGTCTATAGTCCATAACTTCAATGCGATAAAGGATCTCAAAGGGGTCAATATATATAGGACTAAAATTTAACTTCTTCATAAACATCATGAACTTATTCAATGATGATATATGAAGGTAATCCATATCTCTTACCTTAAACTCTTAGTCTCATCAAATATTGTCTATGTATCTTTTCTAAAAAATTTACAAAAATTACACATGACATTGAATGGTTAGAAAATTCTCTATAATTTCTTTGATAAGATCATTTAACATCATCTTCCGCTCTCCAAATTTATCGCATCATTCTGTATTATGACACCAATTTCTATATAGATCCTCATAAGGTTCCATTTGAATTTTATAATGGAAATTTTTATTGTTTTAGAACTCCACTAGGGAATGGTGATGATCCCAATATCCTTGTAAATCCATTAAATAATATATCAACAAATCAAATAGAGTATTAATGGTTATATCAGGTTGACCATATGTCTAAATTTCATAAGTAGTATTAAAACTCATCTCTATACCCAACACTTGCTAAATTATTATCCAAAACTTTGAGGTAAACCTCAAATCTTGATTAGATATAATGGAAAGTGGTACTCTATGCATTCATATCACTTCCATTGTGTATATATTAGCGATTTGTTTAAGAGAGAAATATTCATTGATATAAATGAACTATGTAGACTTAATAAGGTGGTATACTACCACCCAAATGGCATTATTAACTTTAGATTCCTTGGGGAGTACTATGAAAAAATACATGGTTATGTATTACCATTTCCACATTGTTATGGGAAATGGTTGGATCATAGCCTTATACTTCTTTAATTTATCCTTGAATTATTGGAATACTAAGCATCGAGATAAAGATTATGCAATTTCTCTCTTAATGTTATTCCACCATTAGTTTTACCTTAAATCTATATACACCTTGGTTATTCTTGGATGAATAGAGAATGATGGTCTATATGCATCATCAAGAAGTTCCTTCTTCAGTTATAGTTTTTATTGGACACATATCTGAGTTACAAAACTCATAACTCCATACTTAACAAAGTTTAACTCTTTAATATTCACTACCCTTATCTGTATCTCCTTACCAACTTTTTAGGCCTCCTTGATCCTCTCAAAAATGAATTGTTGAGAAGTTATTTAATAAAGGTAGGATGAAATTACATTTATTATTCCCATTTCCATACTTTTCATGTCCAAGAATATTGTATCCCCTTAAATGCTCATCATTGATAGGGTTACAATATCCTTTATACTCTAATCATCTACCACTTTATTCACCATCCTGGGATGGTAATGGATTGAATAGTCATAATACTTTATCAGCTCTAACCACCGTCATTAGTACATATTGAGATCCTTTTGTGTGAATATATACTTAAGTATTTTATGATCTGTATATATATCACACTTCTCCCTTTAGAGACAATTTTAACTAATATTCAATGAAAATATCATTGTATATAATTATATACCATGTTTCTGGTAGTTAAACTCATTGATCTTTAATTGGAAGGTGGAATAGGCCATCTATTTATCATTTTTCACGAGTAAAGAACCCAATACCTTTTTAGAAACATCACTTTATATCAAATCCATCCACATTGATGGGTAATGTGAGAATAAGTTTAGTGATTAAGATCATATTTAACTCTTTAAATATATCCCTATATTTATCAATCTAGATAAACTTAAATCCCTTATGAGTTATCTTGGTTAGCGGGTTTGACGATCATGAGAATTTTATCAAAAATTGATGATAGTTTCTAGATAATATAAGGAAACTAAATATCTACATCATAAATGTTGGTATAGTCCATCCTTTGATTACCTATGTATTTGAAATATCCACAAATATCCCTTTTCTAGTGATAAAATTATCCAAGAGTGTTACTTTCTCCATACAAAACTTACATTTACTGTACTTTTCACACACTTTTCTTTTATCACGGTATTTAGTACAATATTTAAATGATCCTCATGTTTTCCCTCTCTTTTAGAGTAGATAAGAATATCATCTATGAAAATTACCACAAATTTATAGGGGTAAAAGCTAAAGAATCTATTCATTAAGTCCATGAATATTGGTAGAGAATTAGTGAATCTGAATGACATCACTTTTAACTCTTACTGTCAGTACCTTATACAATAATTAGTCTTAGGGATATTCTCATTCTTCACCTTTAATTAATAATATCCTAACTGAAGATCCATCTTATAGAAGTATTGGGCTCCACCTAGCTAATCAAACAAGTCATCAATCTATTTTAGATGATACCTTTTCTTTATCATTATCTTATTGAGCTCACAATAATCAATACAAAGGCACATTGAACCTTCCTTCTTCTTGACCAAAAGGACTTATGTACCCCATGGAGAATCACTTGGGTGTACAAAAACATTATCCAAATTCTCCTATAGTTTATTCTTCATCTATTAAAGTTAAATAGTGTCCATTCTATAAGGATTATTATATATTGGAAAATATCAAAGTATAATTTTAGTTGATAACTCAACCTTTTGGTTAGGAGGAAGATAATAAAATTTCTCAGGGAACAAATCAATATATTCTCTTATTATAGGCATGTCATCAAGGATGAAATTTTCCTTAGTATCAATCATTTGAGATAGATATTCTTGCTCATAATATAATAATATCCTTGACTGAGATGATGATTCCAAAGGATATTCATCCTCCTACTTACACTTATATAGATTCAGAGGGTGATTTCTTTATCCCAAAAATTTATGTTGGTTTTATACAATAAAAGAGAAACCATGTCAATAATAGCATTGAATTATGTTAAAGAGAGTATCACAAGGTTCATTAGGAAATTTATCACACAAATATTGACAGGGGAGAAGTTATATACATGGTATGAAATAATTTAACCATTTTCCATTTTCACTTATAACTCAAAATCCATGTTTTGAGGTGGTGTTTGAATAATTATACTAAACTTTCATGATATGAAAGAATTATTAAAACCATAATTAAGTATTACATTATCTATCCTTGAATGAATGACTAGTGTACCTATCACAACTTAATTTTTAGGATCCACCTTAGTATTTATGATGGAATATGCTTGCACTTTCTCTCTAGGCCTTATTTGTTGTTTTCACTAGTTATCTTCAATAACCCTTGGCTTAGTGCATTAGTTCATATAGTTTACTTATTCCTTTTAGTTGATATATTGGACAATAGGCTGAGGTTTGGTTAGAAATTTCCTATTTCCCATCACATTAGTGGGTTTATCCTACAGAAATTCACTAGGAATCCCCCCTTGAAACACCTAAATCATTTCCTTATACCCTTCAGGTAATTTCTATGATTTATCATCCCACATTTTTGACAAGTGGGATTTTGGAATTTCTTACCACCATGATATTTCTTTATCGATCCCCTAGAATTAAACTCCATTATCTGATTCATATCTCCAATCCTGTGATACCATTGAGATTCCCCAATCTCTATTTCAAATTTAAGGGCAGATCAGAAAATTTTATCATAGTTTTCAAAGTCTCAAATCATTAAATCATTTTATAGATCCATATTTATCCCATAAATGAAGTGGTAAAATTTACTTTTAGGGTCAATTAAAAATATTAAGGAGTATCATTAAAGACTTGTGTGAAGTTTTTTTATAAACACTAATGGATTTTATTCATTTTTTTGAGGCCAAGGAACTGCCTATATAATTTAAGTCAGGCAGTGTGAAGAAAATATTTATCAAAAAACATTTTCTTGAACTCTTTCCACTCCATTACTCTGATTTATTATTTGGGATTTATATTTTTTATCATTTTTCAATATTGATCAACTTATCCCCCTATATGATAAATAGCCATAATGACCTTTTCTTGGTCAGAGCATTAAAAGATAGAAAATATCTTTTCAATATAGTTTATACATTGTTATATGATTAAGGGATTAGGATATCCACTAAAATTTAAAGGAATTTTTTGCATAAAGGTATCAATTGAAAATTTATCTTTATTAGGGGGTGTGGGTTTACCCAAAATTCAAGTTTTTATTAAAAAATTGAGTTAATTTAGTAAGTATTTTCATGAAGTTCTTGACTCACTACAATAGGTTGGGCATCTCATTTGGGAATTCATCACATTTTTCCTCACACTACTTGTTGACTAGGTTCCTCCTATTTCCATCCATTGACTAAAATAAAGGAAAAATATGGATCATAATTTTCAAAATAATTTTCAAACTATTAAACACATAAAAGAAAAAAATGAAAATTGAAGGTATAACTCATAAATGACATATATTCCATAACATATGAAATTATAGGTTTTAATCTAAGTTATCCATGGTCTATTTCCTAAAAAAAGTTTTATAGAAATTTTTTTCTTTTCATAATAGTTCATAAAGAGACTGTTAATTTACCAAATCATATCCCCCAGGAGTGTAAAAATTGGTGTGTAGAAAGGCCACTTTTTCATGCAATAGGTGATGATCTAGTTAATACCAAATCCACCTTTTTAGTGTTATTAACCCTAGTTAAAACTACGCCAAATCCAAATCCACTCATAGTATAAAGACTAGGATTTTATTACATTGAAAACACTCACTCTATAATTTACCATAATTTAGGGATGTTTTCCCATGTTTAGTATTATCCCTATGGTTTTTGAAATTTTTTTATAATCTTAATCTCTTAAAATGACTATACCTTGCCTCCGATACTAACCATGAAAACCCATATCTTTTATACACTTTATTTCATGATTTATTAAATAAAGATAGAAATAATACAATCCCATAATATTGAGAGGTCTAGTGTATTCGGGTAATTATATAAATATCACAATAACTTGAATCAGGTTTACAATAATATTATTTAAAAAAGTCCATGACATTCCCTTAAAATTCCATTGATCTTCTAAAACTGAAAATGATAACCTGAGGATGTATATAAGAAATGGGTGAACTATAAAGCCTATAAAGGGAGTAATAAAATAATAACATGATTAAAGTACTATATGTGAGTTAATAGGAATATATAGGTGACACAAAAGGGTTATCATCATAAACATGAACATCAAATCATGATATAAGATGATAACATCATGGAAAAATAGGAATGCGGAAAAAATATAAAACATGACATCATAAAACATAAGTCAAGGACAACCACCAAGACATAATAACATAGTGTGATTATTATAACATACTATTAACCATAAATGGTATATCATGAGATAAAAATATTAACAATTCATTAGAGTTATATATAATTCAGGGACCACCTATCACATTCACATTATGTACATGCATTTGTGTTCCACATAGATCATAAAACATAATAATTTATTTATTAAATTTTAATCCCCTAATTAAGGAGTGTAGGTTACAAAAATGTAATTAATAATTAAATTAAGGATAATTAAATTTAGGTGAATCCTATTCAGTGTAAATGAGGTTGGGTATTAACAACATAAAAGTTTAGCATGAAAAATCACAATATAATTTCATCATCATAATGGGTGTACAAAAAGGTTCATAAAAGGGATCAATGAGAGTGAAATTTGGTCTATCATTACATGGGAAGAATAATTATAGTAAAATAATGTGTAAAAAAATATTCCAACAAGAAAAATTAGAAATTAAAAGGCTTAATAAAAATAGAGTACTTGAGTAAATAGGAGGAATATAATCACTTACCTTTAGAGGATGCTTCTAAAAGCTTAGGAGGAGGTTATTAAGATATTGGGAACACCTTGGGATGGATTTAGAGTGGTATAGGTAAATTAATTTATTTATAAATGGATTTTGAGTGAAGGTGAATGGGTGGTTGAGTGGGTATTTATAGAAAAAGAGAGAGGAATTTTTTATTAATTTCTAAACTTATGTTTTGGACTCTAGTGATAAAATAATAAAAAACACAAATCATACCATAGTTTTTCCCATGTTTTCTACCAAATAAGATTTTTTTTAAATATTTTATTTGGATAATAATTTAACTCTTTAAAATAATACCATTGATGATGTGGAAGTGAGTCATGTTTATAAAGAATTATTTTTAAAACCTTAAAATATAATATAGGTTTTTTAGGATTCATTAAAGGTTTATAAAATTAATAAAATAACTTTAAAAATATATCATTTGAAATAGAAAATATATTTTTATTTGTTTATTCTATTTATAGTATTTATTATATAACTTTTGGTCTATTATGATTTCATAATATATACGATATATTTATATCGTATTAAATTTTTACCCAAAAATTCACCATTTTTGAAAATTATAAAAAATTAACCATTAGATAATTTTTAAATACAGATTTGAAAAATAATATTATTTCTACCAAAATAATTTTCTAAATATGATAATTTAACCTTTTAAATAAATTTTTTATTTATTGGAAAATACTAGTTTTTACGACACTAACATCTTTTTTACTCTTATAAAAATTACATTGGTGGTGGTACCACCATCGCACACCTTACATTTTTAATTGTGATATTGATAATATTGATATTATCTCATAAATGGTTTTACTTAAGTTTTAGTTATTGCATATCATCTTGTTCTTGGTCAAGGGAAAAACCTAGTGATTCTATCTTCCTCAGAAGCTTTGATAAATGGGTTTTATAGGGTATGATCCTACTGAATGAGGCCCTTGTTTCTTCTTTTGTGTAAATTATAATTTATCATAAACCTTAATATATACTAATATTAGTATTAATTGTCTAATGGATATATTATCAATGGTTATGATTCTTAACAATCTTTTTAATCCCAACAGAAAAATTGTGGCCATATTTTATAATGGTCTAAAATAAAAAAAATGAAATGTAGTACATGAATTTTCTATAACTACATTAATTAATAAGGAATTTATTAATTCATAAGATAATTTCACTTATAAAATTTTGGGTTATTATGTATAGTATTCCCATGATTCTACTTAGGACCTCACTATTAGTCAACAACCTCTCATGTAAGGGGAGACAGACATGAGGTCATGTATCACCTTGACACGGACTTGGTGAATTCAGTTGGGGTGGGGTTTTAAGTTTTTTAGTGTAAGACTAAGGTTAAAATCAATGGTTTTTAAAATATAAATGTTGTTTAATGATGATTCATAAATTGTTTCTCATTTTTCAAAATGGTTTCATTCTTATACTTTTACTATTTTTATGGTAAATTAGAATTTAAAATTTGAAAATTAATTTTAAAAATTTATTTCAAAAATCAATTAAAACCTAATGGTTTGTGATTTTATAGCCATGTGAGGTTTCAATTTAGACCAAACATGAGTTTTAAATTTTATAATGGTTATTTATTATTTCATATATTCCACAATATGGATTAATTTTGGTGTTAATACTAATACTTAAGATTCAAGAATAGTTTGGAGGCACCCATCAATGTTGAGTTTGGAATGTTTTTGGTTTTTTATAGTTGGGTTTTGAGAGTGTGATTTATGTATAAGCTATTTAATGGGTTTTAGTGTTTATCTATTATCTATTATTATTTCTTACGAGATGCATGTCAAATGTAATAGAATAAATTGATGATATTAATATATAGTGGTTGTATATCACGGGTTATCCATTCAGTAAGAATGTGTTATTTTTATTATATTATCATACATTATTATTTAACTATATATTATTTTCATAAATTTTAGGTATTTGGAGATATATGGATAAAATTTGGATCACATTACCTAAGAACACATCTTAGTATGATAAGGGTTTGGAGGAGTTTTTAGATTTTGGAATTTTTAATTGATCCATTTATGGGAGAATAAAATGTCTATGTTCTAAATTTAAATTTAAAAGATGGTTAAATATAAATAAAGTTTATTAACACTTTACACTAAAGAAATTACCCAATAAATATTTTAGTTGGATTTATAATGGAGAATCGAATTTTATAGAAAGCTTGAGCACTAATGTGAATCAAAAGAATGAGCACACTAATTACTCAACAATGGAGAATAGAATTCAAAACCTGATAGATGGTACCTTTAGTATTGTAGGGTAAAATCATCAATATCGAAACATATAAGTATAACTAGTTAATACTACTAAATATATTATCTTAAAAAATGATGTTTTTAGAACCTCAGTATAACCGGATCAAGATTTTAACATATCAATGGATCCTCTTACTAATGATGTAGATACTAATGTTAAAGAAAACTTTACTAAGAATAAAAATTCATATCATGATTTGGTTCAAGATGTAAATCAAGATCTATATATAGGATGTATCAAGTATTCAAAACTTTATTTTATACTGAAGTTATACCATATCAAGTGCATATATAGAATTAAAAATAAATAAATGTATATAATATTATAAATACTGCAACACACATTTCTTGAATCTAATACCCATGAGTATTTTTATGGTGTGAATAATTTTTTTAACAAGATTGGGCTCAATTATAGAAAAATAAATGCTTGTACCAAATATATTATGCTATATTTAGGAGAATATTAAAGTAGATAGGAGTACAAAACATGTTCAACTTCTAGATGGAAGTAAATGTGTAATGTTAAAAATATAAATCAATATAATACTATATATAAGTATAAAAATAAGACCCTTTTAAAGGTATTTCATTAATATGATATCCATGAGATTTAAAATCAATGAAACAATTTTATTCATTATATCTATAATTATCAATTGCTCCTAGTAATGTGTGATTATGATCAAACCCCAATATATTCAACCCATTTGGACATCAAGTACTAATTATATAAATTGGACTGTAATTAGAATCCCTTATAATCTACCTCCATGGATGTGTATAGAACAAAACTCTTTCATTATTTTGATGATTATTCTCTAGAAAATTCATAGAAATGACATTAATGTATACTTTTATTACCTAATTGAATAATTTTCGGAGTTATGGAACAATGATGTTGAGATATATGATGCATCTACCATGACATTGTTCAAAATGTATTCTTCTCTAATATTGACCATTAGAGACTTACTTGTACTGGGGAACTTATTAGGTTGGAACAATCACATTGGTTTAGATTATCCAGTTTGTAACTTTGATATGGACCTTAACCAAATACCTTATAGTAAAAAATGGATATTCTTATTTGATTGTAGATTTATCAATTCATCTCATAGATGTTAGTTGAACAAGTCAAAATTCAATGAAATCATTGATTATAGACCAAATCTAAAGTTTCTGACAAGTTTAGAAATATTTTCACAACTAGTAAATGTTGAAGGAGATTTTGGGAAGGTCCATAATTTTAATGATAATGGGAAATGAGTTTAAAGTACATAATTAGTTGAAATTGGAAGATAGAAATGGAAGAAAAAGTATATTTTTCAAACTTCCATATTGAGAATTTAATTTTTTGTATCATAATTTTTACATTATGCATATTTAGAAGAATTTTTGTGATAATTTGATATTAAAATTATTTACTTATCATGTAAAATCAAAGGTCGATCTTAATTTTTGGAACAACTTAAAAGTGATGAATATAAATAATGATCTATTGATATATTAGAATGGAAAGTATGTTGTAATGGTTTTTAAAATAAAAAGTAAGGAGAAATATATATTAAATAAAATATTAAAACTTATGAAAGTAAGTGATGGGTATTAAAGTAAAATTTTAAGATGTATTGACTTAAAGTATCATAGGTTACATAGATTTAAAATTAATGATTCACATATTTTTCTAGAGTTGTTACTACCTTTGGAATTACTTACATTATTACTTGAAAAGGAAAATTTAGTTGTACTGAAGTTCTTCACATTGTCCAAAAACTATGTGGGAAAATATATAATCATTTTATCTTGAAAATAATTATGATATAATTTTACTATCATATTTTTCAATGTATATGATCTTTCTACCATAATTTTTAATGTCATGATGAATTTAACTATGTATTTGGTCAAGGAAACTAAATTAAAAGGCCCCATACATTATTCATAGATGTATCCAATTGATAGGTACTTTATTTATATGATTTTATTCTTAATTAAACCACCATTTCCAATTCATTACACACATATTTAGTTATACTTCATTAATTTTTCTTTTTACATACCTCGATCATTTGAAATCTAATGTGAAACATAATCCCAACAAGATGGAACTATTTATGAAGGTTAACTAATAGAGGAGTGTCATAACTTCTTTTATAGATACTTGGATGGTATTGAGATATGATTAAATCGAGTTGGATGTGTTAAAGGCATCTTGAATCAATCTCAACCAGATAGGAAATCAACAATCTATCCTATTATAAGCTGACTAATTAGGATAACCTCAAATATTACACTAACATAATTGTAATTATTACAACCACATAGATATGTGCTACTAAATAGTCAAATTACATATCCATTCAATGAATATAAAAGGATAAAAAAACAGACATATCAAAATTTGAATATGGAATGAGAAAACATAAAAAAAGCTATTAATTAAGAGCCGATAGAATGGTTTGCATGTTGTTTAAGTTTATAAATTTTAAAACTTATTTATATATTAGATCAAAATATATATTTTATTAACATGAAAATTTATATTAATTTTTATTGATCATGAATATCAATATTCAAGATGAATTTTCAAAAGATTTTAAGTTTTTGGATCAAGGTACTTTAAAGTAGGCTAGGAAATTCAAAACTTACAATTTGAATGGATTTAAATTGCATGTAGTTGATAATGAAAAAGGTTTAAAAACATATAATAGTGGTATATTTATAGTTCTCAAATTGGGATACCATATAAAATTAGACCGATCCTATATAATTAAACTATGACTATAATTGTTTAGTTATTTTATTAGAATGAAAGTGGGTAAATATTACTAAGGGTATTAAAATAGATTCCTTACAATTTACTTTTGTGAACTTTTCTAGATTGATAGATGTTTAAGACCATGAATAACATGATCCATATATCTTCTCATCATATTAGGAAATAATATATTATATTAAAGATACAGTGGATGAAGTATGGAGTGTAGTTGTGAACATGAAATAAAGCGACTTGTATGATATAGGTGATTAAGTGGATGAATTAACTTATAAAATTTAATCTAATAAATAATAAGAAATTGAATTATTTTTCTATGATGATATTGAGAATATTGATCTTGTAAGGTTGGACGAAGTTAGATAAGTAACAATAATATAACAATGATATGATTGATGAAGAAAATGATTGTATGTGTATTCATCCATTAAATAATCAACCATCTATTTATTATATTATTTATTTTTAGTATTGTAAATCTTTTATTGTATTTTAATTTATTTTTATGCATAAAGTGATTAATTTTAAAAATTAAAAATTATACTTATTTTAAAATATATATTCTAATTTCTTTTTAAAGAAAAGGAATGCCAAGGAAAAAATGAATCATTGGCAGGAGATTATTAAAACCAGATGTTTTTCCCACCATCCAAACATCATCAACATTGAAT